>JALGOQ010000009.1:1200000-1800000 GCA_023078705.1 Venturiaceae sp. KMAF11
AAAATAAGAGATTCTACTAGATACCTTCCTTATATATTCCTTCGTTCTATAGGTTACCTATACTTTTAGTAACCTTCCTATACTTCCTATACTTCCTATACTAGGGACTTTTACTAAGGCTATAGGAACTATAGGTATATTACGTAACTATACTTTTAATACGTACCGCTAGAGTTATTATTTAGCTCGTCCTACTACTCTATCTACTCGTCTTTTTAATATTCTAGGTCCTCTATTTCTAAACCTTCCTACCCTATTATTTCTTCTAGTGCCGTTTCTGTGGCTTAGGTATAATCTATAACAATACTCTCTTAGTATACGTTAACGAGTATACTAAAAAATATCGTAATTACTTCGTTTTTAGTATTATAGTAACCCTTCTAATTTCTGCCTTAACATCGACTATATTTAGTTATTTTATAAAGTTCGCCTACCCCTAAGGGCCGAATAACTTAGTAAAACCGTCTATAACTATCTAAGTTATTAGAATAAGCTTTACGGTAATAATACCTTACTAAACTTACTAACGAAGCTATATTTAGTAAATATCTACGTACCTTAGGCGAGTAACTAGCTTTAGTATTTTCTTATTTATTAAATTAATAGTTTAAGTATTATCGTAGTATATATAAATTACTTCCGCTATACTAAAACGTATAGCCTTAAAAAACCTAGTTTACTATATTATTTCTTAAGATACTACTAAGAGCGAAAGGAGCTCTACCTTAGTAGTTAAGGTTATAACTATTCGCTATTTTATAGTACGCTAGTTAATTAGAGCGTTATAAAATAGGAATATAAAAGCCTCGCTATTATATCTCGTTTCGAGATTATCGGCAAAGGAGGTATCTAACTAATAGAAAAAGATTAACGTAGTAATATTACCGTTAATAATAATAGCGAGGAAGCGTATATAGTAGAGATAAATAATAATCTAGTCTATAGTATCTTAGTATTACTAAGAGGGCTTTATTAGGTATTTAGATAGTAACGAGTATACCTTAGTAATATTAGGTCTTAAGATTATTACTATAAAGTTAATTAAGCTAACTTTTTATTAGTATAGAAAGATAAATTCGGGTTTTACGTTAGGATTACTAACGAAAGGTATTATAGGTATAGGAGTTAAGACTTATTTACAGTTAGTTAGGTTAAATTTAGTAGTAATCTTCTTAATATAGGTATCCTATAGTAATAAAAGTATTTTATTTACTATATTACGTAGAATCCTAATACTAAGGAAGTACTCGGGTACCCCTATACGTTTAATAGTAAAGCGAGATACGAGTTTAAGCTTAAATTCTAAGACGAGATATATAGATCTTTTATAATAAGTAACAATAATATTATCTATAAAGAAGAAGATAATAAGATCTTATTTAATATATAAGTAGAGAATTCCTAGAATAGGAAATAGGCTAAACGATTCGAGTATTTCTAAGAAATATACTTACTAGAGAGCCGGAGATTACCTTAAACCGTATAAGGTACGAAAGAGTTTAATTAAACTAGGGTATTAGAAGCCGTTAGGGTATTATATATAGATAGTTTTATTAAGGCTAGCGTTAATATACGTATTAACGATATCGTATTATCTTATCTTAAGTCTAAAAGCGGTAATAAGCGCTATAAGGAATCTAAATATCCTTACTATAAGCGTAGTTACTATAGTTTCGGTAGTAGTAAGTTATAGGTTGCCTCTTACGTAAATTCGTACTTTAAATTTAACTAAGTAGCTATCGGAGTTAATCTTATAGGTAAATACCTATAGTAGTAGTAAAGGGGTAATTCTAAGGTCTATATCTTTTTCGTTAACGTAAGTAAACGTACCTATACGGCGAAGGTCGTTATATTCCTTTTTAGCTATAGTAGTAAATTAATCTATATAAGGATATTAAATAAGGTAATACTAAAACTTTAGTAGTAGTAGTATCTAACTAATATACGTTCGAGAGGTAGTAATAGTAAACGAAATAGCTAAGTTATAGGCTAAATAATAGCCTAAGAGATCTTTAACTTAAGTTATAAACGATTTATATATATACTAACGTTTTCCGGTAATAATATTCTTAGAATCTAGGTCTACGCCTACTTATATACTTTTAGCGGAGGTCTCGTAATACTATAATAGCCGGGTAGTTTCCTCTAAGGATTCTACCGTTATAGTAACCTTATAAGATATATAAGTATATTCTATATTATTGGTTTAGGTTACCTTAGGGGACTCTAACGTTATAAAGGGAGTTAGTAAAGGCGTAGGAAGCTAAGTAACTACTCGTTTTATACTAGATTATAACGGCTATAACTCGTCGTCGATTAGAGTAGTTAATTATACTAAATTTTAGTAGTAAGTACTAAAGTTATTACGTAATACTTCCTTAATACCATCTAATAGCGAAGGTAAAGGGGGTAATACGCTAATAAAAGCCTTAATTTCTTAAATTAGACCTAGATTTACGTCGTTAGGGGACTAAAACCTCGTAGAGTTAAAGGTAATATCTTATATTCGTATAATACGGCCTTTTAAGGGGACCTAAATACGAAAGATATTACTAGAATCGTAGCCTATAAGGTAGCTAATATATACTTATAGCTCTATTTTTTCCTTTTTCGGAATATTATAGATAAGAGGATAGGTACGGTAACTAAAGATTTAAAGGTAAGATAAGTTTAGTTTATAACTAGTAATATATTTAAATAGTATACGCTAATCTAGGCGTTTTATTAGCTAAAGATTAAGTAAGTAGTATACTACTTTTACGTATTTAGACTAAAAATTTACTAGGAGTTTTACGTATATTCGAATTAAGCGAGCGAGCTAAGTAAGCTATTTTCCGGTATTCTCTACGACGCTATTTTAGGCCTATATATAGGGCGTAGAGGCTTCTCGAATAATTCCGTATTATTTAAGGAAACTAATAAGTTATATACTTACGAAGGCGTCGGTTTTAAGCTATTAAATTTTAAAGCCTATAGCCTAAATAAGTAGAACGAATTCCTTAATTATATTAACTATCTAATCCTAAGACTAGTAATTAGTTACTATATAGTAGCTATACAAAATATAGACTAGGTAAGTTAAGAGTTAGTTATAATTAAGTAATAGTATATAGTAAACTATATCTACTAATACCCTCTTAAAAGGGAGACTAAGACTAATATTAGAGTAACCGGGACGTCTAGAAACTACCCTCTAAGCTTTAAAAATCGCGTAGGTCTTATATTTACTAGCTAATAGTAAGCTATCTTTAGTAATAACTACCCCTATAGTATATTCCTCGAGTTTTATTAACGTAGTAGTTAATACGTAACCGAGTATTTTATACTATTTCTTAAGCGTTACTTACTTTAGTAGCCTTAGCATTATTAATTTAGTATATAGGGCTATAGTAAGAGCTATACTAGTAGTAGTTACGAGAGTAATTAACTTAAAGTCTATAGGATTCTAAGGAAAATATAAAAGATCTATTATCTTACGTAACTCTAGGAGTTAACTTTTCTTAGAGATTACCGTTTTAGTCGAACTAGCTATAAACTATATAGCTCCTTTACGATAAAATAAAGCCTTATAAGTACCGTTAAGGACGATTCTATAAGCCCTAAGGTTAACGTTATAGCCCTTATTAATAAGCTTTACTATACTAACAACGTTACTAGTATATAATAGCGTATAGTATACGTCTAAGAGAACTAAGATTCTAGGGCTATTTAGTATTAAAATCGGTAGTTTTACGGTTTCCTTTAACTTAATAAGAGCTATTCCTATACCTCTAATAATACTCGAGCCGGTTAGTATAGTAGAGATTAGTATAAAGTTCTCGCTAGTATTTATAACGTAGTCTATAGAAGTAGTATTGAGATACTAAACGTTATAGTATATAGTAGCCTATATTACTAGTAAAGTTACTACTATAATAGTTAGTAGTCGGTAACTAATAGCTATTATTATAGCTACTAAAATAGTAATTTTAGGGGGTTTTAAGGAAGTATTACTTCTTTCTAACGCCTATTTATTAATATTTATAATAATACGAGTAAGATAGGGACTCTTCTTAACTTTATTATTTATCTTACGTTAAATAGTAGAGTTAGGTTTCTATCCTTCCTCTCGTAAAAATCTAATAAGGTATTTATAAGTACCCTATCTATAAGATTCGCCGTAAAGGTAATTCTTCTTTTAGTTTAAAGTAGTATTAGCCTTAACGTTTATAGAGTTCTCGGTTTCTAGCTATTTTTCTAACTATTTCTTACCCTAAAATATACTAAATACGGAAGGTTTAAGCTATAGATTTTATACTTTAGTAATAGCGAGGCGACGTTTATTCCGGAAACGGGCTATAATAGTCTTAATACTTAGTAGAGGCTTACTATCTAAAAGGAGGTTATTTAAGGTTTTATTTTAGTTCTACGACTAGATAGGATTAAACCTAGTAACTATACCTATAAAATTAAAGATTAGTTACTTATCGTCGATAATAGATAGGTTTATCTCCTTTACTTAGTTATAAGCAGAGATCTAACTATTAATCTAGCTATTAATAGTTATAGCCTTTAGACTAAGAGTAGTAACGTATTCGTATTAACGCTATATATTAATTTTAAAAGCTCGGTCTATAAGAGTAACCTTAGTTTTAAAAGCTATTATAATATCGAGTATAGTATTATAATAGCGTATATATATATAGTAAGATTATAAGACGTATACTAAAATATTAATCTTAAGTTCTTATAGAGCTTTTACTTAATAGTTATATTAGCGTAAGTTAGTACTATACTTACTTATATAATACTCGAAAAGCTACTTTTAGGTTAAATTTATTCGGCTAAGTTGATCGACATTTTCTAGGCCGATAGTTAACGGGCCTAGGAAATCTAGAGTAGTAAATACGGGCTAAGTTATATACCGTTTCCTTAGTAGATCTAGAATAGTTATTACTAGCGTATCCTTAAGCTACGAATTAGCTTTAATAATAGCGTTTCGTATAGTAATAAGGTTTAGTTCCTCGGCCGAAAAGGGAATAGCCTATAGTTTAAAGTCGGGATCTACGAACTTCTAGATATTATTAGTAACTATAATTATACGGATCTAGTCTCTAAAAGTATTATACTTAGAAGGGAGGTCGAGAAAGACCTTAAGGAAAGGTTATTTTAATATAGATATATTATTTTAGTTAATAAATATCGTTATATAGTTACGGGGTAGAATAAATATAAAGTATAACTAATCGATATTATAAGGCTCGTAAGTAGTATATTAAATAAAGCGGTAAATATTTTAGGCTAAGCGTATATACTAAAATAGAGAGAGAATAAATAATAATATTAACTATATACGTAAATTAATTCTAGGCAAAACCGGGCTTATAACTGACGTAAATTTGATAAGATATAAAGCTATATATTTTATTAAATAAGTAAGTAATAAGTCTAATATATAGTATAGATTATATAGTGCTTTTAATACGGTAATTAGTAAAGGGGAGTTGCAACAAGCAATACTAGTTTCATCAGTTTCAACACATATGGGTATGATTAGGAAAGGGCATGAAGGGGGCTTTGACATGAGCGTGGCGTTGGCAGGGGTTGTTAGCGTTAATATCTTCGTGAGGTATTATTATCATGCTATTATTTTCTACATCTACCTTGGCTAAAGAGGTGTTATGATTTGAACATTAAATGGAAATCGACCCTGATTGCGCGGATAGAGAAGGCGAAAGATTACTAGTTTCTACTAGTCCCTATTACTTCTAGAACTGAGGGTATTACAAGTGCCTGTTGTTTCCTTCCCGGCTCAAGTTTACTAAGAATCTACTGAATATAAAAATTAGAATTATAAAACTTCTAAGGTATAGTTTCATAGCGGAGGAGTAGGAGAGTATTTATCCTATTTTAGAATCTGTATATATATACGAGGAGGCTTAGAATTCCGAGTTAAAGGTTCTATTTCCCGTCGTAAAAGTTGTTTGGTTTTTCCCAAGAAAATGCCGCGAAACCTGATTCTTTTGAATACACTAAATCACCAACCTAGGTAGGTGGCGCTGGAGCGGAGAAATGTTGAGGTATAACTCCAAGTCACGTGTGACAGAACTAGCTAAGAGAAATCAGTGATTCGTGTCTACACATGCACGTTTGTCCAGACTTAAGATCCCTTGTGTCTCCATTAATATACTTTTCTATCCAGTCCAGGGGCTAAATATAGTAACATGACTACAGCCAACGTCACGGTGTAAAGTTGTTTGAGTCACTCCAAATTTGCATCTATACACATTCAATGCAAAAAACCTCCTGCCCACGCATCCAGCTGCGACTCCATCATGTACGACAATACCAAATCCATTGCTCGAGATTGTTCTCTGCCTTCCCATCTCGCCAGCGATCAACGAAACCAGCCTCCAAGTCAGGACAACCGAAAATCATGGCGCCTCAGATGACTACCTTGAAAGGCCAGCCCTTGGACCGAGCTGCTGTGGACTCTTTACTGAGGCGCCGGTTCTTCTATGCCCCAACAGCCGAGATCTATGGGTAAATCACTCCTCACTCGGAGTGATGCAGTTAGCTAACTTTGGTAGTGGCATAGCTGGTTTCTTCGATTTCGGACCGCCAGGTTGCCAACTTCAAGCAAACATAGTTGAGACATGGCGAAGGCATTTCATCCTCGAAGAGGATATGCTAGAGGTAGACTGTCCTATGATTACACCATATGCAGTGTTAAAATCATCTGGACATGTTGAGCGCTTTTGCGATTATGTCGCCAAAGATTCGGTTAATGGTGAGATCTTGAGAGCGGATCATGTCATTGAAGAGGTCTTGGAGACGCGGCTGAAGGGCGACCAGGAGGCGCGCGGAGAAACGACGAACGCTGCCACAGCAACTCAAAAGAAGAAGAAACTGAAAGGAAAGACTACTGCTGAGGGCTCGAAGCTTGAAGATGCTGTTGTGAAAGAATACAGCGAGGTACTAGCCAAAATCGATAACTACGACGCCGCTGGCCTCACAGATCTCTTCTCAAAGTACGACATCCGCAATCCAAGCTCTGGCAACAAATTCAGTCTTCCGGTCTACACGCAGAATCTCATGTTTCCAGTGGCAATTGGAGCAGCAAATTTACCTGCATATCTTAGACCGGAAACAGCACAGGGACAATTTCTCAACTTTAACAAGCTGCTTGAGTTCAACCAACAGTCAATACCTTTTGCATCAGCTTCCATTGGAAAGTCGGGACGGAATGAGATTGCGCCCAGAGCTGGACTACTTCGTGTTCGGGAATTCTTGATGGCCGAAATCGAACGTGAGACTCTGCTTGCATTGTTGCACGCTCAGCTGATGTGATTGCTCAGATTTCTTCGATCCCGATGGCAATAAAACTCATCCTCGCTTTCCCGAAGTTGCTGATGTTAAAATTAACCTACTCGACCGCCATCAACAGCTTCTTGGTACTGCTAATGCTGTCTCCATAGCCCTCGGCGAAGCAGTCAAAACTGGTGCCGTACCTAGTGAAACAATCGGCTATTTCCTCGGTCGAATACAGCTTTTTCTGATCAAGCTTGGTCTTGATCCGAACAAAATTCGCTTCCGGGAGCATATGGAGAACGAGATGGGTATGCTCCTTTGTTTTTAGCTCTATCTGAGTCTGATGACTTGCTGACAGCTCGTAGCACACTACGCAAAGTTCTGCGCTGACGCTGAGCTATTGACAAGTTATGGATGGATCGAAGCTGTTGGATGTGCGGATCGTAGTGCTTGTATGTTATTCTTCCGCTATTACCCTCGAATGCACTAACGTCCACTAGACGATCTGTCCTGCCACACCAAAGCGACTGGAACTCCTCTGGTCGTACGCGAGCGAAGAAAGGACCCCATCGTAATCACAGAATACGTGGCGGAGACAGACAAGGCAAAATTCGGACCTCGATTCAAAAAGGACGGAAAAGCAGTCGAAGCAGTCATCGAGCAACTAAATCAGGAAGTTAAGGCAAAATTATCGCTAGAACTCAAAGAACATGGTAAGATCAGCATCGACGTACCTGGAGTCGGCGATGGTCAGGTCGAGTTAACATCTGACCTCGTCAAAATTGAGCAGAGAACTCGCACCGAGCATATGAGGGAGTACATTCCCAGCGTCGTGGAGCCATCATTTGGCATTGGTCGCATCCTGTATAGTCTATGCGAGCAAGTCTTCTGGGCAAGAGAGGGCTCTGAAGAGAGGACCGTTCTCTCGTTTCCCCCATCCATAGCACCGACAAAGGTCCTACTCGTCCCACTTTCCGTAAATCCTGTTTTCAAACCACTCGTTGCCCATCTCACTCAGACGTTGCGGAATGAAAATCTGTCGACCAGGGTTGACGATTCCGGCGCGTCTATTGGAAAGCGGTATTCGCGAAACGATGAGTTGGGAACGCCATTCGGTATCACGGTTGATTTTCAATCGTTGAAAGATGGGACGATTACCCTTCGCGATCGCGACAGTACGAAACAGGTTCGGGCGAGTGAGGGAGAGATTGTGGAGGCTGTTGTGCGCCTGGTCAAGGGGAGAGAAACGTGGCATCAGGTTGCTAAGAGGTTGCCGGAGTTTACTGGTCAAGAGTTGGAATCTTGATGAAATAGCCTTGTATAAATAGTTGACATGCATGTGCGTGATCTGTGCATGCTTCCCAAAAGCTCTAATCATGTATTAGTCATTGATTTAGTAGTAGCGGTACTGTACACTGACTCAATTATGACATGAAATAGACAAGAAGTAAACTCAGAGCTTGTAAAGTTTTGTCTTCTTTCTCCTTGCGAGTCTTTGGCCGTATGATGCAGAAGGTCGAGTACTTCATCATATAGAGGTGCAGACATAATGTACGAGAAGTAAAGATTCGTATCTGAAACGTATATCTCGAGCTGGATGTAATCCCCAGGCACTAAGATGATTTCGAATTAAAAGGATGACTGGCTGGCTGCGACAGCACGATGTTACTGCTTGTTGATAATGACAATAATCTTGCAACCTCAATTCGGCGTCTATGAACATAACTTCTTATACACGTACGTAACCCACAAAAGAACAATGCAATCTATACATACCAACATGCAAATTCAATACCTCATTAGCCACATCCCCATGCCATGCAAAAAAAGCTTGCGCAAATCCCACCATCTAGTGATCCACCATTCAATGCATCCTTCTATTCAATTTCCCATCGTGCGTGTATTCCACATTTAATCCTCCATGCTCTGATTATCCATTCCAGCTCTATCTCTAAACACGCCCTTCTCAGATAAATTGATCGCCGTAAACGTTTTGGGAAGGTTAACTCTATTCCTGTGGTTAACACGAGAAACATGATAGAAAGAGGAGAAGAACAAACTTTGTGAATTTCTCCCGTAATGTTTCGAGAATTTCTTTCCAATCGCCGTGGTCTGTTAGACTTCTTCTTGGTGCGAAACCTATGCAGTGTTTTGAGTCGAGTTGGCTAGTACGCGTTAGATTTTATCTGTCTGCAGGTGTGGAGGGAAAAAAGAAACTTACACATCCAACGGGTCGAAAGTATGACAACCAGGACTTATTGAAATGCGAATCGAGTAGTTGAAGCTCTCCTCTTCATCGGGACCCGTATTATTCTGACTTTCGTAAAGCTCAAAATTGATCTGACTCAAATAGTCCAACTCGGGAATCTTCTTGCGCTCAATCTTTGTCTTCACTCCTCCTTCCAGAATACAGTTCAACAACGTGTAAATATGCGATTCCTTTGTGAAATACCAGAAACTCTTTGCGCCTTCGTAAGCTTGCACTTCCTCGAGATCGGCAACGATTTCTTTGAGCAGGGGTAAAGAGGTGAGAAGTCCAATCTCAAGTTTTTCAGCCGGGGAGATGCCGTATTCCTGCGGACCGATGTAGTCGAAGAGAATTTTGCAGAGCTTGTACAACTCTCGAAGTTTAGAGAGACGTGCATCAAATTTTGCCTTGGAAAAGCCATCGCTATCGCCTTTGTAAAGATTGAAGTAGCTCTCCGGTGTGTTCTCTGTCGTCTCTAATTGACTCGTGGTCTTTGATTTTGGGATCGGCTTTGGACGTTCATGCTGTGAATGGCGCCTGAACCCAATGCGCTGAGACAGAGGAGGTTTCTCGGATTTTTCAGCTGGTGGTGGTATACTCGGGGAGTCGTTGATCCCAGATCGTGATGTGCGTCGGGAGGATTGGTTGGTGCTTGGACCGATCAGGGGAGATGTAGCAGTGCTGTCCGCAATGGGATCTTCGTCCAACATACTTGCGTCGGGCGTAAATACCCACTCAAGAAATTGACGATTGTGGAGAGCATCGAATTTCATGGAATCGTATAGCTCGGAGATCTTGCTTGGGTCGACTTTCTCAGCGTCGCAGAACTCTTTGAATAGTTTCTCCCATCGCTCACGGAAAAGTTCGGCGTCTTCACCAGAACACCAACGTTGTTGTATGTTGCCGACAGCCTGAGCTTGAGAGAGCGAGCTGGAAGACGTGTTGGTCGTCAGGTTTGAGCCGTCTAGATTTGCCGGGCTGATGACAGCGGCAAGGGAGACCACAGCACCGGATTGGAGCTTCTTGTAATTTTGGTGCATTACCTTGCGGTGAAACTTCATAAGCTCGACAACAGTTCTGACCACAATGAAGGGCTCCGGTGTATCATCGGGCCAAGCAAATTGTGGAGGTGCTTTGTCGCCTTCTCTGAGAAGCTGTTTCAACTTCTTCTTAACCTTGTCCATTTCATCCTTTGCCGCATTTGAGTCGTCTAACAAATTCTTACGTATAGTGATAAAGTCGGACGGGAGGTCGTCCCTGTTAAGAAAAGCACCGGCGAATATCTGGGCACTAGTGCTCACCCTGCGCTCGGAGCTGCTGTAAATCGTCACATCCTCGACCAACTCGTGGCTCATGATCATCAAGTCTTCTCGCAGATTCTTTCCGAGGTCTCTGGCCTGGTATCTTGCAGAATGAGTTGGCTCACCGCCCCATTTGACAATCAGCTGAAGCTTATCAAGCACGAGATCTTTCTCCTTGGCCGAGATGCGAGACAACGTCACATCTGAAGTAGAGTCGTGGTGTGCCACGATCGTGTCCAGGACTTCCTTGACTTCCACTGCAGGGTTTACATCTGTCGATGCAAGCTGAGCCTCCTGAGGTGAAGGCTTGGCTGTACTGGCAAGCTCGTCCTTCTTCCTCTGACGAAACATGGGTTTTATTTGTACTTTGGTGCCGACCCAACCGCCTTTCTTCTGCAAAGAACTCTGGAGGAGTTTTAGCTTGTTTGCATCCTCGATACCTTCTTTCATTGCTGTGTGTACGGCCTCAACCACGCTGTCCAGAGCAGCTTCCCCAATAAGTAACACCTCTTCTTGATGTCCCTTCAACAGATCGACGAAAGGTTTAGTGTGAAATGTGAACTTGAATTTCTGTTTTGGAGTTCGATCTGCATGGCGGATGACGGAAACCATGCCCTTGAGTTTCCATTGTGCTTTTGATGCTGGAGGTGGAATTGGAGACTTTTCTGGTATTGAAGGTGCTATGGAATAGCGCGACTCTACGGAATTGGCCTCGCTCACGGCAGGAGGCGGCAGTTGTGGCTGAGAGGTCGAGATAGGCCTTCCCAGAACTCCGAGAGGATTTTCCATGCTTGGAGGTGAGCTTATGGGAAGCGTCAGGCTGCCAATTTCTGGAGATCCAGTACCACTTCTATGCTGATGGTGGTGGCCAGCAAGCTTGGTGAGGCTTGGTGAATGAAACAGGCCTTTTAGAGTCGCCCTATGCCCACCAGGGCCTTTGCGCTGGACATTCTGTGAGGAGTCTGCTCGAGCTTCAGGTTCAGGTTCTGGCTCTCGCGGCACGGGTAGTTTTCCTTCTTTTCTAGCCTTTTCGTTCACAAACAGTTCCTTCAAGATCTTTGCAGCTTGGTCGTAGTACTCGTTGTTGTCCTTGACGAAACTCCACCCATTAACGTCAATGACATAACTTTTTCCATCAGCCCTGAGCAAATCGAAGCCACAAACGCGTTGACCAAATGCGTTTACAACCTTGGAAGCCATCTCCTTCTCCTCCTTGTTCAAACTAGTAACATAGCGAAGCTCTTTCCCATTGGGATTGCGCTTCACTAGTCCATCCACGACAGGCGATTTGCGGGTCTCGGCATGACAGAAATCAGGCCCAACAGTGTAGGCTTTGATATCTTCGGCGTTTTCGACGTTGACAAATTGTTCGTAGATGTAGCTAGTGTTGGGCTCAGTCATACACCGAGGAACTTTCAAGCTGTCATCCTTCTCAGAGCTTTTGTTGTTTACTTTGCGAAACAGCCTCCTTCCTCCACCTCCCAGACTGTTGGGATAGTAGATACGGATGTTGTGATCTTCACCACTGACAGGTTTTTCCACGAAGGGCTTCTTGAGCTGGCGGCCGTCCACGCTCAGGACGTCGTCATCCTCGAGCATTTCAATAGACTTGGGAGGGTCCACTTTGCCACCAACACCATTCTCACCAGTGAGCTGGACGCCAGTCTTTTCATAAAGAATTTGTGCCATATCAGAAGTAGGAAGGATAGGTCCTCCATCTCGATTCACTTCAATCCTCTTTGGAGTAGGTACATTGAGTTTATCAAGTATCATGAGACACAATCGGCGATCCCAGAGAACGGTCTGCATTGGCAAATCATTGACGCAGAACGGTTTCCGGAGCTTATCATAGGCAATCGCCTTGTCCAAAGGAAATCCATCCGAGAAGAAAGAGATGAGATAGTCACACACGGGCCAATTCTCCACTTCCTCATCCAGAATGACCTTGTCACCGAAGATGATGACCTCAAACTCTCCTTTCGAGATGAGCTTGCTCAGTATGTTTCTGCTCGGCTTGCTGCGGGCCTTTGTGTCCAAGGCGCAGACGCCAATTACACCCAAGGGAGCCTTTTTCCGTTCCTCTCTTGTGGTTGTTGACCTCGTGCTCTCACTCCCCGGACTGGCACTGTTGGTGAAATTCGCGCCGCTTATCCTTCGCTGTGTCCTTGTCCGACTTCTCGAACGTGTTACTGGCTGAGGCTGACTCTGCCGCACACCATTCGCCCAATGCAACGCTGAGTTGGAGGCCGAGGCATGAAAACCGCCGGAGGGAACTGACCCTGGAGCTGAAGCTGATCCTGTAGCAATAGGGTCTGGAGGGAGGAGACTCTGCGGTGACGTAGCGAGACTGCCGCCATGTTGGCTCGAAGTGGTTACGGATATGGAAGAAGCAGCAGTTGTTGTTCCGAGAACGTGGCTGGTTGTCTGTGCTGTTTGGGCAATGGTCAGCTCTCCTGTTCAAAGCATGTAAATAATAATAAGCCTCTCTACCGTCTGGCTCCGAATCAGCAACGGAACCCGCATAGCTGCCAGCAATTCCTCGCGCACTGTTGTAGATTGTCGCAGGGAGGGAAAAGAGGGAAGAGAAGGATAAGCGGTTTGGATCGGGATCTGACTCCATGTTTGCTGCTTTTGGAGCAGAAGGCAGGGCGGCGTGGGGGGAGGCTGAGACTGATGGGTAAAGGTTTTGGTAATGCAATACCTTCTAGAGTGGGCGTTGCGTCTGCATCGACAGCCTCACTCGCACCGTTCCCCGCACTTCGTTCCGCAGTGCTGCTTCTTTGTACAGGATTGGCAGATTTATCAGACGAAAGCAGGGCCGTGTCTGAAGCGGCTCTGGTGTTGAGATCGGACAGTGCTCGTGATGGAATTTGACGACCTAAGGAAATGTCTGCCCTTTGAGCCTCGACATTCCCACTAGTAGTCTCAGGGTCGGCAGAACGGCCTTTCTTGCTCGTCGTGCTACTGGATGAGGCAGAAGACAGTGCGTAGGAACTGGAGAGCTTTTGGGCGCTCTTGCTGCTGTTCCCACTCTCTCTGCTGCCCACTCTCTGCAAGGGATCCATGTGGCCAATGGGAGGGATTTAATATACTCAATGGATGTGGCCTGTCCGTTACAGCGTCAGTGCCCGAAGACCAGGCATGTTTCAGTTGATAGCCACGGTGGAATTGGGGGGTGGAGTGGAATTTTGGCAGCCAGTGACAAGGCCCACTCGTCCCACGAGCTTGTTGTGACTTTTCTGTGCTGTGGCGCGTGTGTGTGGCGCAGGCGAAGAAACTGGAACTTTTTTTTTGAACGTGGAGAGCAGCAACACTATCAAATCATATAATGTCGCGAACGGAGACGACAAGCCTGGCTGTCGCTCACCGAGATCACGACGGTCAAGCAGTGAAGCGTCAGAGAATTGAATTGCCTCAAAACGGCACCAGTATCACTCCTGCCAGAAAGAGCAGACAGTCGAAGATATTTGCGCCCTTCAGAGTATGTCGCGTGTGAGCTTGCATTTGGCAAATAGGATGCTAAATAGATGATACAGACTGTAGGACTCATATCTCCAACCGAAGTGCCCTTCACGACTGTCCCACTCGGAAAGACAACCTTTCAAATCACCACTTCCGCCGGCCGAAGTCTTCAGACATATGATTTGCGCAAAGGACTGAACCTCATTTTTGCAACTCGACCTCAAACACCAGAAACTATAACAGCGACTGCAGCATGGAAGGGTCATGTTTTGGCGGCATGGGGCGCGCAAGATGGGGGGAAGCGTTGCGGTGTCTGGCGTTTCAAACGTGGGCAGAAAGTGGGTGAATTGCAGATTCCGCAAGGTGGATGCGAGGTCATCACCAAAATTCTCACATTTGGCTCTTGGATCATCGGATGCTGTCGGACGAAAATTGAAATCTGGACCTCTGCGAACCTCGAGCATTATACCACCATAAACCCTGGCCATGGGCGTAGAGGACCGACCATCACTGGCGGCGTTTGCAACATGCCCACCTACCTTAACAAGATACTTGTTGGAACTTCGGATGGGTGTGTCGAGGTGTGGAACGTGAGCACGGGAAAACTGCTCTACACCGTGTTCCCCTCAGCTTCGGATGAAGGAGCAGTCACTGTTATCGAACCTACTCCGGCATTGTCTCTGTTTGCTATCGCATATACTTCCGGAACTGTGGTCATTCACGACGTTCGGATGGACAGACCAATTATTACCCTCAACACAGGAGCTGGCAAACGAGCTCCAGTCACCAGCATTTCGTTCCGAACAGACGGTTTAGGAGCTGGAGATGATGGTCAAAGGTCGGGAGTCATGGCCACAGCAAGCAGCACCAACGGAGATGTCACATTTTGGGACCTAAACAATCGAGGTAGGAAAATGGGTGTGCTCAGAGGTGCTCACTCTCCACCTTCAACCAAAGCAGGCGAAATCGCTGGTGGTGTCAGTAAGATTGAATTTCTCGCGGGCCAGGCTGTGATTCTGACCAGCGGCTTGGACAACTCGTTGAAGTCCTGGATCTTTGATGAGATGCCATTCTCGCCTGTGCCTCGGATACTACACTCCCGCAGTGGACATGCAGCGCCCATCACCAGCCTCGAATTTCTGCCACCGAGCTCGGATGGTGCCGATGCTGATGGGAAATGGCTCCTCAGTGCCAGTCGTGACCGCAGCCTTTGGGGTTGGAGTTTGCGTCGTGATGGACAAAGCACGGAGCTCTCTCAGGGCAACATACGTAAAAAGGCAAAGAATATGGGCATCCTAAATAACGCTCTTGCCTCTTCAGATGGGAGTATGACTCTCGAGGAATTGAAGGCGCCCAAAATCACATGTATGGCCTGCTCGCTTAATCGCGATGGCGGAATGGGTGCTGTGTCTGGCTCGAAAGAGATCTGGGCTACAGCTGGTTCCAAGGCAGCAAACTCCGCTGAAAGCAGTGCATCTGGTTGGGAAAGCGTAGTCACTGGTCACCATGATGACAAATTCGCCCGCACCTGGTTTTGGGGGAGAAAAAGAGCTGGCAGGTGGAAGTTTGAGACAGGTGATGGTGCGAATGTGACGAGTGTCGCGATATCAGCATGTGGTACATTCGCACTAGTTGGGTCAGCAGCTGGTGGTATCGACATGTTCAATCTGCAGTCAGGAATGCATCGCCAAAGATTTCCACCACGACTGACCCAAAAGCAAGCTCAGCGACTTCGAGCGCAGCAGGCGGAATCTGGTGCCGATGGTGGGCAAGACAAGACATTTGCCAGGGGCCTAGGAAAGCACGCCAAAGCTGTCACTGGCATACAGGTCGATAGTCTCAATCGGACTGTCATATCCTGTGGTGCGGATGGCAAGGTCAAATTTTGGGATTTCACCAACGGCCGACTACTACATGAACTCGATTGGTCTTTAACTTCACTCAGCGGCATCCGATTTCATCCCGCGAGTGATCTGATCGCCCTAGGCTGCGACGACTCCTCGATCCGAGTGGTCGATATCGAGACCAAGAAACTTGTCAGAGAGCTATGGGGATGCAGCGGGAAGATTGACGATTTTACATTTTCGAACGATGGGCGCTGGATTATTGCTGCATCGTCTGACTCTGTGATACGGGTGTGGGACTTGTCGACAGGCCACCTTATTGAGGCTTTGCGATTCCGAAGCAAGCCTACCGCTCTCGCTTTCTCGACAACGGGGGAGTATCTTGCTACTGCGCATGAAGATAGCGTTGGCATCCACGTTTGGACTAATAGGACACTTTTTACCCATGTGCCAACGCGACAAGTTGGAGAAACCGACATCATCGATATGGACGCGCCGACAGCATCAGGAGAAGGTGGTCACGCTGTTCTCGAATCGGCATTCCTAGAAGAAGAGGAAGAAGACGACAGCGAAGACAATGTCGCGCCTTTGTCGATTGATCAGCTTAGCGAAGATCTACTAACACTGTCTCTCGTTCCAAAAGCACGCTGGCAAACGCTTCTCCATCTGGATCTCATTCGGGAGCGAAACAAGCCAAAGGAAGCCCCAGCCCCACCAAAAGCCGCGCCATTCTTTCTTCCATCCCTTGAGCAGCACAACGCCCCTGGCACCACGTCGACTGCTCTTACGACGACCGCTCTTACGACGACCACAGAAAGTGCACCCGCACAATCTCGCATCTCCAAAATCACGGCACCCTCGCACGCCCAAACCACCCAGTTCACGAGTCTAATCCGCCAAACAGCACAATCTCAGGACCCCACCGCTTTACTAGCACATTTATCCACTCTGCCACCATCAACCGCATCTCTCACGATTCAGTCGTTAGATCCAGCGCCGCCATACACTGAATTCATCACTTTTATTGAGGCTTTGACATCTCGGCTACAACAGAAGAGGGATTTCGAGTTGGTACAGACCTGGATGGCTGTGCTTCTAAAGGTCCACGGCGATGTCGTTGTGGAAAGCAATGAGGTCAGGGAAGCCTTGGAGGAATGGAAGGCCGAGTCCGAGAAAGAGGTTGGTCGATTGGGCGACTTGGTGGGTTGGTGTAGAGGTGTAGGAAATTGGGTGGGCGGAATTTAAATAGACGAAGCTATGCTGTAAAAAACAAAATTACGATGGCAAGACCAATTGGACACTCCAAATTTAAAGCGGACCGCAGGGTAGGATGGTACTTGGTGTCCAAGATTCTGTTTACAAGCTGAGCTCATCATATTGCAAGGAGACATGATTTTCGTATAGCGGCGCTGAACATAAGTCACTAGCTCCTTTCCTATCATAATTTCTAGACCTCACTAGACACCCTCTCTCACTTGAGAATAGCAACGCTGCTCACAGCTACCCTCACTTTCAAGTCTATTACCTGGCTAACTAGATCCACGGCCCGATCTCGATACCTCCCAGGAGCTAAACGCCTATTTTTACTTCATACCAGTACTAATCTTTCCTTACGCCTTCATCTTTCCTCCCATCAGCCTTTACCACTACTCCAAAGCATTCCTTACCTTCCTATGCTCATACTCTACGGCCTCATCTACATTTCTGTCTCACCCATTCTTCCCTGCTTCCACCTCCACCAATACACTCTCTTCTCTTGACAACGATATATCAACGCTTGGGTGGTTATCGCACAGTTTCCTGATACCGCTCGAAGCACTTCTCACGAGAGTCGAAACCTTATCAGACTAGAGCGCACCCTTCTTGGAAACATTAGGTTCGCGCCGACACTGCATCTCTGTCAAATTCTCCGATTAGGTACCTTACCCGACACCATCAACCTTCACACCGCCAATCCTAAGTTACCTCTCCTGCACACCTCCCTCTGATCAAAACTTTCGTTCGACGATCAAGCGATACTGCTCAGGCTTCGCGGGCGTCCAAATCAGCAAAACTTTGGGAATTCTCGTCGTGAACAACGAGACAGCATTAGCATTACTATCGGAACTTTTCCGATGTATAATTCATGGTTCGTATCTTATAATTTATTGAACTTTTCAATCATTCTAACTACTTGACCAGAGCATGGACGGTACTATGGACTGCCATCCGGATGAAGACATGGCTGGAGATCCAGACACTAGCGGCGCTCATTTGAAGCAAGGATATAGACCGAATCATGTCAATAAAGATTCCAGGAATTCTCTATTTCGCAATTCCAGGAGTCAGCCGCCTGTCCAGGCTCTTGACGGAGATATCCAGACCGTAAACAGAGGAGAAAGTCACTCTCAGCTAAACGAAGATCCAGGTTCAGATTATTTTGGGGAGCCTCTTGATCAGCAGAATAGCTTGAGTGGTGAAGAAATTGGCAGTCAGCCAACCGAAAGCCGAAACTCTGGTCACGCCGAATCCGACCCGGATGATGCTATCGCAGTGTGAGTTGCCCCCAGAATTTTGGCTCGGTCATGAAGCTAACATTCATGTACAGATTTAGGGCTCATAAGGTTGAATATCGAAATCTCGTTGATGCAAAGCGGAACAACAACCAGCTCGATCTAGAATTCAAAACACGGCAGAAGAAACTCCAAAGAAGACTCAATCAAAAGAAGAATGATAAGACACTGACGGCAGAAGAGTAATAATTTTGATATTGTTTGCATCATCATTCACTGACCATTTACAAAGGAAACAATTCCTCAAAGCGGGAGAGATTAAGCTCGAGACTTTAGCAGAGTTGAAGACCAAGAACGTATTTTGGGCTATTCAGAGCGGTTTGGATGCCTTAGAGGATCATCCGAAGAAACGAAAACCAACCTGCACAACTTCTTCATCTCAAGAACCGTCAGCCCCAGAGCAAGGTACTAGCCCCAAGAAGATCAAGACGTCTCATCGACCTAGACCTCGGAAGAGTCGAGCCAGAGCAGGGCTGGACGAAGAACGCTATCTCGGCAAAACCGTTCGACGACGAGTGGACACTCCCAGTACTGCTTTGATCACTGATTTCTTTACTCCTGGACAGTCAAACAGAGAGCCTACCGCTGAGGCGTCCAATCAAGGGTCGCCCAAATCCAACAACGTACTACTGGCAAAAAATGCACCTCCCAATGCAGGGCCTTCATGTGCTGCTCGTGGGGAAAAGATGGATATAAATAGCGAATCATCAAGCTGGAAGATATCCGGTGTCACTCGTTCTATCGGTGAGAAGGAAGGCCAGACTTCCAATGCTGATACAGCAGAACCTCACCTTGTTCTACGCTTCACAAGAAATAAATCCCAGACTCATTCTGAAGCCGAAGCTACTGTTACACCCGAATCAAACGCAGCCTTTCTCAGCCTTCTGTCTTCGAACCCAAGGTCATCGCGGTCTCCGCTAGCACAATCTCCATTGAAACAAGCCGTACTTGCACCGACTTTACCAGATGGTACCTCATCCTACGTACCAACCTTGAGAGTTACTCTTCCCATAGACTCCGGCCCAGATCTTTCCTCTACAGCTTCAGCTGTCCCCGCATCGAAAGCTGTGGTAGGCATGATTGCGTCAATAATCGAGGCGGGTCAATATTCGAAGGAAGAAGTGAGAACTTTGAAAGGAGACAAACGTGCACTATCTCGAGCTTGCCGTTTCTTTGCCAGAGGAAATAAACCAAAATTCATTCCGAATAATGGGACTCGGCACTGGAGCATACCTAGAATGAAGAGTGCTCTCGAAAGCTATCAGCTTTTGGGGGTCGGATTTATGCGTTGGCGAGAGCTATCTGCAGAACCTAACGAGCCGAAAGGTGGCCTACTTGGCGACGAGATGGGCTTGGGAAAGACAGTACAGATGATTGTTGTCATCGTTGACGGTCGACCAAACAAAGAAGCTGTGAAGCTAGGATCAAGAACCACTTTGATTGTTGTATCAAGTTATCTCCTCGCCCTGCAATTTAGAGATGAGATAAACTTTCATGTCAAAGAGGAATATCGACCCAGAACTTTGGTCTACGACGCTCATCAGCGGAGGTCGGGCAATTTCCCACTGGAGGACCTGAAAAAGTTCGACGTTATGTAAGTCATCCTGTTTTCTAACTTCGACCACTGCTCACATTACACTAGCATCACCACGTATGACGAAATCCGCGTGTCGAACCCTAGCAACGACTCTATCCCAGAAGATTTAGACGTGGCGGGAAGATTTTTGTGGTGGCAAGCACATTTCACAGAAAATCGGGGTCTACTTCACCAGATCCATTTCCACAGGATTGTTTTGGACGAGGCTCAAGCTATCAAAAATCCCAAGTCCAAAAATTACCTTGCTTGCCGGACTTTAATGGCAACGCATCGATGGCTCATGACAGGTACTCCTCTGACAGACAGTACAAATGAGGTTTTCCCACTTTTCAAATTCTTACACACGCCCGGCGCGGGTATGTTCAGAATCAGGCCTTTTACATTTCATGACTTCTAATAATGTGTCAGGGGACAGGAAAACTTTTCAAAAGAACTTCTGCAGCCTGAGCGACAAATATCATCCGCTGCGGTTGAACTGTTTTGCAAACACCTATATGTTCAGAAGGACAGGCTGGGACACGCTTCTTGGCCAAGCAATACACCAACTTCCTAACACCACCATCAGAACCATTGAACTTGAATTGCCCAGATCTGAGCTGGTACTGCAGAAGCTTGTGATTCGCAAATACAAAAGGCTTATTGATGCTTCTGGTTCTGAAAACTCCAAGAACGCTTACGTTCTCAAGTACGTATAGCGTCTTCCTTGACGTTATCTAGCTAATCGACAAACTAGAATGATTCTAAGTCTTCGTGGCATGCTGAGCCATCCTCTTATTGGACAAGAAGAGATCGAAAGCTTCAATGATGAATCCCTCGAAGAGCTGAGACAAGCCTTTTGCCAACGACTCACGGCTGAGGAAAAATACCCAAGAAATATCTTCGAAATGCAACAGAGCTTTTTTGGGACATCTCAAGACTCAAAGGCGCAGGCAGGTGGAAAGTTTGGTGTTGCATGCAACTTCAAGGCCTATCTCGACACCATTGTTCCGTCCCAGGAATTGGTCGAGGCCAATACTGAAGTAACGTGCAGCCGCTGTGGAAATGCACCAAGAAATCCCCATACCATTCATTGTGGGCATATTCTTTGCTTTTCATGTTATCATGTATGCAAACGTATCGCATTTGACAAACGAGAGCTTGCTCCTTGCCCTCATCCTGGATGCATAATGACGATAGAAGAATCTGGTACAGATATCGGTAATGCGGTGGAAAGTCTGGACGAATCTTTTGGTTATTCGCCACGCAAGCGTTCGACACCACAGAAGCCGGCCTGGGTCGATTTTGAGGGTGGAGTGATGGTTTCAACCAAATGCTTGGCTGCGAAATGCCAGATTCTGCAATGGCTCGATCAAGATCGTGATGGGAAGATTATCGTTTTCACTCAATTCCTCCCCATGTAAGTCTTCTAGAAATACAGTTGGGGCATTGCTTACTGGTTCGCAGGATAACCATACTCAGAAGAATCTGCAAATTGGAGGGCTGGAAGTTCGCCGAGGTAAGTATCCTGGCCATCAGTTTTCGCACCAGCTCTAACACTATTAGATCCACGGGAGAGTAACTCAGAACGTGAGAGCCCAAACCGTCGCGGCTTTCAAGGCAGACAAGAGCATCAAAATACTCCTTTCTACAATCGGGGTCGGAGGCGTGGGCCTGAATTTGACGGCTGCTTCCCGTGTCCTGCTCATGGAACCATGGTGGAATTCTGCCATGGAAAAGCAAGCATTCTGCCGTGTCTACCGAATGGGTCAAACTAAAGAGACCGAATGTGTCCGCCTCGTCGTCAAAAATACCGTCGACGAGCGGATCATTGACAAGCAAGAAATTAAAAGCAAGGCGATTGATCGAATTATGATAAAGGAGGACATGCAGGGGTAAGATCTCTCTTTTCCTTGCCATACCGATCAGAATACTTACGGCCATTTAGATTAAGCGAAGAACAGATATTGACTCTCTTCAATGAGACCGAACGTCCAGATGGGGGCGTTCCATTCGAGATGGTCGACGAAAAGGCAGTTCCTACGGGCTTTTTGGAAGACCTTGGGCCTGATGGAGATGATGGCTACGACGACCGTGATAGCACTTAAGCCGAGGAAGGAGAGGAGCCCGTTGAGACTTTCTGAACGACATTTCCCTCCCTTTCTTTCCCCGATCCTTATTCCCATGCCTCTAATCCCTGACACTCACATCACAAAAGTTTGTGGCTTCGAATGATCCCCTTTCATGAGTTATTACCCCATCCATTTTGCATTCACATTTTTTTAATCTCACTGCTACCTCTATGCATACTTGGTCTTGGAGAGCGGGTTGGATACGGTACTTTGGGCCGACATTTTCACATTCATAGGTACCTGAAAAAGTCTGCCTCATCATAGAGTCCACAATCAAATTATATCCTATCCTCTTTTTTTGGGGGGCTCTCTTCGATCTACATTCTGATACTCAGATCGCATTCTCAACTAACTTTGCTAGTAATTTTCACATCATTAAGAAAGAAAACAAACTGACCACCGACTAATTAGCTACAGTTACTGCTGACTTCGGCAGAAAGCGTCGTCGTCATGAGTTTCACTAATGTACTCAGCCACCACAGTTTCGCGAATCTAGATCCCACGAACTGTTCTGACCAATAGGGGAAATTGTCGATCAGGCTGAGCCACGCTCGGACGACACACTACTGCAGCCACCCAACCACAAAGTCAAACCTTCGTATTTCGTTCTTCGTTCCTTTGGTGGCTTTTGATAGTCGCGTTTAAGATGCCACTTGAGCTTATTTTAATCAAGCATATTAAAGCATAGGAATTCGCAGTTTTGGTATAGCATTGGCATTCTCAATTGAATACGCGATTTGTTCGCTATTTACTTTCTTCGATATCATCAGTTCAAGATGTTTTTCTCTAGCCTCTTTCTGTGTCTCCTTGCTCAAATCGCAAACTGCGCCACAACAACGACTTCTTCCTCTGCCTCTCCAACATCCTACCCAGCACCCATCCCTTGCACCGGCGAATCTTGCACCACCTTCACAACCTCATTCCAAGACTGCACAGTCATCAAGCGCCAAACCGACAACCAATACTTCCGTTTTTGGAAATCAAACACCACAGGAACAGGCCTCCAGTACGCAACCTCCCCCACCCTCCGCGGCCCCTGGACTCTCAGCAAATCCGAAATCTTCCCATCTACATTCCACCTCTCCGACCCCGCCGTCACAAACAGAAACCTAACACACCTCTGGGCTCCAGATGTGCATTTCATAAACGGCACGTACTACCTGTACTACGGCGTTTTCGACAATAGCACCGGAAACGGACTCGGTTTCGACATGGCACTTGCAACATCAACAACAATGGAGGATGGGACTTGGAATGATCGTGGATCCATTGGTCTTCCAGAAGATCATAAACGCTATTCCTCCCTCGGCGCAAACCTCCTCATTTCCAATGATTCTTCGATACCGCCGCATCTCGCATGGGGATCTCAGAATTCGGGCATGTATGGGATGGATATGGCTTCACCGCCTCTCACTGTGCTTCCCTCGGAGAAAGTCGCGTCGGAATTAGTGGTTGATCAGGCTACGCCGTGGCCGTCTGGGAATTTGCTTAATGAAGGGCCGTTTCAGTATCGGTTTGGGGGGTTTGTTTATCTTTTTTACAGTCGGGGGAATTGTTGTCCTGGTGCTTCGTTGCCGATTGACGATGTGTATAGGGTTGAAGTTTGTCGCTCGCAAGATGCTACGGGAGGTTATGTTGATAGATCAGGGGCGTCTTGTCTTGGGAACACGGATTTTGGAACGCTTGTTTTGGCTAGTAATGCTGATGGGAGCGTGTGGGCTCCTGGGAGTGTGGGAGTTTTGGATGATGAGACGGAGGGACGGGTGCTGTATTATCAGTATCATGTTAGAGGAAATAAGGATGTCAGGTTTGGGTTTAATTTTTTGGAGTTTGATGGGGAGGGGTGGCCTGTTTTGGTTGCGGAGAGGAATGGGACGGCGACTATTTCCGGGACTGGCGCAGGGTCTGCGAGTGCTACTGCTACAAAGAAGGCGGAAGGAACGGTGTTAAAGAAAGGGAGTTCTGTGGAGGTTATGCTGGTTGTTTTAGCTATACTCATACAGATAATGATCTAATAAAGAGGAGAGCCTTTCTTCGAGCTCTTCTTCGATATGATAAGTTCACGAGATTAATTCTAATATGCCACGCAAAATTGATCTCAATAAGTGACACGATGCAAATCTAGCTCTCGTCAACATATCCCTCATCGACAAAGGCGACATTTCGGCTTCTTCCATCTCTTCGTCGGCCAACGGGTGTCTCCACAGCATCCTCAACAGGCGAAGCTTCTTCTTCGTAATCGCTGACCTCATCGTCCCGTTTATACAGAAAATACTGTACAAATACTCCCATATCGAGGCACAATGTGCCTAAGGAGCCTAGAATCCAAGGCAGGTTGATAGCGATATACTTTCCATACACCTGCTTCGCCTCGCCCGGAACACAATGCATAGCAACCTCGCACGCTGCTTGTGGCGAATATGCAAAGATACTGAAGTTGTAAGTGAGGTTACCAATGCAAGCGAAGAGGAAGAACATCATGGAAATCCCCTCTGTTGTTCTTCGGCGATGATTCAGCAAGAGTTGGGGGATTCGGGAGCCAAGGTAGAGAACTGAGCAAATGTAGCCGAATATCTGACCCAGGACGTTGAACTCAGGTGGATCTTGGGCTTTGCCTTCTCTAGATGAGTTTTCGTTCCGATTCTTGAGCCACCAGCCGAGTACGCCGGCCATGATGACTATCACGACAAGTAAGGCGTTGGTGATGAGTTGCTGCGTCCTTGATCGGGGAGTCGATATCGTACTTGGTTCGCCTCTTTTTGGCTCTGTATGAAGAGGATTTGCTGGAGAAAGATGGGTTGCATCCACTGGGAAGAGTCGCTGGGTGAGTGATCTTTGGGAGTCTGATCTTTTCAGATTTTCGGGTCTTGGGTGGCTTTCATGATTGGTGTCATCGAGAAGAGCAGTTCTTTCAGAGGGCGCCTCTACTTCGGTAGCATCGTTGCCGTTCACAGGTTTCGATTTTGGGTGAATTTTATCCGACATCGTGAAGCCCTTGTAATAGAAACATTGGCCGACCAGAACAACGTCTACTAGCAGATAATAGATGGCCAGAATGATCTTGAAAATGTCAATACTGCATGAACAACATATCGGGGTGAAAGACGCACCATTGTTGGCAGAACGCCCTGTATTACACCACCAAGGGCATTGAAAATGTCTCCAAGCGTCCAGATTACAATGAAAGTGACTGAAAGTCCTTCGGCTCTGGTCCGAAAATTCTCGGCAATTTGCGGTGAGAACACAACGATCCAACATGCGATCGAGACTGAACCGCATATGCCGCTCAGTGCCTCAATGTCGAGATTTAATGATTGGGATGGCGGGTACATGATGGCGGATGTGTATCGTTATATTGGAAGAGCAGAACCAGTTGAACCCCGCGTACTGACACGGGGTATGAGCTTCGTGAGAGCCGGAACTGTGGAGGTCTAAATCCTCGAGCTTCAGGCAAAGACAACTGGATAGAGGCTTCACTCGGCGTGGGGTGCGTAAGATAGATCTCCGAGAGGTGACGATACAGGTGGTTGAAGAGGAGGCGGGGATTCACGTCTCAGGCCAATTTTGAACGAGTGATGATAAAGAGCAGAGAAAGTCCGGGCAATTGGTCTGTATTGGCTGTTTATGATGAGGAAAGAGAAGAGAGTTCTCAATTGTAGTTGTTTTATGGTTCAAATGAGTACGTAAAAGAACCTTGGGAGATCACAAGGTGGTTCGAAAAAAGCTTAGCGTGAAAACTAGTGGGGGAGTCGAGTTCCCTTGACGCATTGACTTGACAGCTTCAACAACCTCAAAGGCCTGCTTCGATTGTCATTATCACCTGTTCTGGCCTTCCAGCTTGTACCCTTCGTCCCTTTAGATCTAGTATCATAGGGGGTCGAGGGTATGCTTCGTACCGATCGCAGATGGATCCAAATTCTGCCGCCATCCTGCATAGCTGTGTTACATTGGTACAAGCTATCGATCAAGCTGTCACCTTCATCAAAGCTGTGGCAAACGCCCCAGACGAGATCAGAGCTATACGGAGAGATTTGGAGGACTTGGGCCCAATTCTCGACGATCTCAGCAGACAAATATCCAATCCGAAGGCGAGATCATATATTGAAACATGTCACACTTATCTATCAGTCCTTATTGATCGCTGTAAGGAGACTGTCGAAGACATCCTCCGGATTCTTCGTCGTTTTACAGGAGGACGAGTCTGGAAGCCTCTGCGATGGGTTGTATCTGGGCGTGCCGAAGCCGTGGAGAGAAAAGCCGAACTTCTTGCTCTGAAGTTGACTTTGAGCCTTGCGCTGACTTCCGCAATCCAGTAAGTCTTGTCAGGGTTGGGTATTGGGCGCTCTAATAATAGCTTCAGTGCGATAAGTAACTCGACAAAAGATGATACTTCAAGGATCCTTCAAATTCTAGAACAAATTCGAGGCCACACAGGTCAAACTCGAGATAGCTGGGCTATCAACCGCTTCCTAGATGACGTGACATCGTATGCTGATTCTGTGGTCGACGGACTCAGCGACTTCGGAAGCCCTCCCCACTCCCTTTTAGATCAAACCCCACAATACCACATACTGGAATCGAAAGTTATTTGCGAGCCTGATGCCAAAAATCTTGACACTAGCTGTCTCCCACATTTCATTGTCGGGCTTGATTGTGGGCTGTGTTGTAGGTAAAGAGCGAACATGTGATGTATCAGCGCTAATTGACAGCTTCCCAGCCACGGGAGTTACATATGCGAACCTAATCAGAGGTCGTTGTATTCGATGCATCCAGGCATGGCCTGGCAGACTCCACGCCAATGAAAATCGGGTTCCTTCCGTCATTGGGTACCCCAAGTACCCTAAGAATTCCAGGTCTCCATCTATTTGGGGTTTTCAGTGCGAGACAAGCTCGATAGACTTGTTCGACTGCCATAATATATTCCTGGATTTCTTAAATCATTTCTCCTCCGAAGTGCAGCACACCATGGAGTTAACGAAGTCTACGATTTCAGAAGAGGTCACGAAAAGGTTGAAAGATTACCTGATGCTTCTTTATCAACATATCGAGTTGACACTCGGCCGCGAATCACTCTTCACTAGTAATATGCCATGGTCACAGACGTGTGTGGAGTTCAATTTCAGTGTGCCCACGACTTGGTCACCAGAAATCGTTCGTGACTTTCGGCATGTCGTACATTGTGCCGGATTTGCAGGATCAGCCTTGCATTCGCTCAACATCAATGTGAGGGAGGCTGAAGCCATTCTAGCTCACGTTTATCTTGAATGTCAGATTCCCGTACCCACCCAAGGGGAGAGTTACGTCTTGGTTTGTTTGGGCACAGATAATACCACCACCTGCTGTATCATACGACAACAGTGGCAGAATGATGAAAGGAAGAATCGACAGCTCTTTTCCATCGAAGGACAGGATATTGGAGGATCGCACATCGACCACGATTTTCGAAATCTTGTACAGGAGCGCTTATCAACAATCGACCCACATTGTCTACCTGCTAGGAATGTGGGAGAAACTGCTTCGTTGGTGACGAAAAGCCCGCAATTTCAAAATGCTAAAGACTCTTTCGGCTTGCCCGACGACACTAACTTCCACGTACCGATTCAAGGATTGGACACCAGCTACGTTGACCTCGAGCACAACATCGAGCAGGGGGCTATGCGTATCAAACTCAGTGAACTTGAAGCACTGTACGATGTGCAACTTCACAAGCTTGATTCCTTGATAGATATAGCTCTTAGTCATTTCCGCTCTATCGTGTTCACTAACCACGTTTCCGATCTTGTTCTTTGTGGCGGAATATTCAATTCTGCCTACGTACAAAGAAAAACAACGATGAGATACGCTATGGAGTTGGCTCCAAATCAACAGCATCGAATGAAGATACATGTCGATCCAGGGCCATCGCTGGCGACGGCCAAAGGGCTTATGATCACTCGCTTAGTGGAAAGCAGATGGGGCATCTAGAAATGGGTTCAGTCATCCTTGAATTCTGCATTTGGCGGCGGACGGCGTGAGTTCAAAAGGAGTAACAAATCACGTGACGATTCATCCGAAGTCGAACCTATCAGGTTGGGAGCAAATCAAAGATCATTTGATGGTGGAAAACTTTTGTAACAAACTCGACCTGCAGCCAGACAATGTTCTGGATGCAGAGTGCTCCATTTGTGCTTCGAGATTGAATATATTACCGAGCCCCTGCTCTGTTCCAAAAAGATGGACAAAAAACAACAACACTTGCTTTCTCAAAAGCACTAATCACATCTTTCTTTCCACATTCATTGATCTCACAGCAAGAGCATGGTATCCCCTTCCGGTCATCCAATTTTCCTAATTGCTCTGCTTTGGTTCGTTCAGACGACTTTGGTCTATGGAGAAACTTGCAAAGTACCCCATGGAGCCACGAATGGCGACGACACTCCAGCCATCCTCGCAGCTTTCCAACGCTGCGGCCGAAATGGAAAAATAATATTCAAAGAGAATAAAACATATAACATAGGCCAGATCATGAATACAACAAATCTCCTGAACTGCCAAATTGACCTGAAGGGCACACTGCTGGTATATGTTCTTGGATGCAAAAAGACAAACTGGAGAGTTTGAGGAGCTGATAGTATCTAGTGGAGTAAAGATACAACATACTGGCTCGACCACTCCATGCCAATCTATTACCAGAACCAATCCACAGTCTGGTTTCTCTCCGGAGAAAATATAACCTTCAACGGTTACGGCGTAGGCACAATCGACGGGAACGGACAAACGTGGTACGAACTCGTAAAAGGCATATCGAATTATCCGAGTGCGTTTTTTTTTTTCCAATTCCCATCCGCTTCAATCATGCTGATACGTTTGGTGTAGGACGACCAATGGGTTTGACAATCTACAACACAACCAATTCCGTTTTCCGAGGTCTGAGATTTGTCCAAAGCCAAATGTGGACAATGACTATCCTCCACTCTTCCAACATTTTAATGGAAAATATACTGATAAACAGTACTTCCTCTTCACGCCAACCCGCCCGCAACACCGACGGTCTCGATACCCTGTACTCCAGTAACCTAACCTTTAGGAATTGGACGATTGCTAATGGTGACGATGGGATTTCATTGAAAGCGAATACGACGGATGTCGTTATTGAGGATTCCCTGTTTTTAGGGGGCCCGGGATTGGCATTGGGGAGTATTGGACAGTACGCAGGACAATTCGAGACGATTGAGAATGTGGTTATGAGGAATTGTGTTTACGAGGGATCTTTTGTGCCGGCTTATGTTAAGACTTGGACGGGGAGGAGTAAGGGATATCCGCCTAATGGAGGAGGTGGTGGGGTCGGATGTAAGTTGTCTTTCACCGCATAACATCGTTGGAGAATGCAAACTAATTGTTGATACTTTAGTCATTTCAAACATTAGTAAGTGCAACAACTATCTGTGAATATGGTAATGATACTGACCAGGTCCGACAGCGGTTTCCAACATCACCGTCACTCGTGCCTCCGGCGTCTTCGCAATCAACCAATGTACCCATTTCAGCAGCGGCGGCGTGAAAGGTGACTGTGATACGTCAAAATTCTCGATCCGAGATGTAACCGTAAAGGGCATACACGGTAATGTGACGAAAAACTCGATTGCAAGTCTGAAATGTAGTCCAGCGGCCCCCTGCAAGCGTCTTAAATTTGAAGAGATGGGTGTGAGGATCAATGGGACAGAAACTCGGCCGGGGAAGTACGGATGCCTTGCAGTGGAGGAGTCGGTCGGATGGGCGTGTACGGATGCGATTCCACTTGGAGATTGAGAGGTACATCTTACTCTTCAAATGTCGAAAAATCTTGCAAATCAATCATACGAACCGGTTCGAATCCCATGAGCTCGCATGTCAGCCTTCACACAACGCGATGAAACTATGCAATCATCAATAATTTTTCCTTTGCTCAAATTTTTCGCTTTCAGTTGTGGACGTAGCCATTACATGGTCACAACCTTGGCTTGGGTCTTCTCCGGCATCTTCTAGAACCAGTAACAAAACGCTTGTATGCAATGGTCAAGGTTCCGTTCGTTTCAAGCCCCGAAGTAAACTCCAGCGCTTTCCACTTCCTTCGGCCCTGGAAACTGTCTGCGTCGTTGTGGCTGTGGGGGTATCTGCTGTTGGTTCAGACGTCCGAGATTGACTTCCGCTCCGGGCGTGGAGGCGTCGCCTCTCGAGCTCTTGAAGGAGCTGCTGATCAGTATAACTGTGCTTATTAGCGTTCTGGTCCGACTTTGAGAGGATAACTTTACCTCTCTATGTTCGGGCTGATGACATTCGTTGGGGGCGGTCCAGGTGCGCGATCAAATCTTTCCGTCTGCTCGGTGCGTCCGACGCTTATGGCGCGGCTATCAAGTTCAGGACCATTTGTTGTGGGTCTGATTGACCTCCGTGGAGGCCGGCCAATCGCCACAGGATCCATAGGATTCGGTTCGAAATGTGTTTGGCTGACAAGTCTTGATGTTCTGGCTGACGATGTGAATCCATCATCCTTGGGCCCTCGAAGTATCGAATGACCGTTGTATGGCAGGATCTGGTTTCCATGTATCGAGGTTTCAGATTCCAATATGGATGTTTCCAACTCGATGGTTTCGACAAGTTTGCGAATATGACTCACATATTCGGCACTACTTCAGTTAGCCTGCTCCTCTCAACATATTATCGCTGTCTCACTTCCGGAAATAGTTCATCACGCGTGCTTCCCATTGCTCAGCTGGCACCGAAAGCCTCTTCGAGACAGCTGTCGAGAGAGATGCTCTCATCTCAAAGGCTGTAGATATGACACCAATGACATCCCGGATATCGTGAGGATCGTTTTTTATACCCAAATTCTGTCTGAGGGTATCTGCGAAGCCTGCCCTGGCGTTTTCGGTTTCCTGATAGCCCTCGTTATCCACATGGGTCAAGACGTGACGAAATACATCGATGGGTTCCATGCCATAATCCGCCGAGTACGAAGACTCTGGTGATTGGGAAAGCAGGCCAAGAAAGCCGAAGACATGATCGCGCGGATCTTCGCAGTGCTGCTCAGGCCACATGATCAAGATTTCTGCCAGCTTGTATGAGCGTGTCTCTTGTGATATCCAAATGTCCCTGTTGGCGAAAATGTGGTTGGCGGGAGAAAGCAGCATCGGATCCAGCGATGTTTGCAAGGCGGAGCTTTTGTTCGACAATGAGATTTTTCGAAGGTGAAGGAAGAACTTAGCGATGGCGTTCCATTGGCAAACCATATCACCACATATGAGGATTACATGCTTCGCTAAGAGAACCTCTTGAACTATCCAGACCCTCGTCCAGTATAAATTCCGAAACAAGGCCAACAGCGCGTTTTGAGTTTTGGAAGTGAACAAATCTTGGAGCGCTGATGCGGTCGGGAATTGAGCACCACCAACAACATTCTGAATGGTTCGGAAGGCCAAGGAACTCAATTCGGTGGATGGTCCAAGCCAGGTAAGGACGAAATCGGCTTGAGAGTATATTTGCTTCATGAGATTGACCTGATGGTTACGTTCCGAGATACTGTCCTGATCTATGGATATAGCGTCGATCCAGAGCAACCGTCCAGTAAGGCTGCTATTACTAGAGCTGTGCGACCGGATGGAAAGCAGAGCACACCAGAGATTTTCTCGTATCGAAAAAGATCTACCGTCGACAGTGATGTTGGCTGTGGGTACGGCAGGACCCCAGGTGTAAGACAGAGCAGCAAATGGAGGACATTGTGCAAGTTCATGTATATGAAATTTGCAAGCTAGGGGAAACTCATCTCCTGGTTGTACCTCAAGGAGTCGGATGGTCTGCCTTGATCGATCTAGAGGCGAGTATATGTTGTTCGCCATGTTGCGTTTTTGTTCCAGTGACCTGCAACAAAATGCCATTGTTAACTGGAAAATGTAAAACAAAACAATGAACGAATTCATAACTTACCGGATTCCGTATCAACTGTCCATGAAGGAGCGGAAATTCTTGTGCAAAGTTCAGCTTCTTAGCTTGTTAGCTTCTTAGCTTCCAAGGTCGCATGCCCCTCATCGAACGAGCTAGTCCGGACACCCGCCACACAAAAATCTGCAGGTTAGCTGAATATTTTCACTCTCCAAACGATTTGTTGAGTGACCTAAGATGTCATGGATAGCTAGATACTAATCCCATTTACTCTCAAGCTGATCAAGTATCTGGAAAAAATTCCAACGTGTTGTAGAACGAAGTCGCTAATAATCTATTGCACTCAAAATCGAGTTGGATATAATGTATCAAATGTGATTCGCTTTGTCGGAGGGCTTGAATTAGGGAAACCTCCTGTGAACGTAGCTTGAAGATTGAGGTAATCTCTCACAGGGCCGTCCTCTATACTGGTATGTTCTCAGCCTGATTCAAAGATGATTACTGTCAATCTAAAAGATCTACAAGGTAATATTGATAAGGAAACGCAAGGAAGTGAGGCTGAGAGTAGTTGGGGTGAGGAACAAGCCAGTGCTCAATTCAACAGAGAGCAGTTGAACATTCTTTAGTACGGTCTAACTCATCTTTTTGTTCTTCAAATAATGAAATAAGGTCGTTGACGCACGTTCTACAACGCGAAATTACTTTTGAATGCCGTGTGAAACACGAGTCCGCAAAGCTGCGTAGCCTCCTAATCTGTTCCCATCGAAATCCCTTACCACGGTCACAGATCAAAACTCGAATGGATGCGCGTCACAACGAATCAGATAAACTCACATGCTTCAACCCTCCTCAACATCTCTTTCGCCTCTGCCTTGTCTCTTATGCCCAGTGCCATGACCCTTTCTATCCTTTCCACTTCCTCGTCCGATACCACCTCTCTTGCTCCCCTTCTCTTGCGCATCTCTCAATTCACGCTTTGCCACGGTCTGTGCCTCATTCACACGATCCGCCAGAACCCTCACCTCCTCCTTGACAGGCTCCATCTTGTCGAGTTGTCTACCGAGCGCGAATTCGATGCGCTGCCATACATCCGCATCGTATTGAGTCACGAACGACACAGCTCTGCCACTCTTTCCAGCACGCGCTGTACGACCGACCCGATGAACATACGTCTGAGAAATGTGTCAGTAGTGTCACAGATGACACCGGGTAGAAGAAAGCACAGAGCCACCGAACAGGGTTCTAGCAGCTTGGTGTGCTCAACGCTTCAAGGGAAGAAACGAACCTTTGAATCGTCTGGAAGGTCGAAATTAATCTGTCGAAAAGTTAATGACATGTTCGGAAGCTAAATTGAAGCGCTAAAAGCTTACCACCGCATCGACACTGGGAATGTCCAGACCTCGAGCCGCCACATCGGTGGCTACCAAAATATTGCGCGATCTTGCTCTGAACTTCCCCAAAGCACCCATGCGAGTCGATTGCGACATACCGCCGTGAATCGGTATCGCATCTAGACCTATAGAACGGAAGAGTCAGTCGTTTGGTCTTGGCTTATATTGTTGTGAAGATGTCGGATAACATGCCTAGTGAGCGAAGTAGAAATGTTAATCGTTGCGTTTCGGCCTGCGTTCTTGTGAAGACGATGGACATTAGCCCATGGAAGGTGTCACTCAAAAGATAGACCAGGTAAAGGTCCTTGTCTTTGTGAGGACAGAGGATCCAATCTACATACACGGCGTTAGCGTCAATTCCTGCAGGTAGAAAAAAGGGAGGTTGACTTTGTACTAAGCTCTTGACTGTCTGATGTGACGTTGATGATATCGAAACGCGAACGGGGTTGTGGAGAGAAGCTCGTTGAAGTGACTCGACTTTGGAGCTCATTGTTGCACTGAAGAGATACGTGTGGCGGCCTCCAGCACCTCCCGATGGTAGGTTCTGAAATGATGTTAGCTCCATATCACTCCTTCCCCCTTAACTGGTTGAAATCACCTTGAGAATTTTATCCAACACAGGGCCGAAGTCTAGATCGAGCAGCCTATCCGCTTCATCAAGAACGAGGTGTTTAATCGAGCGAAGGCTGAACCCTTTGGTCTGCGGCCGGATTAGTCCTCAAGTCAACAAGTCAAGCACAAGATTAGAGGCAACACAAACCGTTTCCAGATGATCAAGTAGACGACCGGGCGTAGCAACTACGATGTGAGGTTTCTTGCTTACTATAAACAGTTAACGGGTGTCCTGGTTCTGTTCATAACTAACGGCGAGCACTAGGTGTGCACCCATATTCAGAAATACGCCTGGTCTCTGCTCTCGCGATCAACTGTGGCTACTCACAAGCGATGCTCTGGGCCACCATGTCCATTCCACCAACTATAGTCGCGCATCGTACGTTGATTATGGACCCGAGGGCCTCAAACTGCTGGGAAATCTGATATGCGAGTTCGCGAGTGGGCGCCAGAACGAGGGCGAATAGAGGAGACGGGTTTGCAAGTAAGGCTTGTAGAATAGGCTAAGAATAGTTAAAAGATGCGTAAAGAAGGGAGACGGAGAATCATACCAATCCAAAAGCTGCCGTCTTTCCACTGCCAGTTTCTTCATAGATGTTAGCAATTTTTCCCTCGTATTCACTTGGGAATCTGTTTCTCTACCAGCCAGTCCGATGACATCTCTGTCCGCCAACGCCAGAGGAATGCTCTGTTGTTGAATGGGCGTAGGATTGCTAAACCCCATTTTGACCAGTGCCTCACATAGCTCCGGTACAATGCCCAGCTCCTCGAATGACTTCTGGGGCTCTGAGATTGGTGTTTCCGACTCCTCGTGCTCACTTTCCACGTCTTCCTGCTCTTCATTGACTCGTTCAGTCTTCTTGCTCTTCTTTGGTGGACTGGCTCCACGCTCCTCGCCGCTAGACTTGCGCTTCTTGAGGGACGACATGATTCGATATGATGCTTCGTACGTGGATATGGAGAGAGAATTCTTGCGCGATCCGAGTCACAATGATAAAGTTTACCGTATTCGTAGTTCAAGTTTCTCCCCAGAAAATATCACGAAATCTTGGCAAGCGGAGGTTCCAGCTCGACGCCGATTGGTCGAAGATTTACAGTCCTCGAACTTTTTTCTTATCCTCGAAACTTACTCTTATACAAACACAAATCATACACAATGGCACGCAGACGAGTGAAGAAGAGAACACACGTTGGTGCCCAGAATGGCGCCAATCCGACTGCGAAGGGAAAGCCCATGGAGAAGGCGCCCAAGAGCATGGTCATTCGCATTGGAGCTGGAGAGATTGGGCCCAGTGTCAGTCAATTGGTGAAGGATATGAGATTGGTTATGGAGCCTGGTACTGCTAGTAGACTGAAGGTATGCGCTCTCACTCACACAGTCTTGAGGAATCATACTGAATCATTATAGGAGCGCAAATCAAACAAGCTACGAGACTATACCACCATGTGCGGTCCGTTGGGAGTAACACATCTGCTCTTGTTCTCACGATCAGACTCTGGGAATACGAATATGCGACTTGCCATCACGCCTCGAGGCCCAACATTACACTTCCGCGTCGAAAACTACTCCCTCTGCAAAGACATCATGAAAGCCCAACGCCGTCCCAAAAACGCAAAACAGCTATACATGAATGCGCCTCTTGTATGTTCCACAACTCCACTACCCCAACATCTTTACTGACTACTCCAAAGCTCGTCATGAACAACTTTTCCACCCAACCAAAAGACAACACCCCCCCAGCCGTCCCAAAACACCTCGAATCCCTCGTAACAACCATATTCCAATCCATAATCCCTCCCCTCAATCCCCAAAACACACCCTTGGGCAGCGTAAAACGCGTCCTCCTCCTAAACCGTGAACCACCCACCGACCCCGCCAACAACGCTTACACAGTAACCTTGCGCCACTACACAATCAGCTCAAAAGTGACTGGCATCCCGAAACCGCTGAAACGTCTGAACCAGGCTGAGGGCGGCGAGAAGAAAGAAAGGAGGGGGAAGGGATTGCCCAATTTGGGAAAGTTGGAAGATGTGTCTGAGTACCTTTTGGCTGGAGAGATGGGCGATGCGGGGAATTACACTTCAGCTTCCGAGTCTGAACCAGAAACGGATGCGGAAGTCGAGGTTCTAGCAAACACAACAAGAAAGGTCTTGAATCGATCAAAGCATCAGAAGGAAATGGCCAAGGCGGCTGCTAGTGCTGAAAAAGGTGGTAGCAGACCTGGCGTTGAAAAACGTGCTGTCAAATTGACGGAACTGGGTCCGAGGATGCGGTTGAGACTCATCAAGGTTGAAGAGGGCCTTTGCGGTGGTAAAATCATGTGGCATGATCATGTTCAGAAATCGGCTACTGAGCAAAAGGAATTGGAGAAGAAATGGGAGCAGAGGAGACAGGAGAAGGAGGAACGAAGGCGCATTCAGAAAGAGAATGTGGAGAGAAAGAAGAAGGAGAGGGGTGGTGGTAAGGAGGGCGAAGATGACGAAGAAGATGACGAAGAGGAGAATGGTGAGAATGGAGGGGATTACGATATCGACGATGATGAGTACTGGGATAGTGATGTTAGTGGTGAGGAAGACGGCATGGTAGATGATGAGGATGAGGAGATGGAGGATGGTGGTTGATTGCGTTTCTCAGACGATGTCTATCGTCCTCGGTGTTAGGAGTTCTGTCGTTTTGGCCCTAGATAGGGGAATTGTTATTATGATTTATGTTTCGAACTAGGCTTCGACAACGCCTGGCTTGTTGGACAAGGGGTGGACAAACGTAGTTGAAGAACGAAAAGAAGTAGTATCAACAATACTATCTCAAAGCAAATAAGAGGGCTCTATTATCCCGCAAGTTGCAGACGCTCTCGATTGAAACATGACGGAGCCAAGACGAGGGTATTCGAATTCGTAAAAGCCGTAGTCCTGTCGGCATCTCGATAACCTTTTGGTAACGCTGCTCAGTAAGAAGTCTTGCCTCCTTCTCCAAAGGAGACACGGTACTAGTTCAGCCATCGTATTTCCGGCAATGGCTGTCATCCTACGTACTTTCTTGAGTACCGCTCTTCACACATTTCATACATGATTCATGCAGCCTTCGGCCTCCTAATCACAACCTTATCACCCTCTGTCAATTCCCAACCCACGCCATTCTTTACCAAATCATCCCACTCCCTATCCGCCGCTGCCTCCACAAAAGTCTTGTCCGCAGAAAAATACGTCTTCGCCAAACACTTCAACGCATGAAGTCGGACTCCCTCCTCGGCGAAACCCAAAAGCGCCCGCTGATGTCCATCAACCCTTCTCCTCACCCTCCAAAACAGTACCCAGTCATCCCTCACCAGTGCCCTCAGAATTGCATCGACGCGTCTATCCCTCGTGCCGTAGGCGATGCGGACCGCGTAGGCGGCATGGTAATCTCCCAATCGACATGCTAGGTCTAGGATATGGTAATTTACGAATTCGTTGAGTTCGTGGGGCGGTAATGGGGTTCGTGGATGGATTTCCTGCAACAGATACAGTAGAGCGGGGACGTAGCTTTCCCAGCTTTGAACAAGCAATGCGGCGTGGATAATGAAGATATAGGATCTTTGTGCAAAGTTGTCGTGTCGCCGTGTTGCTACAATCGCTTCGCGGAGTTTTCGCATGGCGGAGAGGATAAGTTGGAGTTCTGGACTGGGGGCTTTGGTGGTGGTGGTGGTGGTGGTGGTGGGTTTTGGGAGGGCTGTTACTTCGGTGGCTTCATTTCTGGGTTCTTCCCTTCCAGTCTTTTTGCTACCAGCCAGTATTGAACCATGTCCATTCACCACCGATAATGCAGCGAATTGAGCAGTCAATGCATCGCCAGCCGCACCGCAGAATTTCATATATCGTTCCACGATCTTGTTGTAAAAGGTTTCTTGGGCTTTGGAATCGTTCAGGCTGAGGCTTGTTCAGCAATTGTGTCTCATTTCAGGGAGACGTGAGGTTGGGGTACCGAGTTTCTCCTTTGGAAGGGAGGCCGTAGGTTTGGAGGGGGTCCGAGGGTGCAGGTTTGAGACGAGATTTTGCTGTGTTCCAGGCTCCAGAGGCGCCGCGGCGGGCTGGGGGGCGGTAGGGTTGTGACATTTTGTGTGCTATCTTATTGTTTGGTTGAAGAGTTGTGAGGTGTGTATCTATGTGAAAGTCGAGGTGGGGATGTAAACAATCGATAGACGATGACATAACCCACCCGGCCAAAAAAGGAAATATAGAAACATGTGATACTTGTTCATACCCTCTCAACAAGTTCCCCGATCCCACCCGCCTTCTAAAACAACATTTTCGGCCAATCTCAAAACCTCAATTTAGATTTCTTTGGTCCCTGTAGCTGCGAGTATGGGAGATTCATCGGAAGAGCCAGGAGCAGGAATCGGATCTTTCAAACACGGCGTCAAGCAAGCAACACAAGCAGTCTCGAAATTGGAGCAGAAAATTGAGCAGAAATTGACCGTTCTGTGGCATGAGGTTGAGGAATGGCAGAGGGATAATCATTTTATTGAGAGCGGGTATCGACCACAGTCTAATTCGTACGCGAAATCGGCGAAGAGGTATGTTCGCAAAGTATTTTTTTGAGTTTTATACAGGGGCTAATATCAGGAATTTAGTTTGGGATATCTTCACAATGAATCCGTGAATATATGGACACATGGACTTGGTGCTATCGCTGCAGTATTGTCGGCCTTCTGGCTCCATAATGTCTTACGACCTCGCTACGATACGGCATCCCAAGAGGACATCTTCGCCTTCTCCTGTTTCTTCTTCGGAGCAACAACTTGTCTTGGAATGAGCGCGACTTATCATGCAATCAGTAATCACTCACCAGAGGTATCGCGATTCGGAAATCAGCTCGATTATCTAGGAATTGTGTTCTTAATCTGGGGAAGTTTTGTTCCAAGTATTTATTATGGTTTTCAGGGGGATGAGTTCTGGGTCAGGACATATTGGTCAATGGTATGGGTTTTTTGAATCCCAGAGAACTGAGGCATCATGCGCTAACAGGTATCTAGATCACAACAATAGGAGCAGGCTGCGCAATGGTCTCTATCAACCCCAAATTCCGCACTCCAAAATGGCGTCCCTTCCGCGCAGGAATGTTCGTCGCAATGGGTCTGTCGGCCGCCTTACCAGTTCTACATGGAGTCTTCATATTCGGCATTCCAAAGATGAATCGAACCATTAGTCTTCCACATGTCGTTACTCAGGGTGTGCTGTACATTATTGGAGCCGTCCTCTACGCTAGCAGAGTACCCGAACGCTTCAGTCCTGGAACGTTTGATATTTGGGGATCTTCACATCAGATTTTTCATGTTTTGGTTTTGTTGGCGGCGGGTACGCACTTGGTGGGCTTGTTGCATGCTTTTGATTATAAGCATTCTGGCCCAGGCGTGAAGATATGGGGTTAATTGTCATCATGGCAATGACAGAGTCGGCCACCTCAACGATGCCCTCGATAATTTTGTCAGCGGCCGATGGCATGCCTAATTATAGATAGAAGACTTTGATTTTATATATCTTAGACACACTAATGAGCCCAAGAGTGACTATACCCACATCGAATAAAGCTCCCATCGTCTGAAAACACGGCTACTCTACTGACAAGGATCACTAGTGATTGTGTGCGTTGACCTACCTGTCGGTGTATCGTGAACACTAGCCTAGGGCGGTTTTCAAAGTAATAAGTATTGAAAGTTGCTGTTCCCTATCTGACTTTGTTGATTTTGAGCATTAATCTTCCCTCACTAGGCCGAGCTGTCTATATTTCCGTCACATATGCATGATAAAGGTGGGTACGGCCGCATTGCGTTGAACTGGGCCACAAAATCGGATGCTGAGGGACGTTTCTCGCGTATGGGATGCAGAAGTGGCTTCACACATTCCTGAAATATTTCGCTTTCCGTTCCCGCTGCCAAAGCATCTTTGTTGAACCATTCTTCCACCTCGTCAAGGGCTCTACTGTAAGAGCCTTTTGGTTGGATGCAAGATTGATAAAAGTCAGTCAGCGACTCCTCGGACAAGACCACAAGCATCTCAACGAACACGCAACCAAGAGAGAACACGTCGGTGCCACGGCCATGGCGCATGAATTGCTCGTTTGTCACGTTGATGGTGTATGAACCTGCAGCATCGACTTCTGGGGCTCTGTATATCATCGTTGTCGCTGCTGGGTTTTCTGTGGAGGTCGTTTGTCCAACCTCGAACTGTGATGACGAGCTGAAGTCCGTGAAATAGACGCGACGACGGCAATGAACAATGTTCGAAGGCTTGATATCCTGGTGTCGTATGCCTTGGGCGTGCATGTATGACAGCGCAGAAGCGAGACAACGAAACCAAGTTTTGAGCCATCGAATTTCTTGCGCACAAATATTCGAGTACGCCTCCTCGGATCCAATGGATGTGAGATCCGACTCCCGAGCTGCCTTCAATGTATCCTCTACACGATGGAGGAGCGATTTCAAGTCAGAGTCGCCCACAGGAGACATGAGAATCGAAAAGAAGCTCATGTTTGGGCTTGTAACCTCTTGATAGGTGCCAATGATCGTCACAATATGCGAGTGGGTCAGGCGTTGCAATGCATGCACCTCTTGCTGTATAAACTTAAGTCGGTGTTTTCCAGGACCATATTTCGGCAATTGAACTCTTTTTCGGACAAACGTTGACAAGTTGAGCCCCGCAACTCTGACTTCCTCAACAATTCCCAGACAGCCATGGCCCAACGAATTGACGTACTCAATGGGAACGACAGAGGAATTCATGTACTCATGGTGTCCAGCACTCCAGCCATATTGTTCTGTCGTCGAGATCGGGCTCACGGGCTTCATTTCTGTTTCCGAACCACCTACCAATGCTTCGTCATCTTTGAGTTGTATCCGAGTCACATCAATGTTGATCTGGTCATCCTCTTTCTCTAAGACAGCATTGAGCACGGATATTGAATCCATGTCTACTGACGACAAAGACAACTCCAGCCCTCGACTGTGTAACGACTCGTTTGAAGTAGAGGCAGAACTCTGAGGTGTAGTGAGTAGCGCTGTAGTCGTAGTGTTTGAGTCCGGTAAGCGTGATTTCCTTTCAATTAGGCCTTTGCTCAGACGATCATGACCAGCCGATTCAGTTCGCCCTTGTAGCGCCCCATGCTCTCCTTCTTTGAATTCAAGAACAGAATTTCCTTGTTCTTTGTTCAGATTTAGAAGATCAAGACTGTGATTTTGTCTCCTAGAGGTCCGATCAATTCCGTAGTGTGTTGTAAACACAGATGGAACATCTGTGGTATTTTCAGACCACGCGGGTGATGCAACTCTTAAAGTCGCGTCCCAGGCTTTGCCAACACTATCAACAACTTGATGACGGCTTGTATCCGATTTCAGGGCCAATTTTAGAGCAGGTTTCCGATACAGAGGAGTATCAAAGTCGTCGTCCCAGCCCCAATCGCTCCCGTCGTAAGTGGGCTTTGCGTCTGCCAGACTGACTATCCTCCCATTGTCACCATCAGTTTCAGGGTCGGGGTTGGGGAGGTCTGGAAGAGGTTTCCAACGAAAGTCTGGGTAGTCGGCAGGAATCGTAGAAGATTTGGAGAGCGGAGTTGAGGGGAACGACCTGGAGGCATCGCTCAAAGAGGAGTCAGTATGGACCTTGCTTAGAGTATGGCAGTGTTGTGTCGGGCATACAAACTGTTGGATTTGCGAAAAAGGGCCCGGGCGAGTGCTGGTTCCGGTAGAAATTGAGGCTTTGTTTGTTGCAGCCATGACATCAGAGGATTTTCTCGAGGAACAAGAACCGAGTCATTCTTGAGGTCGGCAAGGCGACATGCTAGAGAGCAATAAAGCTGGCCGTCGAGAACTTGCCTATCGCAAACGAGGCAGGCACTGTGATCCCAGTCCATAGCTGAGCGTACTCAATCAAAACCAATCGTGGAAATAGCAGCTTCGGAAGGTGGTACGGTCTGAGAGCAAAAATTTCGCAATTCCATGCACTCAATGAGAAGTGCTCTCTTGTTAGAGAGGGCAAGAATTGGGAAACGAAAGACAGTACTTAGACAGCTCTGAGCTGGCTGAGGTACGCTGTGGCGGCCTCGTCTCTCGAGTCATGTCACGCTGGGCGAGAATCTGCCTCTCTCAGCCTTGCCTACAGGACAAGGGATAATTAGATCTGGGAAATTTTAAAGACATGAAGTCCAGCAATGAGGAGCAAACAACAGTAGCAAAAGCACATCCTTCTTTCATCATTGCAGTATACCTGTCCAAGAGATTTGCATTAGGAAATTGCATTAGGAAATGACACCAGGTGGCGACTGAGGCAAGCTGTAGAACTATGAACGATTCGATGTACATCAACATGAAATCGTTGGCGCTATCACTATCTCTGTAGAAATCAACCTCTCAACCCCTTTTCAATCCTTCTTCGCATATCTCATATTGCATGCGCATCCCTCACTCCTCCTCGGGCGGCTCACCCCACTGCTCAACCTTAACTCTCCTCCCATCCCTAAGACTAACCCAGAACTTCATAACCCTATCAAATCCCTCCTCCTTCTTAGCGGAAGCTTCTCTATACCATCCACACCTAATCGTCGTCGCCATCACGTCCAAACCCTCGTTATACCTCTCCTTTCCGTCGACAACATGAACATGCTTCCCCGGTCCCTTTTCTCCATTTCGCAAGGCGCATGTTGTATGTGGACGGGCTTCATCGTAGAAAAGGAGAGATAGTAGGTTGCGCGTGTAGTTGTATCTCGTTGCTGCTGTTTCTAGGCGATGGTGAGGCTAGAGAGGGGGAAGTGACGGAAATGAGTGCTTACCTAGTATTTCATCAATAAGAGATTGTTCGACGCCTGGAGGTAGAGTGAGCGTTTCTGTGGCATCTTTCGAGTGGTGAACTGTGAATATGGGCATTGTAGGTTATATTTGATACGCTGATGTTCGTGAGAGTAGTGAAAGACTCGAAAAGTGAAGATTTGGATAATGACTGGTAGTGGATAGTGACGAAATTAGGATGGAGTGACTTTGATTTAAAGGCGAGTGCAGATTATACAGGTTACCAAATGCCGGAACGACAACGCAGCGCAAATGAGTCCGGATATTTCAATTGGATTGTTGCCTTAGACTTGCAGCCTGTTGACAGAGGGGAACATGATCTTTTGACGTACAGAATCTGGGTAGTCCGAACAAAGAAGCAACTGCCAATTATTGTGATGGTCGAGGACGTGTTGCCAAAGGTTTTCTTTCAATGCCATAGTCTCTCGGAGCAGAATCGCCAAACTCGAATAATAATAGTCTTAATCATTTTCATGTCCAGTCTTTTGCGCCTCGGAATTTTGGTGGCGCCTTGCTTTTATGGGCGTTTTCGCATTTGGACCTTGAATGAACTGAGAGCAAACGAAACAATTACAAGTCGACTTAACACTCGTGTGGGTGATCTCTCCTCCTTCCCAATTTGAATCCTCGAAGGGATTGACAATATCATCAAATACAAAAGTCAGGATGTACTGGAATCAAGAAACGCCCCATCCTCGTGGCTGTTCGACCTGCTCCCCAGTACCATTTCACGAGACCAGAATCGGTGAAAGCCCACAACTCACCATCGCTTTGAAATTCCATCGAGTACACCACACCTCTTTTAGGCAACTCCGTAGGCTCGAGAGCAACGAGCCGTTTCTGGTGCCCTTTTATGCGTAGATAAGAGTGGTAATAGCCATGTGCAGTGTGAATAGTGTACGCCTCATCATCCGACGCCGGTTCTTCTGATTTGAAGGCCTTGTACCAGTTCGTTGCACCGGTAGAGCTGGTTCCTGGGGAAAGAGAGCCTTTCTCTTTGTGGAAAAAAGCATCGGGCTCAATGGAGTAGAGCTTGACGACGTCCCAGTCGGCTATTGCGATGCGTCTTTTGCATTTTGATATTGCTATAATTCGTTTGAGAGGAGATGTTGAGGGTGAATCGGTACCAATTAGCTTTGCTACGAAGACGTGCTCGAGAGGTAGAAAGTCTTCGTCCAAGCTCCGGCGGCGGCAGTCATCTACACTTTCTACACCTTTCAATATGTATGCCGCTTTGTTTCTCGGAAATACAAGCTGTAGTAGCTGTATCTTGTGTTAGTTTCTGTGACCAAAAGCCTTGAGATTTAGAATAGGGCTTACTGAATTAATGCAGTATTTGCTGCCATCTCGCAGCATACCGCAGTGATGATGGTGGCAAACATCAATCGGAACTCCTCTGTACACACCAACGACGGGATTTAAAATGTCGCCACTCATTGTTTGCGGAATAGGATCAAGTCTTATTGTCTTTGATGTGCAATCTGCAACTCGGTGGCTGGCTACGATGTCTTCGGTATAGAAGAGGAGTTCTTTCCCACCCCGCCCTCGTACCTTGTAGACTGGCTTCGTAAATGAGAGGTGTTGAAAATTCTCGGCATTGGGGAAGAGGACTTCAGGCTTCGTGAAAAGTACTTGTCCCGGTGGCCCGATCGACTCTGCGTATCATGGAAGTCAGCACAGATATGATTGACAAGCATGTCATCGAAATCCTAGTCAAATCTTACCAGTCTCACGGTCGTAATAAAAGGTCCACATATGATAAGCAAGACCAGCAATATTGTCGCTCTGAAAGATCATCGATACTGGCGGTGACTTTGGTTTTCGAGAGGCATATTCAGAACTAACAACATGCACATGCTGGTCTGCCCTAGCAAATGGACCAAGTATCACATCTCGTACCGTATCTACTTTGAGCTCTCCTCGACAGAACTTCCAGACCACCAACTTCAATCTTTTCTTAGACCATTCAATAGCGTCGACGACGAAACTTGGGTTTTGTCCTCGGGGAGCAGACGCAATGTGATATCGGTAAAGGGCCACGAGGTGAGGAGGTTGAGCCGACGAACAGTGACATTCTTGAAATGCTAGGCCAACAACACTGAATCGGACGTGTGCTTGGTCGGCAGGACATTTATAATCAATCTCGACTCGGCTGGCGGGTAAAAGGAACTTTGGCACGACCTGACCTTCTTGGATTTTGTAGATATGTATGTTTGCATCTGAGTCGACCACAGCAGAAAAGAGTCCAGAGGAGCTCGATTCGAGTAGATTGATTTTGGGATTGGTCCAGAGATGTGAAGTCTTGCTCCATGATCTGCACATGATTGTTGGTTGGGGCGAGTAGACTATTGTGTCACAAAAGACATCTACCGCATTGCAAGCATGTTGAGAGCCTCGAGAATGGAACAGCTTCAACATGTCGTCTCGGCATGTTGTTTCATGATTGGGCATTACGCGAAGGCCAGGAAGTCTTAAGAGCTGGCTGTGGATGAGTTTCGACGATGATAACACAATTGAGCGAATAGTTTTGCATGTCATGAGAATGACGGAAAAGCTGGGTGCATCCAATCGAAGCAGGATGTGCTCCAGAATCTCTGGCGGGAGATCGAGTAGCATCTTGGTCGGCTCTGCGTTGTTCGCTGACATGTCATGGACCTAAAGAAGTGAAGAGAACCAAGATGGGATGGGCGATAATCAGGCTAGAGGTTGAGGACGGTTTTGATGCTGATGACGGAAGATGCAAGGCTTCGATGAGTCGAAGTGATGTTCCTATGCATCCCAGCTTGGGCCGGTGAAGGCTTGGGTGTTTTGTGGCAGTGTTGCGCGCTTCCTATTGAGGTGAAGGTTCACAGCCTGCTCGTGATATGTCGCTTCCAAGGTTCGAACTTAGCCAGGAAGAGGAAAAGGAGCCGACTTTATGGAATTCATGATCTGTTAAGTTCTGAGTAAGTGTCACTGTCTTGGTCGGGTTTGGTCATGTGACCTACTTTGAGAAGAGAATACACATATCCGTCAATTATCTTTGGAAGATCATTGTAAATTTGTGGCAGAAGAAATAGCCTGGATTTCGTCACTAAATTTCGGATCTGTTGCGTATTTGCGTTCGTTTATCTACTCAGGCCGTACCAATTCGCTCATCGTTGGGATCCATTCAATTGAGCTTCATCATTTCAACAACATTCCATCTACCGTATATGTGTCATTCATTCCATTAGTTCTAGCCCATGAATCAAGGATATACAAATCTACAATGCAGGCCGACCCTAACAGTTTCAATGTTGACGATGTTCTGCTTTTCCTCGAACAAAAGTCCTCTGAGCCTCCAAAGACTAGTACAAAACCGCTACCATTCGAACGCCTGATTGCTGGTATCGCACCAAAATCTCAATCTGCGTTGTTCCAATTGCCATTTGACATCCTAGACGGAATTTTCAATTGCATTCCCTTTCGTTCCCTTCCCTCATTCGCCCTTGCGAGTCGGGATTGTTGTCGACTTGCTCGGAATCGTCAATTCACCAAAATCACCCTCGACTACTCTCCAAACTCATGGGCTCTGGCACATAGGCTTCTCTCCGAAGCAGATTCGGGACGCGATGAACCTACTCGACGTGCCCAGTTACCTCCCATAGGTCCAGCCGTGCGACAGATCGCTATCTGCACTGCAAAGGACTACATAGAACAATACCACTCGGTGTCGATATGGGAGCCTCGGAGTCTCAAAACTGAAAAACTGGGAGAGATAATGGAAAGATATACGCGCTACATACGAACCATTCAACTTGTGCTTGCCAACTCGCTACCGAATGTAGAAACCATTATCTGGACAGATCGAGTCCTATTCGATGAAGAGACTTATTTGGCCCTATCTCGATCACCTGTACAAAATCTTGTGCTGAACGAGGTCGCGGCTGATGGTCGATATGCCCTGCACGGATGCAGCACAGAATGGTCTTTACGAACTTTGCAACTCGGGATGGCGGATGTGCCAAATTACCGGCTTCGCAGCCGAACAGTTGCAATGTGCAATGCCTTGTTTCGGATGTCTGCATCACATCTCGAAAGTCTAACATGGGTGCAAAAACGTGGGGGTAATTATCTAAGACATTCGTTCTCAGAGCTTTTGCTGCCACGCCCAAGTTTCCCCGCGTTGAGAAAAGTCCAGATGTCGGGAGTCGGGTTCGAAGACGACTCATTACTTGAGTCCTTGATCAATCCAAGTGGGCGTGTGCGGAGGCTTGGGGTTCAACGCTCTGATGTTGGAAATTATCTCTCGAAATGTGGTACCCTCAAGTCACTAGAAGTCCTGACATGGCTTCCTCAAACCAATGAGCTACTCCTAGATAATCACCCTGATGAGCCAAACAATCAAGTTATCTCTTTCCTCCGAAGCAATTCCCACCTCAAGGAATTATATCTACGAAGAGCGTACACGGCCGACTTTCTAGATACACATCTTTTACCATTACTCGGATTATCTTTCTACAACCTAACCTCCCTATCCTTAGTCGGAAAAGAAAAGGTCCTCAAAGAGACCTCACTCGAGCTCATTGGCAAAATCCACTCCCTGCAGCTCCTCCACCTCACCGCAGGCGATCAAATGTACGCCTTCCAATGGGTGGTCGACCACGAGGCTATTCGACGTCATTTGTCGCAGCTAAAGAATCTGAAAACGCTACTCTTATCTCGAGACGTCAGAACTATAGAATCCGGACCATCATCTCAACACAACGATGGCTCTTCAACAGATTCAGACGACACTTCAAACGATACATCTTCCATGACCCTGGACGAAAACCCAAACACAGATCTCGCCGCCATCTTAGCCGCTGTAGCACTTGGGGTTCATACAACCCCTGCAAATGAGGCCGAAGACGAAGACGAAGAAGAGGTAGAAACCGAGGAAGAGGAAGATACCGGCTCTATCGACACCACTCCCCACGAACAAGCCACATACGACGAGGACCACAACTGGCATCACACCGCTCCATTCGTTCAACCCTTCAGCATATCCGGCTCAGAGCGTTTCGGCCATTCCTCCCTCTCAAGCCTCCTCCATCGAATGCAGGACGAGAAAATAGAATCAGAGGCGCAAAAATATTTTACCGCGTTTGAGAAATTGGAAAGGTTGCATATGGGACGGCAGGAGTTTGATCGTGGGTTTGATGAAGTAAGTGGATTGTTATGGCGGAATAAGCGATGGGGTCATCCTGAGGATTTGGTGGAGGTGATGTTGGGAGGGATAGCGATGGGTGGGGAGAATAGGGTTGGTGGGCAATGGGCAATGAGTGGGAGGTAATGGTTGGTGGTTCAGGTTTGATTGTTAATGACATCGTGCTCAAAGATGTTATGATTTAAAGTAAGAATAATGATTTAGTGTACCATCCAAAAGTCCTAATCTTCATCACGCCTCCTCGTGCCTCCCCAAAACCCATTTCAACTCCATACACGCTTGAAACGTCCCTCAAAAACTCTCTCTAAATCCCTAAGTAATTCCTGAGCATCAACATTCGTTCTCAAACCCTATACACCGCCTCTACTAACGATACTGTAGGCTTTCTGCGCACATCCTCTTGAGAAGGCTTTGCGCATGTCGCGGTTGAGACTGGGGACGCTGATAGTGTGGAAGTTTTTCACGGAGCAGGATATAAAGTTTGCGGTTTAGACGTGGGTTAGGAGGTTTATTGGGGCACTTCAGGAATGTTAGTAGGGAAGGAGAAAGGAGGAGTTGAAAGAGAGGCGTACGTGACGTCTAATCCATGGGCTGCTGCGTAATTCATCGCGCAACCTAGTAATTCGTACCATGCTCTACTTGGGGGATGGTGATCCAACTTGGATATCCGGCTTCTTCCCATAATATGTAGCCTCCTTGGTTTAGGAGGGTTTTCAGATTTCTTGCGGCGATGTCACATTCGGGGGCTTTGAAGCTGAATACTAGGAAACGAATGTGGACGAGGTCGTATGTGCCTTTGAGGTCGTCAGGAAATGGTTCGAGGATGTTTCCGAAGCGTAATGTGACATTTCTGGGTATCGATCTTGGAGAAGGGAATTTGGAAGGGTCTATATCGAAGCCTGTGAGCACTGAGGATGATGGGAGTTGTGATGCTAGGTCGTTGAGCCATATGCAGCTTCCTGTGCCCACATCTGCGATGTGTGGACTCGTGATAGTGGAGAGCTATTGCTGTATGGAATCTGGGAGTAGAGAATTATTGGTCAACCGAAACATAACTTGATGTTGCCATTCCAAACAAGCTTGCTCAAAGTCTGAAGTTGTTGCTGTTGTGCATGTTCTGGGGATTGGCGAGGGAGCCATGTGGTGCAAGATGGTAGAGGTTGATGATAAGAGCAATTGATAGGAGACTAACTGGAATATATATACATAGTAATATAGAAACCATAAGACGCAATGAATAATCTCGAATATCAGCATTCTACTTTTAAAAGTACAATCGTTATTGTTCATTCTCATTTGCTACATCCACCTAGCTTGTTCACTAAAGAAACTGGGCAAGACAGTCAGATGTGAGCCTTTCCTTACTGCGGTGCATTTCAAATTGTTCCCATGCGTTCGTGTACCAGACAATTGAATGCAACCATTGCACGACCTTGGAAAGAACTAAAATCTGGAAGACAGGTCCAAGGTTTTAGAGATCGGTGTAAAGGACTTGAAGCTAATTTTCCACAGGAAGTACGGTCCGGACACGAAAGGAATGCAAAGAGGTGTGACAGTGGAGACAATGAATGTCGTGTGGGCCTCGCCGTGATTGATGCAAAGAGAAATGAAATGACCATGGTCCGAGATAGGATCTGATTCTCATGTTGCGACCCCGAATAATCGGTAAGTCGGCCTCCAGTGGAATATCTGTACGATGTAGATGCCTTCAACGTATAGTCGCATGCCAATGGTGACGTATGGATCGCAGTCCCTTGCTTCGTGAGAGGCGGGTTGCATTCGATACATCTGTTGTTGCGTTCTCGAACTTTCTTGGAGCTGTCTGCTGGGTTGTCGCCCCAAAGGCCATTCATGGGTAGGAGGAAAGACTATCTATCCGCGTTCGGGGAATTTGAATTTCACAATATCAGCATGACCACGGACAAAGAAATGGCCACCTTCAATATGCGTGGACGGCTTTCAGCATCGCAATTTCGATACCGCTTTCGTTCGATGAGGCTGAGAACGGGCTCTCTTGCAGCTTCAGCATGAGATTATTCCAATCGAAATTCCGAAGCGGATGCTTGTATGATTGAGAGTTCAAGTTGTAGGGTGAAGAGTAATAGCTCGAAGAGTTTCAGAGTGTGACATTCTCGCCCAAGAACGACGATCAGATCACCTTTTGGTCTTAGCAGAAAGCTCCCCGCCTCTACGAAACGCCAGGCTTCAGCCGCACCTAGGCAGAGGAGCAGAGAGTAAGCAAGAGAGAAACAACAACCTGAAGTTCATAGTCACTATCCTCGCTATTCCCTCTGTCGTCCATCAAAGAGTTGTCAGGCCACCAATTAACCGCACGAATCGCGAACGAGCTGACCAGGTTCAGCTGCACTTCGCCTCCAGCTGTTCTAAAGTAAGCTTCACAGTAGCACTCCAGCTACGGATCCCCCAGAATTGACCGAATACAGACTGTCCTGTAAAGGCGAAATCAACATCAACACACGCATTCGGAGCGACAAAAGACACTATGGCGGCACAATCACCACTCGAGACGGAGGATACCTTCTACGCGGGAGCTCTCAAACGCACAGGCACGCTGCTGGGAGACGCGAGACAAGGCATTTCCAAATCGACAGCGACAATCTCAGAGAATGCGAGCTTTGGTCTGAAGCGCAGTGGAACCATTATACAGAACGCAAGAGTAAACGCGTGGGAAAGCTTGCAGAAATCGGGCACTGTTCTGGGAAGTGCGCGGCAAGGACTCCTCAAGCGCTCTGGTACCCTCTCGGCGAGTGCGTGGGAAGGATTGCAGAAGACGGGGCTGGTTGCGAAAGAGGGCGAGCCTACAAACGAGGGTGCAGCGAAGAGAAAGGGATCATGGTCCCAATGGGCTTCTTCATACACCAAGAGCTATTACAATCCCGATCGTCCTATCAAAGTCTCGTTCAGGGAGATTGCTGGAGTCACCTTGTCTCGCTCGAACCACTCCCTCTCCGTCATCAATGGACGCGCATATATCTTTGGTGGAGACCTTCCATCCGGGCAACTCGCAAACAATGATATGCACCTAGTCGTTCTGCCTTCCTCCTCCGTCCTCGAAGCCGATTACAAGAGCATTTCCGCGAGACCTCAAGTCAGAGATGGTCCCGTTCCAGCACCAAGGAGAGGTCATACAGCTGTCGTGGTGGAGAATGAGATATACATCTTTGGAGGTCAGACAGCATCGAAATCACCAGAAGAAGTTGGACGCGTCTGGGTTTACGACGTCATCTCTGCCAAATGGTCTTTCCACGACCCCAAGGCTGATGCGCCATATCCACCTTCGCGTTTTCAGCACTCTGCTGTCTCGTCAGATGAGCCTGGTCCAGCGCATCCATCAGAGAATACAGTCAATCTTCAAGAGCAGGAGATCGACGCCAGCAGAACTGTTCCAATTCCACCACCCTCGGATTCGTGGGGCACAATATTCATCTATGGAGGCAAGTCTTTGGACGGAGCGACTATTCTCAACGATGTATGGGGCTTCGACATCACAGCCCGAGTCTGGTTCCCACTTCCTCCTGCCCCTTCTCCAGCTAGGGTAGGAGCCAGCTTCGTCCTAGCAGATGACATTCTGTACCGTGTCGGCGGCGAACTACAGGAAGGCAAAGTACCTCGAGTCGACTTCTTAGAAGTTGGCGGACTTCTCAAGGTGCGAGAACGAGGCGAGGCATTCTACAAGGTCGCGCTCCCGGCTCTGCTTAGGGAATGGACTACTGCGCCTCTCACTGCTCCCGTCAATGCGCCTGTGATCCGACAAGTGGATTCTGGGACTGGAAAGAAACTGTTGCTTCCTATTTCTGCTGGCATGAAGACTTTAAGCGCTGTCGATGTCACACCAAGTGGAAACACCAGACTGGCTGGAGTTGACTTCCCAGAACAATCGAGCGACCCAAAGACCGTCATCGATGTCACAGTACAATACCTTGATTTATACGAAGAACTCATCTCGGAAGAGGAGAGCGCAAAATATGCTTTCAAAGCTGTCGAGGGCTTCGCGATCAGCGCTGGCACAGAAGTCGAAGCTGCAAATTTGGTGATCTGGGGTGGAAAAGATGAGACAGGCAAGCCTCTGAATAAGGGCTTCTTGGTCACGATTGGTTCGTGATGAGTGGATTGGACTTTCCTTACTTCTGGATGATTGGCATGATTTGTGATGGAGGGCATTTTTGGTATGATATGGTGTTTGTTGAAGCAAGTGAGCGGTTTTCATGGCACAATATCCTTCTTATGAAACAATAGTTTATGGGTATCCTTACTCTCCTTCCTCTCTGATTTTCTCTCTTTTACATCCTCACTCAATTCACCCACCATTCCTGCTTCATATCTTACTGTCCCTTCCCTCATGGAGATGCCAGATCTCTCACGGCTGGAACAAGACTCGCGGTCCGATTTTCCAGAATCAGCGTCTCTATCTCCCTCAGCCAATCTACGACCCTCTTCTACTCGCCTGAACCCGAGATCCTCAAGCTTACGACCCCGAGAAAGTTGGTTGCCGAGAGGTCGAAATCTATATTTAGCCATTGAGGATCCTTTGTCTCCACCTTCCATATTTAGGATGAAGATCGGATTATGCCTGTCACGCCAAGCCTTGTCAGCATGATGAGGCTGTTTGTGGGGCTTCTTGTATGCTGAAGAAGCTCGTGTGGAACCTTCTGCCGAGTGCTTCTTGGCATGGCGAGTGTGAATTATGGTTTACTAGGATTATTGGAATTGTTTTCAATCTGGCTTTGTTGATTTCTCTGGGGCTGGTGCTTCTGGCTTCTCGGGCGCCAGTGCTTCAACCTTCTTGGGAGTTTGTGCTTCGGTATTTTTGGGAGCTGGTGTTTCGGTTTCCTCAGGAGCGTGTGCTGCACTCTGCCCAGGAGCTGGTTCTTCGGCCCTTTCTGGAGCTGGAATTCCTGGAGCTGTTTCTTGAGGTGTTGGGACAGGGGGTGGGTTTTCTTCTGGTGCCACGTCCTTGGTAACCGGTACGTGTGGGGAGTATCGTACAGGCTCGAGCCTCTCCATTGCTTCTGCTTCCTGATCAGGCGCTGCCTTTGATGGCCCTATAGTAGCATGAGTATCATTTGCCGGTGTTCTCTCCAGGGAAGGTCTCTGCGGCGTTGACGTCTCAGACGACAGCACGGTTGGTGCTGGATGTACAGGTATCGGTGGGACAGGATCTGGCTGTTCATCACTTTCCTTGGCCAAAGTTGGCAATGGTGTCGAGGCTCTTCCTGCGACTGGTGCGTACAAATCTGACACTGGTCTTGATGCTGTTGCTGACACTGAGGATGCCGATGCTAGTGAGTGTGAGCCTGGAATGTGAGGTGGCGGACGCGATGGTGCTAGAGAGTCGGCTCCTGGTCTCCTTTCGGGTGATACTTCGAGTATGGGAATATCGGGTGCTCTCCTTTCTGGTGATGGTATTTCGTCCCAAGACAATTCCTCCCTTGACCTCTCTTGCGTTCCTCCATGCGCTAGTGTTCCATCCGGTCCCCTTTCACTCTCGCTCGAAGATGCCTCCAGCTCAAACATTTCAACGACCTCGTTGATTGCATTGGTTCGTGTGGTGTCAAGCTCAAGGCGTGCGGTGCTGTCCAGTTCAATCGGAGGAGAAGGCGACGCAATCTGGCTGACACTAACGGATACCTCCTTGTGAATGGCCAGTTTTGAACTGTTCAACGTATCCATTTCAAAGACATCGCTTTTTCCATCTCGGTATCGGTCTCCTTTTCTTTTTCTCGTCAGCCAAAAACAACATCCCACGATGAGAATTGCCATTGCGCTGGCGAATCCCGCACCAACCCCGATGATCGTATCCCTGGCGTAAGCAGTAGACTGTCTTTCGTCTGTTTGAAAAACCGAATGTGTTGGACTTGGTGCCAATGAGTGAGTCTGAGTCGGATGTGCGGTATGGCTAGGTATTATGGTAACAATGTCGGCCTTTCCAAGTTTATAAGTGATTGTGCTGTTGGTACAGCAGTCATAATCGCGTTTGCAACAGTATGTTCCCAGTTCTGGAGAGCAGAGTTGAAGTCCCTGCCCAGCTGTTGGATTGTCCTCCTCTGCATGTCAAGGTCAGTCGCAGGTCCAGAAGCGGCCTCCAAGATCACCACATGCTTACCTCCAAAACAGAAACGGGGACAGGCTGGATCTTGGAACGTGGGATCGGTGCATCCCGATCTGTAGAGACTGTACTTGAAAGTTGTATCGATCGCTGGTGTAGTCTGGCATACTCCATTGCTTAGGCATTCAAATCCTGGTCCGCAACACCCACTGTTCTTTGCATTCGGGTGGCATGGTTTTCCTCCACTAATCATGCCGGACGGAAAGTAGCAGTTGTGGCTGGTGTTGGTATTGTTGCTCTGGGCACTAGACTCAGTCATGAAGACGAAGTAGACGAGGAGAATTTGCAGTAGTGGCCATCGCCATGGTCGGCGAAGCCATTTGAGGGAAGACATTATGAGCAACCTCACGGTGCCCGACTGCCAACATCTCTGGAACGAGTTGGTGCACGAGGCTCTGAGATATGCCCTTCCAGAATCTTGGTCTGTTATCGCTCGACGACGGAACCTAGCCCTGACTGGCATACGAAATACATGGAGGCTTGTTACGATCGGTCGGACCTGCCAGACATTGATTCGCCCGTCTCCATTATGGAAGAGTCGAAACATGCTTAGTTGAACAAACAGGGATGTTGATTTGCTCGTTTGGCAAAAGCGACACCGAGCGTAGCTGGGATCACCTAAACAAAACCCTTTGATTCAAACAGGGGATAATCTAGTCTGCCTGTCGAGCGAAAGTTTGGAGACCCAGCACGGGCTCTGGCCTTTTCGCCTTGAAGTAGAATATGCCCACATATTACTTTGGGATTGGGCAGGATCGCTACCAGGTTGATTTCCTAATTGGGTTGGGTTTTAACCTCCGTCCCCGCGAAGCAATTAGCTGAGGGCTTCTGTGAATATTCGATCCTATGGGAATCAATCGTAAACTTCCTCTGAGAGAATCACTTCCATGGTTGTTCGATGATGTGCATGCCTTCCTGGACTGTTCAGCCATTTTGTGAATACGAACATGATAAGACAACCGAATACCTCACCCCCATTTAATATACATCTTCCTTCAAAAACGAGAGTCGCAATCTCTGCGTCGCCCTGTCCATCCCACAGTGCCCGCCTGATCGATGCTCCAACAATTCGCGAACGGGCATTGTTGATCTGGAGATGATCTCCCACGTGTCAAGGATATCGCGCTCTTAATTCCTCTCTCGAGCGCGATCTCATTCTCTCCATACGGCATGCAGGGTAGATCTAATTAGACTCTTTTCCCTAGCGTGCGATGGTATAGTAGAGTGACGCCCGGAGATTCACTCTGACCACGCCTCATGCCACACAATTACGGACGTACCGAGGTGTTGCGAGTGCCCACCGCGGATCAATTTAGGAGGATGTCAGAACTCTTCGGATGCAATCTCGCACATCTGGGCCGAAGCGATCGCGCTGGGCGGGTTTCTTGGGGGCGGATGGAATGGTTGCGGATGATGAGCGATGTGCGACGATATAGTTGTCAGCTGAATCAGCTGACACTTTATTGGCACTTGAGAGCCAAGATGGGGGACTGGTGATGGATTTCAAATCTAAGTGCTTTGGATCACCGGAACGCAATGGTGAATGGCGATGAATATGTACGCTTGCGGTTGTTACCCACAAGAAAAGAGAGGTTGAGTGTAATCTTACGTCAATGCTGTTCGTCGATCACGACCGATGAGGAATAAAACAATCTCGAAGTCCATTTTGACATTATCCTATCTAAATTCACGATCAAAATTCTCTGAAATGTATCTTCCACGAAATGTCCTCCTCGAAGTTATTCTAGCAACCCAATCAATCGCCACAGGGTGCAACAAACCCTCCACCATCACACCCGGCACAACAAAAACCGTTTCGATACAAAGCGGAGGAATCGACAGGGACTATTTGCTTCACGTGCCGTTGACATACGATGGGAAGAACCCGGTCTCGTTGATATTTTCTTTCCATGGAAGAGGAAAGGGTAAGATCTCCCGGCCCTTTTGGGATAAAGTGCAATCCTCTTAACTAAGAAAAATAGATGCGACAGGGCAGAAGAAGCTTTCACAATTTTCTGACCCCGAGTTCAATCCCGATGCGATTTCTGTATATCCGAATGGGGTTCCGGTAAGTCCTTCCTACACATTTTTTGTTGAATGAGGAAAACTTGAGATAACTACTCGAAGTCATCATCTGTGCAAAAAAATTCAGAGTCCCCGGGTTCCGTCACTTCTTGCTCCAGGGGATTTAGAGTGTGTAACTCCTAAAAGTGCTAATTGTCTGTCAGAACGAGAACGGAACCCGGCAATGGACTGGAGATCCAGATGCACCAAAGTCGATTAATGATATCACCTTCACAATCGACATGATCACTCAGATATCAGAGAACTATTGCATAGCACCCAAGAAAATATATGCCGCGGGAAAATCCAACGGTGCAGGTCTGACAGCCCTTCTCGCTTGCGATCCCAAGGCTTCAGCACTCATCGCCGCGTTTGCTCCAGTATCGGCGGCGAATTATCTGATGGCTGACGGAAATAAACCACCATGCAATCCTTCACGAAGCCCGATCCCATTGTTGGAGTTCCACGGATGGAAGGATACGACGATACTCTACGAAGGCGGGAACAATACTCGGGAGGACGGGATGACACCACCAATTCCTACATGGATTGATGATTGGGCAACGAGGGATAGTTGTACGGTTTCCGCGAACCACACCACGACGCTCTGTTCGCCGAAGAAGCCGGTTGTGACGCATTATTCATGGGACTGCAAGGGAGTGGAGGGGGTTGTGCAGCACTACAACATTTCAAATCTTCATCATGACTGGCCGAGTATTGATGGAAATTCAGAAACAAGTCGAAGTACGTGTTTCAACGCAACGACGCTGATAATGGAGTTCTTTGGGAAGCATGAGTTGTCTTGAAGATAATAATCAGTAGTTTTGGTAATGATAATGTAGACAGACTACAGGTTAAAATCCACGACCATGCGTCCTGCTACCTTTCCTGCTCTCAGACGGGCAACTGCTTCGGGGAGTTGATCGATTGGCAGAACTTCTGCGATTTGCTGGAGAAGGCCTCGTTGGGCAAACTCAAGGGCTTTCATTGTGTGGGCTTGTGTGCCCACAAGTGTGCCTTTGACTGATAAGGCTTTCATGATGTACTGTTCTGGCCTCGCGCCGAGAATCAGCTCGCTGGCTTTTGGTGGAAGCTTGAAGCAGTCATTAGTCTATTGTCAGCCAACAGATTGAAGATACTCACCCCAATGCAGGAGACGACGCCTCCAATGCGGTCGCCAACGTATGAGACAGCGGTTGGGTAAGCTGCGGGTCCTGTCACAAACACTCCATGTGCGCCAATACCGCCTGCAATTGCTTTCACTTCTGCAGCGACATCTTTTGAGGTCTTGAAATCAACGAAAGCTTCAGCACCCATTTTCAGAGCAAAGGCCTTCTTGTCATCGCCAGTATCGACGACGATTGGTCTGAAGCCCATGGCTTTCGCCAATTGGACACCTTGAATACCCACTCCCCCAGCTCCGCCTGGGAAACAAGCCCAATTGCCTGGCTTTAATCCGGACCCCTCGAGAGAGCAGACCATAGTCGATGCACTGCACATGATGGGTGCAGCAATATAATCGCTCACGCCATCTGGTATTGGAGTTGCATATCGTGCTGGCGCAACGACATACTGTTGATATGATCCTTTTCGTAGTCAGAATTCTAGAGGTTCCATCAATAATGACGTAGAAAAGCTTACCGGTGCACATCAGACCGGTATGTACAGCGTCAGGACAATAATTCTCTTTTCCGTCCCAACATAATTCACATGATCCACATGTATCCATCAGCGGCTTGATACCGGCTCTATCTCCCAACTTGAAGTTTTTGACATTACTACCGAGCTTTACTACCACGCCGGCACCCTCGTGGCCTGGTGACTTGACTCCGAAAAATGACATTGGGACGGGGGCAAGATCGTTGAGGAGGAAATGGATGTCGGAGTAACAAATTCCTGTTGCATTGAGTTTAAGAAGAACATCATTGGGACCTTTGATCGTGATTAGAACCTGGTACATTTCATTGATTGCGATTATTTCTTGTCGAGAACTAACCTGGCTCGGGGACGGGAACCATTTCTACTTTGAGCTCAAAGTTTGGTCCTTCATTGTAAACAACTCCGGCTTTACACTCCTTCGGTATGTCATATGTTGGAGCACTCATTTTCGCGAATTGATTTGGGTTGTAGAACCGAAGAAATTGCTTCCTTCAGTTGATGTTGTTGTTGTTATTGTAGTTGTGAGGTGGTCAATGAAAGCAATCAACGATTTTGGAGATTGGGAAAGATCTGGAACCTCTTGCTGACATGCAGATAGTATCTCGCCTTGCAGCCGAAACACGGAAAGTAAAAGATGGTGTCTGCTGGGCATAAAGTTAGTGTTTGAAATACATCACCATATGTAATTCTTGTACGTACGAGTCGTGATTATGGAATCCAGTCAGGACAGACTGATGCAGCACACAATGATAAACGTGGAATTGCGCGTTGAAGTATTATGATGTTTCTTTACCCCACATTTCGGAAAAGATCCGCCCAGGTAACAGGTGTGGGGTCGAGATTCTAATCGTCCTTAGCCGCCCCGCCGCATTCCTGCTTTTGATCTACCTCGGGCGGACTCGTTAGGCGGGAGTTGAGCTTGAACTTGGCATGCACAGTATTGGATGGCTGGAGATGATTTGTAGGATTTCGAGGCTATCTCTAGACCGTAACCGAACTCCTGCGCATGCTGTTCTATGGTATAAAAAACGATAAGCCACCCAGTCTATTAAAGTGGCCGTATTTTGATTTATGATTTCACGAGATGATCCAACCGGTATTACTTGCCGGTTGCAGAGTCATGCACACATTCTCCAAATTTCCAAACTTGATCAACTTTCAAGCTGCGCGATCCATTCTCGGACACAACATCATCCAGCACCACGAGGTCGGCATCCGTGCCAGGTTCAAGGGAGCCTTTGCTACCTTCTACACCTAACATCTTTGCTGGTGTGGTTGTAACTGCACCCAGTGCCTGTGCTATGCTTGCGCCACTCCAGCCGATGAAATTGTTGACACACTCGATAAGGGTGATTGAACTGCCTGCAATCTTTGTAGAGCCCTCCAAGGTAAGGTGAATTCCATCCTTGGTTATTCTCTCGCCGTTTGTCCAGTCGTAGGTGCCGTCAGGGAGACCCAGATATGACATGGCATCTGTAACGAGAATGAAGCCTTCGGGATGAGCGTTCCAGGCGATGTTGACGGCGCTTCCGTGCAAATGTATTCCATCTGCAATGATGCCGAAAAATGGTTTCGGCGATCCTGGTAGCGAAGCTTGTCCTAACAACCCAAACATTCCTGGATTTCTGTGGTGCAGAGGATTGCATTGGTTGAAAAGATGGGTAATCATCGTTGCACCCGCGTTGATTCCGAGTTTCGCTTCCTCGTAGGTCGCAGCAGTATGTCCCATAGAGACTCGGATTCCTTTCGCTTTCAGATCTTCGATTGCGTGTATGGCACCGTTGAGCTCTGGCGCCATGGTGACGTATTTAATGGTATTGCGCTCTAGGTTCTCAGAACCATAACAGCTAGCAAGATCTTCAAGTCCCTTCTCAGGCTCCTGAAGAACCGATTTGGTGTGGATACCGTTCATCGAAGTGTTGATAAAGGGACCTTCCACGTGTGCGCCTAAAGATTCGGATCCATCTTCGGCGCGTCGTCGAAATCCGGATGGACCGAGAAATGGTAAAACCTGATCATCGCGAATATTGTGAATCGTAATTATTGAAACGAGCAGGATTTCGTGCCTACCTTTCGATACACTTCCGACTTTTGGCTGGTCACTGTGGGCGTGTAGGAAGTGACACCAGTCTTGATAAGCCCTCTGTTGGCACGCAACAAGCCCTTTGGATATTGCCCAATATCCAAAGGGGCAATTGAGAAATCGAAGCCGAATGCACCATTGAGTTGAACATCGATCAGCCCTGGAGACAAAATGCGACCTCCTAGGTCAATGACTGTATCAGGGGCGGCTTTATGGTTGTAGAAGACTTCCTCGCCATCGAGAATGCGGCCAGTACGAGAACTGATCCACAGGTCCTGATAGATCAGGTCATTGTTTTTGACGACGCGACAATTGGTGAATTTGGTAATGTTTGTTCTGGTTGGGCTTGGAGTGTGGCTTCGAATGGCTGATGGCATAGTGAAGATGGGTTAGGTACTGGATATGCGAGGAGAAGAGTCGAATAGTATTATAACCTGCTTGAGGGCACTTCAAGAAAATGGGATTGATGGCCACTTTCAAGGCGAGGGCATATATGACCCGGAACTGGCTTCCGTCATTGCAGCAGGAGTGATCGCAAATCGTGGCTCCACCTAGTACAACTGCCCCATCGGAAGAGCACAGTGGAGACTCCAGGTTGTATCAACGTCCATCGCTGAAAATGATGAAAATCCACATGGGTCATTGGTGTTGGACAGGAAGCTGACGAAGTCATCCTTGCGGCGATTGCTAATCTTCGTCCTAACCTTGTTTGGACGAAGTTTCGGCGATGCTACGCTACCTACCGCTGCACCATCAGATTGCGACGTACTGCTTCACTGCTACACTGCAAATCGCATCATTGTATACCTGGTTCTCAGCTGATTTTGCAGCTGTTGCATGGCTTACGTTCCAACCATAGGGCTGGGCCACGTTCACAGAGAAGGGTCGTAGCGGCGGCCTTTGCATGTTGACTCCACCCCAGACCGGTCGCGATGGGCAAGGAGAAGCTGGGTCTGGTATGGGATGATTTGGATCGCACGCTGGTATGTCTGTCACTCGCTTCCTTGTTGGATCCAAGCTAAGTATGAGAAGGGTCAACTTTTGATGGTTGGCTTTGATGGAACTCAGGTCACGCCGCAAATAAGACAACTGATTCAACAATATCATGTTGGCTCAATCCTTCTCACAGCAAAGAATTTGAAATGTAGGTTCAAACCAGACATGCAGGTACTGAGGCTGACGGGAGAGCAGCGGCCGAAGAAACCACGGCACTAGTTTACGAACTGCAGAAGACAGCTCATGATGCTGGCCATCCTATCCCTCTCCTTATTGGGGTGGACCAAGAGAATGGCGGCGTCAACAGTCTTTTTGATGACTTGATGATTCGGCAATATCCAAGTGCTATGGGGATAGCTGCAACTGGATCAAAAGAACTCGCCTTTCAAGTAGCAAAACAAACCGCCGAAGAGGTGGCAGCCACAGGCATCAACTTGTTGTTAGGTCCCTGTCTTGACGTCCTAACAAATGCTCGGAATCAGCCTCTCGGTGTCAGGTCGTTTTGTGACGATCCGATTCAAGTATCCGAGTATGGAATTGCCTCCATGAAGGGCTATCAGGAAGCCGGCCTTGCCACCATGGGAAAACATTTTCCATCGTACGGAAACCTGGAGTTCCTAGGATCCGCATTGGATGTGCCCATTATCACAGACTCTTTGGAGCAGCTCAGCCTGAGTGCTCTGGTGCCGTTCAAACACGCAATCAACGCTGGTCTCGACTCGATGATGGTAGGCGGATGCGCAATGTCCTGTAAGCAGATGTCCTCAAATAGAGTTATAGCGCGCTGACTAAAGTAGCTGCTGGCCTTGATGTTATGCACGCTTGCTTGTCTGAGCAAGTGGTGGACGGACTACTTCGAAAAGATCTCAAGTTTGACGGCGTTGTTATCTCCGAATGTCTTGAAATGGAGGCTTTGAGCCACAACATTGGAGTTGGCGGCGGTACTGTGATGGCAGTAAATGCTGGCTGTGACCTAATCCTTCTTTGCAGGTCATTTGCTGCCCAAAAGGATGCAATCATGGGCTTGAAATCCGGTATCGACAATGGTGATATTTCTATGGACAGGATCCGCCAGTCTCTCAGAAGGGTCGTGACTATGAAGTCGAAATGTGCCTCCTGGGATAAGGCCTTGAATCCCCCAGGAATCGCTCTTCTTTCAACAATGCAGCCCTCACATACAGCTTTGTCTACTAAAGCATATAATAGCTCAATCACAGTAGTGCGAGATCGAAATCACCTACTCCCACTGGCCAACACTATCGAGCCCGAAGAAGAGCTGGTTTTGCTTACGCCTTTGGTCAAGCCACTAGCTGCCTCCGCTGCTGCAAGAGCTGTGCTGGAATCTATGGAGGCTCATTCCCCGGAGCCGGCTGCATGGGAGCGTTCTGCAAGTGTGATGAGTGGTGAAAGGGTATTTCGTGAGTTCGGACGTTCTCTAGCGCGGCAGCGAAATGGCCGTGTTTTACACACCTCATACACGCCAAATGGCGTCCGACCTGTACACGAAAATCTGATCAACCGTGCCAGTGCCGTTATTGTCTTGACGGCCGACGCGAACAGAAACGTTTACCAGCAGGGGTTCACGAAGCACGTGTCAATGATTTGCAACATGCAGTATTCCGTTGGAGGGGAAAAGAAGGAAAAGCCATTGATCGTTGTGGCAGTCAGCTCGCCCTATGATTTTGCAATGGACCCGACCATTGGAACATATATCTGCACATACGACTTCACAGAAACAGCTCTCAACAGTTTAGTCAAGGTAGAGAATCTTAAAGATAAACATGTCGTTGACCGCGGCTAACCTTTTATGCAAGGTTTTATACGGTGACATAACCCCCACTGGGTCCCTGCCAGGCTCCATCAGTCAGAATCAAAAGCTACATCCAGCTCGTCAGCATTGGCTTGTAGAAGCCTACAATGAAGAGCGTGATGCACACATGCTCGATAAGTTGATCAACGACATTGTCATGGACAGCACGCCAAATCAACGATCTGAACTGGCAGGTGCCACCTCAAGCTCGATAACATTGCATCATCCCGAGGTTCTAGAAGCTCATTTCGTAGTTCGGAACTCGAGCACTCAGGCCCTGTATGGGTTTTGCTCAACGTATTTCTTTACCGCCACCGGCACGGGATGCATCGGCTCTCTTTTTGTTGATCCATCCCGACGGAAGCTCTCTATCGGACGATCACTGCACAATCGGGCGATACGTACTCTCTTACAAAGGGAGGGTGCGAAGCGGTTTCAGCTTGGTTCACGGTTGCCAAGTATCTTTTTGGGCATCCCCACCGGCCACAACATAGACAGGAAACGGCTTAGAAGTTGGTTCGCCAACATGGGCTGGAACACTGCTCTGTCCCGACCTGTTTGTAGCATGGTCGCTCGCAATTTGGCAGATTGGTCCCCGCCCGAGGGCATGGCAAAGAGTCTACAAACTGCAGGAGCAGAGTTTGATCTGGTCTCCGGCTGGCAATATGCTGGCCCCATATTAGACCATATCAAGACAAGCAACCGACAAGGCTTAGCCGAAGTTTACAAAATGGCGTTGAACGACCCTGCAGCATGTGGCATCATAAGGGCCAAACGCGGGGAGGACCAAACGATAATAGGAAGCATTGTGCTAGTAAGTGTGGCCAAGACCATCCTAGGATTCATCGAGCTAACGCTTCATTCAGTACAATCCCCATTCAACACTGGCACAATTCATCCCTGCGATCGATGAGCAAACTGGTGGTATCTCATCGCCAGTCATTTCGCCCTCAGCTGCAGATTATGGCGCAGTCTTATCTGGCCTTCTCTTGCTTGGTGTCAAACGTATCAAGCAGCAGGGCTACAATGCCTGTATTTTGGATTATGTGGATGGTGACGGTAATTTCGATGGCCTGACGGCTATGGGATTTTCGCTTGGGCACGGTTTCGACGAAGGTACGGAGCATCGAATCAGAAGAAATATACTCCTAAATCCAGGCTAACATCGTACAGTCGGCTCCGATGCTTTCACCTTCGCCCAAGTAGCTCCCAGTTGAGGCTGAAATGAGCTGCGTCGCCGCCTCTCGCCAGGGACCTTGGAGGCGCAATTTTGATGCATGAAGTTGGCATGTGCACTTCATCCTCAGCCTTCCACATCGTCTCGTGAGACGATCTGTATATGTATTTTCTTTTTGTCTATCATGAAACAACCTTCGAGAAGCAAGGACGGAGTTGGGAAGAAGGAGTGATTGGATGAAATCATCGTGAGATACCCTGTTCATCGGCAAACAGGCCAGCCACGGAATGTTGTCCGTGGTGCCTTGGCCGTTTCGATGATCGCCCGCAGATGGCGCATGATGATTTGAAACCGGGGTCTTGGTTGGAGCAGCATGGGGGGGCTATTGAATGGCCAACTTTCTGTTTTTGCATCACAACTAGGGCAACAACTATGTGCCCGGGCACAATACCAAAAATTGGCTCGAGGGCGATGAGTTCCTGGCAAATTCATTTTCAAAATCGCTAGATTCTTTGAGACCACTTAATAATATTTAGAGAAAGGCCTTTAAAAGGCCCTGTCACCGATCATTACGGTCATAAAGGGGATAACGCAACAGTTGGCATCGTCTTCTTCATATCAACGAGCTCGGACCGCTTTTAATCTTCTTCTTTGGCCCCAAACTTCGTCCCAAAGAGGCAGCTCGTAGAAAGGGCCGCGAGGGAAAGGCCATGGCTTGCTCAGAAGCATTTTTAGCTCTGTGGGGTTTTCATCAGCCGCAGCCAACGGCCAGCTCCGTCAAAGGACAAACCGGCTGTGGCGAATGAGAGAATAAGGGTGGCATATACGGGCTGATTCTTCGATGGACTAATGCGTCTTCTGCCGCTGATCCATGCGCTTCGATATACTAGTATCCTGTTAGACATGCTTCTCGAAGATTACCCGTCCAGGAATAATTCCCCCGCCTCTGCTCGCTCGACTCCTGTATCAGTAGTCCACTATAATCTTCGCGCATACCTGTTGCCTCTCATCCCACACCAGAGCGCACTGTCCACGACCTGTCGTATTGCACACTCTTTCTCTCCCTCAGCCAGGAAACGAATATTGCCGGGAAGCTGCCTCGTCAATCTTAGGTACATATATGCGTCCGTCGCTGTCAGGCTTCGGCTGGACATATCCAAACAGTATTCCAAACCATCACAGTAGTCCACAGCCTCCCGAAGCTAGACGACCGACACCTCGACGGATCACTCTTGACAACTTCTAATATTAGCTCTATCAGATCGCACGCTGCAGCACTTTTTCCAATACTTTCCTCGGCCTAGCACGAACAGCGATACCTTCGTATTTTCTCAACGCCGCAGAAGACCAGCTTCTTTTGTCTGGTATTTGTTGTGCCGGCTCTCTACCCTCTCCCCTCGATCTCTCCACACCCATACGATCCCGCATGCAGACCTCTTCCGCACCTCTCTCAGTGTTGCACTCGTTCTTTCGCCCACATGGAGGGCTTCGACACAATGACCATGTCCTACCTGGCTGGCGGAAACATGTCAATGTCTAACGTCACGACCGCGGATGGCCTCTCGATGCTTCCGCTTGACCTTCCTCTCGACAATTTGGACCACCACTCGAACTTTGATGCTGAGACATACGCAGGGTAGGCGCCCATGATGGGGATTTCTCTCGTATCTGTGCTAATAACTCCCTAGAAGCGAGACTGCGACACAGTACGGCCAGCATTCCGTCCACCACGGTACTCCTTCCCTAAAGCGCAATGCGAGTGCGTATGAAGATCCATTTTCGGACCATATGAGCAACTACGATTCTACAATACCGCAGGAACAGCCAACCCTAGAGACTCCCTCATCGATCGAGAGGGACAATAAGCTTCTCAGTTTCTCAGCTCCCACCTTTGGCTATACATTACTCGACTACGCTTCACGGACAACCTCTATCTCTATGAATGCTCAGCTCCATGGCATGTTCTTCTTGGCCGAGTCGCCTTGGGCAATTCCGGGCGAAACTGCTGCACCACCCACAGAGCTTACCTGCTATCGACGGAACCTCTTTCAAATCACCGGCACCCTGACTGTGCCGAGAGGCATGCGCTACCTTCTGACAGACCAAGGAGACCAGATTCCCATACTTGGCCAGGAATTGGTAGTCTCGGCCACCGAATCCGTTGAAGGAAATCCCGTCAAGATCATATCTGTTCCGTGGAAAACGCCTGCCACCAGTGGGCCAGTGGCTGAGGATAAGACGGAAAAAGAGCCTTCGACTTTGCCTTTGGATCTGATGAGCGGCCAAGAAACAGGCTCTGAATATGTCAGCTTCCCAATCTCGTGGAAGCGCCTTCAATTCAGAATTGCCACTGCAAACAATGGCCGTAGAAAAGAACTCCAGCAACATTTTGTTCTCAGCTTAAAAGTCATGGCAACTCTCGCGACAGGAGTTGTAGTCCCACTATGTGAAGCCCAATCTGGAGCAATCATTGTTCGTGGCAGAAGTCCAAGAAACTTTCAGTCCCGCAAAGACTTCCCAATCAGCAGTGCGACTGCAAGAAAGGCTGTAAACCTGCCTTCGCGGACGTCGACAGGAGAATCACTTCCAAAGCACGCCAAACACGAAAGTCGTGGCAGTACAGGTGCGATCGATATACCGCAGCTCTCCTTCCAGTATAACGCAAATGATCTTCAAGTCTCCCCGGACTTTTTCGAGTGGAAAATTCCAACAGGTCAGGCTGGTGCCATGACCGCTCTGCCTCTGGATCCGCCAACTTTCCATGTTCAGACACCCCCAAATGCATACGCACAGTCAAGCCCTGATCTCACTCGATATCCACAAAATCACAGATCGCTCCCCACAGCACCCATTTTATTATCTCTTACAGACGACGAACCACGAAAGTCGAGCTCGCCAATGGACAGCTCGCGAAAACATCCACGTCTATCGCATGTTGCGCCTCGAACTCCGTCATTTTCAATCAACCTAATCAACAGTCCTGATGAGAGTGCAGACTTGTTATACGAATATTTTCCGCTCAGTCTGGATGACTGGAGCACACCATGCGATGCAGTCTACAGACCTGTACGTACAAACTGACACCAAATTTCAAGATCATTGTACTAATCGATTCCAGCATGTTGTCCATCACAGCGGTCTCCCAACAGACCCAAAAGCATTGGCCGTGAAAAATCGCTCCAAACGATACTTTTCAGAAGACCAGCATTGAGAGGGGATTGAACTACAGTCGTTCTTTCTCCCGATGTACCTAACTTGCATCTATCTGAGCTCACATCACAACAATATCAAAACGTGGATTGGGTTTGCACCCGTTTGCCGCGAGATATCGCGCCGCAACACTGCACGTGCCTCAATTTTCCTCACCGCACAAACGGAAGCATGCTTCCGACCTTCGCGAGATTTGGTCAAGGATGCATTCGGACGATTGCATGCTCGTCCTACGCGACCAGCCGCTGTGCAATTCAACAAGTACCGGCGTCTCGTTACACCAAATTGTCGGGTTCCGGCAGGATACCCGCAATCGCCCAGGGTCAAAGGGTCACGATGGACTGTCCCCAGATCATTGCAAGACACCTTTGAGATCATGCATGACTGATGACAAAAAGAACGGAGAGCACGATTTGTGAGAAGGAGGACGGTCGAGGATCTTCGTTATGGCTATTCATTTGACTTCGATCTTTTGGGTCTTTTGGTTCAGCGCCATACTCCTTTTTGTAATTTATCACGATTTTGCTTTCGTGTAAAAGCATTTTGCTGCTGGGCAGCTGGTAGTAGGTACGAGTCAATATTCTTGCATAGGATGGCGCCGGAGCAATTTCGACGAATTTGTGTTTGTCTACAGAGTATCCCGGACTTGGGATGGGGCATTTTTTGGAGTCTATGTCCTGATTGAGATAATCCTCAGGCGAGGGGCAACGTACAAGATTATGAATGAAGAAACTTGTATGATTTAATTTTGACGATTGGTTGGCACGTTCGGATTTGAATTGTATCACAACGAATACTTGCAATGGATTTACTTCACCGCTCGACGATATTACCTGTGCTTGTGCTGCTATTATAACCCTGTTGGGCGACCTGCAGAACTGCATCAAACGGCCCGTTTGCTGCATCTGTGCTTGACGGCATGACATTGATTTTTGGTTCCACGGCGTCGGCAGGGTTGGTGAGGAGTAGACTAAGGCATGAGCACTGCACTGAATCGTGTTTTTTTTTTTTTTTGTGCCTGCTTGGAGGGCGGTCGGTTAGACACGGATGTCTATGTATGTACGTGCAGGGTGTGAGAGAAATTCATGTCCAAGACTTGCATATTTATCGACCAAGTTTGGTTTGGTTTAGGTATTAGAAATTGAATTGAGGGAATTTTAGAGCCTTGGAATCTGATGTGGAATGCGGGGTTCTCTTTGTGTTGTGTTGGAAATCATGGGTGCGGGCAAAAGGGTTTTGTGGTTTCCAAATACTCAATCTCGATTTAGTTTTCGTTTCGCACACTGGACGAAAACAATGTAGCCGTCTCCGTGTGAGACGGTTTTCTCAAAAGCACACTCTCAGCCTCTTACCGTAGTGCCGAAATTTGCCGTCCTCCATCTGAACCTAAGAATGCCATTTTGATTTCGTTTGTTGAATTGAGATGGTCAAGAAAGAAAAAAGACAAAAACATACAGCACCAGGAATTCGCTGGTGGTCACCCACCCAACTACTACTCTAGCGATCAAAGGCTTATCATGAATGAGCGAACGGGGATTCGAGCTTTCCTTAATCTGTGGCTGTATGTGCTTGATCTCATGGTATGATCGTACCATATACCTGCCCACAACTTTCGACAACCAAAACAACCATTCAGAAAGAAGAGCTCAATGAGCCGAATACACTGGATGATATGGGCGAGAAGGGTAAAGATGAATGGGATAGAAATGTCTACTATACATTGATAACAATGTCGCTCTATCGATGCTATATCATGCGTGTGGTATCAGGTTTGTACAAAATGCCAACCAAAAAATAAGGAAAATGCTCATAATCCAAATCTCCCTGCTCCGTCCTGAAGCAGGGGCAATGCCTTCTACTTTGTTCCTCGTAAATACGTACATTTCGTACAATGGCTATAAATTTCGCCTGCCTGTTGTTGAAGCCCGGTGGCGAGCGGTTTACTAGTGCTGCTCCTTGGCGTTGGCAAGCGATGCCGCAGCAACAGCAGCACCGAAGATAGCAGCCTCATCCGCTGCCTCGAGAACAATTGACTGTCCTTGCCCTCCAGACAGCTCCACGAGGTCATCCAAGTGCTTCTGGGCCAATTCTCTGAAGCCAGGATAATGTTGGATGACTGATCCGTTGCAGCCAATGGAAAGGTGTCCCGCTTCCTGGACACGGAGACCTTCTGATGAAGCCCTCATCACCCATAATGCATGTGCGGCGGTGGCTAGGTAGGCGGCTGCTCTTCGTGACACCAGCTGGCATATCTGCTTGACGAAAAGAAGGTCGGTGACAGATGGTGCATTTGACATGTGATGTTGTTTCTGAAGGGCCGCGGAGGCTTTGGAGAGGCGTGAACAATCCGCGCTGCTGCTTGTTAGTCGTGTAACCAAGAATGAGGTACATCCGGACTTACTCCTCAAACGCGGCCATGGTCGAAGTCTCCACAGAATATGGCTCTAGAAACCGGTCTGGATACTGCCCGTCGAACAGACCAATGGTGTGAATAGCATCGACCAGAATCAAGCGCACAATTTCGCCTTGATATCGACCACCAATGAAGTATTCCAGTGGCTGAAAATCAGGATGAGAATGAGCTGCGTTCAGAGCGTCATCCCACCGTGTCGCCGGGTATATCTGCTTCCCAAACATGCTCATTTCGGTATTGACAAGAACATGTTCGGCATTGTCAAACCATGATTGCGGTCTTTCACCGAACTTGCCCTTTCCGAAAGCTTTCACCGGAAGTACGACAGACATATTTGTGCCTGTTCCGAGGATTAGGCCAAAGCATGTCGCGTCGTCCTGGTAAGCTCTGGTCAATAATGTGGCCTGGCCATCATTTATCAACGCATCGAGGCGAACATTGAGCTTCTAGACACCCGAATTAGCTCGAAACTGGCAGAGAAACAATGAAGCACAAACCTTCTTCTGGCATGCTAACATGATCAAGCTGCCAATGTCTTGCCCAGCCACGCCATTTCCTGCTTTGAATCCTTTGCCCATATCTAGTAGAATACCCGTGCCCGGTGAAGTGGTTCTATTGCCAATTAGTACTGTATTATGCCGCAGGAAATGGGTAAGGCCGTACTCAATTGGAAATGACCACGCAAGGCCCATAACGAGCGTATCTGTGCCGTGAACCTCGACAATTACTGGATCGTCAAGAGTGCCCTGGATCTTCTCCGCCATCCAATCGAAGAATTGGTGACCCTCCAACGCCTTGACCAAATTGCAGATTTTATACGTGCACATCTTCACTATGCGCATGCTCGCTTTCTCGTTTCCCCTGCCACTCAACTCCACGAATGCCACCCTGAAAGTTGAGCCACCAACATCCAGGGCCAAATATGATCCGCGCTCTTGGCCCGTGGGCAGTGTGGAGATGTACGAAGGCAACATGCTGATGTTGCTCGACTGCAACTTTTGCTTGAATTCCTCTTGCAACGCGTCTGACATGACCAGCATATTCTTCGCCGTAATCGGCGATTGGAAAAGCCGCCTGGCTTCTTGTAGGAAGTCGTCCATGGTGCGATCGTATCCCGTAACTACATTATGATGTATGTGCTTTGTTGATATAAACGAGGAAGGAAGGGCTTGTATGACCGAAGGCAGCATAGCGAGCGACCGAATAGAAGCGACGAGGAGCTCCCAGATGTCGAACATGGGCACGCTGGCAAACAGCTCAGGTACGTATGCTGTAAAGTGAATGCTTGTTTACGGGTGCCTGGACAGTGACTCAAAGCTTGATAAGCTGACTTTGGGAATAATTGATATGACGACGGAGCTGGATAAGGCGGGTCTAGTCGGAGAGATTGAGAAGGCTGAGATATGGTTCCTGAGCGCCCAGATGTATTGTAGAGGGTTGGCTGCTCGCTGGATATGACCGATATCGCATAGTTACAATACGAGTGAGAAAAGACTCGCCGTCTCAGAGTATGATTGATCCACAGCGTGAATAACGTGGGGACACACGGCCGTGACAGTATCGAAGTCACAGCAGAGCAAGAACGAGCTTCTCTGTTGAAACGCTGCGACACCAAGCAAGGATGCCCGAGATAGGAACGACGAATTGGGGAAGGCGAATGGTCGAAGATCCTCCTCCGATTGTCGTCTTGACCAGCGGGAGCTTGCACAGAACTCAACCTTCAGCCGTTCGACGTAGCTGAGGTAGTTGGGAAGGTGATGTTACATTCAATCTATTCCCGTTTGAGAACGATTCATTATGTTCGAAACGGGGAGCCACTAGAGGTCGGATATCTCTGTTATATCTCCGCGTTACCCATGTCCTCGTCGCGTGGGCACGGTTCGATTGTGCTAACCAAGATACAACTTGCTTGACAGATTCAAGTCTCGATGAGCAGGTCGAGAGATTTTTTTCCGTATCTCGCTTGCTGGTAGAGGAAAACGACTTGGTGCAACGTCAAGTCTTGGAGAAGGTATCATTGATTATAGTCTAGGGGGCCGATAGATTCCAGCCAGGCATCATCTTTCCTTCCTCAAATCTCATATCAAATGTCCCGTTTCATGCTAGTTGGTATCGATGCTGAAAACTTGGATTACAGGGCTGAGAGGCCACAATTGCATGTCAGATAGATGTGGATGTGAATGCAACGTTGGACCATGTGGCATGGAGTAACTTGCTTATGCAACCTGCAGATACCTGCTATGTATGGAACCGTTTTCCCGCATACAGTTCATTCGCCGGTATCGAGAAGAGATACTCGTGATCGTTAGTATCTTTATCCCCACTTACTTTCGCGTCAAGGTAACAATGCCATCATACATCGTGGACGCGTCTTCGACTGGAAATGGATGAAACCTTCAATCCTCCATGCAAACCCTCCATTGCAGCCAAGCACTGTAGTGAGACTGTAGTGTAGCGCTGGAATTGTGATGCTACCGCTGCGATTTTTACGCGAAATGACTACTATCACCAGAGTGCTACACTAATGTCAAGATGCGTGTTGGAGACGAGGCTACACACTCATGCTCGCATGGAGGAATTTTCACTGGTGACCAAGCGGGAGTTTTCAAGTGTCTCTAGTCCTTTGTCTATTCAGGCAGGTCGTGGTGTGCTGAAAATTTCCAATCGTTCGATAGTGTAACGGACTGTGGACCAGGAACAACCGAAAACCCTAGTCAGAGACATTGAAAGATCCTGACCCCTTCAAACTTGATGCTTCTGGATTATAAGGAAAACACGGCGGCACTGTTTGGACAAAGGTTGAGACGTGATATTGAGAAAATTCATTACAATGAATCAAAGCCGTAGCCATGAAATTCCCAGCCAGAAAAGACCGCATACTCACGCCCGCTAGAAAGCTAAGCAAAACAGACCCTCATAATCAACATTCTGCCCTCCAATTTTGATACACCCATCAGACCTTCTCAGTGATACCGCCTTGGTGGCTGATACTCCCAGTAGGAGCAACATCCTCCACAGTCTCATCCGAGAACTTCAGATCCTCCTCGAGAGTGACGTGATCCTTGATCTTGGTGAGGATCAGAGGCAATGCAAAGACTAAACCACCGGCAAGAAGCGCCCAGCAAGAAGCGAACATGCTCATGTAAGGTGTTTTGTTGCTGTCAATGCGCCAAATGACCGCTGAACCTGCGGATTGCTGCAATACATTGGTTAGTGAACTGTGCACATCGCTAGTTGTAAATATGACTTACAATGCCCTTGTAGAACCCAGCAAAGTTGGCCAATTTGCGACTGTTGTTTGTCATAGCGCCCATAAACCAGTACACACAAGTCTGGAATGCGGCATCGTAGAACCCATAGAAGATGTAGAGGACGAAAGGTCCACCATATCCTGGACTGGTCCAATCCAAAGGAGCAAGAATTGGCTCAGATCCGTCTGTAGGAACAGCGGTAGTGGTTCGTGTATATGTCTTCTGGAAAGCGTATCCGCCTCCCCAGATGGCAAAGGTAAGCACAAAGATCGCAACCCATGCTGCCTTTGCACGAACACTGCGTCGATATTTCTGCGTGTCCAGAGCGTATCCAAAAATGTATGCGCCGACAATCTGCATGATGTAGTAGATGACATTGTTGAGAGCCTTTGTGCGTGTGTTGAAGCGGGCTCCGTTGACACCGTTGAAATGGTAGGCATAGAACCAGTTGGATGCGAAGAACATTGGGAACATGAAGAGGATATAGGGGTCGGTCTTGAAGGTTTCGACGAGGCCTAGCAATTCTGATTTCCAGGTAGGATTCTTCTGCACAATAATCTTCGATCCGTCACTTCGAATGACATCCTTCGCATTGGCTAGACACAATGCCAATCCAGCTCCGAGCAGTGTCAGAACAAGGAATCCAATGTATGTTCCATCCGAGACGGTCTTCTTTGTCGTAACGTGGATGTTCTCGCCCAGAGGGATCTAGACAAGTTAGTGGTGCCCTCGTATCCTAGTCTTTAAGCTGCTCACCAGACTACCAATAACAGCTCCCAAGTTGAAGATCATCCAGAACCAGGAGATGTATTTTCCCTTGGATTTCTCCGGTGGGTAGCTCATCATAATGGCTCCCTGGGCAGTCCACAATATGCCAGCACAAACACCCAAGTAGGTACCAGCGAAGACGGTGAATCCATAGTTCTTGTTGTGGGCGTAGGAGAGGAAAGATGCGACATAGATGGCATACCCTGAGTCTGTTAACTAGGAATACACGAGCACGATCGAATCTCATATACCTGTTCCGCCGAATGCGAGAGCCAACTTGATACCAATCTTGTTCGTGAAACTTCCAGCAAAGAATCCAACCACCGAGAAGGTCGCATAGAGAGCCATATTGGCGTCATCTCCAGGCTTGGGGTCCAAGTTGCCCGCACCTCCCAGGCCGCTCAAGGCATTGAACATGCCTGGACATAGGAAGCAGACGAATGCCACCACGACCAATTGAACTTGTGGAGAGGCATAGTACGGGAACTTGTAGGATCCTATGCTGAGTTGTCGATACTTCCAGCTCTTTGGTAGCACAGTAGTGGCGGCCTCCTGATGGGATGGAGAGGAAGTGCGCGAATGTTCGTTCGGCGAGATTGAATGATCACCGCCCTTCTCGTCGACATGATCTGCCATTGTCGATTGATGATGAAGGGGGTGGACAATGGGAAGGTGCGTATGTAAGAGAGCTATACTCTTATGGGAGGAGGATAGATGAAGCTGGTCAATCTTGAGCCATGACCAAGGGAACGACCCGGGGCATCGCTATATAATAATAACATTGCCGCTAAGTCTGCTACAAGGTGTTGATCTCTTGCTGGAACAGAGCAAGGGTCCCAATCGGCATGTTGCACGAGCCTAAAAGCACACGACCTCCAAAGATAGGGAGGCTGCCATTGGTGAGATGGCAACGCTACCAAAGATACGAGAATTGTCCTTGTGGCGTTGTACGTGAGCATAGACCACAACCGCATTCTTGGAATTGTTTCAATCGCCGGATGCTTGCGCGCGAGAGGGATGAGAGAGACACGAAGGCGCAAACAACACCTTGCGCGTTCCTATCGTGAACCCACCCGCAGAGAGCCACTGTGTTGCAACCAGCCTCGCGTAACAGGTGATTTCTCTTGAATAATGGTAGAATGCGGAGAGACGTGCCGGATGCTACCTCGACAGGGGTCTGTAAAGGGGATCACAACCGTCGATCCTTCCTCTCACCACCACCTCTCCATCCTGCGAAGGACCGCAATTGATAAGACGGTAGTAGTGAGAGAGGAGAGGTAGGAGTGGTGGCTGCGATCTGGAAAACACTTCTGTTTCCATGTGCACGGTAGCTCCAATCCCTACGCTCTCGTAACCATAACCTGTTCGTGCAACCGTAGTAGGCATGAGCTTCTTCAGACACCAATCAGATGAACTTGATGCTCTCGTGGTACAACCTCGTCTCCACGATGAGATTTGCAAGGTGATCCACGAGTCTACAGAGTCATTGAGCCAGTGGAGATGCCCGATGTCGAAGGTAGTATGATGACCAACAAGGAAACTTCAAGTGGTGTGACGTGAATGTACATCGCTGCTTCTCATAAGTATACGCAATTGCTCGAGCTGGGAATGAACATGGCAGACAAAAAGATCCTCCAGAAGAGAAATCCTCCAATCGCAAACTACACCCTATCAATATTTCATTAGATCAACAGATAGCACAACATGTATGTTGTACTCGTCAGCCTCCTGTCTTCATGTTACTGACCATAGCATAGGAGACTCATCATCAGAGACGATGCCGCAGCGGCTTCCAAATATGTAGCAGATTATATTGTTGGTACGACTTCATCAATCAATTTTCGTCTCCCTTCGTCCATTTTCATGTCCATTTCCTCCATCATCATCAAACGTCCTGTCTCTTTCTTGTTGAATCATCACGAATCCATGCTGAGTCTCAATGTGAACAGCCCGTATCAAGGCCTACAAACCCACAGCCGAGAAACCCTTCGTCCTCGGTCTCCCAACAGGAAGCAGCCCGGAAATCGTCTACAAAAACCTCGTTCAAAAATACAATGATGGCGAAATCTCCTTCAAGCACGTCGTAACCTTCAACATGGACGAATACGTCGGCCTCCCAGCCACCCATCCCCAATCCTACCACTCCTTCATGTACAACCACTTCTTCTCCCACATCGACATCAAACCCTCCAACGTCCACCTCCTAGACGGCATGGCCCCCGACCTCGAAGCCGAATGCCTCGCCTACGAAGAAAGGATAACCCGCGCAGGAGGCATAGAACTATTCCTCTCAGGCATAGGACCAGACGGGCACATTGCCTTCAACGAACCCGGATCCAGCCTCGCCTCCCGCACGCGCGTAAAAACACTCGCCTACGACACCATCCAAGCCAATTCGCGCTTCTTCAACAACAACGTCGATGCCGTGCCAAGAATGGCATTGACGGTTGGAATTCAAACGATTCTTGATGCTAGAGAGGTTTTGAGCATCATCACCGGTCCGCACAAATCTCTTGCCCTCCAGAAATGCATCGAAGAGGGGATTTCACACATGTGGACCCTATCTTGTCTTCAACTCCACGCCCACGCCTTGATTGTCTGCGATGAAGCAGCAACACAAGACTTGAAAGTAAAAACAGTAACCTACTTCAAACAAATCGAATCAGTCATCGCTTCCTCCCGTGGCGCCTTTACTCAAAACTTGCCCACTGGCGAAAGCGTGGTCAAGAAGCGGGATTCGGTAAAGGAGCAATTGGACTCGCCAGTTGACTCGGTGTTCAACGGAGACTTTGGAGCAGATGGTGCGAAGGAGGTCTCGAAATTGAGTGTACCAGAGGACGTCCCAATCGTTCGCAGCCCAACCCCAGAACTCCGCCCTGACCCAATGTCCTCCCGCATCGAGAAGAAAAATGCCTTCGAGTTGGCATTGGCCGGTCTTGGGCCTGATGAGGTTGGCTTCCAGAGAATGGGTGCTAGGGTTGCTGCTAATTAGGACGGTTGTGCGAATGGGTGGAAGCGTTTGAATTTGAACCTGAACTCGAACATGGGAGGGAAACTTTGCTTTGCTTTGCTTTGGGAGTTTGGACTTGTTTTCTCAATTACCCTTGTCCTACTATCAGAAACTACAGAATGTCCACATGGAAACGAAAAAACGTTGGTTAGATAAATAATGGCTGGTCATTTGATTATGAAGAAATTGGTGCACAGGATACCCTAGATATAAAATGTCAACGCGTTGCTTGAACGAGGGGTGTATAGGTATCGTGTCTGAATTGGGTGCGGATTGTATCAAAAGTTGTAACGCCTTGCGGTGGCGTTCCTTTCGTTTGCTGAGACAGCACTGGGAGAATGAAAGGAATTTGTCCATGCTCAAAGATGCAAACACATATCCATGCGTAACAGGCATGGCACTAAAGCCCGGGATTGCCCGGGTTCAAGGTTGGTCGTACCTGCAGACGGGACCTGCACTAAACATGCACGAGAAACAGAAAAAGGGATCAAGGCTGAAACATGTGGCACGGTCCTCAAGCAAACTTTGAAGCAATAGAGTGTTCATTCTGTGTATAGGAGGAAAGAGGTATGTATCAATTTAAAACCCTCTGGTGAAAATGAAGACATGTGGTACCCTCAGCTCTGCCCTTCACCGACGAAGCGAGACCCAAAACCTGTTGAGAATATTCGTAATGACTGTGAAAGTGAAAGCGATTCAAAAATCGCAATCATGAAAAGAAACGAAAAGCATGCCGTCATCGATCCTTTATGGAAATGTCACCGTGATGCCATGCGTAATCAGAAGTGACCTGCAAGGTTCGTCAAGGCGCGACCTGCCACCACTGCTGCTTGAGTAACATTGTTGTCTGCTCCACCGAGCGAGCTCTGAGCAGTTTCGTTAGGGTAAAAGAAGGCGCAGACACTGTCATTGATTAGCAAAGGCCATTGAACAGGGCGGCGGAAAAACGTACGCAATGATGATGTACGCCGCAATGAGCAAGGTACCCTCGAGGTAGTTACTTCGCCCGTCAAGCACTAAAAAGTTGACGACAAACACCGTAACGAAGAGAGAAACAGTTTCAAACAAGTTGAAGTACAGACTCATGCCTTTGTCCATGCACCATCCCAAGATGACGACGATCGGAGTGATGAACAGGGCTATTTGGATGCTTGAACCGACAGCAACACCAATGGCAAGGTCCATTTTGTTCTTCGCGGCGACGGTGACAGCAGTGACGTGCTCAGCCGCGTTGCCGACGATGGGCAGAATGATGAGACCAATGAAGGCTGAGCTGACTGAGGAATTCGCGGTCATACCTGGAATGGCATCGACAAGAAACTCAGCACACACAGCGACAAGGCCAGTACTGATCAACAGCATCGTAACGGCAGCTGTGCGTGACATATCAGGTTCTTCTTCTTCATCATCAGAATCGGCGGCTGGGTCGGTGGCTGGTCTCTTAGGCTTTGCGTCCAAAGCAAGCCCTGGGCGTGGTGGCCAGGCCCTAGCACCAGGAGTATGGCTGCGGGTTTCATTGAGACGGTCCGGCAAAGAATTTGTGCGTCGGAGACCTGGAGTTTGAGGACGAGACCTGGCAGGGGTTAAGTCATTGAATGTTGGCTGAGGATCCACGAAGACATTCTGAGAAAGCAGCTTGGGGAGTGCTGGTCTTGGGAAATGCTTCATCGGAGGCAATTGATTGGACTTTGGTGTGCCCGGAGGTGGGGCTTCTGGGGTAGAAATGTCCTCAACAAATCCAACACGAGGGTTTTGGGCCCTGTTGCTGGAGCTTTCTGCTTCGATGGGCATTTTCTCTGACAGTTCCGCAGCTGCTTGCTTTTCGGCTTTCTTGCCGTGTCTCTTGTGCTTGTGTCTGCGGTGTTTCTTCCTCGGTTTGACATCGGTAGATGGCGAGACCTGGTCTGACATTGGATTGCCAAAGTCACGGCCCACAGGCATTCCGGCTTCATTATCCCCTTCGTCGCCACTCAAAATATCGGGAAGGATAACGCTGGGTCGGCGAGAGCGTGCATCGTCATCGAAATACGAATGAGCTGGTTCGACATTTGGAGAGCTGAGGTGAGAAGGTAGTGAGGGAGTGTCGACAGAGCTGGCGCTTGACTTTCTTCTTCCTTTCTTGAAGTAGCGCTTAATCTTCTTTGCGGTGTTCACGGATCCTGATGTTGTATCGCTATCTGTGCTGCTGGAATCGGAGGAGCTCGATGAGCTTGAAGAGTCCATGAGATCGTGGAGAACGCCAGGGTGTGATTCCTCATCGATCTGCTCTTGCGGCATGCTTGCATAGAGGTATGCGTGAGACTTAAGCTGGAAAAGCAGGTAGAGGATGTAGACGAGCAGGAGGATCTGGCATTGGTCAATGGTTGTAAATTGGCTTGAAGGAGCCTACTTACGACGCTGGTTCCGCGACTGATTTTCAGCGTGTTCCTGTCTGCACTGGAGACGTCGGAGAAAGATGCGTGGAAAGCGGTCTGGGTATGGCGTTTAGAATCTTAGTGATCGGTGGTAAGGAGTTTTTGACATACTGGTAGGAGGAGACTCATGACACTCAAACTCAGCATAACTGCGCTCATTTGAGTAACTGTACTGTTGTAGATCTATTTCAAATTAGTTAACGTCACTGCAGAGATTCCGTTCAGCCCCACCTGTTCTCGATATCGAAGACCACCAGCAGCAAAAGCCATGCCCAAAATGAGTAGCAGGTTAGCCAGTATGGAGCCGAGGAGAGAAGCTTGGACAATTCGGATTTCATTCTGGGTTCCAGTTAGCAAGGCTTGCGAGTTCTCGATCGATACGCTATCTTACCTTCACGAGTGCAATACTGTAAATCAGCGAGAAAAGAAGTTAACACTAGTCTTGAAAAACATGAAGGGGTCACATGAAAACGAGAAAAACAGGGGAGCTTTGGGCTAGAAGAGGCGCGGCTTTGAAGCACGCATTCTGCTTGAGGCCTTAATGGCTTCACATACATACTGCGAGTTGGTTAGCATCAACCAACAAAGCAGAAGGAGCAACGAATCTTACAATATAATTAATTCCACCGCGTTGCCAAAAGAGACGTTGAGCAGTGCTCCTAGGGTGTCTCCTAGCCTGCCAGCAACGCTTTCCGTCGCATGGGCGAGCAATCCAGCTAGAGGAATAACGGCTACGGCATTCATGGAGAAGACAATTGCCGGGCTCAAGCCGGCGACCTTGACGGCAATGCCTATGGGTACGAATATGAGGAGTACATTGATCCAACTGTGCAAGAGTGCACCTTTAGTGTGGCTTCCAAAACGAATAGCACCGGCTTTTGCGCGTTTAGTCATGGGGATTTTGGGATTGGGTTCCTGGTCTGCTGTGCCATCTATGGTGGTAGATTTCTCTCCCGCAGCTTGCGTATCGTTCGGAGGTGGTGCGGCTTGAGGGCGGGCCGTGGATGTCTTGTCTGCGATTTGGATGGACTTGAGCGCGTCAGCATCGCTGCTGCTACTGTGGGAGATTGGGAGAGTAGGCTCTGTGGCAGAAGGCGAGGAGGAATCGTCTGCACCATGGTGAGGGTTGGTGACAGGGAGTATTGGAGCTTTCTTATGAGAGTCCTTGTTTGTGAGTGATTTAACCCATCCAAAACGATCAGTCTTGGTCTCTGAATTGTTAGAAGGTTTTCCCATCGGTTTTGAGCGTAGACGCCGTGTGTGGAGTGGATTGCAGCTGAGAAAAAGTGAGGTGGACGAGACGCAGGCTTTATGGGGAATTACACGTTTGTCGCTTGGTAGCGCTAACGATGGAAGTGCTGTAGCGCGATAACGAACGAACAAGCTGGAAATGTGGCGAAGGGCGAATGCAGAACAGAAATGACTTGCAAAGATAAACAAATCAGCAGAAAGCGGATTATGGACAGTCACAATATACATCGGCTGTAGCTCCCTCGTTTGCTCTCCTTCTCCCATCGAAGAGAAACCCTCAGAGTGAATTAAACGCCTTCACTTCACGCGCAAATGGAAATGTCACGATCAGCACGCGTGGGTTTTCAAACATCCCGAATTCCCTGATTGGTTCCTAAAATACGACAATCCTGACTCGTCCGGCTTATCAGATAGAAAGACCCTTGATCATGAGGGCCGGGGCTTCAAAATCGTCACCATGATGTGGCTGTGCTATCAAAGTACATCGACATGACTCTTGATCCTATCCTATACCCGGACAGCGAGCTCCACTCATCGTCATCGAGGTGATCTAAAGGCTTCCATCAGTTCACAAGGTAAGCGAAGATTCGACAGCAATTGCTTGGTATGAACGTCCCAAGAGAAATGTTACTGCTTTGGGACGCCGCATGCAGGGTTAAATCAAGGAATTCGCGGCTTGCTATCGCGAATGGGGGATTCATCTCGCTTCGCACATGTACGGAGAATAAACTTGATCGATAAGATTGTCGGATCGATTCTATGACGCACTATCCCTCTTGCCAGGTGGAAGAAATCAATTCAAATCAGCCACACGAAACCGGCAATAACTGGCAAAACGGCAGACTTCTTCACATGTCTGGGGTTTTGCTTGTTGGTCCAGCAGCTCAATCATCTTGACAAGATTAGAGTATTGCGAATTCTCGACACACCCGGGACTTTCAAGGTTCCCTGTCCAGACATGACGGCGTGTGGTAAAGGCTTCTTCTCCAGAGTACAGCATCTTTACCAGGACGATCCTGAAAATGCAAGCTTCTATAAGTAGTAAATCTCGTATATCCAATAACTATCTATGTACAGTACACAAGCAACCTCATAACTAACATACATCTACGCGGTAGCCGAATCTCTGACCTCCTTTCTAGCATTACTAGCAGCTTTCTTCGCATCCCAACCCGCATCATCCATATGCTCATCCGCAAGACACAACCACTCATCCCAGGCCTCCGTCCTCGGTACAGCACCAGTCTCCCTCACCCATCTTGTTGACCTTAATAGACGTATGGCGTAGAACAAACCCAATTCGAAATTGCGCGAGAACTCCACTCCATCCTCGGTATACCCCGGCTCATCCCAAGCAATCTGATTCCTCACCGGCTCCTCAAGCCTACTAACCTCCTCAACCTTCAACCAAGAAAAATCCCAAGCCAATTCTGGATCGCGGATTGTGAGTACGGCAGCGAACCAATACGCAACATTCAGCAACGCGTAAGCAACACCAAGCGCAAGTTGCATGGTCCAAGTACAATTCCCGAAAAGCACAATCGCCGCCATCAACGTCAAACCACCTACAATTCCACCCGTAGCAATGCCCACCCAATTCTCAACAGCATAAATCCGTTCTTCAGGATGAAAGTAAAGCGCCCTCGCTACCTCGTCCGTACAACGAACGATGGTGAAAGTGCCCTCGCGATTACGGATAACAACATCTGCTAGCAGTCCAAATTGATTCGTATGCCTTAGATCCGGAGTAGAAAGGGACCACCGAGTTCCAATGCAGAGAAAAGGTGCAGCAAGGGACATGACAACAATACCAATCGTTGCAACCCCATCTCCAATCATGACTGCCCATATCAAAAGCCCCACACTCATAGCACAACTCGTAACGGCAATGACATTCAACGGCCCAAAAATCTTCAATTTAAACCCCCCCGTACCGCCCTTAAACCTTCCCGTCATACTCGACTGCGTCCTTGATATCCGCAATTCCCTCGTCGTGTAAGGCGGCAATTTCGATCCGTCGCCGTGGAGGAGGTTGGCGAAGTAGTTTAGGCCGACGCGATCTGTGCCAGTGGTTGGGGAGTAGACCGTTACATCTTCTTCATAGGGGAGGATTTTCATGCGTTCCGAGAGGAGACCCTGAGGAGCGGGGAGGAGACGCGGAAGGAGACAGGTCCAGGACAGGTTTATTAGGTGGGCGTTGAATTTTATGTTGTTTTCGCCTAGGACCGCGAGGATGGAGACGATGTCGAGACGCCAGGCGTTGCGGGTGTTTGGGAAGTCGAGCATTTGGGGTACAAATGGCAACGATAGGCGACAAAGAAGGTGGGTTTGACAGAACGAAAGACGGATGATTTGCAATTGGGAGAGGCTGGAGTGAGTGAAATTGAAGATGAGATGGAATTGAAGTACTGAAGTACCGCGGAGCAAGCTGTGCATTGTGTATTCCAAAGGGGAAGTAGCGAAGGAGAAGTCTATACTGTAGCTGTACCTTTCGACTTATACATCATACCTACTTCAGAGCATAATTTTTGGATATGCCCGATACTCCGAGTCTCCGCATGAAAGACACCATTGCTTCGTCATCTGATCGAGTTTGAGCTCCCGACCTTCATATTATCATCGCCTCATAAAGCAAACGCATCCACGTCCGCACTCGTAGGTTTATCCTCCATCATCTCAGCAAGAACCAATCCCGTCCCTAGAGACTGAGAAATACCCCAAGCTCCATGCCCAGCACTCACAAACACACCACCATCACCACCACCGCGTGTCGAAAGACCTCCGAGTTCCGAGTCAGGAACGCGGGACACGACAGGCCGACCGGAGGAGGTAACAGGACGAAAGCATAAGCTTTCCCTTAAGACCTCTAAACGGTCATCTGGCTGTATGCCTAGCATACTCCTTGCAGCTTGCCGAAGTTGCTCGATATCTTTGTCCCTCGCTACGGCGTCGACAGCATTGGCGGGCAGTTTTATCATTGTGCTGTTTAGACCTGCTATGTATAGCTCTTCGCCTAGTCGTGAGAAGATTTCTGGGGAGAAGCCGAGGGTATCTGTGGCGAAGACGGCGTGGCATCCTTCGTGTTCCTGGGATCGTGTCCAGCGGGGTGATTTGACTAGGAGGGAGTGTCCTGCTAATGCAAAAACCGGAATCTTAAGCGCAGACTCTGGGAAGAGAGAGTGAAAGACGGACGGCGTCCAAGGCCCGGCGGCGAGGAGTAGGTGTGTGCACTCGACTGCAATTCTTGTTAGAACTCATGATTTCGTAAGCATGTAAGGAGACTCACCATCCATCTCGTGGCCTGTGTCTTCTTGTATCTTCACACCTGCCAGTATACCCTGTTTGTCCCTTGCCAGGCCCACGACCTGCGCTGGCTGGTGCAGGACAACTCCCCTCGACAAACACTCATCCAGCAGAAACTGGCATAATCGTCTCGGATCGATCTGTGCCACCTTGCCCTCCTCTGATATGCCTTCCAAAGAGCCAGCCTCCGGTTTCAGCCAACTCGGTCCTGCTCCTGCTCCAACATCTATTGTCCCAGCTGCCATTGCTCTACTGCTCCCATCTCGCAACCAATCCGCACCATTCCCGCCTATTGCGGATTCAGACTCGTCGCCAGTGTTTTGTGTCAAAGAAAATGCTTTGCTAGCACAGTATCCCCATTTCTCGCGTCCGTTGTTTGCTGTTGCGAGTGAGCGGTGGAGGGAGTATGAGAGGGCGCCGAGTGAGGCTACAGTTGGTGAGAACCCTGGGTTGAATATTAGCTTTTGGAGTCATGGTATGGGAGAGGTAAACGCACAATCCTCAGCCAAGAATCCTCCAGAGAAGCCAGACGAGCATCTGAATAGTTCCGGACTCGATTCTATTAAGTGGATATTCTGTGGTTTCGTTTTCGAGGAAGTTGAAGAGAGGTAGTATGCCGTAGATAGTCCAATGATTCCAGAGCCAATTATGACCGTTGTGTTCTCCATCCTAAGCTCTTACGTTTGTTTGTTAGTGGAGCGATTGAACGACAGTGAGGTGCTAAGGTCGTCGATTGAAGTTACAGCTTGACCAGATGGTAGGAGGAGTATTATATAGCCCATTGCATACAATACAGCTACGCAAGGATCCCAGAGATCGCCACATAATAACTGGAACAATTTTCAAATAATCGCGTGAATGTCAGGCCACCCTCTCATCTATGCCATCGGGGAGTGGTGGATGATCATGTGTCGTACCACTACAGCGGATCTTGTGTGGCATTATGACATGGCCATTCCTCTATCAGTAGGCAGCGGGATCTCCGTGGCTTGCATTGAGGTTGTTGAGCAGGATCATGATACCAAGAGGAGGTTGATGAATGGTGGAGACAGGTTGGAGTGTGACACAAAATCGGAAATCCCCAGCAAGCCACACAAAAACATCACACACCACCATGGCTTCGAACAAAGTAATAATCATCACAGGAGCAAGTAGAGGTAAAGGAGTCTTGCGAATAATATTTCAAGCCATTCGCTGACCAACATGTCAAGGAATTGGTCTCGCAGCTGCCCGTTATCTCCTCAATGAGCATCACAACATCGTAGCTGTAGCTCGTAGTAAAGAGCCTCTCCAGAAACTTCAATCCGAATTTCCTGATCAGGTGGATTATTTGGCTGGAGATCTTGCAGATTTTAGCTTGGGCAAGAAGGTGGTTGATCTTGCCGTGTCACGATTTGGTCACTTGGATGGATTGATCATAAACCATGGTGTCTTGAATCCAGTCAAAAGGATCAGTGAAACAGACGCAAAGGAATGGAGTGAGGCTTTCGATATCAATGTCTTTTCCGCTATTGCTATGGTATGTATATATATGGTCCTTTTCACCTGTCTTTCCAGCTCACGTGTATTCACTACAGATCAAAGCTGCTCTCCCTGCTCTCCGTCCAACAAGGGGAAAGATCATACTTGTTTCCTCAGGAGCATCCGTCGGTGCATACTCGACATGGGGAGCATACGGCGCTTCCAAGGCTGTTCTCAATCACGTCGCATTGACTCTTGCTGTTGAGGAGCCAAATGTTACCACTCTTTCCATCCGGCCCGGGACAGTAGACACTGAGATGCAGAGAGAATTGCGAGATATTCATCACACATCTATGGACAAGAAGGACGCCGATAAATTTGCGTCCCTCAAGAGCGAAGGCAAGCTACTCAAACCGGAGCAGCCCGGGCATGTGCTGGCTAAATTGGCCGTTGATGCTCCGAGTGAGCTGACTGGAAAATTCCTCAAGTAAGTCCTGATATACAGTGTACTAGAGCAATCACTTATTATTTGGCACAGCTGGAACGACGAGGCCTTGGTGGCGTTCCAGTAAGGGCAATATTGGCTACGAAGCTGGGTGGATGGCACAATCTTATTGATCGGCAATTGGGCAAACGGTGTGAATTTAGAAAATCTATGATAATGGTCAGCTTGAAAAACAACCCAGAGACGTCTTTTTGAGTGTGTATAGTGGTTGTATTGATCAGTTGAAAGATGAAAAGTCTGTACATAGTAACAGCATTAGGCACAAAGTGTCTTCAGCTTTAGCATGGAATGTTTGGTAACATCATGAAAGAGAGGGAAGAAGAACAGTGGGAATGCTTACCACTGTGAGAATCAAGAATACCTTGCCAGAGCCTTACATTGGCGTCACTGACCAGTCCATTAGCCAAGTTCAAGAAAGAATGGCTAAATAGAAGATGGTAATGGTGAGGGTTCAGTAACGTTGTTGTTTATCCGCCATGGGTAGTCGGTATTTGATAGTACTCGTTAAAGCATCATGAGAATGGTAGGCAGTGCGATCATATTCGAACGGATGGAAGCATACCTCAAGAAGGCAGATGCCGAACAACGATCGGTACTCAACGATCGGTACTCAACGAGCAGGTAGATCGCGGACCAGGGCTCGAGTACTGCAGGAAACTTTGGACACCGGGACTGGGCCTCGCTACTTCGAAGACGAGGAAGAGTATTCAGAGATTCCGCAATTTCATGGCTTCATACGGGAAGCAAGCCAGTGGATGAGACGATTGACATAGAGAAATTGATGTATCAAAAAAGACTGTGACAGATGTATTAGCTCTGCACCCAAGTCATGGAGATTCAAAAAGTGAAGATGTTTGGTGGTGGCTAAGTGTGTGAATAACGTGTAATCATATGGTTGAGCACGGAGGCCCAGGAATATTACAGGGATAACTTGTTCTTCATCATTGCGGGTGGTAGTTGTGCTAGAGAAGGGAAAGACGGCTTACATTTCTTAAAGATCACGCTACTGATGATACAAGACACAGACACGAGGTGGTCTGTCTGACCTGTTGACTGTTGCACTGAGCGAGCAAATACCTAAGGTGTTACTGGACCTGTTCGCTGTTGGTTAGGAACAAGCAACATAAGTTCATCAATAGTAAGTGTGAAATGGGATTTCTTTCTCAGCCATTCCGTTTGGCTTGGAGAGTCGATCATCAGTGAAACCTTGTCAAGCTTCGTATGATAGGGGCGACAATGCTCATCATCGAAAGAAAGTGTGAATGCGAAGTAGGAGTGTTGGAGCGACGTACCATAGTAAAAATGACTGTCCGGAAGACGCACTCTTAACTGTAAATGATTGTTTTAGTCGTCTCCATGATGAAGAGTATCATTTAATGATGCTTCTCAAGTTTGCAGGCCGGATGATGGATTGAAGGGAGGTTGTTGTGTGGAAAGAAGTGTTCGCAAGAAAATTCTTTGTATGAGAGCTTTGACGCTAGTACACGCTAGACAGGGATAGTCAAGCCACACAAACGGGTAGTAGGTTAGATGTTCTCTTTGCTATAAGTAACTGATGCCGCCAACACAAAAAACGATGGAGGAGAGGACTCGACCTGAACCAGCAAATACCCTTTGCGCGTACAACACCGCCTTCACCTAACACAGAGACTACCAGACATAAATACAACATGTCTGACCGCGAAGGTGAGTGCCCCACTACATTCCTGATTGTTTCAATATGTCTGTTCCTACACACAATACGAACTACGGTGATGATGATCATGGACTAACGGATTGTTCTAAAGGCAACGATGACCTTTCACTACCAAAAGCAACCGTGCAAAAGATAATCAACGAGATTCTTGCCCACGACCCAGGCCTCCCATTTGCCCGCGAAACCCGAGACCTCTTGATCGAATGCTGCGTCGAGTTCATCACTCTCATATCTTCAGAAGCAAACGAAATCGCCGAGAAAGACGCGAAAAAGACGATTGCCTGCGAACATGTCACTACAGCTCTTGAGCAGCTAGGCTATCCGGATTACGTGCCGGAAATCCTCAAGGTCGCGCAAGAACATAAGACGCAGCAAGTGGTAAGCCTTTCCATTACCAGAGTCGACAAGAAATTACAGCCTGGCTAACCTTTGCGACATAGACACGCGAGAAGAAACAGAGCAAGATCGAGCAGAGCGGCCTGACAGAGGAGGAGCTGATTAGGCAACAGCAGGAGTTGTTCGCGTCGGCCACGAACAAGTTCAGCCATGGAGAAGGAGGAGAGGGTGGTGAAGGAGCTTGAAATGGCGCAAATGCTGCATTGTTTTGGCGTTATGGAGATGGAATGAGGCATGGCTGAACGCCCGGATCGGAATATACATGGAAGGCGTTGCGGTTACAAATAGATCTTCTCAAGCAGAGATCTAGGCTAGCTATTATGGAGATTTCTGAGCATCTGAGACATGCTAGATAGCGGCGTTTTTAGCTACCTAAGCAGGAATACTGCATCGCTGCTCGAATCAGGATTGGACGGTGCCAGGACTGAAGGTCTGGCCGTTCTTTCAAAATGAACAATATGATACCCCTTGAATGCATTTCACTCCGCTTTGGCATGCTTGTGACTTTCATTATAAAGTGTTAAGAAACAAAGAATCATCACGAGGCTCCAGCCTTAAAACTCGCTAGCGGCCTGTGACGTGCCAGTATTCAACACCTCTCGAATCCTAGTAGCCAGTCTCCCTATACATAACTTCCACTACACTCTCTACAAGAATAACCTCTCCATAAACCACGATAATACTACGACTGTCACCATGTCTGGTCTCGAAAAGGCACTCTTCAACCTCAAAGTATGTCCTACCCCTCCATGCGACGGCTATCGGCGCTGACCACAAGCAGTTCACAGCCAAGCAACTGAATCGACAAGCTGCGAAAGCCGGCAAAGATGAAACAGCAGAGAAGGCAAAGCTGAAGAAGGTATGGGAGTCCTGCTGTTGACTAACCGCTATTCGCTCTTCTAATACTCCCCCAGGCAATCCAACAGGGCCACGGCGACATTGCCCGCATCTACGCCCAGAACTCTATCCGCAAGCAAAACGAAAAGCTGAATCTCCTCAAACTTGCCTCCCGAATCGATGCCGTCTCCTCCCGCGTCCAAACCGCAGTAACGATGCGCTCGGTCTCGCAGTCAATGGGCAATGTAGTAAAAGGCATGGATCAAGCCATGAAAGCCATGGACCTCGAGAAGATCTCCGCAATCATGGATAAGTTCGAGACACAATTTGAGGATTTAGATGTTGCGACGGGATATTATGAGAATGCTACTAGCTCAGCGACGGCGGTGGGAACGCCGCAAGAGGATGTGGATAGGCTGATGAGCCAGGTCGCTGATGAGGCGGGTGTGGAGTTCAACAGCGATCTGGCAGCTGTCGAGGCTGTGAAGACGAAGGTTGGACCTACGGAGCAGGAAGAAGATGGGTTGGGAGAGAGATTGAGGGCGTTGAGGGCATAGTGCATGTGTCTAGAATGGCACGACAAGTTGGATTATTCATGGGGTTTGGCGTTACGGGGAGTATGAAAGGCACTATCACGGGTCATGGCTAACGATTGCGTGTCCTTCGAGGCGAACGTGTAGTTATCAATTTGAATAGAACATCCCTATCTCAATCAAGCTCTGCTGAAACCTCGAATCCGATCAACTGTGCCGCCAAGAGAGTAGACAGAGCCTTCACATTTTGAGAGAATTGATCCTGCGGCCACTGCTGGCTAAAGTTTCAGTTTCACCCTCAAGAAGCTGAAATCAGTATAATATGCCTGACTCGAAATCAATATTGTTAAGTTCCTGGCAATATCAAATTCTCTTTTGCCAGATCCCTCTCGATTACTACCTAGAATAGAGAGCACGCCATACACATACCGATATTGTAGCTCGCTCAGTCTTCTGGAACCGACTATTTTTCCTGGTCGGAATGCTGGATGGTTCTGGTAAGCGATCGCTTCTTCTAATTCGTCGACCACATTCACATCGTCAGAGTGATACAACCACGGATCGTAGCAAAAGTTGGGACTTTGCCCAGCCTCGATTTCAGGCAAATTTTGGTATGCGGCAAGGATGATAAAGATTTTCCACAGTGATGAACGCTGTGGACGACTTTGCTTCAGACGCAATCAGAAGTCTTAAACGTTTTAATACAGCTAATAGCCAGAAGATATATAGATACTTCAGATTCATAGCCATACGCTTGGTTTCAAAGGCAAGAAAGACACTGGTAGGCCGTCAAGGTGTGAGAATGTCAGAAATTTCAAAGTTTCGCTTTGACCCTGCCATTCCCAAACGGGTAATTTGGATAGCATGAAACCTCCCAACCTTGGAACCAAAAACTTCAACTTTTCGCTGCTCGCTCTGATGCAGTGAGTCAGACCATAGTTCCAATGGTACGCATAGTAGAACACCTTCTAGTAAAATTCTTCTTCCTGTCTCATATTTTCTTCCTCCCTCTCACACTCAGAATCAACTCCCAGCTCCTGTATGTATAGTCCACATACACGAACTACACATCAGACGCATACAAGCTATTGTTCTGCACGTATACTGCCCTACTAAAGACGTATACACGCACCCCTTTTCCACAGTCAAGCAACATGGGCGCAACCGCACCCGTGCTCCTCTACGGCGACGACAGAAAAGTCCACGTAATGCGCCAGCAAAAGCAGTTACGTGAGGCTTTTCTCGCCCGTCGCAAGGCTCAAAACGAAGAGCAGAAGCGTGAAGATCTCGAACGTGCTGAAGTCAAACGGAAAGAGGCGCGTGAGAAGACAGCATGTTCCAACTTTGCCAATGCACCATGGCTCCCTGTCTCGGCACCTACAGCCCTGAGATTAGAACCAGTCAAGCAACGGATACTGGTACAGCTTACGTCCATACATGCTGCTACTAGCTCGGCGTTCTCATGTCCTCAAATGCCAACGCCAGCATCGACGCCAATACCCTCTCCACCAAGGGTTCGACCAGCCAAAATTACGAACCCCTTGTTGCGAATCAAGCACACACCTCGATATGTGCCGATCAACAGGCCTATCTCGACTGTCAAGAAAACGACCCCGAGTCCTCGAGGCCCAATGCCTCTCATGTCAAAGAGAACGGAGCAAGCTTGGAAAAAAGGTAGCATGGGCAGTGCTATTATCAAAGTCTCCAAGCCAATCTCCCAGTACCAGCTCAAGAAGAGGAATATAATTCTGGGTAAGAAGGTCGAAGAGGCGATCGAGAAGCGTGACAAGCTCCGCGAAGATTTGGGCTTACACCAAAAATTACTTGCCGACGTCAACCAGAAAATCAAGGAGATTTCTGAATCCCCCTTGATTCAAGTTAGGAGGTTGGCGGATTTGAAGAAAGAGCAGGAAGGGTATGTTGAGGTGTTGGAGGAGATCAAGAAACGTCTCGATGTCGAAGTTGAGACGATTGCGAGGTATGGTGGTGACAAAGAGGAGGAAGCTAAGTTGGAGGAGAGGGAGAGGGAGCAGAGGATAGCCCTCCACATGCGTGAAAGCGGGGCTGGTAGAGAAGAAGCGGAGCAGTGGGTGTATCGGGCTGGTGTGGCGACGGCGAGGGCGAATCCGAATCATCGCGAGCAGAGGGATATACTGCTGGATAATGGCGAGAAGAAATCGGGACGGATTGGTTGAGTTTAAATACCGACATATCGACGTGGGCGCATCCCACTACCCTTCTGTGGCCCGACATACCACAGCACCATTCCTATACACGCCGTCTGTATATCTGTCCGCAACGCCTCATATCCACCAAACCACTCCAAATCGTCGTGGGCGCATCCCAATATCTTCTTGTACATACCACGCCACACACGCCCGGGCTTCCCCGGAATTTTTGCAAAGAGGAGGACTTGATAAAGTCGGTGTTGAATGGTAGGTAAGACATTTAGTTGCTAAGCTCGTGCTCTTAGATCTGAGATGGAGAGTGACTCGTGTTCACTCTCAACTTCAAGGAGGATGGTATTGGTTAGGAAGATGTATCAAATTGTTCATATAGCTGTGCATCATTGGAGGGGACGTTATGTGTTTATGGATGATGGACTTGGACTTGACTTGTTGATATGCCCAGGCTGATTTTTTTTGGACATGGGATTTGGTAGGGGGTTTGGAATTAGAGATACCCAGATTGTTTATGCCAATATCAGGCTGTTATTAGATAGAGAGTTGGTCGGATAATGCCAATGTGCTTTTCTGTTACTGTGCCCAAAGACCGATTTGTGATGCTAATTCATAGATGCTACTTTCGTTTGTAGGTTTGACCGAAACTATATTTCCCAGACTAAATATTCAATGGTAATAGAAAGCCTCCCAGGGAGGAACGCGTTCGATGGCGATGATATTGGTATGATGAAGATTGATGTTGAAGAAAGGAGAGAGACACGTTCGCCAGACTTGAATCAGGGGCCATTACCTGAAATGGTCGACGCGTCGCAGATAGCGATCTCACCCAAACATCCATCACTTCCATCCTCACACACAAAACAATGACCCCTCATGGTCGCCTCTAGATGCGGGGCGGGCTCAATTGACGACCTTTGAAGGACGTGGACCTGTGCTTCGAAAGCGCCCACTAGCCCGGATTGACCTCAACGAACGAGTCGAACAACCGTCCGTGTCGTCAACGTATCACGGTCAATAGGATAAAGCATGCTTATATTTCATGACGGCTTCAGATCTGGTTCTCATTGGCGACCAGGAGCGTGCTGACGACTCCCTCATCATTTTATCTATCTCTAATGCTAGAGAATGGTTTAACAAGAGATGCGGCGTACATTCGGACGCAACAAATGCAGTCCACGCTGAAAATTGTCACTGCCAGTACACTATTCATTGGTCTCAAGACCCAATAATCGATGAACCACTCCAGACAAGGCTGGCCTAGCCATGACGATATGATAACAGATATAGGCAAGATATTGAGGTTTGGGCATTCCTTTTGATTTTTACCCAACATGTCGTTTGCATTTTCCATGGGCTAGGACACACCACATTCTGAACTCTTATCGCAACATGCAATTGCTATCTACCAGTCAGTCGATCTGAAACTTTTCGTATTGCTGTTTTGGGCGTTTTTTTGCCTTATCTCAAGGCAAGTAGCCTATCCATCCGGTGTTTTCTCTTAGAATTCTTGGTATCTAAATTCTTATCTTATTCATTGATTTGGATAATTGCTGCGAACTTGGTTTTCACACAGCTCAACATGGCGGAATTCCAAAAGAGCACATTGGTGGACGAGAAATCCGTGGTTGAGCACTACGAATTTGAACGGTCTAGCCATGAGCACGACTTTGATGGCAAGTCACTAGGCAATGGGTATGGCAAAAAGATTATGCGTAAAATCGATCTGCACATTCTGCCGATTTCGACTACGCTTTACTTGCTTTCGTTTATCGATCGAGCCAACATTGTAAACCATCTTCGGAACCTTGAGTTCTCCATACTTACACATAGCAGGGCAATGCAAAGATCGAAGGGCTTGCAAGTGGGCCTGGCTCTCGCCATCTTATTGGCTCACAGTACAATTGGTGCTTGACGGTGTTCTTCTTCACCTATTCGCTCTTCGAAATTCTGTGCAACATCACCCTGAAGAGAATGAGACCATCTATATGGCTACCAGGGACAATGTCGGTCTTCCATACGCACTACCACTTCTCAGCTGACAGTGTTACCAATAGGGTAGCATGGGGCATCGTGATGTTACCAATGTGGTTCGTGGCCAACTATGCAGGACTCCTGACGGCTAGACTCTTCCTCAGGGTGGCTGAGGCGGGCCTGAAGCCAGGATGTGTCTTCTACATGTCCATAAGGTATCGTCGCTTCGAATATCAATTTCGCGTCGCTTTGTTCTTCTCCGCAGCTGGCCTTGCTGGTGCCTTTAGCGGACTTCTAGCCTATGGCATCAGCTTCATGGATGGGAAGGTCAATCATATCTAAGCGTGGCGCTGGATCTTCATTTTCGAAGTAAGTGCGGAGCAGGGTCGTTGGAGACACTCATAAACTAATGACGAAGCAGGGAATGTTGACTGTCATCATTGCCCTGTTCGCATTCTGGGCTGTGGTCGACTACCCCTAGACGGCCTCTTTCCTGACAGAAGAGGAGGGAACATATGTAGTCGGTCGTCTCAAGTACCAGAACAACAATGCTGAAGATGACGCACCATTTGTCGAATCTAACGACGGCTTCTCTTGGGCGGCTGTCCGAGCTGCCTCTAGCGACTGGCAAGTGTGGCTCGGCATCATGCTGTTCTGGAGCTGTGTGGCACCCTTGTATTTTAAATTGATGAATTGACTTGCTTAGGGATGGATGGGAGGCTAGTCCTCCCATCCTTATGTACCTCTCTGAGGTGTTTGCTGTTTGTGGATACCTACATGCCTGGGTTACATTCAACATATCAAACGCCCATGTTGCACGAATAAGCTTGCGTGTGTGCTCCGATGCAAATATCCGAATCCTCGCACATGCGTACAAGGCTGGCTTCACCACTCAGCTCATGGGATAGACCATGATCTCCGTTATTGTTGTTTGTTGACTTATCGTTCAATTTTCATTATTTACTTTCAGCTTGGTAGCAGCGAATCTACACTGGCCTCACTTTTCCGGTGACGGCTGTCATCCCGACATTCGTATATTATGTCACTTTTGTTCAACTAGACAATCTTTCGGGGATGGAGCACTCTCGAATGACAAACGGCAACCCTTTCGCGTCGAGTGGGGGAATTCTTTGTACTTTGTCCAGGATTTTGACAGCACAACAGGCTACTACGATGCAGCTCCTGAATGGTGGAGCTACTGAAACAACATCGTCGACGGCCTGTTCAGCTGGGAGGCTGCTTGGCCGAAGAGAGCTGGTCTTGGTGGAACATTCCCTGGAGATACAGGTCCCGATGAAATAATCATAGCGGGTGCTCTCGCACATGGAAAATCTTATATGATGGGTAGCCCACCTAGCAAGTCCCACCCGACTACAACGCTAACCTTCACCCAGCTCTAAGCACACTGCAATACAAGGATGCATAGAATACCAACATTTACTGACCAGGTGATCTGAACCTCCAGTTCGTATGGCTGGGATACTCAATTTGTCTACTGCTCTTGACCTTGTTCAGGTCGTCACATAGGTAGGAAGAATCTCGAAAGTGGCCTTCTGCCTTTTTCTATTAATTCGCCATCTATAGAATGATGGCCCCGAGAGCCATTATATTGGTAATTTGTGGCCTGAACAGAACACCGACGCCCAGCCTTTAATATATGCCACTCAAGATGCCGCTCCCCACAATGCCTGGAGGCCTTTGATCACATCTTCTATCAATGCCTACAAAGCTGGAATCTCATCTACTGCAATGGCGCCAGCATCCGGCCTAGCTGTTGGTACCATGTGGTACAAGATTATACTGCAGAGCACCGTATGTCCCAACAACGCTTCGAACGACTACGGCTTCGACTCTGCAAAAGACCAATTAAATTGGGCCATCGTGTTACCAGCTGGTGCTGAGGGATATTCAGTGAGAATATATAGCGGTTGGCAAATAATTCTGGAATAAGACCTGGTTGGAGGCTTGAACTATCACGCGGTTAATCAAGGTGTTCAAGTCGGCATTCAAAGAATGGAGCTACTGCTGTATAGAATATTGTTCAGACCGTTAAAGGTGGCCGATGTATCACCATTACATGTCCCGCCGGCACATACAGCATGGATTCTCAGGTGGTTGGCCTCACTTCTGATACTAGCGACGGTTTCTGTTAGCACACGTGGAATTATCAAGACTTGTCAGAAGACGATAGGATCGATATCAAAAGTTGGTGAAACAACGGCCATAGCTCTACGTTAGATACCTGGTTTACTGCCTCTCCAATTCCAACATCCCGCCCAACAACTCTAATCTATCAATACTACTGCGCTCGATTTTGCCCCTTCATACCTATCATTCCAATTCGAAGGTATTCACCATCCTCATCGATGCGTGCACGTGTCTCCCCTACCGCAAGCTCACTAACATCCCAAGAAGCCCAGACGTATCGCCCATGAAGAAAAGAAGCTTCCTTCGAGGAGGCCCAGACTGCGAAACCGGCAGGTAAATCAAGTTTGTCGAATGGGAACATGTCTTCTGTGACACCCATAGCGACCCAGCCCTCACCGTACAAAACTCCAGGATGAAAGCTGATAATTTGCATCACGTCAGGTGTGATAGTGTTGGCAAGAATCTGGACTGCTAGTGTGCCACTTGCTTTGGAGAGACTGTAGGCTGGTCGCTCTGCAACGATCGGATGCTGTAGTACATGAATCGATGCTGTCGATACATTGACCAGAAACTGACAATAATTAGCAATAGAGTAGCACCATGAAAGAAGAAAAGCTGCCGCGCACTTTTTGACCCTTCGTGACCTGTTTATAGAAGCGTTCGGAAAACAACAAGGGCCCTTTGACATTTACTTCCATTTGGCTCCACACTTGTTCAACACCGTATTCAAACAATGACTTTGCATCACTGAAGGCGGCTGCATTCAGTATCAAAACGTCGACTGCAATTCCCTCGGCGGCGAGACTGTCCCAAAGTGCGTTGCTTTTAGCAGAATTCGCAACATCACAGCTGCGGGCGATGATTTTGGTAGGGGCTCTGGTGTCTTTCGCAAGTTGCTCGAGTTCTTGGACGGCTTCCTTCAACTTCTCGGCACGACGGCCGGCAATGATGACAGTTGCAGCGGATGCAAGAACAAAGCTCTTGGCTGTAGCTTTACCGATTCCTGTTCCACCACCTGTAATGAGCACAGTCTTTCCGGCCTGGGTGAGCTCTGGGCGAGTGGGTGAGATCGCGGGATAGACCTCTCGGTGAGTGGTAGTGGTGAAGTTGGTATCTGTGATTTCTGACATGTTGAAGGTGTTCAGACGGTGATTGATGATGGAAGAGAAAGGTAATGCTGGATGAGTATAGAGAATTAAGACAGAGGGCCCTTCTACGGGGCTTTATACAGCTGAACACTTCGCGTTCAGACATTGGAAGCTCATGCCATCCAGCTAGAATTCCCAGCCTGGTCAGCAACTTTCCCCATTATCGACCGCGATTTCTAAGAATCCCGCAACCGTATTGGGACTGTGCGGGCGCGAACTCTGTAGACATCTACATCTCCTCAGGGCTTATGTCTCGAGTCCGACGTTTGCAAAAGAAATTAGCATTGAAGGGCCGGTATGATTTGGCCCTGCGGACTCTAAGAATTGATTAGCAGCGGGCGCTAACCAAACTTGGTTCGTGCCTGATTTTTTAGACAGAAACCTGGTAGTCCGATAACTAGTCCGCGGCGGCATCTGCCACTTGTGGGTTACAAATCGCGTTATTGTGGGCCACGTCCATTACAGAAACCATCTTCCACGAGCACTCATCATGAAATACACCAAACAACCAACAAAGCCATCGTGGGTACAGAAAAGATGGCGGAGAGCGGAGAGTCGAAAGCGTGCAGCTCCTGTGCGAAGTCGAAGAGAAAATGCGGCAAACAAACCCCTATTTGTCAGCGGTGCTCGGATAGAGGTCTGGAGTGCTCCTATCCGCCATCGAAGCTGAGTAGCTTTATTCTTCAAGCAGGGTCACCCACCAGTTCGTCAAATGTACCTCACCAAGAAATTCCCTTCTTATCAACAGAGCCGGCACTAGATGACAGCATCGACATCGATATTGATCTTCCCGTTCACTCCTACGAACTTGCTCCTGCCAGCATCCCGGCAGGCTGCTTTTGGTTTCTATCCTCGGACACATGGACAATCGACCATGGTCCCAAGTCCAGTGCTGTCTCGATGGGTACAGAAGACATGAAGCGATATATACAGCTGAATCAACAATGGCTCGACCAGTGGATAAGTAACGGCAGCAATCCGTATCTGCATGCACACTTGTATCAGCATCAATTTCCAAGCTCTATTCAAATCGCTTTCTCCGTGCTTTCAAGCTATAACAACAGGACCGAGTCCAACACAGCGACGATTTTGAGGATCGTAGAGGACCGAAGTACAGACTTGCTCGAGCAAAACGGGATCACACTTGATGTTCTAGGCCTGGAAAATAAATATACTGAAAGCGTTCACGCCAAAAACACGAGCCTGCTGGAACAACTGGCTCGAGTACATGCGTTGATGGTGTATCAATCAATAAGCCTATTCGATGGCGATATTCGATCACGCTGGCTTGCGGAAAGCCGCTTCCCATTCTTGATCCGTTGGACGCAACAGATTCTTGAGGCTCCACGCCACGATCCGTCTCAATTGTCTTTGACGACAGATCAGATAGAGCAGCCGCACCACCAGAGCGGCACTTGCAACAAGAAATGGCATGCATGGATCCTGGCCGAGAGCATACGTCGCACGTGGCTCACAGCTATGGGACTTCATGCCGTATACTACACCTTACAGCAGCGCTGGACTATATGCGCTGGAGGTATCATGTTCACGAACCGGCAAGGGGTGTGGGAGGCTAATTCTGCTGTCGAGTGGGAAAGACTTTGCTCTGAAAAGAATGTCGGATTCATGCAACGATTTCAGGCAGAAAAGTTATTTGATGAAGCTTTCCAGGCGGAAGTTGATGAGTTTGGGAAGACGATGTTGGAGTTCACTTTTGGTCCAGAGAGAATGAGACAATGGAGATAGGAGGGAATATGTCGGAGGTTCTTGAAATACTGCCTGTTGTAAATTGGCAGTTCTGGATGAGCTGCTTTTTGCTTCTATCACTGCGTCCACAAGGGATTAAAGCAATTGTATATCGGGTGGATTTTCCGTCTTTTTTAGTCCTTGGTGGATGTGTTTTAGCGGCTCTACCCTGCAGCTGGACCGAGGTCTAGGGATTACCCCATATTCAGCACGCGCATTCTCGTCAGCCTAAGCCTTTCACCACAACTTAAGATGAAAGAAAGGGACGTGTGGGGGAAGTTCCAAGTATCCAACAGAAACAAGTCACCTTATCAGAACACCTCGATTTCGAAGATGAAAGAGGCTTTCATTTTCCCAGGGACAAAAGTGGAGATCGAGGATGTCGACTTTCCGACCTTGCCAGGCGAGAATTATCTCATCATCAAAGTCGCAGTCGCTGGATCAAATCCAAAAGATTGGGCGATCGCCGAGAGAGGTATATTACACCCCCAAAAATAACACATCGAAGCTAACCCAAATTTCAAGTCCCTGGCGTAAACCAAGGCGATGACATCGCAGGCATAGTCCACTCCATTGGCAAAAACGTCACAAATTTCAAACCCGGAGATCGAGTCGCTGCGTTCCACGAGATGCTCACACCTCACGGCGCCTTCGCCGAATACGCCGTCGCACCAGAAACAACAACATTCCATATTCCACCGAACGTTTCATTCGAAGAAGCCGTAACGATTCCTTTAGCAGGGATGACTGCCGCGTTGGGAATGTACCAAAGACTCGGGTTACCACTTCCCTGGCTTCCAGCGCAAGAAAGGTTACCATTGGTTGTGTATGGAGCTGCGAGCGCTGTTGGGGCTTTTGCAGTCAAGCTTGCGATCCTTTCGAACATTCACCCTATTGTGTGTGTTGCTGGACGGGGAATGGCGTATGTTGAGACCTTGATTGATAGGTCCAAGGGCGATACGATCATCGACTATCGTCAAGGCAATGAAGAAGTGGTCGAAGGACTGCGCAAAGCTTTGGGCACCAACAGTGGTAAGCTTGCACACGCGTTTGATGCAGTGAGTGATAAAGGAAGTTACCAGAACTTGATGAAAGTCATGGATCTTGAGAAGGGCAAGATATCACTTGTCTTGGCGAGGAAGAGGTATGAAGGTATTCCCCCTGGCTTTGCGAAGTTCTTCACCCAGGTTGGCAAGGTCCACTCGGACCGATATCCTGGTATGCCTGGGGGCGACAAGAAGCTTGAAGGTCTGTTGGGTGATCAGACATTTGGTGCTATCATGTACAAGTTCTTCGAGCGAGGACTGATGGAGGGCTGGTTTAAGGGTCATCCGTTCGAGGTCGTGCCGGGAGGCTTGGGAGGGGTGGAGACTGGTTTGAAGAATTTGAAGGCCGGGAGGGCAAGTGCTTTCAAGTATGTATTCAGGATCGATGAGACTGAAGCGCTATCTGGAGCAAAACTGTGAGAATAAGAATTGAGATATTGGCAATATCGGTATGATACCATTGAGAATTGTGGTACAAGATACTTTCTGAAGTGAGATAAAAGCCAAAGATCCTAAATAGAGGGTTGACAGACGAAAAATGAGTTGGGGTGCCCATAACTGACCATTGACAGCGAGAAATCCGCCCCGACCCAAACATCCCAGCGGCGTTAAGTCAGCCAGTACACAGGATCGCTACCCTCCCTCCACTGCCTATCTTCTCCTTTTTCTGGTCGCTGCAACGGGTCAATTAGGTGCAGCGGTTGCTCATCAGCTTTCCATAATTCAGAACTTCTTTGCCATCTCCTCATTGTCCAGAATATTGCGATCAATGCTCCGAATGGGCCAATCCCCGCGGCAGCGCCCCAGGTCTTAATCAAATGTGGGTAGACCTTCCTACGAAGTTCCGCGTCTGTAATAAGATCCATATACCAGCCCCATTTCCCCGCAAACAAGGATGATTTGCAAATACAACTATTGAGGCCACCTGTAGTCTATGGGCCAGGTATTAGCGATTCCCAAAGTACAGTGAGAGGAGAAAAACTACTGAATAAACTCACCTGAAATATCATGATCAAAAGTAGGACAAGGAAGGAGCAAGAATTTACCCCGACAGATATCCATCTGACAACTCGTGGTGGTTCCTGGAAGACGGCCTGAAACATCCAGCTGACAGAACTTAGAAACCAGAAGACTATCCAAAGTAATGCTCTGCACCCTAGTCCCACCGTTCCGGTAGTGAAACTTATCATAATCGACATAGAAATGCCCACAGAGACAAAAATGCTACCGCAGACCCAGCACATCCACCATGATCTGGGACGTTTGACCAAGTCTTCTTCAAAGTCCGCTGCTATCTGCTCGTAAGCCTCAAATGTATCGCTATACCGCCACAGACGAGTCAATGAGGCAGGAGCGTGGTCCAAGCGATCAAGCACCGTGTTTGTGACGCCGCAATGCCGAAGGCGACGGCCTGAGCCCACAAAATCGCCGATTATAAGTTCAAGTGGCTCCATTTCTGGATTCCACCATCCAATAGAAGGTTGCGAGGTGGTGTTTTTGGCAGCTTGGTTGTATTCGATAATCGCTTCGACATTATACAGCCAACGCTCAATGAGTGCCTATGTTCAGTTAGCTCCTCTTCAAGAATATGCACAATGGACTGTTTCTTGCCTTGCAACGTGTAGGAGAAATTGGATTGCGATCCACGATTGTCATGAATACAAGTGCTGGCAGCCATGAGAGACCTAATCCCAATCCCAGAGAATGTCCGGTTGTGCTGTTACCAACTGATTGGAAAGCCAAGACCAAAGATATGATGAAGGATAGAAAGAACCAGATCAAGCTGATGGTCATGGGAACCACACCTCTTTTTCGAAGCATGCGAAGATGATTTGCCAAGTTTGCTATCAGGAATCTAGTCTCTTCGATGTCGGCAGGCAAGCTTGATCTTTCTTCAAGAGATGTATGCGTGCTTAATGGGCGAAACAGGCCGTAGAATAATGCGCGATTCCGACGATCTTCCAGTCTTTTGGCTTCTATCTTATCTCCTGACATCGTTGAATACCGGGGGTAGTAGTATTGATTGACACAACTAAGAACGAAGAATGAATCCATGTAGTTTTGACGTAGGGGGCCTTGGCGGACATGATTCTTGCATTCTTGGATCTGATAGATGTTGAACATGGTGGTTGTGAACGCACTTTGTGGGGATCCGATCCAATTTACCAAAGCTTCGAAAGTATGCCGCACCTTGTTCTTGGAGATAGACTCAAATGGGAGATTTGAAAACAGGGCTAGCATTGGGAGAACCCACGTTGTGAGGACTTCGAAAATGGTCCGCCTATCGTTGAGTTGTGCCCCCTTGCCGCACAAATTTTTACAGGCTGTGTTCATTTAGCTGGAATCAACCACAGGCGCGAGTGAAAGTACCTCTGTAACCCAGGATGGGAATTGAGTCCCTCGTAAAATTCCCTGAGCCATTGTGGTGTTCATGGAACCAATGCAACGTTCCACGATATATGGGGTCAAAGCCATCAGGGTTGTTTGGCTTCGGGGGAGTTGTGTTCTTGACTTTGGTATCGAAATTTTCCTTACATTTCCCGAATTCCGCCGCCGCAACGATCCCGTGAGGAAGGCAACAAGCAAGGCAAAAAACTGTCATCAGTCTAGCTCCATTTGAGTAGCCCATAGCTGACATGCGCCTTGGCAACAGCAGTAAGTATAGAATGTTGAAGAAGACAAAGCACCAAGTCTGTTGACCGCACTTACAGCCAGGTTAATATATGTACGCTCATACAGGTGCATTTACACAGCCTCAATACGCATATACACTTAAGGCAGTCTTCAGCGAAAACTGCTGGGCTACTGGCGACGATGAGAAATTTTCAGGACCTTGCTTGATTCTATCTGAGATTATTCAGTGTAGCATTTTGAGAGAAATGAGAATCACAGAACACCTTTCCAAGACTCAGCCTCACAAAGTTGAGACGGAAAGGCTCAGAACAGCAACCTGGCTTTGCAACGGCATCGCCAAAGTCCCTCAATGGAAGCGGCCCAACCACATTGGTGTGGTCCATAATGTCGAGTGACCACAGATTCGTCAGCGTTCGAAGCCAATGTGAAGAAAAGCGACCTTGGCATGGGGTTCAAGAAGTGCGCCTTAATAAGAGCGATATTGTTGCGAACACCAATACGACGTGAATGAAGATAAGAACCAGATTGTTGTTGAGGAGCAGGGCGCTCGGATCGCATGTACCTTGCCGACTCTCTGGCAACCCTTGGCATGATGCCTAGCAGGTTCACATGCAGCAGTTTGAGTTAAATTGACTGATTATTCCACGTGGTTGCGGAAGCTACAGTCGGGAGGCCGCGTTTGCTAGTTCCCGACCATTCATTTTCAAGGTCGTGCACTTCATTCAGACCAACCTGAAGGTGCACTCAGGGTTCTCGTCTTTCATGCCCTCGCCGTACATAAGCCCATGAATGTAGGTGTCGCCGATAACTTTGTGACAGCCTCCTTCGTCAGCTCTGAGGATGAAAGGGGCTGATGCACCATGAAAGATGCAGATCTGGTCTCCAGCCTTGATACCATCAACACCCCAGCCAAATCGACCGCCGGTTGATCGGTAAAAGCGTCGATTGTAACATCGTGCATTGGCCTTGGAAAATTCCGTGACTCTCGACATCATCTCTGTCACAGGGTGAGTTTCCCCAATTTCTTCGCGAAAGTCAAGAGTCATTTTAGCTGCTCTCTTCGCTTGAAAATGCTCCTCAAGTCCAGCATCTGTTGTAGTTATGGAGATCAACCAATCTGAAAACGATTCTCCATAGTATGTTGGCGCTCGCAAATGATCTGGAGTCAGATCCCACACAAAAGTCCTCCAGAGGTTCTCAAATTGAGCTGGTGTGCAGGTTTTGTCCGGGAAAGCAATTGCCATAGAATTTGTTACCCACGCTTTGCGACTGTGACGGCCTTCCTCGAAGTAGTTTTCGTGGGAGCTTTCCCAAATTGGTTTTCCATCACGCTCGCGGTGATACCAAGGTTTGTCGCCTGGCCTGCTTCGCCACGGTGGGACGTCCGCATCACCTTGGAAGTCGCTGGGCTCCTGTGATCGCGGGATTGATCTCAGATTCTCCACCTCGGCAATGGTATCGACGATCCTGCCTCTTACGTGCATTGTGAGCAAGCTAGTGTCAAAATGGAAATGTGGCTCAGTTGTGCCTGCTGCCACAAACTGGATGTTCAGAGATGTTGTTGGCTCGTGCCAGAGTGGTTGTGTCCAATTTGGTACCCAAGAGGGCAATTGCAAAGGCGAAGCATGGCGAGAGGGCCAGCAATCATACAAGAGGTCCATGGAGTTGTGGTTTTGCATCTGTTCGATTGCAAAGTCAATGTATAATTTTGACGGGTCGGAGTTATAGTCAACGCAAACTCCGTTTTGTTCAGTGTCAGAGACAATGTTGAGAAGACCGAAAAATTTGTCTACTGGCAAAGTGCTTTGATAAGCACGCGTCTTTCGAAGAAGGTCAAGCAAAGCTGGCCTCTGATCTGGTGTGCTACTCCGAAGATCTTCAATCGTACCAACGGTGGCACTGCCATAGCATTCGCCGCGGCTCCAAAGCTGGCCATCCATATCATAGTGTCGAAGGGTCCCGATGATGGCCGCAAAGGCTTTCCAGTCCATTTCCCAGCTCCTAGAACGTGGTCAGTTAAGTTTTGCCCAGGAAAAATGTGTTCCTATTACCCCAATTTGATAATGGCCTCTTTGGCATAGACAAGTTCTTGAATACACCAGACTCTTCGAAACCACGCTCTTTTCAGTAGTTCTGCTATAGAGTCCCAGTGCAATTTTCGAACAGCCTTATCGGCTTTAAAAGCAAGAATTTTCAAACTAATCACTTCGGAGTTTTCTTTTTCCTGGACGGCTTTCCAAATAGGAACAAGGTGTTCAGCAATGGCATAAATCGCTTCCACAGCTGGATCCACGTTGGAGTAGTTCTCTCCAAGCCAAATGACTACTTTTTGAGCACGGGCATAAATTTCGGACATGAGTGCGACTTGCTTTGCTCGCTCGTTGTTATCATTTTGGTTTATGCACAAGGCATCTGACATTGGTATTTTCAATCAGTTGCTTTTCTAGAGAGAGAGAAGGGGTCTATTCGTACCGATCCATACAATCCGGTCATCTTCAGCATTTCGCAATCGTTTCAGAGCCGTATAGAGCTCTCCGCCAACTACAGTGTCGTGCCCACCACACATGATATGCTCAGGTTCTATAATAACATTAGTAACGATGAATGGCAAAGAGAATGCGACTTCAGGTTTACCTCGGGAACCTCCCATCATATAATAAAGGTAAGAGTGCTCGTGACGAGGTAGGTCTTTCCACTTGATCTTTGACACTTTCGGCTTACCCATGATGGAATTTGGCTGATTGGTGTTCAGTAGCCCTAGTTCGACAACTGTCTCGGGGTCTACTTCAGGTGCATCTTTTACAATGCATTTGGACCACGTGTAAGAGAGCGCTTCATATTCTGCTCCGTCGGCCAGAGAAGAATGATGAAGGCTGGTCTCAATGGCATCGTCTGCGGCCCCAGCGTGGATCTTGAGAAGACGAATTTCTCCATGGCTTAACGGCTGGTATAGATATGCGCCGGATATGAGGCTCTCCGACATCTCGAGAGCGAACGGAAGATAATGACAAAGAGTGAAGGGAGGAAAGCAGAATCCCAATTGAAGAGAAGGCAGACCGGACACAAAGTGTGATCAGATGGAGAGATTCAGCAGGGATGGCCAAGGGTGCCTGAAGCGCGTCGAGACAGCAACTGATGCTGCCGGATGAAAGCTGGGCGAGAAAAGAAATAGATCATAATTGTGGCTGTGTGGTGGACAAGGTGAAGTCGAAATGGAGTTGTGGATGGGTTGTAAGGGATGCATAGCATAGCCACAATCAAGATTGCAGGGCCAATAAGCGTGTCAGCCTTCATTAGATATCCACTAAAATCCATGGACGCGCCGGGACATTAAGGCAGCACCCGCTAATCCTTCATCCTCATGCATTGATGAACACCAATCTGACCTTTGCCATTATTCCAGCTCAAAGATCCATTACCATGGCGGTAACGGCTGAGACCAAGGCCAGTTCTGCCTGCAGAAGATGACGGCTGCATTAGCGTAACGCTGTATCATTTTAGACACCGCAAATTGAATGGGTTCACCCGAAAGGCAACAGCCTCATTTGTTCCACAGATGTAATCCCTCTGCCAGGGACGTGCGTTTGACGAGGTGTATAAGAAGATGCCGTACCGTGCCGACTTCTTTTCCTTTTCAACATCAATCTCATTATTCAGACTACCATGCCGTCCTCCGATATCACCCCTGGTCTTGCGGCCATTTCTCAGGCTTTCGGTCTGACGATTGAGGATCCTGCTGCACCTAACAAAGTCAACGGAGATGCCAAGGTCTCCAACGGAACCAATGGCATCAAGTCTGATGAAAGGTATGTGGATGTAATTTTCGGTGATACCCGTACACAATATTTCGAACCATTGCTTTGATACAAATTCTTGTTGCTGGGACCTTGTTCATCAAATTGGACTTGCAGAATCGCGCTATTCCAATTTCGTCCTGCTCGCTAACATCGATGGTAGTGCTGCCGAATCCACTGAAAAACATGAAAACGGCGACACAGAGGCGAAGATTGAATCACAAGAGACGAACGGCGATACCAAGCCCCTCTTACCAGAAGATGATCCAACCGTCGAGAAAGGCTCAATCTCAAACGTCAAAAACATCTACGGTTCCAAGGACGACGAAGAGGAATGGACATGGAGTGATGAGCCACCAGAGAATCTGAAAGAAGCCGCTGAGAACGAAAAGACCGAAAAGTATGCGCTTATCGTTCGAAACAAGAAGAGTTCGGACAGTCGCAAGTCGCTAGAAGCGCATTCTATCATCATTCACAGTCCGTGGTTAAAGAAAGCTCTCGGGGAGATTTTGGCCGATTATCCAGGTGTCACCTGCGAGCTTCATCGACTAGTTTTTGAAGCTCCCTTCAAGCCATTCATTCATCGATGGAGTGATTTTGTCAAGTATACCAACAGAACGGACTTGGACTCCACTACCAAGGAACACCTCGACCTCCTGTTCAAGACGCTGAAGCACGAAATCGGAAACGAGATCAGAGAATTTGAAGACTACGTTCTCAATGGCGTTGTCACGTTCTCCTCGATGTGGATGATTTTCCAGCCCGGAAGCGTCGTCATCAGTGAATACAAGGGTCCCCTCTCAGCTTTCGAGTTGGTTGATGCAGAGTATATCGAGACACAGTGTGGTCGCTTCCTCAAGCTTTCCGCCGATTGCGTCGAATGGGATGGATCAGCTTTTGGACGATGCACTGAAGGGATTAATATCCCATCGTTCTCAGGAACGAAAAAGATCACGAGTCTAAATGCCTTCCCTCTGCATTTCTTCGAAAGCAAGGAGAAGCTGAAGGTCACCCTCATTGATCGTGGGAAGCGATTTGAGGAATTGGCAGGACACCATTACAAGTCGTAAGTTGCTTCATATATCATACAGGTTTATCGCGCTAAAAGATTTGAAGCTACAATGGTTCAGCCATCACCTGGGATCACGAGGGTAATGAAAAGACCATCCATACCACAGGCCGCATCATAGTAGACACCGAAAGCTTCAACCGCTTCTCCCCCTACTACGCCCGCAACGTCGAATCCTTCAACCAAAACGACATCGAGAAACTCCTCGCCTACAAAGAAGCAAACGAAACCCACAACGACACCAACGCCTTCCAATCCTCAAGTGAACCCATACTCCTCAAAAACGACGGAGCAGAACGCGTAAAACTAACCCCCTACCTACAAATGCTCTGCCGGTCCCGCGTCCGAGGCTACTCTCTGAAAACCAAAAAATGGCTAGATTTCTTCGTGTCCCTCGTTTCCGAGATCGAATGGAACAACCACGCCTTCGATAATCTCGTCCTTCCTGACATGCAAAAAGAAACAGTCCTAGCATTCTCAGAATCCCAACTTCTGAACCGCGCTGCCTTCGACGACGTGATCTCAGGCAAGGGAAGAGGCGTAATAATGCTTCTCTCCGGTCCCCCAGGTGTCGGTAAAACCCTCACAGCAGAAGCGGTATCAGAGTATATGCACTGTCCCCTGCACTCCCTTACAAGCGGTGAACTCGGCTCCAACGTCTATGAAATCGAACAAACGCTCTCAAGAACTTTGGAATTGGTGGCGAGGTGGAATGCCGTCTTGCTGATAGACGAATGCGATGTTTTCCTCGAAGCACGCGCAAAACATGACCTCGCCCGCAATCAAATCGTCAGTATCTTCCTTCGGACACTGGAATACTACGAAGGCCTCATGTTCATGACCACCAACCGCGCCGACAACATCGATGCAGCCTTCCAATCTCGTATCCATGTCTCGCTGCAGTATCCGGATTTGACAGATGTCTCGAGACGGCAGATCTGGACAAACTTCTTGAAAGGGTCGGAGCATGCTAATGATATCACCGACAAGGATTTGGATGAGTTGTGCACTGTGCAACTCAACGGACGACAGATCAAGAATGTGCTTAAGACGGCGCAATTGTTGGCGTTGAGGAAGAAGCAGAATTTGGATAGAACGTTTGTGGAGACGGTTTTGACGATTGAGAAGAGAAGACCGGAGGTCGCTACTGGATTTGATTGAGGGATTTGTTCGTTGTTCGTTGTGTTTCGTGCTGAATTGGAAGATCGATCGATTTTTATGTATCCGATACCATAGAGATATAAATACTCTTCAACTACGTTGTAGTTACTTATCTCTAGAAGTTCTAGTCTTCTCCGTCGCCATGTCTTTTCTTCTACTCAAGATATGTGTACCATTAGTCTTCGAAAAGGGGTTAGAGAGATATTTCCGGGTAACAACAGCGCCAAGGTCATTTGAGGTCCTCCCGGAAATAAGCGACTGCGACGTAATTGAGGAGTAATACCCTCTAGCATTTCCTGCTATCTAGATTCCAGGACACCAACAATAAACGGCTATTGTTGGTGCCGAGGAGGAGGCAAAATTTGAATACGGCATCCGTGGAGACTGGCTTCGAGCAAGCAATCTGTATTGTGACCCTTTCAGACCAGGTAGATCAGTGTGACCTACAATGCTATATGCAATGTTTAATCAAGCCTTGACCAAAGGATTCCACCCTTTAAACAACACCCTCGAGACTGCCATAAGAAAAGACCCAACAACAACCAATGTTCCCCCAAAAATCCACACACTTGTGAAACCCTTCGCATCCAAAATTGCACCAGCAATCGGATTCCCAATCAGCGACCCAATAGCCACAATCGAAAACGACATGCCCATCCTCGTCCCAATCATCGCTCGATTAGGCGACATATGCACAATAATAGTCGGAGGTAACGACACAAAGGTTCCAGAAAAGAAACCATACAAAAGCGTGACAGTAACAATCCCACCAAGATTATGAATCGGTATCAGGACGAAGACAAGGATACCGCTCATGAGAGCGCAGGGAATAATGATGTTGAGCGGTCCGACTTTATCGGCCACGAAATTGGGGAGGATGCGGCCGAAGACTGAGGCTGCGTTTAAGATGGAGAGGAGGTAGAATGCTAGATTCTCGTCGGCGACTTGCTTGGTTATGGCGTAGAGTTGTATGTAGAAGAAGAACATAAAAAGGCCCATGAATCCGATAAAGGAGCCGAGGGTGAAGACGACGAAGGGGGCGGATTTGAAGGCGGTCCAGTCAATGAGAGCGCGTTTTGCGGCGGGGAGGACGCGAGGCTTCATAACTAGATTGGGGATGAGGAGGGTTACGAGGGTGATAAAGCCGATAATTCGGACGGACCAGCCAAAGCCGATGGAGCCGTAGAGACGATGGAGAATTATGGGGTATAGGACACCGCCTGCCGCTGTGTTAAACAAGGTTTTCTGTTGAGGAAAGGAAGAGACGTACCAAGAGAACTTCCAGAAGCAGCTATGCCCGTTGCCAGGGCTAATTTTGAGTGGAAGTATGTTGAGATAATACCTACTGCAGGAACAAACAGACAACCGGTGCCTATGCCGATGCAAAACGCTTGGGCGAGGATGACTTGCCAGAACGATGTGCAAAGACTTAACATCATATGGCCGAATACAATGAGAAAGGATCCAACCGCAATGAGTGCGCGGAAATGACCAGCATCATATATGGGACCTGTGAGCGCTCCGCCAACCATCAGTAGAAAGATTTGAGTGCTTCCTATCCATGATATTGAGGAAGGTGTTGATGAGCTTAGGTATGACGTCTCGTATATGGTTTGGTAAACGCCAAACGTGTTCATGATGCCCCTGCAAATAGATGTTAGTTACTTCTACTGGATTGTTTCTGATTCCGAATCTAGCAAATCAAGCACTCCAGCGTCGCCGCAAGTCGATGCTGCAAGAAAGACATACCAAGTATTAAAAAACAAAAAGAAACTTCCCACAACCTGCATCCAGGCCATCGTTCCTCCATTTGGTATCTGACTAGTATTATTCACATCAACCCTCGTCGTCACTTTCGTCGCCGGAACACTAATTTTCGAACTCGTTTTCGTCAGACCTAAAGGTGCTCCAGGCCCTACAGGAACACCTGTATGTGAAATGCCTTCGCTTGATTTCTCAGAGCCAACATTTTCGATATCGATATCTTCCGTCTTTTCGTTGTAGTTGAATGTGGAGTCTTTTGTTTCAATAGGCTCCTTGGTTTGGTTGGTGGCGTAATGATGGTGTGGCGACTTTTCGTAGTCGTCTTCGGTGGAAGAGCGCATGTTGATGGAATATTAGACCTTCCCTCCGCTTGCTGTGGCTGGATGAAACAGACTTCTATACCAAACAGAATGATTGAATGACGTCCCTCGAGATGGACTAGGATGCGTCCCACACGGCTAGACAATCGAAAAGGCAAAAGCACACAATATCCACGAAATAGGTCAACAGGTCGTTTTGGAAGCTCGAAGGTCGTCCTTGAGAAGTCACCACTCGACGAGCAGTAGTCGTTTACCCCATAATGCAAAGGGAGTCTGCTCCACCTTATACCCACCGAACAGCCTTTCCCAAATAACTGCCGTTCGGGGGTGTGTGATTTGTAGTCTTGCCCGACGCATCTCCACAATAATCGAGGAGAGAAGTGTGGCTTGCATATCGCTAAGAATGAGCTAAAGTGCCGCAAAGCCGAAAGGCGGATGGATTGTTGCTGATCTAACGTCTGATTCCGCTTTTCCAAGGCGGTCTGGCAGAAAGAATTCGTTCGTGTGGGGAGGATCTTTTCGGCTTCCGCTCGGGATTGAGATGATTGTTAAGAAGAGCCTCCTTCGGGCTTTAATAGACGCGGTGTTAAGACACGTCGTACACCATCGCACAATACCGTACAACCTCACCGACTCAATACAAATCTCTCTCACCTTCGTCTACATCGCCGAAAAGAGTAACCAGTATCCTGGTTAGAAGATCTTTCAACAGATATGCACTCATACACAACCTTGCTTCCAAGCTTTGAAATACATGCGATTTTCACCGGGGAACGTCGATTTGTAAACAGTGCACTGTCGAGTCAGATAAGTTTCCGATGAGTCGTACATAAATCCTGGAGTCGCATCGGGCCGTGATTGCAGGGTGTCGGGGCTGAGAAGGACGCCTTGGGTTCTTGGGCCTTTTGAAGCCTTTTCGACGTGAGGTTTGCCTTTGTGGGATAATTGCAGGAAGATTGTAGTAAGCTGAGGATGATGCATAGTGAACATGTGTAAGTGAGGTTGAAAAGGAAGTGGTACAATATAGACTTCTAAATGGTTTCGGCACGTGGTATAAGCGCTGTGAGAATATAGTGACACCACGACATCAAACGAATCAATACTTTGAGATCACATTACTAAAACATTCAACGAGTTGCAAGTGTGATCTTTCAAGTCTAGCTGAGACTTTTGAGCCAACTAGCTCATTATGAGTATGGCAAACTCAATCACGTATGGGAAATATTCCCAAGTCGATACACATGAACGCTTATTGCCGTCGCTGCAGATGCATCATTCTTTCATACCGCCAATATGCTTTTTTAATCAACAATTACTTTTCCTGCTATCTATGTAGTTCAACGCCGTATAGCCCCGGTATCATTGAATGCATCCCATTCATATCAACACGTTCAAATCTCCTCATCACTCTTCTTCTCCCCGTTCTCACCGAGAGTGCCGATCTCGGTCTTTAGGCATGCACGAGCCAAGGTAAATCCTTGGGCGTGATTATCTTCGGCAGCAACGAAGGTTTCCTTCCAGTGCATCGCCTCGCGCATGTACGCCGTGGCGCCAGGAAGATATCGCTTGCTCTCTTGAGCCTTCTTGCGGCGAATCTCTCGCTCCTTGATGACTGCACGGGCCATCTCGACATGGCCGGGTCGGCCCCAAAAGACGGGATGGAGGAGCAAGTATCTTAGTGGACCGAGCGGAAGCGAGAGCATGATGCTTGAGAGTAGTGTGGTGGATTGGCTACTCTCTTCGGATGGCAAGTCACCGAATCGGATGTGACTGAGGCGAGGATTGGCGATTGAGGATCGATTCTCGAGAGTACCCGGAAGTCGAGGGCACTCGGCAAGTTGAGGAGCGCTTGCGGTGAATTGGAAGTTTGTTGGGAGGTTGGTAGCAAGCCAGTCGAGAATGAATTGGAGGAACTGTCCGGAAAATTCTCCAAAGGTAGGCTCAAGCATGGCCTCGGCTTCGTCGAATTGGAAGAATGGTGTGAGGCCACCCTTCAGCGCGAATCCAAGAGCCTTTTCGACGTATTCCCAGTTCATGAAGCTGCTAGCGTAGTCTAGACCTTGTGCGGTGACTTCTGGGAGTCTGCAGGTCCATCCAGCGACAGCCAATGCAAGAGACAGATCCATAGGCTGTCCAGCCAAGCTATTGCGAGTGGGCAGGGCTGCACCGTAAAGATAGCGGAGTACTTGGACGAAGATGCTTGTCTCCAAGTATTCTCCCCTAAGGTCGATTGTTACGATGTCGGTGTCCAAGGTCACGAGCTCCAGGAGTTTTGGGCTCCTCGCAAGGACGATACGATGGGCTGGCATCATGATCGGATCTGCGGACTGAGCGCGCTGGATGATTTTGACAGTCACGTCGGAGAACTTGGGGCTACCGAATCGGAGTTCAAGGTAAGTCTTGAGGGCCGAGGCAGCCTGGCTGCTGAGTGCAATACCAGAAGTATCGGGTATAGCGTATGCGTGGTGATTGGGATGCATCGTAGGTTGGCCGCTGTGCGACGATTGGGATTGGGAGCGCGTAGACATTTGGCTGCCAAACTGGAACGCATTTGCCTGCGGGTTGAACCCATGGGGTGCGGAGGGGTGTTGGAGTCCTGGAGGAGGGAAAGATCCTGATTTCATATTAGATTGAGCCGCAAGACTGGAACCGGAGATGGAAGAAGCATTACCTGAGGCAAGACCGGGTGGGTACACTAGGACTCTAGCACTGGAGGCTTCGGCGGGCGAGTCGTTCGAAGAGTCGGCTTGACCACCGAAGACGACCATGTCGGTAGGAGCTGGCTGGTGCATGTCGCCAGGGGCATCGGACATCTCTTGCTCATTTGGTTGCTGCATTTCCAATGGCTTCGTTGACGTAAATGAGTTGGCTGAAGAAGGTGTTTGGTGTTGTGGATAGAAAGGTGGTGGAAGTTTGGCAGGAATTTTGAGTGGCGCGAAGTCTCGAGACTGGGCTCTCAAATTGTTTCCCTCAACAGTCTTTCCGTCTTTGGCAATATTCTCATGCTTCAACCCGTGGGTTCCATTTGTATATACTTGAGCTGGTTGAAAGGTCGTCGAAGTTTCCTTGGAATTGGAAGCACCGTTGGAGACTAGACATAGACAGTTAGATGGGATCTTTGTCTTTCATGTTCTGCAACTTCTCGGTCTTTCGGGAAAATATGAGATGTGGAATATACACGACATGCTTTAACAAGCTTCGGTCATGAGAATGAGCAGCATGGGCAAGATAAATATGGCCGCACAGATTCCATGAATATACCATAGAGCCAAGACAATGACATGTACGGATAACGAACATAAAATTGACAATGATTGTTCGGGTCTTAAATCGACAGGACCTTTGAAGGGGTGGGAGAGGTTAGGTGTATTCACCATAAGATCTGTGTTATATCCCTCATGACGAACATTGCAAACATCTTGAATGGTCATTGTTTTCAGACCATATACAACGAGGTCCATGCCCCTCCAAATCTCTACAGAAGCCAGGCAGACAATATTCCATGGCGATCTCATACGAGGACAGAGACCAGTGTAGGTGTGGGGTATATCTCACCACTCATATTCCAAGCTCCTGTGTGGTCCTGTCCATCCACACTCAGTCCTAGTGTCTCTCCATTAAGGACATCCTTGACTAATGCCGAAGCAACAGAGTCTGGGGTCATTGGCTCCTGGACGCTAGAGGTTGACAGCGATTCACTAGAGTCGTGCTGGGTGCCATCGTGCCTGGGAGCGTCTGTCGACTTCTCACTCCGATCTGGGGTCAATGCCCGCTGGGGATGCTTTGGGGCATCGGCTTTCTTAGGCTGAGAGACGCGGGAGTATGGGAGAGGGATTGCTGGGACAATGCGTGCTGGTCTGGTGGGTAATTCCGACTTTTTGGCTGGAGGGGACATAGTGGTGGAAGGTAAGTAGGGCAATCTCAGCGACTCCAAGATAACTGCGCCTTGCTCAGAAGCAAATTATCTTGGAGCGCCTGCGAGAAACGGAGGGCGTTGTCGCGGCGAGGAAGGTTGTTGCTTTGTGGTGATGGATAATAATAGTAGAAGGCCATGACATTGACAGGCGGGGACTTGTGGTCCGAGCATTTGTGTCGAGAGGGGAAAACAACGAGAGAGAAACAAGAACCACTTTGGTATACAGAGCAATGAAGGCATTCTTTCAACTACAACTAGAGGATTCCTTGTATAGATGGCCTGGGTTTGCTATGCAGGCTTGCATCGGAAAGCACTCCCCGTTTGATAGATAAAAAGACAGCTTCGGACAATCGACTTTGACCACCCATACACTTCCCAGGATATATCCGGCCAACGCTAGAGAATGGCACTCTTGCGATCAAGAGAAACCACTGCAGTGGATGCGTCGCTTCTATGGGCCCAAGACAGAAAGAGATGGAACAACCTGTGCTCGATATGCGAAGAGGCGGGACAAACGTAAACGAGATATGAACAGGATCCGGCACAACCATAATGAGCCACTGATCTGAACGGATGCAAAGAGAGAACTGGACCAGAATAAGCCTTTCGAATGCAATTCAACTGTGCTGCTGATCTAGGATGGAACCAAAGACGCCATTTGGAAGACCAGAAACACACCGCAATTGACTTGCAATGGATAGGAGCTAGGAAATGATAGACCATCGAAAGAATGCGATAGGAAATGACGGAACAGTTGTACTGGCTAGGAATATTGAACTCGCTGGGAGTACTGAACGGATGCAGCCAAAACGAGCACATCGACTTGATTATGGTACGCTCCGCACTCCCACCGCCGCTCAAAGGGAGGCTACAAGCACAAAAGGAACATCTCAGCAGCCTGTTCGGAACAATTGTCAGTCCTGCAGAAGCGGCTGCTCTGCGCCCCATCTCCATAATCCGCTTGACATCCTTGGAGCAGCCTTCCTTGATACTGTCCAACTTTTGATGGGACATCGAAACTTCACCGGACTTGAAAAGAGCCTCTTCCTCAAAATTGATATGTTCCAAAGCAACAATACATCTTGTTCCAGCGAGCTTCTTGCCAAGTGTGATGGCCCTGTCCGCCTCTGTTGGATCATCGTAGTCAGAAACTCTCCTGTCGACATCGAACGAGAGTCTCACGCATGCTGGAAGCCCTGGGAAAACCTGCAACAGCAATGCCTCATCCTCGCCGTTTCTCTCCATTTCTTCTCTCTCCTGCTTCCCACTTGCGAAGTCGAACTTGTCGCGCAAAAGATCTTCGTAGCAGGAAACCAAGCTGATCTGGGAGACTCGGCAATCTGACGGGATCCAAGAGCCAAATGTAATCGCCATAGTAGCCACTCATGTGGTATTGCGCGTACGCCTCCATGAGGGCTTCGGAGTAGTAGGAGAATTGGATGGTGACGGACTGAATGTATCGTTGAAAAGTCGAGTTCTCCGAGAGTCCAGTCAATGCTTTGATGCTATTGCCTTCCATCCCGATGGTGACATTGCGGAGATGAGAGCCAATGATCTGCCATGTGCTCTTGTTCAGGTCCGAACATGTACATGCAAGGCAGAGATTGAGGAGGTCCACGAAGCGCTCCTTGCAAGTTTTCACTTCATCAAGGTCAATTGGTCTTGAGCCTGTCCTAGACCAGGCTGGATCCTTAGCCAGGGCCTTCCATCAGCTTGTCGGCGATAAGTGATTTGACTTCGTTCGGTAAGCCAACAAGGAGGCATGGCGCTTCTGGTCTATTGAAGTATTAGCTGTGCTTATCACCAAAGACCAATAAGAACGATTTGTCAAAACAATTTCGACACGCTATATCAGCTAGAAGACCAAGAAAGGCATAGTTTTCCTGAATCTGGCTGGTTTGCCACTGGTGAAGAGCATGAGACGTGGAGTTTGTATAGAGAGAAGTGCTTCACGAGGCTGGACGAGGCATTAAACAAGTAGTCCATGCCTCTGACCATTTCCCTCTGAACTTTGCCAGGACCTTGACTGAGCGGACCTGGTTCTATTCGACCAGGACAAAGTTAAAAGGTCTTGAAAGTCTATACAGGCTTCATGCATCAAGTTTTTGCTGTAGGCGCTGATATGAAGAGAGCTAGTACGAACAGGAATGCTTACTGGGTTTGCAATGCCATGTTCAAATGCATGATGTTGGTGTTGGGAGTCTTTCTTCAATTGTTTACCCTTTCAGTCACCACTCCGTATCCAGGCAAAGCACGGACATTGATATTGCCGACACGACCTAACAACAGTGCCTAGCATTATCCTTACAATCACGAACATCGTTCAAGACTCGGCCAACATCGCAAAATTCTATCAAAAGCCATCCTCACAATCGACGCACCTCGCTCAGACACGCCTCAAAAACCCTATATACATCCACATCCTCAACTTCAACCTCAACCAACTCAACATGCAGAACCTAGGCCGCGCCCTCTTCCGAGCCATCTACACAATCCTCCTCGCAATCTACTACATCGACCGCGCCCACGTCCTCCAAAACACCATTCTGAACGCCTTCTTCTTCACTCTCTTTGCTGTGAGAGTGGCCAGCTTCTACCTCGTCTATGCCCACGGCTTTGAACATGATAGTCGGGGAAAGGATCCGTTATTGTGGAGGATTCATTCCCTGATGATGATTGGGTTGGCTGTCAAAGAGTGTGCATTCTTGATGGAGTTTTGAGGGTATAGTATCTTAAAAGTGGAAGGGGTAATTTTGCTGACTTTGTTAGGATGGCGATAGTACGGTTGGGAGAGGGAGAATTATGGAGTCTGGGGATTTGTCGTCATGTTTTCAAAGGCATGGTGATATGCGTTGGTTCCGGGCTGCGCTCTTGCTATGTTTCTGCCACCTGCTGTAAATGGGATTCATATCGCTTGAGTTCAAGCTTCCTTTCTGCTAAATGATGTCGAAAAAATTTCTAGCGATTTCGTATGTGAAATCGCCAAAAAAATGCAATACGGGAGTTTAAAAACATCCACTGCTTTCGAGATGTAGTGCCAAAGTACTTTTAGCAACGATAACTCGCTCATTCAAACTACGGTATGATTGCCTCTTGAAAAAAAAAAACGGCTACAATCGATCTCGGTCGCTTTGGGTATGTTAGATTGATCTTTATACCTCCTTTGAGCGAATTATGCAGAAACACTGACCACGAATACCAAGACAAATTTAGGAGAAACAGATATCAAACCAAGCGTACCAGATCTAGGATATCATGTATACTTACCGTGTCAACGCCACTTCTTCAAATTCCACGCGAAAGATACACTTCCGACTCATCCTACAAGTCACAAACCTCAACCTCCATTCGGCCCGACACCCTTTCATACCACAACATCCCTTTACATCACCATGCCCAGCGAAACCGTTGTTATCCTCGGTTTCTTTGCCCTTCTCATCCTCATCCCAGTGCTACTTATCATAATGTGTACCTCTGATGAGGTGAGGCAGCGAAAGGGATTTGAGATTAGAAGAGTGAAGCTTGAGCTTGAGAATAACAATGCTACACTTTCGCCGCGAACGAATCATACTTCCTAAGCATCAACCGAAATGCCTGGCTTAATCCTCATCGTCATCGCAAGGGCTGCTTTAGTACTCCTCGGCAAGCTAGAAGAATACTTGTCTAAAGAGCAACAGGAGAAGAGAAGGGAACACGAACGGCGCATGATTTCGCTGAAAACCGAGGGGACGGAACTTGGCCTGCAGATCCTCGAAGCAAAAATCACACTCAAGAAGGCGGAAGAGAAGCATTCGAAGAAAGAGAGGGAAAATTGAGGGGATCGAATCGCCAGATACGAAACACGGGCGCCAAAGGTATAGCGAATTTCACATCCCAGATCATAGCTGATTAATCAATCCAAGTCCGCCCTCGACAGGTTAAGCTCGTTATAGCACGCCTGAATCGACATTGATATCGACAAATCCCTGGCAATCTTGAAAAAGGGTGCCAAAAATTTATTGATCTCTTTTTAAAATGGAGAGTGCTCGATATGAATGCTGATGTAGAGAAGGCACTACAACGAAGAACGGCTGCAACAAAAACGATCGCTACAGCTCAAAATTGTTGGAAGAGGATAAAAAGAAAATGGCAACGGTAACAGCATTGTACAAACTTGCTACTCAAATCAAAAGTTAAACCCCATTATTTCTCCTCCTCCTTCATGCTTAACGCACGCATCTCAGTCATGCATAAGACTTATTATACTACTAGCGGTGTCACATGCCTTGTAGGCTGACAAAATCTTCTTCTCTCACTTCTCTTACTTGCTGCGCGTCGTTCATAGAGTGTCCAACGCTTGGCCTTGCTTCCCCCCCTTCGCAACAGCGACAAGCCAAATCCGATAGCCAAGAGCAGTAAGATTGCAATCGGTACGCCAGTCCAAATTCCAGCTTTCGCTCCCTTGGAAAGTCCTTCTGCTTTCGCCGTTGCCGTTACCGTTGTCTTTGCCACTACTGTTGCTGTCGCCGTCGTGACTGACGGAGTCAGTATACTCTGATCCGTGGACTGATATCGTACTTGGACTGCGCTTGCAATTGCATAGCCGACACCAGTGGTTATTATCGTCGATGATCCGCTGCTTACAGCAGCGTTACTGGTGCTGAAGGCCCAAAAGTAATCGAGGGTTCGAATTGAGCTAGAGAGGTAAATACTGAGGCACGTACCGGCGTTGAACCCGTCTATTATCTGCCAGGGATAAGATCTATTATCCAAATAGCTCGATTAGTCTAAAATTGTGCAGAGTTGGGAGAAGAGATTTGTTTGGGTACTGTCTGTGGACAATAGTATGGAATAGTCTCAGTGAGGGTGCCGACCGAATTGAGATTCGACATGCCTACCGTATATCTGCTGGGACAGAGGCCGAGGGAGTAGTAGAAGTTGTCGTCATCGAATTTGAATCCTGGTGGGTATCATTGGGTTGCACTTGGGCTCGGCCCTAGATGGCCGGCGCCACCGTACTGCATCAAAGAAGAGAAACATGTTGGCGATGGTGTGAACGTCGTCTTTAAATTCCATCTGATTGTTGTCATATCTGCTAGCTTGCGAATATAATTGACAAACTGCCTGCGAGGCCAACTGCGAGCAAGAGAGTTTATCAAGTCCTGGGGGTGGCAGGACAAGGCTGTGCATGTGGTAGTAAGTTTTTCACTGCTAGATTCTGCCTCACCCAATTATTGTTCTAACACATTACAGATTCCCCTCTTTCAATGACCTTAAAGTTGCGTGAACGCTGCCGCTAGTTAATCATTTCCTAAAACGTCGTTTCATCTTCGCCTTAGTTAAGTATGCGTTGTCGCTTCAGCCTTCTCTCGCCCTGCATCTGACGAATCAGTGTGATCATGCCGCCCGCACTCTCGCTACAGACACTTAGCTGGAAGATAAGGGCCACGGGTTGAAAAAGGTAAGGCTAAGTTCGTTGCCTGGATATTTCGCTGGACGAAGTTCGACAAAGTCAACCTTGAGGATCTATTCAGCCTTACGACTTGGAATCCGTTAGAGCTGGTAAAGGCCGTTGATAAATCATGGTCAATGGCGACACAAACATATATATTTACCACCTAACTCAGTCTCCAATTGTGTCTCCTCCCTGTGTACATTTTTTGGATCGCGACGTGAAATGAGAAATCGTTTGTCACTCAACCAGTGACGAGGCCTGCTAGGTCTCCGGAGGGATAAGCACGATTAGGAAGGGAAGATACGGTCCCCAAAAGATAAAGACCCCAACAGATACCTACCCGCATCAATATGGGGAACGTGGTGCGATTCCGAGCTACAATACCTTGCCAGCTTCCCACGCTCCCGAAAGGGAATGCTCAGATTGTAGATTAGCATACACCACTCACCTCTGACCCCAATAGTTCACCAACCCTCCCTATCAGCCCTACAACAATTATCCACCACCAACCTTTCTCCCACTCCTATCATCACAGGTTTTTCCGTCGCGTGGAGCGAAACCCGCGCCCGTGGGAGCCTCGATTAACACTCCCCGCTCTTGCATGTATATTCCTTCTACGAGCCTCGTCGGAAACAAGGATACTTCACCATTTTCTTCTTCTGTTCCTGCATTTCACGCGAGGAAGGAAGCATGAGAATCCTCCACGGCTCTTCCGTCAAGAATACGAACCCAACTAACCTATGATAGCGGCTCATTTTCGTAGCCACTCATTTAATCAAACATTAGGATTTTGTTTCAAAAATGAGCGGCCGAGGCCTACCGAATACCAAGCCAACGGACAATGGATGGAAGGCCCGGATATCCGGATCTACACATCTCCCGTCAACAACCCAAAGTCCACTACTGGCTCAACTTCAATCTCTTCACATGAACATCGATCCAAAATCTGGGAACAAAAGGCGAAGATGCGGAGTTCACGGTCGCTTGTGGTGTGATCTTCTCCTCTCCAAATTGGTTGCGACATTTTCTTCATTTGCGGGCTACGAAGATCTGGTCGTTTGTTGGGGAGATTCGCGTAGGCATTGAAAGTGATATATATCAAACCGTTATTTAGCCGACCAGAAGTTCAGGTACGCGCCTCGCTTCTCGATGCGCGGCCCTGTTTACACATGATATTTCGTTACCGAGTCCTTATACTGAGCTGTCTATATTATTTAGATGGTATGAGAGTACGTAATTGCTAAGGTAATTTTGCTGGAATGACGCAGCCTAGGTTAGTAGCTGAAAAGAGCACAGTTTGCGCAGGAGGGTGAGAAAAATACATCTATTTGTGAAATGAGTGTGTTGCAGTATGCCGAAGTGACAGCGGTCTGCTCATTAAACGCCTTATGTACAAGCATGATTACGTACTGTCATAACCTCCCAAGGTCTGTCTCCATCGTTCAATAGAGTAATGTGTTATTCCTTTTTCCCATGCCGTTCATTTCCTGCCGTATAGTCCCAAATCCGTCCCAAAGGTCTCGGGAGGAGCTGAGAATTGTCCTCCCCTGGAAGAAATGAATGCTCACTGTGCGAGTGGTATTTTTGTCTTAGCTCATGTCGCATTGACTAGCTTCGTCACACCCACTCTTTCGATCGTTCAGGTGGGCTCCTGCTGTCAAAACTTGCCATCCTTCTCGCCTGTCCTCTTTGTGATTGGACCTGCTCTTGTAGTCCTCTTTGATGCTGGTATACCTCTACATTTTCCACCTGCCATCCTTCCTTTGGTTTTGATTTGACATTGATGAGTTCGAGATCGCTGGCATCGTGATTCCCTGAGCTGTGTATGGTATACGCATTTCGCGAGCTCGTGATCGAATTGCGGACTCGATTCATGGCTTGCGATATTGGCTTCTCGCCGGACTTGTGAGGGCTAGATGTGTCCGGGGAGGAATTTGCTGAAGAGCGGTGCTTTCGGAGGAGTGGACGAAGGGATGGGAGGGATACGACCATGATGGCTGTGCACATTTCTGCCATGCTCCAGACGTCTGATGTACATATTAGCCAGGGATCAATAAAAGACCAGAACAGATGCTTACAAAGTGGGACAAAGGCATTTTGAAGCAATGCCATACACCGTCCAATGCTAACGGCAATTGTGATAAGTCCGAGACCAAACGTCACGCAAAGCGCGATGACTTGACGTGTTGACAGTGTCAGTGTTGCCAAGACAGGGAAAGGAAGAGCAAAAACTGTGAATTGAATCGTCAGTCTTGAATTGGTCTGTTAGAGAAGGACCGGGATCTTACTGAAAACATCCGAGGTCAAGTTCAGGGCAAAATTGGTCTTGAAAAGCTTATAATCCCACAGACTGCATCCATTGCTACCTGGAGCCCAATTTCGTGAAGGCCGCGAACCACACCAAAAGATGGCCAGAAACATTGCTGTGATGTATGAACATATCGTGTATCCAATCACTGCGTAGCACATTTTCCGCAATTTTGGTGACGAAGATGGAAAAAGATTTGAGTAGAATGCTAGAATGCTGAATTTTGTGAAGTATGTGGCGGTATGGTAGCCCAGGATTGTGATGAAGGATAGCTGCCAAAGGTCAGTTCCTCATGCGTTTCAAGAATACCTCAAGTCATACCTTCTTGACTTCAGGAGTTGGAACATAATGCCTATGCATAGCTCCCAAAGCGTGTTCTCTTTGGAACATTATCATCACGACAAGGACAACCACTGCTGCGACACAGAGACATATATCGGACAGAGTTAGTGATCGCCGTTGGTGGAGTAGTCTGAACCACAGCCTGACGGAGACTAGGGTATAAGCCTGTTCGGATCATGGTGTTAGATCGCGAAAAAGCAAAGAGTGAGGCTGAAAACATACAGCCCCCAAAAGCGTCCAATCCGCGATCTGTAGTTATTAGTAAGGTCTCATAGTCGTCCACAAGTATAGACAATACTTACTATTACAGCATCTCCAGTGAGGTAATGATGGATTGCCATTCTGAGGTCCGGGTGAGCCGCGGGCGGATTCAGCTGCCGCTGTAGATAAAGATGGCTTGCATGTAGCTGTCCAGCACAATGAGTGTGATTGCTAGGTCATGTTATAGCAACCAGCAATATTCTCGACTCGTTGGTTGGTGTTATTTGAAGGTTGCATCGACCACACGCGTGATGCCAGACGTAGTGATTTTGTAAGAGTCTACGGAATGCCCGCAGAGACCATCTCGATTTTGCCACGGCAGGGCTCGGCTTCTAGTTGAACTTTGGAAACAAACATATTCCATGGGATATCCCAGATAAAATTGCGGATCAGCAGAGGCAAGAGTAGGAGTCCACATGGCGCTCTCAAGCATTTCGCGGGGAATATGATTGCGAGAGCCGGGTTACAGGGAACATAGATTAAGTTAGATATATGGAAAAAATGGACTCCTGGAATCTCATTGGGCTGTGATATTAATCCACACGACGTACCAGCTCATCCCACTATGCAACTTCGCTAATAGACCAAGGTTAAAATCTTACTTTTGCACACTTTGGAAAACCTGCCCGACTTCGAGATCGATAATCTATTCTTCGTATGCCCCTCGCCGCAAAGTTGACAGAGTGGGGCACTAGGAGCAGAGCGAGGCAAAGACTCTATAAGGGAAGAGATATCGACAGAGAAGAGCGAGTGGAGACGACGAAGGAGTCCACATTGAGATTGAACTTGAGCACAGTCTCAATCACCTTCCGCTCCTGGGTCCCGACTGGATGCGGACTGTTGGCCGTATCGTCGATACATGGAAATTCCGGCCCATTGCGATGATGGAGAAGGTTGTCCGTGTATGCTGCAAGACCTGCCAACCGCTTTGATGAACATGTGAGATGGTTGGGTGTGGAGAATTGGAGGTTGGAGGCAAAAGGTGTTCAGCTGCGAGTCAGAGGCGCCTTTGTCATCACTTTTCTCGACCAGCACGCGTCTCTCCGTTTTCATTGGAACGCGCTGAATGCAACACCATCACCTGCAGAATTCGAAACAGTATCTACATGCACAAACAGAGATGCCTCGACAGTCCCAGACTGCCGATGCGGCCGGCATCAAGGATACAACTCTGGTCATCGATAATGGAGGATACAACATCAAAGCAGGATTCGTCAGTACAGCCACCCCGGATCTGCAAGACTGTCGCATCATCCCAAACTGCATAGCGAGAGATAGCGACAAGAAAGTCTGGATCGCCTCTCAGCTCGAGCAATGCAAAGATTTCCGGGAAATGGCGTTTCGTCGTCCGGTTGACAAGGGCTATTTGGTGAATTGGGAGGGCGAAAAAGCCATATGGGGCCAATCGTTCTTCTCTCCAACTTCAGAGCTCAAGGTAAAACGAGGCTGTGTGACTCTTTTGTGGTAATAGCGCTCATGTGGAAATAGTGTGATCCTCATGATACCAATCTAATTCTAACCGAAGCTCCCAATTGCCCGCAGACACTGCAAACCAATTGCGATCAAATGATATTTGAGGAGTTCGAGTTCGCTTCATACTGGAGATGCCTTGGTCTGTGAGTTCCGAAATATTTAATAATACGCCGTATTAAGAGCACTTGCGCGGCGTAGATACCGCAGGGCTTGCTAACACTATTCAAGGACCGGCACTTAATGCCTACAACGATATGCATAGTTTGTTCAATGATGGAAATCGAATACAAGATGAGCACCAACCAGCCGAGTGTCTTCTGGTTATCGATTCCGGATACTCGCACACGACAGTCACGCCTCTAATTAATGGGCGCCCGGTCCAGCAAGCAATCCGATGCTTGGACATTGGAGGTAAATTTTTGACAAACTATCTCAAGGAGCAGTTGTCGATCCGGGCATTCTATGCCATGGATGAAACATACGTGGTCAATGAGCTCAAAGAAAGCGTTTGTTTTGTTAGCGAAGAGTTCAGCCGCCATCTTGAGTCAACCTGGAAAGGTGGGAAGCGTGATCGACGCGAGGTTGACACGAGCATCGTTATCGACTACGTACTTCCAGATTATGAGACGATTCAACATGGAATTATCAGATCCCACAATCCTTCAAAAGCGGTGAAAGGAAGCGCTCCACTGGGACAGCCCTCCCGAGAGAAGGTTGTAACCCTTGGTAACGAGCGATTCACCATTCCGGAGCTGCTATTCAATCCTGGAGACGTCGGGATGAAGGAAGCAGGGTTGCCAGTGATCATAATGGAGAGCGTAGAGGCACTGCCAGAAGGATTACGGCCGGCCATGCTCGTAAACATGGTCTTAGTGGGAGGCAACGCAAACATTCCAGGGTTGCAAACACGACTGTACGTCTACACGTGATCATATCATATCCTATTGGCTGTTAATTAGTGGCAGGGAAGCTGAATTAAGACAACGTGCGCCTTCTGATTGCAACATCTCCTTGGCACGCCCGCAAGAGTAAGTGAATGGACGACGTCTTGCGAGTACTAGGCTAACAGAGTCAGCCCCATCAAACAGACGTGGCTTGGTGGAGCGAGAATAGCAAGTCACCGTGAATCGGTCAAGAAGCTCTTGGTTACGCGGGCAGACTATCTTGAAAACGGTCCGAATTGGCTGATCAAAAAGTTTGCAAATGCCGAAAGATGAAGCTAGCGAACAAGCGGAAGAGCGTCTCGATCCATATCGGACTCCGATCGGACTCCATATGAGCACGACAGGCGGAGAAGTACATGAACGCGGAAATACAGCTTTTCCCGGAGCCCTAGCGATGGCTAAGAGGCATCTAACAAACAAATACCGTGATGATCCAGAGTAGCTTTCGACCATCTTCGGTCACATTTCCGTGTCGTAGACCAAAATGTCAATAAATGCATTATCCAAATATTAGGGTAGAAATCATGACGGTACCTGAAGCTAAAAAAAACCATTTGCGGGCATATTGGTCTGCGCCAGATCTACCCGGCTATGAGAATCTGAAAGACCCACTCGTTGTCACAGCCTCTAGTTCGCCATTCTTCATAGCATCTGCATCGAGATAGAAATTAGTGATCGGCCTAGGGAATCAAGTATGGTGGGCATATATGCGCTGTTTTCGAAACATGACCTCTACATTAGACTCTCCTTAGTCAACACCATGAGCAGACAGCATGCACAGGCGACGCTTGAAGCTGATCATCAAAACCAATGCTGGTGGCTTCATGCAATCCTTTGGGTGCGAACGCCCAATCAAGATGAGGCCGATCGTGGAACCTTCCCAGGCCTACTACCCTTCGTGATGTTCCGCTAGCTCCTCCCGTTTCGATCTCTACGTCGTCTCCTGCTCTTTTGACCCTGCCATGTGGGCCGTTCGGTTCCTACAAACAGCTGAACATGCTTACAACTCCCTTCACTTTTCATTTCTCTTACCTCCACGTTCTTTACTCCTGAGATTCTTTCGAAGCTGTTTTCAGTTACTCATAACTCCGGTCCTTTGTAACTTTTTGTAACTCATGCTACGGGGAACTAGTCCTCCTCTTCGTTGGCTGGTCTCGCCCGCAAAATCTATCGTGTGCTTTGCTGAGATTTTCGGGTGTCTCCGCAAAGAGCTCCGCCAAGGAGGTCTAATCACATCGTTGCGCCGTTTAGGAAGAGGGATGAGCACTCCGGATTTGGCAGCTTGTGGGGCATAGAATCGGTAGCAGTCACTCCCATAGGAACACACAACTGCCATAACCAAGCTTCAGTTAGCTACAAACCTGGTCGATTCAACCACATACAACGGCGCTCGCGGACCAACAATCTCTCGAAAGCGATAGATGCCAGTGTCAAAGAGTTCGCCTAATTAGATCAGTATTGCACGACAACCCAAGTGGTTTGAAATTCAGAAATAGGAACATGAACCCTGTTCAAATCTACGTTGTTCAGTATCCTCACTAATGCTTCCAAAATGGATCAAATTTATTAGGGAATGTAATGATAACTAGGCTAGATGCATACCACTTACAATTTTGGCATACATCGCAGCTCCTACCTAATCAAATGCTATGACTGCTCTGGCCCTGACTCCTGATCGAGGTATTAAACTAGGATCCCTTAAACTAGGATCCCAACAGTCTCGTCTCAAGAAGTTGGCGACGATGCATCTCTTTCTTGTGTTTTTTTGTAGTCCACAGGATGCTTCTGTAAACTCTCGTACAGCTGTATCAAGCTCCCAATCAAAAATGCCCAGCTCGCCCAGAACGTGCTCAAACTCGACTGATAAACTGCCCAGCTTGCCGCATCGTAACCAAAAGCAGGACACAAAGTAAATCCAAGTCCTCCAATAGTGTTCCAAAAGCCAATGTGCCACCCCAGAGTGTCCAAAGCTGGTAAGTACCATTTGCTCTGTGTTTCGAGCATGAAAAGAAGACCAGATATAATGAAACCGCTCCCGCCGACCACTTGAGGCGTCCAGTAGATCCCGTCCGCCAGTCCTGGTGAGAGATGATTGAGTACGCCAGGGAGAGCAGTGAAGCCGGAAATCCAGAAGATTGTCGCGCCAGTGATTTGGGCACAGCAGGCAAGGAAACCAAGTTCGTGGATATAATGCATTTTCAGATCCTGTTTCGATGGAAACCATACCCAAGATGCTGCCGTGTCTGTCGACTCCTCGTGGTGATCTTCTTGCTCCGAGCTTGCGGCAGTACCAGAAGTCGAGTGAGGCTTTCCTACCAAGTTCGCTTTGTTGAGTTGATGATGCGTACAGTGGTCGATGTCTGGTTTTAATTTCCACCAACCGCCTTTGTGAGGTCCGGAATCCTCAAAAACTCTCTCTACAGCCCAGCCGAAGCACCCGGCACGGTTTTCATTTACAGCTTCGAGCATCAAAAGAATTGAGCCGCCAACGAAAATTGTTGCTCCAATGAACGCAGTCACCCCACCTGCCGCGGTGATCTCGTTTTTGAATTCGGAGGATGGTCGTACAAGGGGCAACCAGACAAAGAACGAATTAAGAACCCACACAACACTGCCCCACGTGAAGATATACGCGACCAACCACGAGATGTCCCAATAAGGATAATTGGTCACCATGCGTAAGAGATTGTTGGCGATAGCCCCAATCGACGAGGTTGATTCTGGTACCAGGTACTTGCCATCTTTCCTTGGTGTGACGTCCAGCTGATGGCGTCCCTTTCGGTTGTTTCGTGGATTCCATCGATATTCAACCTCGTCCGCCTCGTGAAGGTTTTTGTTGCTTTCATCGTCAATGCGCTGGGGGCGTTTCTTGCTCAGGCCTCCCTCTTCATCTGCGGCTTCTTTGTGCCGAAAGTGGGCTCGTGTTGGATTGAGAAAGTTGAACGGGCCAGAAACTTGAGAACGAACAAGCTGCAGAGAAGCGTGACGTGCCAAGGGTTGGAAGCTGTCGTTGAACTCTCTGCTGCGGCATAGATGGCCAGGCTCAGCGAGTGGCATTGTTCTCTTTCGTGAGACCCGTTGGATGAGAGGTTCTGGTAACAAATGTTGGAAAAGCTCTCGGCGGCTAAATGCACGGTTGCTTGGGCACGTCATAAGCGTGATCCTCTAAAATCCTGCAGAGGATGGGGTAGTGTGGCTTGAAAAATCAGCCTATGCCACCGGCTAGCCCCCTATATTCAATCAAAGCTGTGCCGCTGACCTTCTAACTCCATCGTCCACAACCCAACCTGGACCTTGTGTAACACGTAGCCCAACACCGATGAATCGTAGCATTTGGGGCCAACCTGCCTTACACATCCGCTAATCGCTGCGGCACAGGCGCGATGTCCACTCGCAGTCCCTTATCAGGCAATCTACCAAAGCAGTGAGTTGCCTGTGTATATTGGACTGCCTGTCCAGGACGGTCTCTATCATGCACGGCTCATCAAATAGGAGAAGCAGTGCCTTTGCGACCGTTATGTCGGTACTTCAATGCTCTAAATGTCGCCTATCAAATTTGCTTTAGCATGAACAAAGAAGGTCATGGAGTCTTCAGTAAAGATATAAACCTTCATCCTCCTTGGTACTTTCTTCCCTATCATCTCTGATCATTTGCCTGCGTCGTTTGCAACAGTCCTCCATCACCTTTGGATGTCATACCAATTTGACGGACCCCAACTCTAATCAATCAATCACCCTTCTCCGAAGTGGCTCAAGAAACCCACTTCCATTTTCATTTTCATTTCCACTCCGGCAAGTACCCTATCTCGCTACGACAGCATATCCTAACCATCCTAGAACACCCCGCATCCGGCAACATGTCAAACGATCATCACGAGATGGAGGACGAGGACATGGAAGAGGAGGGCTCAATAAGCAGCATCGCCTGGCGCGGCATGAATCTACGCGAGCAAATAAAATGTATGTTCTGACATGCGGTGAAACTACGTTTGAGACAACACTAACTCCGAAAAGCAAATGCTCGCTTGATATTCAAAGACATTCCCAGGGTCAATTTCGAGATTTATGTCACCGAGTCGGAGCAAGGAGCCAACGGAAACGCTTGTTACAATGCCTTTCTGATGGACGTTTTTGAGGAGCCGTCGGGAAGGAGCACCACCCGAAGACTACTTGACACTCGGGACTCCGAGGAAGCGAACCTCCAGACTCCGGCTCAGGCTCTGTATCAACTCTTCCTTATGACTGCCATCGAAGCGGAAAATACGATCAGGGAATTTCTTTGAGCACCCGCCTCTATGGTGTCTCCTTGGGGTAGTCCATGTCGATGATGGGCATCCCTGACGATAACACATGTTCGACGTCTCGTATTTCAATTCCTGTCTCCTTAGACGACCACCATTTTTCGTTCTAATGGGTTTCTTCTCGCGGCGGACAAGGTTTTTTTCCGTTCTTTGGCGTATCTTCATTGGCGATTACTTTCCTTCGGATTTTGGCGTTCCCATCTCCAACTTCGCACAATAGTTTCTGCTGCTTGTTCTTCATATTGTTCGTAGATCGGTGGCTATTCTGAAATTTAATCCTCACTCTTTACTCGCCTGAATATCCATCATGCCATCTGTACTGAGCTGCGCGACTATTTATTTCATATAGACAGTGAGAACCCTGTCCCTTCATACACTCTGCTTCGAATTAGTATTAAAATTCTTCAAATCGTTGTAGTAGATCGAAATATCCGGGTCTTATGCATCTCTTCGAAAGGACAGAAGTAAAAGAGGAGCATCAGCAGTTTCAAAGGCAACAAGCACCTATGAAGATATCCTGGAATTCGATGTGCTGATGGGAAGGGCTTCGGTTTGAGGAAGGTTGCCGATAACGTCCTGAGTTGCAACTCGTCTACAAGGTGTCAGAAATCCCGGTAAAAGCTGCTATGACATTGCCCTCTTTCCCGAACACATCTGATGCCCGATATCACTACAAAATGCTTCCAGAGTCATCAATCAGACTAATTGAAATCCTGAAGGATTCGCGACCAGGCGGAAACAGATGTCGACTGCATATATACCCACTCGACAAATATCAGCGGTACACAGCTCTATCGTATATGTGGGGCCCCGAACAGCCTCAAAGAGACATCACTGTTGATGGAGCTACTCTCCAGATCCGGGACCAATCTAGCAAAGTTCTTTTATATGACAACGGAATCACCACGCAGGAACATCAATTTGCGACTATGGTCTATGTATTCGTTGTACTGGATTGATCAGGTCTGTATTGACTAGTCAAATATTGAGGAACGAAGCCACCAAGTCAAGCTCATGCACGGAATCCATTTGCATGCCAAGTTAGTTGTGGTCTGGCTTGGGCAAGCGACGGAATCAAGCACAGTAGTTCTGAGATATATATCTGGACACTTCACTCCCATTACCACCCGAATTTTTTTCAAATGATTAATGGAGTACGTTTCCAGAATTGGGTGTGACAACTTCGTTACATAACGGAACCAGATCCCCTACGCCTAAGGTGGTCCATATATGACCTTGAAATTTTGCCTTACTGGAGTCGCGTCTGAATGCTTCAAGAGGTTATAGGCTCTCGGCCTTGTATCTTTCATTGCCATGCCCAAAGCATAAAATGGGAAAGGCCGATTCAGCATCGGAACGTATTGTATGAGACAGGCCATATTGAAGAGGAGGCCTCAATTATGACGAACATAGCAATGATGAGGGACCACCAACAAAAGTTTACCAGAGTACCGCCACTTTTCTGAAGTCTCCGATCAAAAGGAATCTTTACCTTTTCTTACCATTCAAGCCATGGTGGCGGACAAGAGGAAGGCTGTGGCAGAAGAAACACTTTGGAAAGGAGAGCGGAATACACTCACCCATATTGATGATTATGGTTTAATCCATGAAAGTTGTCTGGTCGAAAATAGGAGGCTTTTAATAGATGGAGATTTAGGTCTCATTGGCCTAGATTGAGAAATGCAAAAGTTGAGAAGGGGGCATTGATGATATTCCAAGCTGCTTCTGTATCCCTCAGTCCTACATTCCTTTGACGCCCATCCAAATTCATGAAGACATGGACAACTGATGAACTTTGATAATGGCAATGGTTGTGTAATAATGGGAACAAGATGAAAAGAAGGGAGCGGACATTTTGACGTCGACGCCACCTCACACACCATTGGTAGCACGGGTCGGCCCGCGATGATGGTTAGAGCTTTCGAGAACGCTTTCCACCATTTCCTTCAGTGTAAACATGCATAGTATCTAGATTGACTTCACCTAGAATGCTTCTTTAGTACTCCCTATTAAGATCGAATCAATTACAGCCAGGAACATGGCAAACAACGACCCGTCCAACCTCAAGAATGATCCAAATATCTTAACAGAAGAATACGCCATACAACAAGACGCCAATGCTTCCCTAAACCACCTACGAAACGAATTCAACATACCCACGCGTGGAGATCTGAAGCGGAAGAGAGCCAACGATGCTCCAGACACCACAGGCGACAATGGTCTTCCCTCCACCTATCTATGTGGGAATTCTCTCGGCCTCCAACCAAAACGTACTCGCGAGTACATTGAGTCTTATCTCTCGACGTGGAGCAGATTGGGAGTCTACGGACATTTCAAGCCGCTAGAGGACCAATATACAAAGCCATGGGTCGACATAGACGACCAGGCGAAGGATGCCATGGCGAAGATTGTTGGAGCATCGCCTAGCGAAGTAGCAGTCATGCAAACTCTCACAGCAAACCTACACTTCCTCATGGCAAGTTTCTATCGTCCAACAAAGGAGAGATGGAAGATTATTATTGAAGGAAAGGCATTTCCAAGTGATCACGTACGAGCCCCCTCTTCTCTTATTGGGTTATAAATTAATAAAGATAAAGTACGCTGTCTACTCCCAACTCGCTCACCACAAACTCTCTCCCGAAGACGCCCTCGTCCTGATCGAACCCTCCAATTCGGCCACCCACATCTTCTCCACCCAACACATCCTCGATGTTATATCCGAGCACGCAGATACCGCGGCTCTCCTACTCCTCCCAGGAATCCACTACTACACCGGCCAGTTCTTCGACATCCCAACCATAACCTCCTTCGCCCACTCCAAGGGGTTGATAGTAGGTTGGGACCTCGCCCACGCAGCCGGTAACGTCCCTGTATTCCTCCACGACTGGAACGTCGATTTTGCAGCCTGGTGCACCTACAAATACATCAACGCCGGTCCCGGCAGCATCGCCGGTCTCTTCGTCCATGAAAGACATGGACAAGTCCAGCCACTGGAAGGGGAATTGCTGAATGGGCCTAGTTCCGCAACCACGACTGATGGGGTTACAAAATACGAATACAGACACCGGTTTAGTGGATGGTGGGGTAGTTCGAAGGGCACGAGATTTCAGATGGACAATGTCTTTCTTCCTATTCCAGGCGCGGCAGGCTGGCAATTATCTAATCCATCGGTGTTCGATTGTACGAGTGTCTTGGCGAGTTTGAGTGTTTTCAACATGACGACTATGGAGGCACTGAGGGAGAAGAGTCTGAAATTGACGGCTTATCTGGAGCTTTTGCTCAAGAATTGGAACCTGGACGAGGGACTACGGTGCTATGATATTCTTACTCCGAGCAATCCAGCTGAAAGAGGTGCACAATTGAGCGTGCGATTGGAGGAAGGATTGTTGGACACAGTTATGGAAGTACTCGAGGAAGAAGGTGTGGTGCTTGATGAGAGGAAACCGGATGTCATCAGAGTAGCGCCAGCACCTCTCTACAACACATACGCAGATGTATGGCGATTCATGAGTGTCTTTGAGAAGGCATTGAGAACCGCCAAAGTTAAGAAGACTGCAAGTGGTGGCAAGAATGCTGAAGGGGCTGGAGGAATAATGGTCGATGGCCCAAACAAGAAGAGAGGCTGGAGCGAACTCACCTGAGTAAACTCCTTTTCATCATCTTACTATTATTGAACTCACTACAATTGTAACTACCCACGTATAGATCAATGTAGTCTCGGATGGTCCGTCGATGCTTGTTTCAAACATGTGATCACTTTCGGTATATTGCCTCTGCTTCGGTATTGATTGGCTCACACCTTTGACTGGATGTTTCATCGTCGGAAATCCACCTGCTGTGGTTCCCCCGAGTTGAAGATGGGAAAGGTATGGGCTTAGGATGGTCTATGGGTATGGGAGGTGCCGCTACGGATGGGCCGCTGGGTTTATGCGAGATAGCTTCGAGCTTCTTAAGGTTTGTGATTCCCTTGCCTGGACGGACGTCACCTTTTTGATCTCCATCACCCTACTCTATTCTCTCCTTCATCCACTAAAAACAATATCCATTTCACAACCACCCACCATGGCGACCTACAAACGCATCGATTATACATTCGAATCTCTAGGCGAAACCTGCGCCGCTGACCTCTTCCTCCCCACCACTTCTAAAGGACCATGGCCAGCTGTAATAACGGGCCCCGGTTTCGCTGGCGTAAAAGAAATGCTTATCCCTTCGTACGCGCGCTCCCTCGCCTCGGCCGGCATCGCATGCCTCTCGGTTGATTTCATAGGATTCGGTGCTTCGGGAGGGAAGATACGACAAGATATTAAACCGTTTGATCAGATACAGACGCTGAGGGATGGACTCGACTGTCTAGAAAAAGACGATAGGTTCGATGCGAAGAGACTGGGTGTTTGGGGTACGAGTTTGGGGGGAGCGCATTCTTTGGTGTTGGCGGCGGAGGATGGTAGGGTGAAGGCTGTTGTGGCGTTGATACCGCATATTTCTGTTCCGACGCCTGGGTTGATGGAGAGGGTGGGTTTGGGGATTCCCATCGTTTCTGACATCTTTTTTCGATTCTTGGGATACCCACCTACCACTCTTGCTGTTACTGGGAATCCGGGGGATAAAGCCGTCATGACGACGGATGGGGCTATGGAATGGATTACAGAAGTTACGAAGGAGGCGCCGAATTATAGGAACGAGGTTACACTGGCGAGTTTGTTGCAGATGGTTAGTTATAATACTAGGAGTTATGCGAGGAGGGTAAAGGTGCCGCTTTTGGCGATTAGTGCCATTGAGGATGGGATTACGCCGGCTAGTAAGATTCATGAGGCGTTGGATGGGATGGGGAATGTTGAGTTTAGGGATTTTGAGGGGAGTCATTTTGGGTTGTTTGGGGAGAGTTTGGGGGAGACTGTCGTGCTCACGACGGAGTTTTTGAAGAAACATCTTTGATGTTGATGGCAGGAAATGGATGTGATTTGGGACGAATAGAGTTGGCTTTGGATTTGGGTTGCTGTCTTTCGTTTTTGTTATATGCTGGCTCATGATACCAATGTTCTTCGCGATACTGGCTTTCATTTCTTGAAGAACGCTTCTTGGTAGAATTTGGCTTCGGCAATACTCTCCAGGATATCTGCCTTTGCTTCATGTAGGCCTTGCTTCTTCGGTGCTTTCTGCAGAATTTCCACCGGCGCCCATCGTTTCGCAGCCTCTTTGATGGCACTCACATCCAGAATGCGATAATGCAGATGCTCAAGCACTTTATCGTAAGGCGCTTTTCGCAAGAAAGCTTGATCAGCATGTACACTATTTCCAGCTAACAGTGCTTTCCGAGACTGAGGAACGTGCTCTTTGATGTATGAAAGTAAGTCTTGCGCAGCCTTTTCGGGACTGGTTGTTGATGAGAGGACTTTGGCGGTCAATCCCGAGTCACCATGGGTTTTGGTGCACCAGTCTCCCATTTTACCCATGGTTTCTTTTGATTGATGGACAACAGTTTCGTAGCCTTCGCTGTCCAGTAGGTTGAGGTTGTGGTCTGTGATGAAGCAGGCAATTTCGATGATGACATCGTTTTCGAGATCGAGGCCGGTCATCTTGACTTTGTTAGATATTGTTAGTGGAAATCATGGCCTGCCATCCTCACTTCGCAATCGATCCAGACCAACGGGTCTTTTGATCTTTGTTCGGGCATCTTCGCTGCTACGGATTGGGAAAATCGATGTTTCTGGGGTGATGAATATGTGGAAGCAAATGGGCTTCTTCTTCCAGTGAGACGAGCCACGGGAGCAGTGACAGTCACTTTGCAATATGGAGCAGATATTCTACCAATGTTGAGCATTTGTGATGGAGATTTGATGGAGATGACGGGCGAGAAGAAATCAATATGGATATGCGGCCAAAACACGCTAGATTCCAGAAGCAGTTAGACAGAAACGCGACGCGCTTCCCAGCTTGAATCTTCAAAGTGGTTCCATCCACTCTCATCCCGCGCACCAAACTTTCATACACACGACAACAATTGCTTCGCCCGCAGTCTTTTACGTGTTTGATATGCCATAAGGATTGCTATAATGTCTTCAAAACGAGCTGCCCGCCTGGCTCAACTCGAAAAGCTCAAGGCCGCTCGAGCTGGAGGGAAACGCGACAATGATTACGAATTTGAAGAAGAAGTCAATATTTACGACGAAGTGGACGAGGAAGGATACAAGAAAGTTGTTCGAGGACGTCTAGACCAGGATGACTTTGTTGTCGACGACAATGGCGAGGGGTATGCCGACGATGGACGCGAAGAGGACTGGGAAGATGGCCGTCGCGCTGGATACTCAAGTGAGGAAGATGATAATGCCCCTCGAGGCAAAGCTGGTATATATCATATGCCCTACTGTGGAACTGAATATCATTGACGCGTCCTCATAGGCAAACGAAAGCGGGAAGAAGACGACGAGAAAAAGAAGAAGATTAAGAATGGCATCAGCAACTATTTTACTGCAAAGGCTACCACAAATGCACCGAAGCCCAAGGTGCGAGGATTACTATGAAGCATTGGACAATATCTAACAACCTAACAGCCAATAAAGACGGCCGACGACGATGCGTTCATGGCAGACTTGCTCGGAGAAGTCGATGTCAACGTCCCAAGTCGCCCTGCCCCTCGAATGAAGCCAGTCAAGGACGAGCACCGACGAAAGACCAGAGTTCTTTCTCCACCTCTGATGCACAATCAGTCGAAATCAGGCTCTCGGATAGACTCAAGCCAGATGATGAACACGCCTCCCGCTGAGGCCACGATGAACGATGATGATGGATACGCGCCAATGGACGACGATGTCCTTATGAGCGACCCAATGCCATCTTCTCCTGTCACAAACGCCATGGAAAGGAGGTCACAACCAGTTGTCAAGATTGAGGAAGAAGACGAGGATGATTTGGACGTGGCCCAACCAATTGGCCAATCAATATCTGCTGGAGCGGCAATCAACATGTCGGGCAGACGACCTGCGCCAAAGATCAAAGCTGCACCATCATCGCCACCGCCAATGCCGTCATCTGTGGGACCGGCCGTGGACGCTTCAGCATGGAATCGACTCAATGAAAGCCTAAACGTTATGAGTAGTCCTGCTGGTCCTCAGGTGGCGTCAAATGTTGGCAAATTAAACCCACAGCATGCTGTGGATGAAGACGGCAGCCTCAATTTCTTCTGGATGGACTACACTGAGATTCTCGGCAACCTCTGCTTGTTTGGAAAGGTCAAGGACAAGAGCACAGGAAACTTTGTCAGTTGTTTCGTAAAGATTGACAACATCCTACGAAAACTGTTCTTCCTTCCGAGAGAATATCGACAGAAGCATGGACGAGCTACCGACGAAGAGGTTGGAATGAGCGACGTCTATAACGAAGTGGACGGCATCATGAGCAAATTGCGAGTTGGCACATTCAAAATCAAGCCTTGTGAGAGAAAATATGCTTTCGAGCTCCCAGGTATCCCAAAGGAGGCCAGTTACCTGAAGCTGCTCTACCCATACGATAAGCAAGCCCTTTCGAATGACCTCACAGGAGAGACGTTCTCGCATGTGTTTGGCTCCAACACTGCTCTTTTTGAACAATTCGTTTTATGGAAGAATATCATGGGGCCGTGCTGGCTAAACATCCAGGGCGCCGATTTTCAAGCTCTGAATAACGCTTCCTGGTGCAAGCTGGAACTTGTGGTCGATAAGCCAGACAACATCTCTACCCTTGGCGAGTCAGACAACCTGGACGTGCCGCCTTTGACTCTGATGAGCATTGCTCTACGTACCACCTACAACTCGAAAGACAACAAACAGGAGATCCTGATGGCCAGTGCCAGGATCTACGAGAATGTTGTTCTTGGAGACCCAACACCGCCGGAGAAGATGCCCTGCAAAAGTTTCACCATCATGCGTCCGATCCAAGAGGCATACCCGATAGGCTTTGAAAAGCTTGATGTCCCCAAACACAAAGGCACGATCATGCTGGAGAGGAACGAGCGGGATCTTCTCAGCAAGTTCATGGCCATCCTTGGCAAAATGGACCCAGACGTGCTCGTGGGCCATAAGCTCGACGATGTCGATTTCGGCGTTCTACTCAGCAGAATGAAGGAACGAAACACGCCAGGCTGGCATCGTATCGGTCGTGTCCGACGAAGTGACTGGCCCAAGAACTTCGGACGTGGCGGTGGAAGCTTCTTCGCTGAGCGACAGTTAGCTGCTGGCCGACTTCTCGTTGATCTGGCCAACGACATGGGTAAATCACTTATGACAAAATGCCAGTCGTGGAGTCTGAATGAGATGTGCGAGCTGGTCCTTGGAAAGGACAATGTGCGGCGCGAGCTCGACAATGAGGCTGTTCTCAAGACGTGGGCGTTGACGAGAGAAGGCTTGATGAGTTACGTTCAGCATTGCGAAGCTGATACGCACTTCATCGCTGCTATTGCCCTCAAGACCCAAATGCTGCCTTTAACAAAAGTCCTCACTAATCTCGCTGGTAACTCGTGGGCTCGCACATTGAGCGGCACGAGAGCTGAACGTAATGAGTACATTCTGTTGCATGAATTCCATCGTAATAAGTACATATGCCCTGACAAAATCTGGGGCAAAGGAAAGCAGAAGGTCGAAGAGGAGGCGGCTGAAGGTGAAGAGGGTGTGGATGCGAAAAAGAAGGACAAGTACAAGGGTGGTCTCGTTTTCGAACCCGAAAAGGGACTTTACGACAAATTCATCCTGGTCATGGACTTCAACAGTTTGTACCCTTCTATTATCCAGGAGTACAATATCTGTTTCACCACGGTCCAGCGCGCCGATCTGACCGAAGACGACGAGCGAGTACCAGAAGTTCCAGCAGATCAGGCCATGGGTATCCTACCAAAACTCATTGCTACTCTTGTCAGCCGTCGACGAGAAGTCAAGAAACTCATGAAGGACAAAACTGCCACTTCGGATCAGCTCGCTACCTGGGACATCAAACAGCTTGCCCTCAAACTCACTGCTAACTCTATGTACGGTTGTTTGGGATACACAAAGTCTCGATTCTACGCCCGACCGCTTGCTATGCTCACTACCTATAAGGGCCGTGAGATTCTGCAGAGCACCAAGGAGCTTGCTGAAAGTGATGCGCTTCGTGTCATCTACGGAGATACTGATTCCGTTATGATCAACACGAACAAGGACAACATCCAGGAAGCACTCACAATCGGACGAAATTTCAAAAAAGCAGTCAATGAACGGTACCGACTTCTTGAGATTGATATCGACAATGTCTTCCGTCGGATTCTACTACACGCTAAGAAGAAGTACGCCGCCATCAACATGGTCGAAATCGATGGCAAATTTGTAGAGAAGCTCGAAGTAAAGGGATTGGATATGAGACGAAGGGAGTACTGTGCTTTGTCAAAGGAGACATCGTCGTGAGTATTCCTGCTATCGACTGCCCATCACACCGCTAACAATGCTTCAAGTAAACTCCTCGGTTTCCTGCTCTCTGGCGACGAGCCTGATACCGTCGTTGAGAACATTCATGAATATCTTCGCCAACTAGCAGCTCGCATGCGTGATTTCAAAGTCCCGGTGCAAGCATACACAATCTTCACCCAGCTCGGTAAAGCACCCAAGGAGTACCCCAACGGCAACTCTATGCCTTCTGTGCAAGTTGCACTTCGCCAACTGGCCAAGGGAAAGCACGTCAAAGCCAAAGATGTCATGTCCTTCATCATCACCGGCGAAAGCGGCGGTTCAGCCGAAGCAGCTGCGAAGAATGCTTACCCTCTGGAAGACATCCTCAAAGCCGACTCTGGTCTAAAGCCAGACATTGACTACTACCTCCACAAACAGATTCTCCCACCAGTAGAACGTCTCTGCGCGCCTATCAGTGGAACGAATGTCACACAACTAGCAGACTGCCTTGGTCTCGACACGAGTAAATATCGCGTCAGCAGCGTATCCAATAATGCCTCAAGCGCGGCAGAAGAACTCCAACCCCTCGAAAGCCAGATACCCGATTCCGTTCGCTTCAAGGACGCAATGCCACTTCAGCTCCGTTGTTTGGCCTGCAAATGCTCCTTCGATTTCCGCGGTCTCATTCCTCCCACCTCACGAATGGAGGATGAGCGAAAAGAAGCGGTCGTCACGCACGAAGGTCTCCAATGTCCCAACGAAACATGTGAAAGACTCCTCTCCAACATCACAGTAGTGGCACAAATGGAATCACAAATCCGACAACACATCGCACGCTACTACGCCAACTGGCTCATCTGCGACGAACCACAATGCGGCAACCGTACGCGCCAAATTTGCGTGTACGGCCATCGTTGTCTCGGTCCCCGCGGTCTGGGACAAGGGTGTCTGGGGAAGATGCAGCAGGAGTATTCAGAGAAGATGCTTTATAACCAGTTACTATTTTTGCAGGGGATGTTTGATGTTGATCGGGCGAGGGAGAAGGCGGATAAGGAGGCAAGGGAGGGCGGGATGAAAGGGGAGAGGAAGGATTCTATTCAGATTTTGGGAGAAGTCAATAGGGTGAGGTTTGAAACTGTGAGGGGGATTGTTAGGGAGTATTTGGCGAGGAATGGAAGGCAGTGGGTTAGTATGGGGAGTTTGTTTAAGTTTGCGCTTGTGTAGGGAGGGGTGATGCATGGGAGTTTGTGGGTTGGATGGGGTTCTTGATTATGAATATTATTTTTGACTGCTTGATGTAGCGTTGAGTGGTGTGTGTGCTCTGTTTTGCATGGGGGGGGGTGGAGTTTATAGTAATGACTTGCACGCTTTTTCAATTTCATCGCCGTTCTATCTATCAAGTTGCGCATTTGTGAGTACTCGAAAATGGAGAGGCACCAAAATCAAAAAGTGATGGGAAAGCATAACTCAAGGTTGTAAGGTTGACAGCACAAGCTAACTCCATTGCTGATGATCAAGGCGGCATCGCATCACATCACACTGAAGCGATGCTGCTCAACTCGAGTTGTAGGTGTACATACTGTACATACAACCTGGTCATTCGTGAACTCTGTTCCGTTTCTGACGACACACACGCTTGAATGACGAGATAGGCTTACCAAGAGCGCTGCACTCCCCATCTCGTAAAGCAGTCTCAAGATTTTTTCAACGATTCCAAAAACAATATCGCTAGAAGATTATTGCTCTCGAACTGAGCTCGAGGACATTGTATTTATTCATCAGTTGCTTGCTGCTGGGAAAACAGCACCGAGGGGGGTGTAAAGTTGTGGAGATGGAACAGAGTTGAGCTGGACATCTCGTCCTCTCCTCCTAAGCCGTCTAAGCATTTTCACGTTGTAACTGTCCTCACGGAGGAGAAATAAGTTGATAATCAATATCTTTCATTGATGATATATGCTATTACTCTTATGCATTACGCTCAATCAAGAGTCTCTCTCAAAATCAACAGCCAAGCCCTTCTTTCCTAGGGATGCTCCAAAAAAACGCCGTAAATGCTAACAATCTCCCAATGCCATGGTCGCTGACCAATGATTATGCTATCCGACAAAAGAAATACAAACAAATCGGTTTCTGCAAACTATTCACACAAAGCCAAAGCTTACAAAGCCATGGCAGCAACAACAGCACCGGCAAACAACCCAGCAAACGACCCACCAACTCGTACACCGGCATTGGTCGTAACCATAAGTGGACCACCAGTAGTAGACTTAGAAGGAACATAAGTCGTTCCGAAACCAGTGTTTGTGGCCGCAGCAGGAGCGGTAAGGATACCAGTTGCAGTAGTACCATAGACAGGTACAACAGTGACGGCAGAGGTAGCTGGAGCCAAACCAACAGCAGCGGCAGTGGCGGCTCCGACGGGAGCAATGGTCGTGAAAGCGACTTGAGGCACTGTGACGGCGGTGGAGAGTAGAGTCACGCGGCTGGAGGATGGGATTGGGAAGCCGGCGGATGGTCCGGTTGAGTAGGTGCAGGGGACTGTGTAGGTCTGAGCGATGGTGATGGTGGTCATTGGGATGGCTGTTGGTGAATTGATTGTGAGTGGTGATACAGGAGTGCTTGCTGCTGGTGGAGCTGCGCACTTGGAGCATGGGATTGTCCTGGTGGATGTCATGGTGATCGTTGAAATGCTTGGGGACTGCAAAACAATGGTGGTACCCGCGGCAGTGATGGTCTGGCCAATTGAGCATGAAGAGAACGTTGTGTAGACGACCTTGGTGGTGGTGCTCCCTACTGCAGGTGTGACCGTAGACTTGACCGGCGAGTTTGGTGTCGAGGCTGGGGTAGAAGCGGGAGGAGTACCGGCAGCAGTCAATGGGATTGAGCTTGGGCAGTTGGTGATCAAGCCTGGGTTCTGGGGAATATGAGCAGCGCAGATGCCAATCAGGTAAGTCAAAGCCTTCTGGACTTCGGCATCATCAGCTCCATGGGCAGTGATACAGTCGATGACGTTCTTGGTGAAGTCCGCCTTGGGGCAGAAGCACTCGTGGTCGCTGTTGTCTTTGCAGCCAGTCTGTCCAATCCAGGTGTTGAGACATTGTGGGACTACATCTGGGCAAGGCGCAGTCGTGACTGGTGGAGATGGCTTAGTGGAGGAAGGCTTTGGAACAGGGATACTGGATGAAGTTGGCACTGGCAAGCTGCTTGTAACAGGGCTGACTGGAGTCGAGGATGAAGCTGGGACGGTTGGTACTGGAATGCTTCGGCTTGGAGATTCTGGCACTGGCACACTGGAGGTTGTCGAGGCTGGAACAGCTGGAGTGGATGGGGAGGGTAAGCATGAAGACCCAGAGCTACCATATGAGCATGAAATTGCCGGGATCGGAATGCTCGAGCTGGGAACAGCTGGAGCGGATGGGGATGGGAAGCATGAAGACCCAGAGCTACCATATGAGCATGAAATTGCTGGAATTGGGATGCTCGAGCTGGGAACATTTGGAACTGGAACGCTCGGGCTGCTGGTGGTGACAGGGACAACCAGTGTGGAGGATACCGAAGGCATAGGGGCGCATCCAGCACCTCCTGAGGATCCATTGCCATAAGAGCATGGGACAGGCATGCTAGAAGCGCTGGGAACAGGGACAGAGCAATCAGGCCCCGAGCCGCCGTTGGAGCATGACATCGGGGTGGAAGAAATCGCAGGGACTGGGACTGAGCATCCAACTCCAGAGCCACCGTATGAGCACGGCAATGGAATGCTTGAGGTGCTGCTCACTGGGCTAACAGGCGTAGAAGATGTCGAACGTACAGGTACAGAGCAGTCAGGTCCCGAACCACCGTTGTAACACGAAACTGGAATGGAAGAAGTCGAAGGAGCTGGAGCTGAGCATCCAGGTCCAGACGCACCGTATGAGCAAGGCACTGGGATGCTCGAGCTTGGTACATTTGGCACTAGCTTGCTGGAGCTCGGCACAGCAGGCGTTGAGCTCGATGGAACAGCTGGGGTTGATGATGTGGTAGGCACAACAGGCGTTGAGCTTGGCTTAGAATACGTAGGAGTGGAGCTTGAGCTAGCCTTTGGTGGTGGGACAGAGCTCGCAGGGGGACTGCAGTCGAAGCCAATGCTGTGGATGCCGATATCACATCCGCTTGACGAACCCTGAGGAAGTTGGAATTGGACCTGCTTAGCTCCACCGCACTGGCTATTCTGGACGATGGTTCCTCCAGATTTGCAAGATGTGGTGTGTTTGCAAGTGGATCCGTCTTCCATTTGGTAATGGAATTCAACGTCGGTGTCCCTGGAGACGGAAACTTGATACTCTGTGATAGAGAAGTCCTTGCTCGCACCGCAAGAGATGCTTGGTCCGCTACCGGCACCCATAGTTCCCTGGATGGTCTTGCCTCCAAAGGTACGCTTGGTGAGTGTGTCGCGCTTTCCGAAGGTTGATGTGCATTGGAATCCGCTGAACGAGTATGAATCATAAGAGCTGAAGCTTCCTGTGTTCAATCCCGTCCAGTCGAAACCGGACTGTTCTTGTGATGTGCATTGATTGTTGTTGTTAGCTGGGGTGACGTATGTTGGGGCGTTGGTCCAGCCAGTGTACTGATTTATATTAGCAAAAGAGCCACGAAACAATGACCAATTGCCTTACAGTAGCCGAAGCTGTGCCGGCAAAGAGAAGTGCTGAGGACCTCATGATGAAGGTCGGGATTAGAACTGGAAAAAAAAATCGAATATGAACAGAAATCGACTGAGCGAGTGGTTTTGCAATAAGCAAGAAACGAAAGTGAATGTTCTAAGTGAGAAATGATGGCAAGACTGGCTGAAAGAAAGTAGATGCAGGAAGAAAAGAGATACTGCAACAGGATACCAGGTTCCTTAAGAACTCGATTCACTCCTTGGAGGCACATTTCAGAAGTGGAGAATGGATTTGTTTCTCAACCTTGAAACGATCGACATTTGTCGATTCTGACCAGTCAGAATCATTGACGGTATAGCTGCATGCAATGACCATGGCCAAGAAGTCTGTCCGGCGGTCTAGCTTAGGTCGCATCAGGTTAGGGAAGGAGGCCAGCAAGATGCTGTTGTCGTTGGATGTTCATGCAGCGCTTTCGGTAGCCATGAAACACAGGGGGCCAACCGCCAGCGCCTGGTACCTGCATCTGTGTGGCGCAAAAGGTCCGACTCGCTCACAGCCATTTGCAGCAAAAAGGGGAGTCGCCGCACTGACAGGCCCCTAAGGTGTGGCTACGGCCGATGTCGACATCGGATCAGCTGGTTGAGGCTCTTCGAGACGCTCAGAGAGCAGAAGGGCCAGGTTTACGCGCTCCAAATCGAACAACAGGTTTACCGTGGGCAGAAAACCTAAGAATAGCAGTGGTATTCTTGCAGAACTCCGAGAATCTTTGTTTGCCGCTTCCCGAACCGCTGTCAATGTCTCTCAACTCTACGGTTCCTATTCTCGGTTTCGAGAGACGAAGTGGAACTGAGGAGAGAGAGCCAGTGGCAAATGCCTGTCCCAGGAGCACAAAATAGCCAGTGCCGTTGCATTCGGATTGGCCCGAGCGAACATCAAGGTCTTGCACAAGAACAAGAAAACATTGGCCCGGTTTTCGCTGTACTGCGCCCCAATAGCTGGGGTAAAAATCATGCATCATGACTTCAGACAAGGCACAGGCTGCTGGGCACAACCGAAAGACATTGCAAAAGGGGGGTGTTCTCGAAAGCCAAAAGAGAGGTAAATATCATTATGCAGGATGGACGATCGATGGTGGAACGTTTTGAAAAACGGTGGGTTAGTCATAGCTTGTGGGTATGTACGATGAGCTTCAGACTCAACAGAAGAGGAAACAAAGGCAAACTTAAATTAAGAATATACAGCATGAACCTCAAAGCCCGATCAAATCCTGGCAATTTCCCCCAGCGAATTTGCCAGAAGTTTGGAGCCTCAATCAAAGTTTGTTCTGCAGACTGTTCTCGACGGACAACATCCCTACTATTGCACGCTGCATGTTGTCACCGAAGACCGTGAATGGACAGAGGAGAAAATAACCCGGGAATGCTATACAAGGATGCAAATGGATCTAGGAAAAAAGAATCTCGATGCCAAGATGGATCCAAAGATACTTTCTCCGCCGAACCAAAGGTCAATAATTGAGTATGTAATGGAGAGTCCTGACAATCCTGCAATTGAATCAATTCGAAGATCAATACCCCAAATAGCCAGGAAATCATCGCCTTTCCTCCCAAATTTCAGTTGTTCAAATTCTACCAGAATATGCAATTACTTCTAAGAATAAAAAAGTAAAACAAATCGGTCGCACCGTCGAAGGACACATGCAAGTCTGCATCAAAACACGAGATACAGGTCCGCCCGCCTAGAAACATGTTTCCACACTAGCTCAGGTGGGAAAAAGGCCCCTGCTCCCTCCACCGCAATGCAACCAAGATCATAAAAGAAAATCCTCCGCTTCCAACAAACTCTGGCTAGCCACAAAGCTGAATCCGCCAAACGGATTCGCCTGCTGATCATCAATTGCCTCTTCAAGTGCATCCGCAAACGACTTCCGAGAGAGTACCGGACTAACCGCCAGATCCGTAAACTCCTCGTCAAAGTTCTCCGCGAGCTCCGGATCTGTGATCAACGGCTTGATGGGAGGTTCAACCTCCCGTCTTGCCAACTTTTTCCAGTCGATGGCTTTGAAGAATTGGTGGGTTTTCATGATGGTCAGGTCTTTCGGCATATTGTACCCGAGGCGTTTGTGTGGCTCTTTGCGCAGGAACCGTATAAGTAGATCCTTCGCATTCGGTCCTAGGAAGTATGGAATGACGAGTTTTTTGTGGACTATAGCTTGCTCGATTTTGGCGTTGTTATTCCCTCCAAATGGTGGCTTTCCAGTAAGGAGGTCGAAGGCGAGGGCACCCAAACTCCACCAGTCTACAGCAAAGCTGTATTCCTTGCCAGCAATGATTTCAGGTGCCATGTAATCCACCGTCCCAAGGAAAGAGTTGCATTTGGCATCATCGTCCACGGATACCTTGGAGAGGCCAAAGTCAGTAAGCAAAAGGTGCCCTTCCGCATCCAAGAGACAGTTCTCGGGTTTTAGGTCACGATACACGACACCAAGATTGCGGTGCAAGTGTTCCAAGGCAAGAATCATCTCAGCCATGTAGAACGCAGCAGTGGGCTCGTCAAACATCCGCTCCATTTTCAGATGGTGGAAAAGCTCTCCCCCTTGCGCGTACTCCAGAATGAGGTATAACTTCTCGTGGTCCTGGAAGGCGTAGAATAACTTGACGACGAAAGCGTGACGATTGACACTCTCCAGGATCTGTCGCTCGGTCTTTGTCTGCTCCACGAGTCTCTTGTGCACGACCAAGGAGGCTTTCTTAAACTGCTTTTGGGCAAAGAGACGGCCAGTACCTTGCTGCCTGACAAGATGGACAGTTCCAAACGAACCCTTTCCAAGACACTTCAATGGCTCAAAGTCCTCAGCTGCCATTTTTCGCATCATGGTGTCCCGCTTTATACCACCTTCGACCGCACCGAGGAATGACTTTGACCGGACATCAGGACTGACGAAGTCCTGTTCCAGAGGGACTTCGTAAACGTCCATCTCAGTCTTATCGCTATCACTAGCATCTGAGCCCGTGCTTGAGAACTCGCGACGGAGCGCCGGAGCAGCGTATGGCGACCGGTTTCCTATACTGAGGGCATCAAGCTTCAGCTTCAAAGCACTGATGCCGGAAGGTGTCATCGGTCGCATGGCTGGGCTACTGGTGACACTCGAGAAGTCCCTCCGAGGACCCAACCTTGGTGTGCTGGCAACTGAGAAGTCACTAGCAGACTCCTCGCCGCCTGACCCTGCCGGTGTCTGAAATCCACGAATAGTTTGCACGGCGGGTGCGACAGGGCCTTTGGCTTGATTCCTTCTCTTCTTCTTCGCCGCTCTCTTCCGGACTTTCTCAAGATCGAGCTTAACATGCTCGGCCGTGTCTTCTACCATCAGGCTGTTGAAACGCGCAGGGGACTGCGATGCGATTCGAACTGGCGGACTTGCCGCGATGGTTCGCAATCCATTCACAGCCCTCGCAGAAGGCCGAACAGGGTCGAGACTTTCTCTTCGATTTTCGACCTTCGTGATACCGAGTCCACCTGTCCCTGAGCCGTTCTGAACAACAGTGGGTGTTTCACCCTCCTCGAAGGTGAACATGGTCATCTTGCGTAATTTCGCAGCGTGTATAATGTAGAACAATGTCTATCAATTTGTGAAGGTGCTCTGAATTAGGGGCATGGATTCTCGTTCAAGTATTTCAACTGTTGCGATTTTGTCAGTGAAAGCGATTTCCGCGACCGGTTTGCGAGTGCCGTACCACCATGTACAGACGGATGCTGTCCACAGAAAATGCCCGCCTCCTCACGGCGGGCAAAAGACCACTACTGGCGGGTCGAGCGCAGCAAAGGTGCGATCGGTGCGAGAAATAAGGCCTGAAATATCCAAGAGGAAGAGCTTGTCCGAAGCGAGGCAGACGGCGTCAGCAGAAAAAGTGGTCTCGGAATTGCAGAAAGGGCCCATGGATGATATGATGGTGGTGTTTGAAATTTCGTTTGTGATCGCCAGGTGGTAGCCGGCGACAGGATTTATATAAGCTGGATCTTGAGTTGTTTGCTGGAGTTGGGGAAAAGTTGGAAGTGTTGCAAGAAATGTGAAGGGGTAAACTAAAAGCCACAAATCCATAGTATCCACCTTCACGTGCCATGCTCAGCTCAGCCATTGGCATTACGCGACGCGAGCCTTGATTGCTTCAATGTTAAGCTACATACGTATTCGTGTACGCTTAATTGGGTCTATGGAATACAGTGTGTATAGGATGGTATCATTAAGTGCGTCGCTCATTTCCTTCCAAAAACGCTGCAATTCCTGTCCTTCCAATATTGGTTCCACGTCGTGAAGTCATTTCCCACGTTTGCTACCAAAATTAGGCGTCCCAAAATCATACCCAGTAATACAGAAAGAGAATTGCCAAATTGAACCAAGTTCCTAGTAGCCGATCTCCTCTTCCTCCTCTATTTCCTCCCTACGCCAGGCGTTGCAGGCAAGGGTACCTTGCTCGGTTCTGGCTGGTTCAGCACATCTGCCAGATCTTCCAATGCCGCGCTAGGCTTCTCTTCAATAGCCAAAGAATCGTTGAGCGCAATTGGTGGTTCTACCTTGCCAGATTCCTTCTCCAGGACAGCACTCTCGTCCATATCAGACGCGTAATTGGATTCCCCATCCGAACCGGCAGCATCCTCGGGAGATAATTTGTCTTTCGCGAGACGGGTTTCTCTGCCGCGCTTGTGGCAGTACCAGAAAACGAAGAGAAGGACTATAATATGCCGGTCAGAGATTATGTTGAACAACATATTAGAAAGTGGACTTACGGAACACGGCCAAGCTCATCAAAACATTGGTTCCTGTCAGGACAGCGGGAAATCGCAACTTCAAGAAGTTGAGAATGCTTCGTAGCATCGTCGCAACAGCACCTTTCTGGGCCACCAGCGACTTGAGAGAAGGTATCCTCCTTTTTGCCTTGCCAGCACCGCTCGCCGCCGCTTTGGCATCAAATCCAGGTTTCTCAGAAGTCGCTGCCAGAATTTCAGGGCCCAGACTGGCCGTCATTTTCGCTGGCAGACTTTTGACCAATGTCTGCAGAAACGGTGGCATGGCAGCGAACAACTTTGTCAATTGCCCTTCGGAGCGAGTGAGCAGTTTCTCCAGGTCGTCATAAGCTGTGGGAACACCATTCACAATGTCCTTGAGAATTTGCGTAAATTCCTCCATCAGTTTCTGCGACTCCTTGGAAAAACTGAAGGCGCGATTATTGACAGCCGATAGGTTCAACTGGTCGAGGATTGATGTCATATCCTCCTGCTCTTTCTTTGCCTCAGCCGCAGCGATGTCCTCCTCGATGGTGGTCTTGTCGCTAGACTTGACGGCCTCAGCGGCTGATTGTAGGTCGGAAGCTGCTAGCTCTTTTCCTTTGCCCTGATAGCGGGTCAGCGTTGAATTGCAAGCCCTCGAGTAACCTACCTTTCCAGGAAACTTTATGTTAGGAACGTATGACCAATAGTCCTTCTTTTTCTTCTCAGCGGCGCTACCATCTTTGGACTCGTCAATTTTGCCTTCTTTCAGTTCACCTTCTACGAGAGGAGAGGTAGGTAGTGGAATCTCGTTCGCACCAGCCATCAAGGCTGTCTGAGCGTCTTTACCAACAACCTTCTCGCCATTGTCCAGTATTACTACAGGTCTTTCTGGGAGTGGAGGTGGTGCCTCTTCAGATGTGATTTTTTCGAGAAATTTCTCGTCTTCGTCGTTAAGTATGGGCTGAGCCTTTGCGTCGTGTTTTCTATGTTCGACTTTGTGTTCGACTTTGCCCTTGAGGGCGTTGAAGTATTCCATGGTAGAGGTGATGCGGGGATGGGGATGAGGCTGTAGGTTTGCGTGAAGATGGAGTAAAGTTATGGGTATTTCTAAGTGAGATTCAGCTGCCTATTATGATTGTTGGCCCAGATCCAAAGCTTTTCGGCGACCTAACAATGACGACTACTCAAGTCTCGCACATGCACTCTCTTGCCGCGTCGCTGAACTGCTGGTTGCTGTTTGGAGGGGTCGATCTTTCGATCTTGCCAGCCACAGCCACATTACATCATGTGGCGAAACCGACACCAACTTCTTTGAGATTTACAGACTCAACACCTAGCAACAACACTTCACGGAATAGGAGACATCAGAATTTTGTACCGTGTGAGGAACGGGAACTGTCCGCTCATTTGCTGTTCTTCTCATTGTGACATGCCCCAGAGCACTGTACATAAGTCCGATACTGCGAGCACCAACAGGTAAGCAAGTGTTGAAATCTAGCATCATTTGGGCCGAATAGAGAGTGTCTATCGTCAAGTGAACCTTGGAGATTCCAAGATTGCATTTTGAGAGAGAAGCAATACCAGGAGAACTACAGTCTTTCATGCTCTCCCTACTTCTGCAAAATTTAGTCGATGTGTCCATTTCTCCAGTGTAAATCGCTGTCCTCATCTTCATATTTGCAGGAACATTTCGTCCAACAGAGTGATGTGAGCTTTTCCACGACTGTGATAATCCTCGCACTAATCCCATCATGCTTCATTATCGACACACATTATCGACACACATTCTCAACAACACATACCAGTCAGTTCACCAGACCCCAACGCCGTCAAAACTTCATCTATCCCAAAAGGGCAATTCAGCAAGTATTTCGATGACCCGGGAATGAAAGTCCATCGCAGGAACTATTCTATCCCCAATATTTCTTCAACTCGTCTGACCCAAGCTCACTACATCTTCAAGCATTCAGACACTTGACTTCATCGTTGAGATTCCAACAGTATCACGACTGCCAAACCTGGAGCTGACTGGAATATAAAGTCGATCGCGTGGCTCTCCTTCTTCAGCACAACAACAAACCACTAACGACTTTCTTGTCGCGAAAACATCACGAAGCAAGAGCGCACCACTCACACATCCCACCACTTTCCCCTTCGACAACCGATACCCAACCTTCCCGCTCGACAACTCCTCTTCCTTGTAACATTCGCCTTCCCAGCAGATACCAGCTCGCTTCCCACCACGCTCACTGCAAAAAGGACACCCGCCCCGAGCTCGGTACCAGTCGATAGTTTGGTAAACAACACGAATGAGAACAAATCTCTATACGGACGAGTCGCGTCTCTCACAGTCAACAGTAAACAAACAAGAAGCTTTCGCGTGTGTGACCCGTTCAGATACTTTATTTATTAGGAACTCCACCTTCCCAATCCCAGCCTGGCATCTTCAAGACCGGTCTCTCATACCAACAATTCTCAAACAATTTCTGGGAGTCGAAAGGTATGTCACCTTCCCTTTATTGCCAAGGCTTAGTCCGCGACTTGGACACGGGAAATTAACACAGTCCAGAACAACTTCAACATGACATACGAAGACGACGATCTGTCGCTCGGCTTCAACTTCAACGACGATGGTCTGCCAGACGCGGGTGACAACTCGGTCGGCGAAAGCGGACATGAAGATGATCTTGCCGATGCTGAGTCAAACGCTGATGAGGACGAAGATGTGAGTGGTTACGCGTCTTTCTAATTTCTTAGGTACTGACACCGGGTAGTACGATGAGCAAGCATACAACCCAAGCAAGGGCAGTCTTGAGCGCTCTGTTAGCCTTGCTACCAGCGCTGAAGCATCAGATGGAGCACACAACCGTACCCGCGCTAATGGGCAGAGCTTTGCTACTCAGCGCCCCATTTCCGCCGACCTGGACTCTACCGACGAGCTGATTGTCAGCCTGAAGGAAAAGGGTTACAGCAATGATGCGGTCTGCGCACAACTGGTCCGCGAAGGACGCATCAACTACGACAAGAAGACCGTCGGATCGCGCTACCTTCGTCTCAAGATCGCGATCCTGGACCGTGAAGAGGAGCGTCTTGATGGCGAGCTTACCGACTGGCATGACGGCGAAGACGAAGCCTTGCTCAAGGCTGACCAGCTCGCAATAGCTGAGATCCACGACACCGTCGCGCGCACAAAAGCTCGACGCTGGCACCTCGTCGCCAGGAACCTACAGAAGATCTTGAAGAAGGAGGCCAAATACTCTCCAAGTGCTTGCCAGAAGCGATTTGTTGCAATCCAACACGGTAGTGCTACAATTCCACCAGAACTTGATGACGACCCAACTCATCGCTTCGAGGAGAAGGCTGCACGCGTTCTGGCTGCTCTCCATGACCAGAAACTCAAAGACGCCACGGAGAAGCAGGCCAAAGAGGCAAAGCGCCTTGCCAGTGACAATCTCAAGTTGCAGAAGGCTTTGGAGAAGAAGGAGCGTGCAGATAAGCGAGCAAAGGATGCTGAAGAGAAGGCGAGAGTTGCCATCGAGCAGGCCAGAAAGCGCGCCCAGAATGCCAAAGAACTCGAAGATGCTCGCAAGACCCAAGCCGACCAGATTCAAGCCCTTCGTCAGGGCAAGCCAGCACCAAAGCCGCTTCCGAAGCCAGTTATCCGAACCGCTGTCGTAGTCACGCTTGACACAAGATCCGACGTCCTCTCGCCTTCAAGCAATGGTAAATCAAAAGCGAAGGAGGATCCACGTTTTACTCGTTTGACCTTGAAGGAACTCAAGGAATTATGTAGTCAGCGTGGACTGACGCAGACAGGCACCAAGCACAGCCTCGCGGAACGCCTCACTTTCGATGATTCTACCATTTCTGTCTCGCACCTCAAAAACTTGCTTCAGAAGCGTGGTGTTTCCACAGAAGGCACTCGCGCAGAACTACAAGAACGTCTTGGGCAAGCTGATGCCAACAACTCTTCCTGGGGCCAGAAATTTGCTGGCAAGGCTGGCAAAGATGGTGCAGCATCAAACTCCAAGCGCGATGCGTCTGCCGAGCGTGAGGCACGTGCTCCAAAGCGTGCTCGTCCATATGAGCAGTTCGCCACCAGCAGATCCAACAGTCCCTTCGACGTCGACTGCTCGGGACGCCGTGGCAAGAGCTTGGGCGTCGCTCCCGACGCCAACGTGCGCAGCGATTATCCTTCTTTGACCGGCCTGGCTGCTACTGCAATGGTGATGACTGCTGACGAGGTTGATGCTGAGGAGAATCTGGCTAACGGCAATGACAAGGCGCGAAGCAAGTCTCGTACTCCAAACAACCCATTCGATGAAGACGAATTCTTGAATTTCAGTGGGGCTGAAGATGAGGGTGCTGGTGCTGGTGCTGGTACTGGTGGTGATTTTGAGGTTGAAGATCCGAGAATTTGAATTGGGCTGACGATTGAAAAGTTAAGTTCAGAGCCCCGATTGCTAGGATGCGATGATGTTGCGATCTGAGAGTAGGTTTGGTCAAAAGTTTGGCATTATTTTTGGGAGGGTCGATTTTTTGCTGGCGGGCTTTTTCTTTCAAAGCAGGTTTTTCTGGTAGGGACTCCGATTGTCGTGTTTGGCGGTGGGTTTGGGCGTTCTGTGGGGTTTCGAAATGGAAGGAATCTTGTTGGAATGGGGTGATTTTGTATGGATCGAAAACATTTGACTATGGTAATGGATACGAGCTTTTTTCATTTCATTTTGAGTGTTGATGAATACTTGATCGTTTTAGGGGGGGCTGGATTCCTGTGTATGCTTCGAATGTTTTTCAACTCAAACGCCAAGTGATCTTTTCCCAATATGCTCGGGTTGTTGGCGACTTTATGAATCTTGGTATGGATATATTCCCTAAGGTCGGGCCAGTCCTAATGAAAACAGATTCGAGATATTGTATTGTTTTGGCGGGGGGAAGAAGAGAGAGGTTGGATCATTTGCATGCGTCCCTTTCATTTCGAAGGATCGGGAACCTGATCATATTCGTGTGTGTTGTGTTCACCACTCACCAAGCTTTAGTAGCGCTTGAGTCGAAAAGAAAGATTCTTTCATGCTGCTACCTCCAACGCACGCCTCAACATAGGGTAGGCAGACTAATGTGGCTTTGATCGGCTCATTTCTTTGGTCCTGTATCGCTTGTGGTGGTTGTTTCTCTCTATGTGATTCACTAGCGAAAGTATGCATTCCGAAATGGTATTGGAAGAGAGGACACGGAAAGCATCGAAATTAAACCACGCCTCTAGTTCTTCAATGCTGGACCAGCTAGATTCTTTCTTGAGGACTTCTGCTATCGCTAAAATACCTTGGATTGGTCTTTGGTCATTTATTTGTTCAAGTCTGACATCGGGTATCCATTTGCGAAGGAAAACAATATAATGTGGAATTAGCCAGTCGACGGTGCCAAGTAAAGTCCTGCTATATCGATTTATTTAGGCAGGCTATAGCTCTATTAGCATGATTAGCAGCATTGAAGGAATTGGGATATAGGTTACTTGTACCTCTAATGATCTATGCTGGAAACATGTCCAACTCCAGGAGGTTCGAAGGAATGAGTAGCATATCATGTTCTGCTTCTATTTATGCGAATCGTCGACTTTGTTCCATCCGATATGTTCACAAGTTGGTTATACCGAAGTCCAGAGCTCCTCTAGCCCTCGTATATCCTTGATTGCGATGACATCTCTCCCCTTAGCTGTGATTGTCAGCGTCCTCTTTTCTTCTCCCACTGTCCACCGCTCATCTCGATACTTCTCTTCTCGATCAAGAAAGATGGTATTCCAGCCAGCATCCATTCCCCCCAACACATCTTTTTCCATATCGTCGCCAACATGCACCTTGACAAAATCTTCGCCCTCGATATCAGTGAAAGAAGGAAGTCGAGTGAAAGAATCTAGAGCAGCTTGAAAGATTTGAGCACTCGGCTTCTCAATCCCAACCTGGTAACTCGTGGTAACGAAGCTGATGTCTTTCCTCTTTTGCCTTGATTCACCTTCCTTATGCACACCGACCCCAAGAGATCTGAGGATCGGTGAAACTCGAGGATCTGAGTTCGTGATTATTCCAACGGTCGTTGATTTCCATGGCCACTCAAGCGGCGGCGTTCCGAATTTCTGCTCAAATCTCGTAGTTTTGAGGTATTGGAAGAATGGAAGAACATCTCTGAATAAGATGTAGGCTCCATTGGAACTGTATTGCTTCATCAAGTCTCTTATCATAACATCTGGAACATATGTGGAGGTTATTGGCTCGAAGGACTTGCGTATCACCTATTGGGATGTAAGTTAGGATTTGTAAAACATGCAAAGTTGAGGGCGAACTTGCTCGCGCCCACCAAAGATCTGACAATAGCCCCGTCTGTAGGATTATGTTAGTCTTCAGGCTATCGAGCATTTGAAGCCGCCGAGCCAACATACATCCTTGCCATAATTTGGGAATTGCGCTGAAACAGACTTGAAAGCTGCAAAAGAGCTTTAGTTATGGAACTCTAATGCTATGCTTTGTTGAAATTACCAGTTTTGAATGAGACAGCGAGCGCATCTTCATCGAAGTTCTTGATGCCATACTTTCGAGCACATCTCGCATATGTTGCCGCAATGGGTTCTCGCGGCCTGAAAAGCGTGCCAAAAGCGTCGAAGCAAAGAAGCAGATGCTTGTCTTTCAGACTGCCGCCGAGCTTCAATGACATTGAACAGAGATGGCAGGTTTCCTGATGACTGAAAACATTCGATGCGAAAATCAACATGCAGATCACGTGCGAGTATCCTGCTTGGCACCCGAAAAAGGAGGTCCGCAAACAAATCGGTGATAAGAGGAGCGAAGACGCAGGCGTCGGGATCAGGGGAGTTACAAGTTCCAGCTACGTAGTGCTTCGCTACGCTGCTTGTTCAGATTGGTGCTTCTTGAGGGGCTGGCTGTACCAAGGTAGGCTAAATAAAGTACGATCTCTCGGGTTGCCCAAGCCGAAACCCCTTTGTGGTGCTTGCACTCTCGATAGGCACAAGCAACAAGAAATGGAGGAAGGCCGGATGACGAATGCTCTGGCGTTATTCGCGCAGGTGAGGAGATGCTGAGCTTCTCCCGTCGCAGCTTGCATCACATGTGGCCAGTTCCTTGTTCCTTCAACGGTGGTTCGCCCCGTCTTTCTCATCTTGCTTCAGCTTAGGTTGGGTGCTTGCTGCTAGGACCTGACACGCTCTGATGCATGCTGCCGGTGAGCGTGCGTGCTGTTTGAACTGCTCGTACGGTACAGCGGCGGCCATGCAAACGTGATAAAACAGACGAAGAGATATATCTACTCTTCAATTGTCCAAATGATGATTATTGATATCATTGAGATGAGGGAAGAGGCCGAGCTAGATGAGAGTGCAATACATTGACTAAGCGGTGGTTTTAAACCGGCGATCCAAATGATGAGGCACCGCCCAAAGGGAAACAACACTCTTAACTCGAGATCGATATCGAATCAAATCCTTGTTATTTAAAATTCATACAGCTTTGCGGCCTGGCGGGGGTAGGAGACATGCATTGACTTGAGCCGACTGTGGAGGCTTCTTTGAGTAGTGGAAGAAATGAATGAACAAATTCTATCTAACTTTGCCATTGCCAATTACTTCGCATCATCATCAAGAGCACACATCTGTCTCATTGGTATCCTTATAAAGCTCTGATTGCTCGTTGCTGGTCCAACGCTGGAACCTTTTGAATCTACAGCTATACATGTACCGCACTTTGATTGGCAAGACAGGACAGTGTTTTGTGAGCAACGTCAGAATTATGGAAGTGATGATGAGGGTGGAAGCAAAAGGAGAAATTCTCCTCAACTTCAAAAAAACAAGCCTCGTCGAAGAAGAGAATGCTTTGATCGAGGAATGGGTCAAGCAAAACCGGAGCGGGTGTATGTTAATTACCGTACTAGTATGCTTCGCCTCAAAACTGATTAGCGTTATTTAGACTCGCTACCTAGAAGTTGGGGTTTGAGCTGTCTCCCTCTCCTCACAAAAATCTCCCTCTCCAGTTCTCTGCTGCGCTCCTCACTCACAACAGCTCTCACCCAAAAACTACCTCTCTCTACCTGCGGTCTATCCAGAGTAAGTAAAACCATACCAACTGCCCAATATCACCACCACCACAAATCCACGCGTTTTTCTTGCAAATCCGCGCGTCTTTGACCTCGATTTGCTTCATTCTGCCCGTGTTTTCCAAACTTCATTCCATCGTGTCTTTGAAGTCGTCGTCGCGACGCTGTCGCATTCAGCATCAGCCTTTCGCAGCACACAGTAGAGCTGACATTCAACGCAACAGTCGCATCAACTTCAACTAAACTTAATCACAGTCGCGTACTCTTGGTAAGTCCATTCCTTTGCAATTGACCCCAAAAACAGGTGATGCGATGCGCCCGGCGGATTGTTTGGCTCCTACGGGTCACTGTCAACACGCCTTGTCGCGCTCCCTCACTGCACATCTTCAACCTTCACTTCTCAACACCACCACGATCGAAAGCGCAAGAATTTCTTGTCACCTGATTGTTGTTCCCATTGTCACAAGTTGGCTTCCGGTCTTTTTGATCCACTCTGAAGTTGCGCGCTCTGCATCCACTATCACTTTGCGCTCACCCTCACCCTCGCCCTCCACCTTCCACCAACTTCTCTGCCACCATCAATCAACTCTTTCACACTCAACCAATTCTCAACGCAACCACCCTCGAGCTTCAGCTAATCATCGTCGCTTCATTAGCAATCATGCCTAAGGAAGTCAAGGCACGCAAGGCCAAGTCCAAGGTCGAAGGCAAGAGAAAGAAGGGTAAGGGTTTGCAACCCGTCTCTTTCAATCAGTCAAACTTTAACACTTTATAGACCCCAATGCGCCAAAGCGTGGTCTATCGGCGTACATGTTCTTCGCCAATGACAACCGCGACAAGGTTCGAGAGGACAACCCAGGAATCAAGTTCGGTTTGTTTTATTCCCGACCGTCTGTTAAGTTGAAGTCATCCTAACATCACGCAGGCGAGGTCGGCAAGCAGCTGGGAGAAAAGTGGAAGGAATTGACCGCCAAAGACAAGGAGCCGTATGACAAGAAGGCGAAAGAGGACAAGGAGAGATATGAGCGCGAGAAAGCCGAATACGCTGTGAGATTACCCTGCTCCTTTTAAACTAGGGCCTACCATGCTTACTGACTACAAGAACAAGGGCGCTGCCGAGGAAGACGAGGACGACGAGTAAGGGCGTCCTCAATGTCCACTGCTATGACGACTACATTTGCCCGCGCTCACCAACGACTGCGCACATGAGTGGGCTCTACTCCTTTCCCTTTTCATATACCTCTCTCGATATTTGCTGGAAGCGGGCACGGCGGTCATGATGGAGGAAACACTTTGCTACACTATACGATACAATGGGGTTGTCAAACATCCGTCATGAGTTACGTGTGTGCGGCCGGACATGATATATTCTTTACTGGGCTGGATTTCTTCAAAGGTGTAACAATAGCAGCTATGCTTTAATTGATGGCTTCTCGAAATGTCTTTGTCTCAAGAACATGTTCTTACTGTGATAATCTTCATCATCCCGTCTTCAATGGTCACTCATTCGTTCCCTGGTTAGCTCTCCCACGCAAGCTTTGCACCTGTACTGACAAGAAGAGAGTAATGATCGGACAGATACTCAATTTGCCAGAGGTCATAGTTTCCCATGGTCAACACCCGATGCGGGTGACGACAGCGCCTTTACTTGGAATCCTAACCACCAATGTGATGTCTCCTGGTCTAACTAGTCCATCAATATTTACGCGCCTCATTACAGCGTGCTCACTCTTTTCTCAGTGCCAGGTCACTCTTACCAATCTCTCACCATTCCAATCCATCCCCTCTGCTTCCTTCGCAAAACTTGCACGTTATATCACAACAAGCCACAAAGCAAAGTAACACACTCAAATGCCAGCCAGAGTGGCCTAGTGGTTAAGGTATCCCGTTCCCACGTCTTTGACGCATGAATCACGGGAGGACACGGGTATGTACATTTTATGGCTTGGAGGCGGTAGAGCAATTGAATTGACAGGCGGTGACAGGTTCGAACCCCGTCTCTAGCAGCGGAGATTTTTTTGATTTTTTTGATTTTGTGATCTAGATCTAGATCTGGCTGGTAGTGCTTGGATCGAGAAGTGGTGAGATTTGGTGTTTTGCTTTTTTAAAAGTGTTGTGGAAGGTCAGCCTTGTGTGAGAACAAAGAAGAGTAATGTCTGGTAATGTGGTTCCATGCTGTTGGGTACACACATAATTAGAGAAGTATCCTCCTCGAGTGGTAACTTATCGACACTTTATGTAATTGCGCATAACATGTGTCCCATGAATGCCAGGAAATTATCGACATCTCACTCCCATCCCTACGATCCTCACATGCTCAACTCAACCCACATTCGCAAGAAAGCGTTGCTGCCCACTGAAGACAATGAGAACCGTACCCTCCACATTGGCATAATGTTTCTCCAACGACTTTCTCCAACTCTCCACCTTCCTCGCCTTCTCAGCCTTCCTACTGCCCCTGGTCCACGAGCCAACAATACGTGTACGTTTCTTCGTCTTCTGTTTCCTAGCCAACTGCTCACCCCGTCGGATCCACTGCTCTTGAACCCATACCATGTCCTGCGCGACCTCTGAGTTGACGAGAGACAGAGTGCAGACCCATTTCTGGGTTTCGCGGTGGGTGTAGTTGGGTACGAATTTCCAGCCGATGAAGGAGGGTTCGCAGTCGATGCAGAGATCGAAGTCAGGACGGTTGAAGCGGAGTATTCTTTGGCGGACTTCGCGGGGGATGTTGAGAAAGTTTGGTGGTGAGGACATTTTGAGGACGCAACGAGATGAACAGATCTAGAAAGGTTAGGAAGGGCTTGCGATGAGTGTGATGGTGTGCTTACCGTACGACAAAGCGGTTCAATGCATTCGTTAGGCGCTTAAAGCTGCAGTCGGGTGCGCAATGTTGCTGTTGTTTGACAGAGATGTTGTGATGTGATTGCTAGGCAAGGCAATATGAGAACAAACTTGAGATCAAGAATCATTCGGTTTTTCGACTTCTTGTACCTGAGCGCAAACCTTCAAATTCAAATTGAATCTCTAGAATTCCTGGCAGATCTTCGTTTTCAAATTTCCAGAAATTCTCCAGGCTTGATCTTGACTCGGGAATCTAGAAGGGAATTGGGTATACTCAAAAAGCTTGACCTTTACTCAATTCTTATGCAGTATGTCTCCGAGCCACATCATTTGCCGCCTTGCCAGGAAATCCTGCCTATTTTTCATCCTTTCTCTTTCTCTTCCATGGACTACCACCTGCTCCCATCGCCAATACTCCTCCGATCCCATCCATATAGTGACCATCGTATCACTGCCGATAGACCCTTTGCTTCATCCACCAACTCTCCCACCCACTTCTTGCACGTCTTCCACATTGTCTCCATTTGAGACTCAAGCTCTGGTACTTTTGCTTTGATGTGGACACTTTAAAGTGTCCTCATCAAAGCAAATGACTGCCTCGCCATCCACAAATTTCAAGCGCAAAAAAGTTTCTAGCTTGTCTTTAATAAGCAGCTTCCAGGATCTCGAGCCGTAGCTCAGCGGGAAGTTTCATAAGCCTACTTTCAGCCCCCTCCATGATCTCTGGCTTTTTTCTCATCCTGCGAGTGATTGGACCTGGCTTCCGGTTTCCGGGTTGCTCCTCATGACTGGTACTTCATGTTTCCGGGTTTCCGGGTTCCAGAGGATCGGTTGGTTCGAGGACTCTGGCTCTGTCTCTATTTTGTCTGTGCTGCTCAGGAGTTCGAAATGCCCAGAAGGCTATACGGCGCTGGCCATAAAGGGCATCCCAGATCTCAAGCTCCGCTTGTGATACATCTGCCGGAGGGCCCCGGAGAAGTCGTATTGGCCCACGTTCTGCAAGGAAGGCTATAACGTCAGCTCGTGCTGCATCCATTGATTCTTTGAGGCATGCGTACAAGTCTTCACTCTTTTGGGTAAGGTGTATCTGTCGAAATCCTTTTTTGATGAGCCAGTAAAGCATCGGAGATGACAAAGATGCCTTTTTCATAGGTGGATCTGAGCTGGTTTGTCATCTTGTGAAAGCCAGTAAATCGTTTGATGGTCCCATACGGCTCAAAGAAGTGAATTATAAATTCAACTTTTGCTGCAAGACCCTTTATGAGCGTAAAATACAGGAGTCATCTCACTAATTGCTGATTACCTCGAACACAACCTACAGATCTCAAGGGTATTGGGAAGCTGCATGAGCGCAAGCAATTCTCGGTTTGGGCCATCGAGTTTGTGAACAAGCAACTCATCGTTCACTTTTTCACTAGCCCAATATGCATACCATACATCTCGAATGTGCTTAGATACCGTGGGGAAAAACAGACACCTCGTCAATTCCAAGCTCATTCACATTCCGAACGCTTAGGGATATCCTGATAGTACATACAACTCCTTCCAATTTTCAAAACGATTCCTCGTTTGCCATAACTCCAGTATCAATGCATCTTTGGTCTCCTGCCTGATCACTCCCGTTGTAACACCACCGTCAAACCCATTATGCCCAGCATCGCCGTTTTCAACCATGGGTACTCGCTCAGTAATATCGTTACGTAGCCCACCATTGGCACGTATCCGATCACACTGCCAATGACATCCTTTTCGCGTTCGAGGTAGTTCTGGCCTTGGGCATAGAGTTCGGTATCGTCTGCTGCGTTGTTGTCGCCTTTGGTTAGAAGTTGGAGTGGTGTTTCTCTATAATTCCAGCAGCATTAGTGTATGTCCTTGATGTTGTTTCTTGAAGTATAGTAGCAACTCACCCTCCACCAAATCTCCTTACAACTCTATGTACGATTGGAATATCCTTTCCGCGCACATTGTATACCACGACCTCTCCAATGTGTGTGTCCATGCCTCGATTCCATAGGAATAGTAAATCTCCACGTTCGAATGCCGGTTCCATGGACCCTGAGAGGACGACGACGATAGGTGAGGGCGAATTCGAGAAGACCGAGAGACCTTTCCATAACATGAAGGCGGTGGAGAGGACGAGTGCGAAGTTAAGGATTTGCGCCGCGAACTGGCGAGGTTGCATGTTTCCTAGCATCGTGTTTGTATGGGGGAATTCGTCCTTGAGAGTTTATTTGGTGTGGAATTCGATATCTGGATTATTCGTGGGTATAGTTTGCTTGGGCGAGAAGAGATGTCCTGACTTTTACAGCATAACTGTTGGTCGAAAGTGTTGCTCCAATGTCGAAGTCGAAGCCAGATCTCCATATGGAGTTTGCACGTGACGTGGACGACTAAGCATATATGCGCGATTCGAAATCCTTACTCCATCAACAACATTCCGCTTAAGACTTCCTTTCATGTTACGTTTCGACTATTGGATACAGAAGTCGAGGCTTCAAATGCCTATGATCCTTCTTCTTGGGAGTAGGGTCTATGTGCTATCGTGTAATTCCTCCCCTGTTCTTGGGATGGATTGGATAGTGCTCATTCAGCTACACACGAAATGACAGAAAATTGGTTGTATGAATGAAAATCTCGCCATAAAGAAGAATATAAGAGATTATCTCTCCTAGTTTGGATTTTCATGCCTTTCCCTATTTCTCGTCCTGAATTGGGGTCCTCCAGAGTCCATGGCTGAAGCTCGATCTATTGTAACGATCACAGTTAGTTCATCAATTCAGTTCCTCTCTCCAGAAGCTAAACTTGATATGGCACGCCTTAATTGATGTCGATATCGTTAAATTCCTGGTAATCTCAAAAAGAATTTTGCTACAAAACGTAACTGTCTACTGCTCGTTAGCACAGAGAGCAGGCGATGAGCTACCCGGCTTTATCAAATGTAACGGCAGCAAGGGCACTGAATTAATGAACCCACTGTGGCCCTCTCAAGATCCTCAGGTCTGGAGCTTTGAATTGAGTACCCAGCTTTATATCAACACATCCCTAAATTTTCATTACCTTTACACCCTCAAACCTACATCACATTCTACTTTTCCACACACCTCCACCCTGATCTTCATCACCTTCTGGCAATCATGCCTCTCATTGGATGATCTAGCAAGATGCGAAGATCTGGAGTCCACAAAGTTACATACCCGGCTTTCGCTCGTAAAACATTACATAACTCTCTCTCCACGACCTTCACTTTCTCAAGTCTACATCAACCTCTCCATCCCCCTCTCTCATTTTCAACCAACATCTGAACTGCTATATTCCACCATTGGCCTGGTTGTCACCATGACGGACCAATTCTTTCTTATTGACCTCGGAGGCCAGAGATGGCCCGTCGTGTATATCCCAGAAAACTTTTTGAGCCCCGAAGACAAATTGGGTATTTTAGCAGTTGATTACCTCTTTCCAGTTCTCGCTATCGATAGAAACTACGACATGTCAGTACTTGTGGTGTGAGAAAATCGTCAGTGGCAGTTTTAACACATTCTAGACACTGGGTCACCGATTCCCAGGTCACACTAGCCAATACAAACGATATCTTTGAGTTGGCAGCCACAGCGGCGAGGCTTGATAATAGCTTATTGCTGTGGGCATGCGAACAGGTAGTAGAGCACAACACAATCGAATACTGGATCCAAGATTTTAGGAGTCACCGGTTGGCATGGCGAGCGAATGCGGAATTTGAGACGGCCTCGCGACACCGGATACCAGCTGGTACGACGACACAGGATTCCGACTTACAACCGGCCTTGAAAATGCAAGAGGCGATATATCGAGCTTCGCCACCGGAAAAACAAGCACCAGCTGAGTCGAGTACAGCTAAGCGGCAACGATCACTCAGCTCCGACCCTGATGATCTCTACAGTACACCATCAACCTCGAAAAGGTTGCGCAAGGAATTCAATGTCTCCCTCAGAAACTCTTCTGAGTCTTCTGCTACTTTAAGATCTGACAGTCGGCCAAATGGTTCAGAGTCTTCCTCTAAATCAACCCAGTCCCCTTCACCAGAAGAACTCCGCCGTCTTAGACTACAACAATTCACGAGCAAGCCCAGCAAGTTCAAGCCAAGCAAAGAAAACCAGGCGGAACATGCTTGCGAAAGAAAGACATCTGTCATGGCATCGGTCCCTTCAACGCATAACGCTTCGCCAACAAAGAAACCTTGGGGTCTCTTGGACTTCCCGGTCGATTTGTCCAGCCTCCAGCGTGTAAGGGACGGTGCAGATGGTTACGACAAAGAGAGGGTCGTTCCCAAAAGCGAGAAGTGGTTTCCGGAGCGCCCTGGGTTGGAAGACCAATCGGACTCAGACCATTCAACCGGAATATGGACAACTGCCCAGAATGCAGAGCTGATCAAATTGCGAGAAAGAACGTTCCCCAGGCCATCCTGGCAACAAATCGCCGAAGCTCTTCACAAGAAGTTTCCCAAGCTAAATATGTTTAAACGCATGGGCGAGCATCAGCCCAGGAATCACTACAATCGAATGATTTGCGAAGGCGCTCGGACAAGGAATGGCAACATTTCCACAAATGGTGTGCAGGCCAGGAAACAAGCACTGCTCTTTCTTGAAGGGCCATCAAACAACAAGTCTTCTGCTCAGTCTTCCAGTGAACATCAAAAATACACTGAAGCTGAGGATCGCGATATCATCAGGCTTCGAGAAGTTGACATGTCTGAATCCACCTGGGCTCAGATCGCGGACACTTTCAATGCAAAATTCTGCAACAATTCGCAAAAAACACCTTTATCCCAGAGCGCACTACACAGCCGATATCAGAAAATCATTGCTAAAGCTGAACTTCCGGGTGATAGTTCTGATGACTCTGACAGTGATGGTGAGGCCGAGGAGGCTCGTGAGGACTGGATGGGAAAGCAATCTGTCAAAGTCTCTTGGACCACAGCCGAGGATGCAGAAATTATCCGACTAAGAGAACGAATGAAACCCAAGCCATCCTGGAAAGATACTTCGGCCGCTCTGAATCAGAAATTTCACAGAAGAGGAAAGAATGCGACGCCCCGCAATTGCAACAACTGCCGAGAGCGCTGGAGATACATCAAGGCGGATCGCAATTATTCGATAGAAGGCTTGACTTTGCGAAGAAAAGCACTGGCATGGCTCACCGATGATACAATCACCCTGCAGAAGATCGGGCAAATCCCATGTACTACCAGGGAAGACGTCGAGCTGGTAAAGTTGGGCAAGGACGAAATGCTAGGAAGACCATGGTCACAGATTGAAGCAGTGTTCAATGCTAGGATCCACTCTAGTCCAGGCGATCAGAAGCGCAGCGAAAGTGTATTGCGCTCCCGATACCATTTGATTCAAACGAAATGGGAAGAGATTAGGGATGAAAAATCGATCTCCATGCTTCAATTCGCGCAGAGCGGGCAATTGAACGACAAACCGGACGTCTGGACAAGCGCACAAGATGATAAAATCATTAGTTTGAAGAAAGAAATGCCGGGTAAATCCTGGTGGGACATTGCGAAGGCCTACAATGATCATGTCAAAACCAAAGGATGGCCCGTCAGAACTTCTCGGACCATCGAACAGCGTTTCAACAGGGAACTGAGAACTGTCTTGAATGACGGACAGTATGAATGTATCCATCTTCTTTCTTTGAAGGTGTAGCTGACAACATCTAGGTTTTCGCATACTGCGAGCACGCAGTCAGATGGCGGAACCTCTTTCAGAAATTGGACAATGTTGGAAGATACCGAACTGCTTCGGCTAAGGAAGGCAATGCCACACCAGAGCTGGTCGGAAGTGGCGCAAGTTTACAACCGCTGGCTCCAGACCAGGGCAATGAATGTGAGATCTTTGGATGGCATGCGAAAGCGACACCTAAACTTGATGGCCGATGCCAAAGTTGGCGAACGGTAAGATCTCTCGGACTCATCGTTTACTAATGACTCTAATCGAGAATAGGTCAAATGTAATCGTTATCGACGACGATGAACCTATTCCCCAAGCACCTCCTCCGCTCAGATCCTTCACCGCTGATGAAGATGGAGAGCTACACTTTTTGAGAGAAAAGTTCGATGGTCTGGCGCGGTGGGATCAGATTGTCAAAGACTTCAACCATAAGTTTCCGAAATCTCTGCGTAGCAACAATTCGCTTAGATCTCGCTATGTCCATAGTCTTCAAGACGGCGCAATTCGGCGATTTCAGGGGTCTGTTGATCAGCGAGAGCGGGCCATTGAGGCATTGAGAGCAAAGGGTATCGAGCTCCAGGTGAATGATAGCCTTTCCAATTCTGCTTCTGAGAGAGACGAGAATGATGGTGATGAAGACGAGGAGGAGGGAGAAGGAGAAGAAGACAACCAGGAGGAAGTGGAAGAGGAAGAGTAAGTCGCTATCTTCTCATCTGTTCTGAGCACACCTCTAACCATTCGCAGAGAGGACGATACCGAAGTCACCATCCTTGTTGGCGAAGGCGAAAGCGCAACAAAATTTGTCATACCGCTATCCCGCATAAATTCAAACAGGTACTTCATGGACGATGAATATGAGCAGCCCGGCGGAGGTCACGTCATCTCAGGCTTCAGGTGGAACAGCATAAAACCACAAGACTTCAAACCGGTCTGCGAATTCCTCACACAAGGCGACTTCAACCCATCCCTCCACCCCAGCAAAAAAGGCCTCCAAGGCATCATAACCGACAACCATCATAAAGCCGCACTCCTCCACTGTACCCAAATCTTCGTCATCGCACGCAAGCTCCTCCTTTGGGACCTCGCCGCACTAACAATTCGCAAGGTCAAGCTCCTCAAGAAAGATGCCGTCTACCTCCTCATAGCAGCGAAAATGGTGTTCGATCAACCGTCGTTTGAGCAGCAGGAGGATGACGAGATGAGATGTTTGCTGATTGATGAGGTTGAAAGATGTTACTTTGATCTTATGGTGAATCAGAGTGGGAATATGCAAATGGTTTTGGGGAAGAGTCCACTCTTTCAGGTTGCGTTGGGGGAGAGGCTTGCGCTGAGGGGGAGGGAGAATTATGATAAGATGTTTGGGTGAGAGGAGAGTAACGAGGTGGTGAGGGAGGAGGTTCTTCATTTATTATTTGGGTGAAATTGAAAATGGATGGACTTTGAGAGAGTGTTTTTATGCAAAGGCATATTCCTCGAGAGGTAAAACAGCTTTGGGGTTTTGGTAGTTCTGCCTTGAATAAATAGCATGATGCAGACCTGGTAGGACCTTTCGAGGTCTTTTGGTTCCTTCGGCTCGGTCAGATGTTTGATCTCGATAGCTAGTCAGTTCTTCCCCACAATAGCCAACATGGGAGGTGCCCCGCCAGTTGCTGATACACCAGCACTGGACTTCTCGATTATTCTCACCAAAAACGTACAACCGGAAAGAGTGTTACAGTGTATGTTCATTTGTTTTTAATTACATAGATATTACATTAGTCGTCCCAATAGCTATCCTTTTCCATATCGTACATCCATCCTCATTGCTCCACCCACGACTCCAATCATCCTCTAACCGGACTGATATAAAGCCAAAGCCACAACATGCGGATTAATCATACTTAAGTTGAACGGCGTAAGGAACAAATCCGAATCCGTCAACGCAACAAACATAGTCCCATTAACAGCCCCATCACCCGCGTACGTCTCAGCAGCAGGCTGATAAGTAAATCCCTCATTCGTACCAGTCATAGTGAGAGGGGTGTACGTCAAGTTCAACTGACTAACCCATGCAGCGTACATGGGTGTACCGGCTGAAGTGGAGGTGACGTATGAGTTGTTTGGTCCGACTGCGGAACCTGGTGCATCCCATTTGAAGAGAACTTGCTTTCCTGGGAAGGAGAGAGGTTCGGAGCGGTTACGGGAGATCGCTGGACCGCAGCCGTAGCCGGTCACATTCAAGTTGACGCAGGACTCATCACTTGGGATGTCGGCTTTGCTTGGGTCGGAGGTGCGGTTTCCGGTCACCTCGCTGAGGGTGGTGTCATTTGGTGAGAAACGGTTGGGGTTTGGTTGGTTCAAAATGTGAAGAGCTGGGAAGTTTTGCCATGCGAGACGGGTGTTATTCTCTGGGCAGGAGGAGATGTATGGTGCGAGTAAAGTCCAGGCCCATGATTGTGGGATGCCGGTCTCAAACCAGACTGGCATTGGGTGCAGACCAAGCATTTGGCGGAAGGACATTTGCTGTCTGGCCTCGGTAGCGATGGATTGAGCGAGTAATTGTCCAACTTCACGAGAGTCGAGATGGTTGATGAATCCCCAAACACCAGATTCACCGAAGCGGGTGAGCTTCTGGTTGAAGTCGACAAATTCCCGAACATTGGTGTATGGGTAGTTGTATGTGCACTGTTTTGGGGCAGCTTGACCAAGCATGTTGGTGAGAAGGGTGGCATGACCCTCCTCCTGTTGGGCCATGAATTGGATCAAGGCACGATCTTCAGCAGTGAGACCTGCAGCAATAAAGTCCTCCTCAGAGAAAATGGCGAGACCATTGTTGAATAGATCCAACTCGATCCATTCCTGGTGCAAGCCTAGGGCAATGCTTTGGAAATCGAAGTCGCTATTGACCATGTAGCGTGGCAAGCTGCCATTGGTACCAAGACCGCCTGGCGAGAATGTTAGCATAGATGTGCTAACTTTGAAAGGAGAACTCACCAGCTGGTGTATATGGTGCTGGCTCAGCGTTCATGAGCTTGCCACCAGCGTTGTAATATGTGGCGGTAGGGTTTGCTGGACCAGCTGGAATTGATGAGGCAAGAACAACAGTTGAAACAGCTCCTATCGTTGTTGGGGTGCCCGAGTATGGTCCATGGCTGGTAGGGCCAGTGAAGATGGAGGAAACGAGAGGTTGAGCAGGACCAGAAGTGGCAATGGCACTCACTTGTGAATCTGGTCCAAAGACTGTGGCCAAAGACACAATCGGCGATGGAGTTTGCGCGACTGGAGCGTCGCCATTACTGTAACCCGATACTTGTGGTGCTGGAGCAGCGACTGCGAGCGCCGCAAGTGACACAGAGGTCAAGAGAGTTCTTCCGAGCATCTTGAATTGATTAACGGCGAGGATTCGTGGTGGAGAAGATAGAGAAACAACGTCGCTGGGAAGGCGGAGAGCTTATATTCTGGCATTGTATGAGACATGATGACGGTGGCCACTCCGGAAGCACCTCCCGTGAGACAGACGAGGTAATTTTCATGACATGACATCGACATTGTGAAGAGCTTGGGAAAATGCCATGGTAGAGCCACACTACTGACTTCACCATCGGCCGGTCCCTTGCTCAAGGGCCGCAGCGGAGAAGCGTGAACCAAGTCTAGCGTCAATTAGCACTATAGAACCGTCCAGCTTCCGTGGCCAAAGCTCCAAGTTATTCGGAGAAAAGTATAGAAGCTCGGCAACTGAGCTTAATGGGGTGCAAAAGGCTGGGGGTAATGGAAAGAAAGTGCTCTAAGAAGCTAGTAATATTCGCACAGGCAATATTTGCGGCAGATGGGATTGTGCAAGGACATCGGATTTGCGGTGCACATCATGGATGGTATTTTTGCAGTCATGACGTTTGAGCCTCATCACGACGAGCTAGTGGTTTAGCCTTGCAGGCAATGTCAAGATCCCTACGCAGAACGTACGCGACGAAGCTAGAGAATTTACACTGACCATCGGCAGGTTTTCTAATCGTTTCTTTGATTGAAGATTTGTCCAGTGCATCGAGATGAAGCTTATCAAACCGCGATGCCACCACCAGAGGCAAAGGCAATAGTTTGTCGCTTCCATCCGCAAGTATCCGACGACCAGGGTCCTTGTCCAACGGCTACCACGAACACATCCTGACGTCTTTAATTCTGTAGAAATCCATGAAATGTCTGAGTCGCGAATGGTTGGCTGGGAATGACATTCCAGGATTTTCAGCATTACCTAACTGTCTCTCTTACGCAATAGTGCTAGCGGGTAATTAGGCTGTAGTATGAGGCTCTCAGTCGATCGTGTTTATCCCGATCTAGAAATAAGCTTCTCGCCAACTGCCCGAGTGTCTCACTTGGCTCGCGACATTGGTCCCCAGTTCGCCCTTGGATTCATTTGGTATCGCACCAGACGTTTGGTTTGCTTATCGGCACCTAACGCCTCGTCGAACACAACGCGAGGCTGTGTATCTGATTGCGCGTCCTTTGAATGAGAAGGATCGTCGTCCTGTACATCACAATCAGTACGTCATCTTCAATCCCATGTCGATAAATTTCTGGCAATTACTTTTTCAAAATTGCCAGCAACTTGCGCCCTCTATCGGAGATACAACATACCTTTTTTGATTGCATGATGCGGAAACCCGGCATTCCCTCCCTCAAAGAGCCTTCTTTCAAAGGACTCTTCTGACGCACCCATTCACGCATAACGTCCCAAATGGCCGACCAAGGAGCATCCGTTTTGATGGTTCCAGGCTTAGCATGACTACGTAACGCCTTGTACCCCAGATGTCGGAATGCGCCTCGTAGTTGAGCATCTGAAGGTGCTTGACAATGTATAATTCTTGATAGTGCGCTTGGGATGACATAGAAAGGGTGGCGATCTATGGCTACCTCGTTAAGACGACTGAAACTACCCTCAACATTCTCGCTAGCCTTGGATTTGGCAAACAGCTCCTCCTTGTCGAACATATGCATTTCGTCGTATGCTGTTTCCAGCATTCCCTCAATACGATCGAGGGTTTTGTAGGTGGTTTTGTCAAGAGATGGTAGTAGATCGAGCATCTTATCGATGAAGGAGGGATTATGAAGCGGTCCACCATACATCGGTCCAGCGATCTGGTATGAAGTTAGTATACCTTAAGCTTTTTGATTGCCTGGGCAGAAAGACTGCACAAAGACGCCGGGAGTGTTGAGTTATTTGACCGAGGGATCAAGCCTGGAATTTGAGACAAGGGTTTCCAGATTTCTGGCAAGTTCATTTGTCAAATTGGCAGGAATTCAGCAGGTCTTTACTGAAGGTGATTGGATGTGATCCATTTGAGTATACTCAAATATCCCGCGCCTTTTTGAAGTCTTTCGGCAACATCACGATTTCCACTTACATGCGTTTTTGAGCCACAATGCTCACAGAGGGGACTAACGGTTGGGCCTTGGGCCGCGCCGTGCTTATACGAGACCTGGCCATTCTTGGACGTTTGTGATACTGCGCGTGCCAAAAACTGCGTCTGCCATGCTCCACAGCCGTGGTCGCAGCTGTAAACGATCATAGTCTTACTGTTGTGAAATTTGACCTCTGCAGGAGACCGCCTCACGCGCACGAAGACTCGAGCGTAGTAATCGATAGAAAGCGAAAGAAGAGGCTCTACTGATATTCCGTATTTGGCAGCTGATGTCGTTATTGCATGAAGAATGAGACGCAATCCAGCCTCATGGCAATGCTCGCCCTTGACAGGCAGCCCTCCGTACAGTGAGAAAGTCTTTTCGCTGTATCCAATGGAGTTGAACACGCCGCTATCCGTGCAGGTAACACATAACAGTCCACCATTGGATAGCGCTTGGATAGCAGCGTCCAAAAATGGGACAGCAGTGCCGTAAGGATCGATGTCAATGACCTCGTATTTGGAACCAGGTCCTCCTCTGCCCTCTTGACCAACAAGGTTGTACATATGAGCGTTGGCGTTGCCCGTGGATGTCTCAATCTTGCCCTCCAACTTATTGTGTTTGATATTCAGAGCGATCATTTCTACTGCCTTCGGCGACAGGTCGTTGGCTGTGACTGATGTAATAAAAGGAAGCTCCTGGGCATATCGGAGAGCTCTCAGGCCTGTTGCAGACAATGCATCGAGAACTCTGAAGTTTGGCTTGAACTCTTTTAACTGTTCCTCGGTGTGTGCAATTGTAGGTTGGGTTTGCACCGGCTGTGATAGGAGCGCGGTTTCGCAGGCCAGCAAGTCTTCGTCCATGAGGTCGTCATCTTCAATTAGGTCGGAGATACTGTGTGCTCAAATTAGTACGTAGCTCTCAAATGCAGCTCTATATCGATAAATTCCTGGCAATAATTTTTGAATACTTGCCAGAATCTTTGGACATACCTGTTGCGATCCGACTTGCTTTTCTTTGTAGCTGGTTCTTGGATATCCTCAGCAATTGTAGCTTCGTCCCGACCCCTTTTCTTCGTACCTTGCGCCTCTTGTCCTCTGGCCTTCTTTTCCTTGCTCTTGCTTGCCTTCTTCTGTCTCTTTGCGCGCTCTTGTTCGAACTTGGCCTTCTTCTCTACGACGTGTGCCTCGCCAAATGCTCGTATTGCCAGCACCGTCAGATCTCGATTGTACTGTTGTATGGGATTGTAGAAGACTGATTGAGCGGGACCTTCTCCCTTCGATAGGCTCGGATCTTGCGACAAGGGCGCATCTGGAGGGATAAGGACGTAGGCAAGGCCTTCTTTGATGGTGGTGTACGTTTGATCTCCATGCAGGACCTTCTGGTCGGCTGAGGGAGTATCAGAAATGGAGGCGGGCGACTGGGTCGCCTTCTCGGGCTCTATATACTGAAGTTAGCATGCTCTAATCCACGTCAATAGCGATAAATTTCTGTCAATTTTTCTCGACATCTTGCCAGAATCACTGCAACGGGCCTCAAAGAAACGAATAGTCGTTTTGGTAAGGTTATTACAACAATCTCCAGCCCTTCGAGAACATAACGTACCTTCGTCTGACATGTTCATGGCTTTGTAACTTGAATTGAAATTTCGAAAGTGACTACTGGTGGAAAAGGAAAGGATCGTGGTTCTTGACAGGACGCGATTTCCGCATAGTCGCCGAGTAATTGGGAAGAGGTATGCCAGAGCTGAGTTTCGGCGCAAATCGACCGTATGAGAAACGAATGTCGTGGGAATAGATCAGTATCTGGAAATTTCACGAAGCCGCCCAGGCGACTCGGTTGATTTCACGATGTCGAGTCATGGTCACTTTGATTGATCACGTGTATACAGCCTTGTGGATACAATCAAGTTATAAGTGTAGGATCCAGTCTTATTTTGAAGGCAGACGATCTTTCAACTTCTATCTCTAGTCTACTTTTGCAAACTTGGACATCGCCCTCAATCTAACACCATACCTCATAAAGATAAATGGAACAGGGAGAGCCAATGCTGCAATTCCTCCCAGAATACTCATTGCCGGTCCGACACCTAGGTTGTTGAACATGGGCCTTGCAGCTAATGGCAAACCAGCAGCAAGACAACTTCTCAAGAATGTGTTCGCGCTCACCGCGCTCGCTGCGTATAACCGGTATGTATCCACCAAGAAGTTGATACACTGTTGGAAAATCGTGTTGAAACCAGCACCAATGAAACCCGCCGCGACGACAGAGACAGGCCAGGGAGCCTTATCAGGATCGGCCGTCCATCCAAAAAGAAATAAGCCGATGACGAAGAGAAAGCCTCCAATGGACATTGGAGGTAGCCTTGCTTCAGGAACTGGCTTTCCTCCCGCCTCTGCCACTTTCCGTCTGTAATAGCCTTGAAAGCCAAGGTTAATGAAGACAGCACAAAGCACACCAACGAACAGAGCGACGAATGGAAGGGTCGAGACGACAGGTCCCCAGCCCCGGTGCTCCTGGTAGACAATCGGGAAGACTTCGAGGGTGGCGTATAGTATGGAGAATACGAAGGACGCGTAGACTGCGATACAAGTAACCATAGGTTCGGTAACAAGCATACGGATCGGCCTCGTCAAGTGCTTAGTGATGATTGAGTTGAAATCGATCTTGATCTCTTCGTGAGGATGGTGATAACGGTCGTCGCCGGTTTCTTTTCGGAGGCGGACGGCTTTTTGTTTCAACAGAAATGGTCCATACACTTCAGGGAAAAAGAAGTAAGCCATGACCACAGTAGCAAAGGTCCAGATGGCAAGAATGTATCTGACATGAAATTAGATTTGCGGAAGCTTTGTATAGGAAGGATATTGAGCTTACTCAGTCCATCTCCATCCCAGATGAGGATTGGCTGTCAAAGCACTTCCGATGACAGGTCCTGGGTTTTGTTAGAACGCCAGTATGGTATAGATTGAGGGAGTACATACCAAGCGTTGGACCGCCGACAACGGCGACGGCATAAAATGTAACTGCAATGCCTCTGGCCTTTGGTTCGTACATGTCTCCCAGAGCCGCAGAGACATTGCTCACAGGTGCAGATCCGAAGATACCACTGAAAAACCTGGTGATGAACACAGTCTGGGCATTCTGACTCACAGCACAGCCGATACTGAACAATCCCAGTCCAACCATAGCAGGCAACATGCTCACCCTCCGGCCCCAGATCTCTGAGACGGGAGCCCAAAGACAGGGACCGAAAGCAAAGCCGAGGACGTAAAGTGAGATGGAGAGAACTGAGACCTCTAGAGACACACCAAATTCTTTTGCTACTGCCTTTTCTGCCGGCGCTATGATTGATGATCCAAGCGAGGCTGCGAGAGCGAGCATGCCGAGTTGAAATGTTATCCATGCTTTGTATTTCATGGTCCAATTGTACGGATTTTTGGGATCTCCTTCGTCCCATCTGACCAGAAATGGGTCCGTTGCTTCAATGTTATCTGACTTCACATCGCGCCCTGACTGTGGTTGTGGTGCAGGATTCTCCTCGTCATAGTTTTGAGGTTGCGATATATCGTCATATTCGGTCTTCTTTTCTTCGTCGGATGGCGAATCCAGGGATGCTAGAGTAGATGTGCTTGAAGCCATGGTGCTGCGTATTCGGTCTGCCATGATGTTATGAAAGGAAGAGCTTACATTTTGAAGGTCCCATTGCCACGAAGAAATTCTATCAGCTAGACACGGTAAGAACGGCAATGAAGACGCGATGCCGCGAAGCGACAGCGGAGACCGACTGATGACTTCACCAGAAGGCTCAAGTACAAGCCTTCTTAGTGGCGGGAGCGGCCGATGTATCTATCACCATCGATGACCTTTTACCTATCTAGTAGTGCCTGCTTCGAGTGCATTTTTTCATGCATTGGAAAGGGCGGACAGATGATGGAAAACCATGGTCTAGAACCATGTATGGCAGGGAGACAAGAATCGTCGTCGTCAGAAGGAAACTCGGAACGTTGCCGACCACGAAAGCCGGCGTTGAGTGGTGCATCCGATAGCGCTTGGCTGCGATCGACTTTCTCTTCTATCTTTGCAAATCGATAAGTGAATAACTAATCGTGAAGATCTTGTTTGCCATGCTCTTTGATGCGATTGTAGGAGTTGCGCCACTTAGATGTATTCAATCGCGAAATATTACTACCTCAGCCGCCATGATGACATAAACCAGTATCCAATTCGGAGTCCGACATGCTTCGAGGGAGAGAAGTCCGATATTTACGTTTCCATCGAATAGAGTTAAAACGAAGGAAGTTGTGTAGAAGAGCCTCTTGTTTGCTGTTAAATACTACCTGTACGCTGCCGTTGTCAATTAATTCAAAACTGTACTACCGACACACAAACCTCCACCTCAGAAGGCATAATCACCATGCATTTCATCCCAACAAGCCACACGCCTCACAAAAACCATAAAGCCTCTTGGCCAATTCCAAATAAAATATTTTGATTTAAAAGATCGTAGTGGGTTGCTCACAGAGCAACTAGGGTATATCACTAAATAAACAAACACGAGCAAAGTTTGTTTAACTCAATAGGATCATCACCGATTGCTTCCTTTTTGCTTTTTCAATGCCAATGTTTCCTTGGCCACGCAAAATTGCGTTCCTTCGTGTCCGCCATACGCAAACTTGTCCTGATGACTTTCTTCCACGAGACAAATCGAACTGGACTGCGGGCGGTGGGTATAATGGGGCGATGCTGCTTCGGAGCGTCTTGTAGAAAGGGTACCGTTCCAGTTGCTTCTTCTGCAGCTGAGCGAGGGGTAGGGTGCTGAAGTGTTTCAGAACATCTTTCGAAATGTGATTCAAAGTCGTAGAAGGCTCATCCACCAACAAAGAACATGCCAAAAACCAATGCAATTGACATAATCATGCTATTTCCGGACAGTAATTGACGGCTGCCAGCTCCAGTCTTAACCGTAATGTATGTGATTGTGGGTTTCGCGGCTCCGCTTGATGATTGCGACATACGAGCAAGACCAGAAAGCCAATCGAGGGGTGCAGATGGCGTTGGCGTTATTGTTGCACTGGACCAAGAAGGTGTCATCGTCGAGACAGCAGCGACGTTTGATGGACCGAGGTGAAGGCCGAGAGGACCCAGGCTGACCATTTGACCATCCAAAGTAACAGCTGGCCCCCCGACGGTTAGAGTCGCCGTGCTGAGGATCATGACCTGGTGATCGGTTCCAGTTTCGCGAGCAGTGACCAAACGACCGTTGATGTTGACGACACATCCAGTGACGGGAGGGTGAAGAGCAGACATGGTCAAGGTCCCGCCGTCGACGACCAAAGCACCACCAGGAACAACGCTCACTTTGGCAGCTCCGCCAGCCAGTGTTGCGGCAGCGCCTCCGGGCTTCAGTATGCTGGACCCAACGACGATATTGAAGTCTCTGTCAATGCTTGCAGTGTACGTGACTCCTCCAGCAGCGAAAGTTGCGCCTTGGACAGCTGGTGAGATTTTGGTGGGACTGAGCCGCAGCGTTGTGGGAGTAGCAGTTCCCATTCCCATGCCGAGCACCAGATTCGAAGCAAATGGGTCAATCCCGACAGTGAGAATGGAATCACCTGGTTTCATAGTATGAGGGCCATCCAGGGCAGCCTCAGAATGGACCATAGCCATGGGCAAAGCTGGTGCCGACTTGCTCAATTTCGGTTGTGGTTCATTGGGGTCAGGAACTTGGTAAATTTCTGGCATAGACACTGGCGAAGGTACTGGCCAAGCTTTGGAGTCTCTGGTCTGGTGAACTTGCATTAGGCCTGCGCCCAGCGCGGCAAGGTTTGGGTTCGCTCCAGCGGAAGATGACAGAGCCGGCAGCTCCAAGACCGTTGTATCGCCAGCATCTTCAATTCCCGATGCAAGCCTTCCAGGAGATGAGCCATTCGAAGATCCAGGCTTGGGCGACAACACTCCTTTCGGTGGCAGTGTTTGTGGCTTCGGAACAGCTTTCGGCGATGCTGGGGGGAGTGACGAAGAAGCATTCAGAGGTGCAGCGCCTTCACCATTTGGATCCCATGACGAATTTGCTGGAGGTGCTGGAGCTACCAATGAGGGAGACTCAGAATGAGAGCTCTCCACATGGGGTCCTGATTTTTCTAAGCTGACGTCTGAGCCTATTAATCATTAGCATAAACCGAGCATATCATAAACAGGACTGGCTAAGTACCGTCAGGTCGAGCGAATGCTATACTATAGCATGATATCGAGCATACAATGGCAGCAAGAAGACGCATCTTGACATGGTGACGGAGCAAGAGGCTCAAGGGAAACAAGAGGCACGGATGGCAGTAGGCCAGACTAATAGTTCACAGTGGGAACGATCGCAATCACTGACATATGGCAGTATTTACCTGGCCCTACGTTCAAACTCTGGACCAAAAGTATATGATTAATGCGAGGAAGGACTTTAAGAGCAAGCTCGGTGCCCCCAGTGCTCCGCGTTTTAAGGACAGTAGATTCTTATGGCCTTTCGAGAATTTAACCAGCATATTAGACAAGGATGGGTTGACCTCGGAGGGGAGATACTGCGACTTGCTTCGTTGGAGGATTAGATTAATTTGTTTCCCTGCTGCTGTTGTATATTGATGCGGAGAGAAAAGGCGAGGAACCACACTGTTTGAAACAAATGACACGACGCGGATGATAGCACAACCAATGGCGGATCTTGTCGTTTTCGCGATCGCTTCTTCAATTCGGAGCCCTACAGAACAATTCCGATGTGCGATGAGCGCATCAGTCGCGTCGTGGTGAAGTTGATCAGAGGGAACAGAAACAGTGTGTTGACACTCCGCGTATGAAACTCCCAGGGTCGATCGCCAGTTCACTCAAAGAAGCCCTAGTGTCGATCATAGAGAGCAGTCCAGAATTCCGCGTTAGCTCTATATTTCTCCGCCGTGGTCTGCCACGATTGTCGTCACGAGCTCTCAATTCTCGGTCAACTTTCCACAATGTGCCATCTCGTGGTTCATTCCCGTATGCTAGCCCAGGTTGACAATATACCGCACACCTGGTTGTCACCAGCTCGTGGAGAAGTTAGTTTGGAGAATTCAGCGATCGACAATGAACTCGAGAGAAAATCTCTAGAGCGAAGTCCTTTCGTCCTCGAATGAAACAACAGATAAAGTTGTATCTGGCGAAATCGAACAGAGAACCGCAATCTATAGTAGACAAAACATATATCAAAGCTTCGTAGTTCGGACGCGAGTCCCAAGACGCCTAGAGTAGCTTCGCAACACACAAGCTCTCAAAATCTCGAGGCCAAGAGAATACGGATATGAATGCTGACAGAAAACCCCCACCACATTGTTTGAGCTGTGCCATGTGTGCTACCTGATCGGCAAACTCTTCGCGCCGTCATCAGCTCGTGTTCGGCGGTCCGTCGGTTCTGGACTGGCCTCTGGCGTGAGATACGCAGCCGGTGGTTCAAGAGTCTGCTTCTTGAATTTCTTGTTGACGTATTCGACGTCAGGACTGTCCCATGCATGATCGAGCCAGCCAGCCAGACAATCTTCTTGCACACCCTCAGCAAGCAATAATACCGCCTTTTTTCTATTCAAGCTCCATTCGTGCGCCCTCTTCCACCTTCCAGCTTGTGACGCAGTTTCCTGCCCATTTTCCATGCCATCTAAGATGCTTCTCCAAACCATCAAGGTCTTTTCCAACTCTTGTGCTTTGCTCACTCCCATGACGCTCACTCCAAGCTTCTGACCACCCAGCTGGCTGTTCAGCTCAGGCTGCCATGGAACTCCCGATGCTGGATCGCCCATAGAGCCAACCACGCTTCCAACAGTTAGCCATGACTCCAGAGCATATCGAATGGCAAGAACCTCTAGCTTTTCGCCATGAAGTTCGGTAAATTCGGCAGCTCTAGCCACGGCCGCTCGAAGTGCAGGAGGCGCTGGATGCCAATCACCAGAGCTGCCTTCAGGAACACCATCTGCTCTAAGAAGACCCATGCCAAGTGGTGAAGCGTTCGGTACGACATCAACCCCGGCAGCCTTTAGACGCGCAATACCCTTGGTCGCAAGTGTGGTGTTTTGAAGTGTAAAGTTTGCATAGGACATGACCACATCCAAAGGTTCGCCAGTCTCGCGTAGTATGCGCTCCGCGAGACTGCACAAAACCTCCAAAGGATACCCAGAAATCCCAACATATTTGATTGTGCCATCTTCGTCGCGGATCCGCCTAAGCTCGCGGACTGCTTCCATAACCTCGTCACCTGTGACAAACTCGACATCATGGCAATACACAACATCGAGATAGCTGGTATGGAGTCTCTCTAGAGATCGAGCGACACTCTTGCGGACCCATCCTGCGCTGTAGTCGAAAACGTCGCCACTGATTCGTCCAACCTTTGTGAGAATCGAGTAGTCTTCGCGCGGGAAATGTTTGAGCACAAAAGATGTCGAGAGGGCAGTTCCGAGGAGTTCTTCAGCCGGACCGTAGTAGGGGGAGGTATCGAAGGCGCGAACGCCATGAGAAAGGGCCTGCTCTACCAGGCCTTTCGTATCCAGAGCGTAGGGGTCTTTGTTGTATTGCGAATTGAAGGTGGCAGTGCCGAAGATGAGAGGAGGGAGGATTTGCGAAAGGGGTAATTTGTTGTTGGCCATTGTGTTTGTCTGTTAGCTGAAGTAGCTGGAGAAATCGCGATGGTCAGAAGTTATTCAAGAATGGAAAACTGTGAGAGGTCTATGAGATCAAGACCCAGAAAGCAGAAAGTGAAGGAACAGAAATAAAGATTTTTGATAAACAAGGCGTCATGGTCATCGATTTCATTTACAACTGTCAGGGCGTCTTCAAACTCGGCGGTGACCTGGGGTCCAGAACTGCTAGGACAGCTCGCCGAGAAAGCGATTCAGGACGGGATATGGCGCGATGAGTCTCTGGTCGCTAGCCTGCATAATGAAAGGAACAAGACTGGGTTCCAGCATTTTGATTAGCGGAGACAGCCAGCGGACCAACATCGTGTCCGACTGTGGAGTGGTGACGCAGAGCATAATCGGAAGGTACCGGGGATAGTAGCCGACTTTCTTACCAATAGAAGATGTGTCGGTCAAAGTGGTTGGATTTGCAGGTTCAAGTTGTTTACACTCAGCATTCTTTTTCTCTTCAAAAGACGCACTCCGACTGCGAGTCAGGGAGAATCGATGTCACCTGATCAAATGCGGGGATCGTTGGATGGATTGTTTGATCTCTCTGTCAATTGTCGACCAACATCTGAGGGGAGTCTTATCGCCATGCTGTTCGCTTTCAGGTCCTAATCAAGCTTCAAGTTCTCTGCTTAGAAATATTCTCCATGCGACCCTTCTGCTGATCCAACCCTTTGTCCACTTGCCATTGTTGCTTTCTCCAAATTCAGAATAGACTCCGTCAAAGTTGATCAAGATCAAGATCAAAGCCATCTCCATCACCATCGAACGCTATCATCAAGTTTGAATTATGGCCTCATCAGATACTCCATCAACAGCTGTGCAAGGCCGACGAAAAAGCCTCCTTATCCGCTTTCTGCAGCCAAGACCACAGTTGATAGAGCCGCAAAACCAAGAACCAATCTCCGTTGACAACTCCAACTCGCCGCTCCTGAAACTCCCTGGAGAGTTGCGGTCTCTGATCTGGGAGTATGCCTTCAACCTATCCACAGAAGAACGACTCCGCGTAGCTCAAGATTTCCCCAAACGACGAGACGCCTTTGGTCTTGTCCTCACATGCAAACAAACAAAACAAGAAATCGGGCAGCTGCCGTTTTTGTCTGCCGTTTTTGTCATCTGGCCCGGCTCCCAATGGCCGCAAGGACAACAAAAGGGCTGGGTCGATTTGCCGCCTGGCCATGTCCTAAGATGGACGGATTCTCTTCCTACAGCTCTACGAGCAAGATCAGAGACAATCAAATGTCTGGCAATAGGTTTCTCTCTTTTCACTCGGAACGACACAATTCCGCTAGACAGCCTGATCGATTCAGATATCCTACGCAACGCCAACATTAAACCACAAGAATTCATTCTTAAGATTTGCATTTGTGGTAACGCAAGGCGCCCCCAGGTCGTTGACCCTCATCGTACAATGGGATTTTGTATTGTCTTGGAACGACTGGCTGTTCATTTTCCAACCCTGGAAAGAATAGTAGTTTACTATTGCACAAGGGGCGCTTATGCCAACAATGACCAAGGGGTGACTGCCATTCATGCATACGACTTTCCAAACAGGGTGACGGGCAGCCATATCGTCCGCTCGTCCTCAGGTGCCCCTTGGGCTATTCGAACTGTCAAAGGTTTCAACGGAGCTAGAGTTGAGATGAAATGGGAGGCAGCTCCACATCCTGGTCAAGCTTTGGAGGCTGTACCATGGACTTCGAGGACGGTGAATATCGACTATTACGATAGTATAGCTGTGTCTGGCTATGCCTGTTTACGAGATCGTCCCAAATCAGAGGGCAAAAAGGGAGATGTGAAAGTGGAGGAGCTTGTGCATACAGGTATGGTATCCTTTCCCGTTCAGCTATGGTTGCCAATTAACCGAGCTCTCAGAACCATCACAGAATACGACTAAGACCAAAAGGCGATGGTCATCCGTGCTAAAGGGCAAGATATGGACAAAATAAAATAACGGCAGACTACCATTCATGGCTGAAACCCCAACATCTGTCCACTGTTATGATTGGGGACAGAGGCTCGATTTCTCTTTACTTTCGTTCCGTTCTAGCCAAGGAGCCAACCTTGTTGTGACCTCTTTGTAAGCACATCATCATGCCTAGGTATTGTGCCGAAGAATGGAGAGTGCATCACTTTGACGCTGCCATGACTTCACTCCTATCGAAATGGCAGTGTTTGTGAAAAGTCAACAATCTACCATGCTTCTGTGATGTGTTGGCTTCCTGAAGCTGCAGTAAAGAGACAACCCAGTCCATGGTGTCCAGCAATTCCGCGCCCTACAAGGCTGAAGGAAGAGGCTTCATTCCTGAAAATGTCATCACTATCACCATCACTATCACCATTCACATCTGTAAGAATTGTGATTTGGTAGGGGAACCGGAGCATCCATGAGGACAAGTCACCCCGCATCTCAAACTTTTGGTCACAACCGCAACCGCGTCAAAGCCTGCACGATACATCTATTCGCGGCAAAATCAACCAAATTGACGCATTAACAATAAATTCAGCGCACTACATTCGTCGCATTTGCCGTAAATCCTCCTTGCTTCCATTGGCAACCACGGAATAAATACGAGCAAATTATGCAGCATTCCAACCAAACGCAACCCTTAACCGCGCGAAGGATTCCGCGGCTTTCATGGCTTGGGGGCCAAAAATCTCCCGTTGGTCCAAAGGTGTGAACGCAAGGTCAATGCCCCTCTCAAAGCAGCACTATCCCCAATCACAGCGTGATGTCCCTACTTGTTGACCTGTCAATACTTTGCCTTGGTATCCTATTGGTAGAGATGGTGTTGCACAACGTGGAGAAAAGGAGAATCACAATAGCAGGACCACAAAGAGGGGCGGGGGCTTTGCCTATCTGTGCCTCATTTTGTGCGACCACACCCTCAGCTGTGGTGGGATGTTTATTGCGGCACAGTGTTGGGTTTCGCGCGATCTATATCATATTGTGTTTGTTCCTCCTTGTGTGGATCATTCTTCAGGGTTCTGCTATACAGATATTCCGATTGGGGGCATTTATTTCCAAATATCATCTGAAAGTCTATCAGTCCTATTATTCGATCGCCACCTTCTCGTTTTCACTCTGTCATTTTTTGAATCCCACGTCTGACCAGCGATCCTCACAAAATCGTCGCGCATGTCCAGTCGAAGCGGTTTGGGCATAACCAGATTGGACATGGCGACTCAACCCTCGCCAAACAAGCGCGGCTCCTTCTTCTCCCGCCTCGTCAGTCCAAATGGCCTACCCTCCTCACCAAGCCCACGAAACCGCCCTGCCTCTGAATTTTGGAGTACTACCTACCCTTCCCCACGATCTCCTGCGATAGGCTGGCAATCTCCAGTCTCTCAGCACTCGCCGAGTCCTCCGAGTCCTTCATACTCCACAAAGACGCAGTCCACGACGATCTCATATTTACCGATGTCGTATTCGCCGTCGTCGTATTCACCGGTTTTGCAACCATCGAGTGCGCAGTCACCACCGCCTAGTCTGCAATATTGTGAGAAGAAGGCGAAGGCGTCGAGTTCCAAGCGACTCAGCTCGATGTTTTCGCGTTTCGGGGGCAAGAAACATTCGAAGACGAAGGTGGCTAAGGTTCGCGAGGAGGAGGAGTATGAGGAGGTTAAAGCCCATAATGATTGGATGGATGAGGATTATTGAAATGAACTTGAATTTGACAGGGGTCCATCTTGCTTGTGTGTTGTTATACCACTCTTTACGTTTCCTTGCTCTTTTCGCTTCTTACCTTGGCTTTCCGAAGCTTCTTGCCTTCGACCACTAGATACAATTTGACGAAAACGATTGGGAATGTTTTTGATGATATGGGATGGGCTTTGATGGGTGTTGGACTGGGTCTACGGTCTTCAACACGTTTTTCAGAGAATCTTTGTTGGGCTTGGATGATATTTTCGGTTCTAAGCTCGCGAGGAGACCATCCTTGACTAGCTGGTACGGCCAGACGTTACCTTTCTTGTTGATTGTCCGGACCGACAGGTCGCGGGATCTTGGTGGAATAGAAGTAGAGTAACTTCGATGTAAAAGCCGTTATGATGTACGAATATCCTTCCTTAAAACTGCTCCCAGCAGTCCCTGAGAATCAGTAACCCTGAAGATGCCCCACTACCACGATATTGGAAAGGTGGCGGAGCAAGCCAGGGATACTGGAACGGGACAAGGGTGAATGATTAGGAGCCCCACACTTTGCAGATCTTGTTGGGGCACATTCCATGGCAATTCTGCAAAGACTTTTCTTTGAGAAGAAGCCAGAGTCTCATCTTTCAGCTGGTGTGCTTTCTTCTTGTATGGTAATTCGAAGTTGAGGCTCCATAAACGCCCAACGGGACCCGGAAATTGATCAGCGAGGGTATGTCAACGAATAGGAGGCATTCCGTGGTTTCAGAAATGCAAAACAGACCATTCTGTAAACGCTTGGAGCACACGCGTCAGCGATTGGATCGTATATTTAGGTGGCGCGTTTACTTTCGGATACCACCGTTGCCAGCAAGGGACAATTCAAGAATTTTGCTGGCTATGAATTGCAACACTCGACAACACTTCCCTAGACATAGACTCTCTTTCGTTATCCAAACTCTGACTTTTGTTCTCCATTGTTCTCAACACTTCTTTTCTTCTTTCGACATGGAATAAATCATTTACCTCCTGGATACCCTGACCTACACACTCTCGCTATTTCCAAAAGCACATGAATTGCTCATGATTGCTTTCCCTTCGATCGCTCAATAATCTCTCTTCACCCTCGTTTCTACCATTATGACTGCGACTATGGACCCGAGCCCGGTGCTCGCCGTTCTTCTTCCCCGTCAGACAACCGATTCTCCTTCCGATACGATTCTCAAGCTGCTCTCGGATCCCTTTCGTTCTCAGGTATGCAGTCATAGAAGGGGTTGATTGTGGCCAAAAGTTTGTCATGTGCCTCCTTTGAGTCTACCAAATATTCTCTTCAGTAGGAACTGAACAAGTCAATAGAGAGGGCGCGTACATTCTGGAGCTTCTCTTTGCAAGAATGCCAGGGGTTTACCAAACTCGAACATGACAAACTTTTGCGACAGCCAATTCTCTGGGAATTGTGAAAATGATGCTAACATCAAATAGATCCAAGAAACGGCCTTCCTCGCGTCGCTGGGAACCTCCATAGGAATGACGCTCATAATCGCCCTCCTATTCTGCTTCCTCCGACCTTTCAATGCCACCGTATACGCTCCTCGATTAAAGCATGCAGACCAAAAGCATATGCCTCCACCTATCGGCCGAAGTCCATGGGCATGGTTCAGTGTGGTACTCAAAGAAAGAGAAACGGCTATGATTGAGAAAGTAGGCATGGATGCAGCCATTTTCATTCGATTTACACACATGTGCCGGAACATATTCCTTGTGCTCTCGGTCATTGGATGTGGCATATTGATTCCTGTCAACGTCGTTGTTGGTGGAAATCAGTTTGCCTTGAAATCTACGCCGAGTTTGGCAAAGATGACACCACAGTTCATGATAGGACGCGTATACTGGGCCTTGGTCGCCTGCGCGTGGCTGATTGACATCGTGGTCTGTTACTTCCTTTGGAGGAACTACAGAGCTATCACGACTTTGAGACGTGCGTACTTCGAGAGCGCTGATTATCAAAATTCGCTTTCGTCACGGACTCTGATGGTGACATCTGTTCCCAAGACTCTGAGGACTGATGAGGGACTCTTGCGTATCGTGGATGAGATCAAGAACACGTCTGATCTCCCACGCGCAGCCATTGCAAGGAACGTCAAGGAGCTCCCAGATCTGATTGAAGAGCATGAGGACAATGTCATAGAGCTGGAAAAGGTACTTGCAAGGTACTTAAAGAACCCGGACAAGCTCCCTGCGAAACGACCTATGACAACCCCTCACAAAAACGATCCATCATATGTAAAGGGCCAGAAAGTGGACGCGATCACGTACCTCACAACCCGAATTCAGGAGCTGGAGGGCCGCATTCGTGAAGTCCGTGGTTCTGTGGACCAACGTAATGCTATGTCATACGGATTTGCAAGCTATGAAAGCGTCGAGGAAGCTCATGGCGTCGCTTACGCTGGACGATCAAAGCATCCACAAGGCAGTACTGTTCGACTTGCTCCACGTCCAATTGATATCATCTGGAAGAACCTCGGAATGACCAAAAAGACGCGCAAGACGAACGGAATCGTCAACAACTTCTACGTGGCTATCCTGATCGCCTTTTGGACTGTTGCCAACGCCTTCCTTGCCGTATTCTTAGCCAATTTGTCTAATTTAGGTCAAGTATGGAAGTCCTTCGATACTCAACTACACGAGAACCCAAAGACGTGGGCCGTCGTACAGGGTGTAGCATCTCCTGCTATTACATCTGCCTTTTACTACTTTCTGCCCATCATCTTTCGCCGCTTGTCCATCAGATCCGGCGATCTTACCAAGACCTCACGCGAGAGACACGTTGTTTCCAAGCTCTACGCATTTTTCGTGTTCAACAATCTGATCGTCTTTTCGCTGTTTGGTGCTCTCTGGGCTTTCGCTGCGACGATCATCGATGCTCGAAGCAAAGGTGTCGACATCACTACAGCACTCAAAGAAGGCGATGTCTGGAACAAGATCATGATTGCTCTTTGCAACGTCTCACCTTTCTGGATTACTTGGCTTCTTCAGCGAAACCTCGGTGCTGCGATCGATCTCTCTCAGTTTGTCAACTTGGCTTGGGGCTCTTTCGCTAGACGTTTCTTAAGCCCAACTCCGCGAGAGCTTATCAAGTACACGGCGCCGCCACCGTTCGACTATGCGAGTTACTACAACTACTTCCTATTCTACGCGACAGTCGCCCTTTGCTTCGCCATGCTCCAGCCGTTGGTTTTGCCAGTCACCGCATTTTATTTCGTCGTCGACAGCTACCTCAAGAAGTACCTCATTATGTACGTTTTCGTGACGAAGACAGAGTCTGGTGGCCAGTTCTGGCGTGTCTTGTTCAACCGATTCCTCTTTGCCGCGTTCCTCTCGAATGTTATCGTGGCCTGTCTCGTCAAAGCCAAAGCCTTGGACTTCTGGATTGAAATGTTCGGCGCACTTGCACCTCTTCCGTTGCTTTTGCTGGCCTTTAAATTCTACTGCAAGAGGACGTTCGATGACCAGATTCACTACTATACTGAAGGCTTTATGAACAAGGAGAATGCAGTGGCACCAGACACTCAATCCCGTCGCAGTAACAATGTTGGCCTTCGCTTTGGTCATCCAGCTCTATACAAACCGCTTATGACTCCCATGGTCCACGCGAAAGCACAACACATGCTTAGCAAAGTCTACAATGGCCGTCTTGACGACGACGATACAGCAACCATGGCCGGTTTCTCCGATACATACAACCTCAACAGCATGAGGAAAGGTGCCCCAGGCAAGGCATCGACACCAAGTGGACCCTTCGAATTTGTATCCGAATCAGACATGGACTTTGAAAACTACAAAAACCGCGATGATTTCCGAAGCGAGTTTGGAGGCGATGGAGAAATGTACGGCAAACCGGAAGATCTAGTCCGAGGCGCAACACCAGTCTCCAACCGCTCCGGCAACAAATCAGGCGTCGGTATCAATCCTGCTGCTGGCCGCTTCTATGGAGAAAGTAGGCCTCATTCGAGAAGTGAGAGTCGGGATTCGGATAGGACGTTGTCGGATGCACCAGGTGGTGTTACATATCCAGCCGGATATCATCAAACACCTTCCAGTGCTTTGAGAGGATACAGCCCATCTCCCGACCGAAATGGCTTGGTTCATGGTGCTGCGCCTATGGGTGCTGCGCAGGGATACAGAGGCGCGAGCGCTGGGAGTGGAGCAGGAAGTGTGAATTCGACGCCGCTGGGGACACCGGGCGATGAGCAAACGAATTACGATTATTTTAGAGGAAGGAGATAGATTTCTCTTTCCTCTCGGGCTTATTGAGACTCTTCGCTGCAGTGCGCAAGAAGAATGTTTTGATGGAAAAGTCGTCTTTTCTTTTGTCATTGTCTGTTCTTCATTTGGGCCCTTTTTTGTCGCGAGATGACTGACAAGGGTCTCTCTGCATTGCGATGGGCGTTTATGAATAGGATTAGAGTGATGAGACATCTCTCTGGTTAGAGACGGTTCGCATAGAACTTTGGCCAGATAGGCAATTAATCAATGATACAATTTCTAAAGCTACAACTTCGAGTCCTCCTTGTCAAATCGGGCTTTACATAACGAACCTTCTCCACTCCCCTTTTCGAAAATTAGTACACCATTTCAACGTCCCACTCGCATGTTCCTGACACTGACACCCTCTTCTTTTACACGAACCAGTGGGTTTACATGGTTCAGTAGCACAACAAGATGTCGTGAGTGGCCACCGATCATGAGGCTGAGCACAGCAAAGACCAAGATCATCTATGGTCAATATGGGTCCATGTTTAATGACAGCATGCTCAACAGCAATATCCCACAGCAACTCCTCGCCCAAATCCAACATATCAACCGTACCAGCAAAACTAACCATCGAATGCAATTGCTCAAACGCGCTTGGGAAAACCGGGACTTTCACTCCCGAATCTAGCGTCTGTGTTCTTTTGAACGGCATTTTTGCCAGGGGAAGCGGGATAAATTTCCACTTTGTACCGCAGATGGAATTGAAAGTTGGCAAATGCATTTCGCAATTGCCTTGTGTTTCTAGGTAAAGCAGGACAGGTGGATCCATTTGCAAGAAATCGCATATCCAGGGTGAATTGTCGCAGTCTACGAAGGCTAGGGAGGTGCTGAATTCTACGTAGGGACGTTGACGGTGGGTGTGGTAGTACTCTATCAGACGGTTGAAGGCGTCGTTGAAAGCGTTGCAGATGTAATCTGGGTCTAGACAGCTAGGGCCCGGGAGGGATGAGATAGTGAAATGGCGGAGTTTTCGTTTCCACCATGGTTCGAGAGAGCGGGGTGTTCCGCCTATGTAGATCCAGGTTCTTTGCAATGGATACGGTGCTGTTAGATTTTCGTACAAGCCGAGTTGTTGGAGAAAGGTGTTACTCCGTAGTTGAGTTATGTCGTGGATTAGGGGAGTGAGTCTTTTGTTGTAGGGGATTTCTGGTTGGCGATTGAGGAGACGGCGCCATTTTGCGTTGAAGGTTTTGTTCGAGTAGGCGTAGTCTGTCCAGTCTCTTTCGAGTTTTTGGACTCGGTCGAGTTCGGTGAAGTAGGTGTTTTCGTGGTTTGTGGAGATGTATAATGGTATTAACGCTGAGGCGGCTAGAATCGCAAGGAGTGCCACTAGGATCAAAACTAAATAGAGGAAGTAACGACATGCTTTTCGGAATAAAGACCTTTGGCGAGGCATTTGGGTGTGTATTGATGAAAGGAAGAGACGTGATGCAAAAGCAAAACACACCATGAGTCGTGTCATACAAATCTCTTCCGAGTAAACCCCTTGCATGGTGATCATCAAGTGAAGTACATCAACATTGCTCCCGCTACTCGAGAGGTGTCTTGTGCCAAGATTGCATCAAAACTTGGACCATTTGCCTATCGAGATGATGGGTGCTGCGTCCGATCAACCTGGATTCCACAATCCTACACTTTCATCCCAGTACAGCTAAGTTCTTTCCGCGTAGGTCTTCTACCCACCAGATGGTGCATTGCATGATCAAGACTCTCATTTCGAGAAACCAAGAGGTTAAGACGAATCCGAGATGTCTTGGAGGTTCCTCCAATTTCAGTCGCGGATAAATTACTGGACTCGAAACGGACGACGGATAATCTCTTCAAAGTTTCCAATAAGGCCTGCCTGTCCACCTCCACACAACAATTACAGAACTGTCAACTCCCAAAAAGAAAACAAGCTTCACGGGAAGAAGACCATCATCGGTTTATACTAAAAGAGTTATGGAGATCTCAAGTTACTAGCACCACAGTTGACCTCAACCTTCTTTTCGTTGCTCCAAATCTTTAATTTGTTGTCACTCGTTACCAATATCAAATCACATCATGTTCTCGTTAATAAGCGCTTTTCTCGCCGTCGGCGTCGTCTCTGCAGGACAGTGCAAAGCAATCGTACCAACCTGTCCAATCGTTCTCGACGGCCGTGTTCCCTCCACAGCAACTCTAGCAACCTTCGATACATCTGGCTCTCCATTCCTTGTCGACAATGTCAAAGGTCCCCAGAAATGGTCAGCGATCCTGAAATTGCCCAAGATTCCAGCCTCGCGATTCGACCTCCCCGGCGGTCAACCAATTGAAGTCGTAATCAATGACAAATCGATCTTCAGTCCCGGTGGCACAGCTCAAAACGGTTTCCGCAGAGCTGGTCTCATCCCCTCTGCCAACAATGGTTCAGATGCTAGCACAGTCGGTGTTAAAACTTTCCATTGGAGTGTTCGACAAACGGCGAAGAAGTTGAATTTGACGCATGAGTATCTTAATGTCTGGCACGAGAGGAACGATTACGCTGGTAACCAATTCAATTTTCAGATCGGGTCTTTGATCGGACGGGAAACAGCCTCCAAGAAAGAGGATTGGAAGATTAATGGCAAGGATGATAAAATTGTGTGGACCGCGAAGGCTGAGGAGGGACAATGGCAAAACTTTGCTCTTACTTTGGATTATGTGAAGAAGTAAGTATCGCGTCTCTTTTCAATCCTCAGCTCAAAATACTAATTCAATGTAGCACCATGCAAGTCTACTACTCAGTTGGCAACTCGGTTCTCAAGAACGTAACAGGTGTAGTTGCCAATGATAACGTTGGAGGTGGACAGATGCAGATTGGTTTGTTGAAGAAGCCAACCGGTAGTACTACCGATGTTGTACACGCAGGTTACCAGCCACGCAACTTCGAAGAGAGCCTGATCTATGGAGGAATCTTCGTTGAGGATTCTGCGAGTGGTTGTGTGAGCAAGTAGAAGCATGAACTGCTCACACGCGCAATCCAATACTGCAGGCAGAATGTCGCGGTTGCATGAGCCCGTGCCTATTTCAGAAATTGTCTCGAGTATCAAAATAATCTCTGCGTCCCCAATTCGATTGAGCTGGTGCTGGTCTCCATTTTTGCTTCCCTGCGGAATAAATGCTGTGGTCCTGATCCCGACTCAAGAACACTGTTTCGAAATGCAAATTTCCATGACTCCTTTGTCTGGATCCAGGTCTTTCAGGCTCATGCACAAACAAGGTCCATGACTCTCGTACTCAAGTCTTTGTTATCCGATCACACCAAGGGATCAAAATCAAGTAAGAAATTCCATAGACATTGAACGACATAAACACTCGCAATAGCAATACAGCGCGATGAACCTGCAAATGCCCTCAGCCAGCTCAGCCCAGCTAAGCATAATCCCGCTTTTGTATTTTTAGCGTCCTTTTCCAAGCCTGGTAGATGCAGCATAGAACGAACGTCGCTTATCAGCGCCGCTCATGTGAAATGGAGGAAAGAAAGAAACCGAGGACCGCATATACCAAAATATGTCCTTCCCATCCCATTCGTCCCGAACCCGATCGCCTACCTATTTAAACCATGAAGTCGTTGATAGGCTTAGTCCGCCTTGTTCCTGCCGCTGCGACGAGGCTCGCCAGACTCTGTCGCTGCCTTCTTGGGTGCCTTCTTCTTGGCTGGAGCTGCTTTCTTGGCGGTGCCATTGGTGCCATTAGACTCACTGGCAGCTTTCTTTGGTCTGCCGCGCCCCTTCTTCTCGGCAGGCTCGCCGTTCTCCTTCTTCTGCTTCTTCTGGGCAGGCTCGCCATCCTTCTTGTCCGCCTCCTTCTCGTCCGATTCCTCTTCAGCTTCTTTGTCCTCGGATTCCTCGTCTTCCTTGTCTCCATTCTCGGCAGCCTTGGAGTCGCCATTCTTCTCAGCCTCCTCGTGGTCTCTCTTCTCGCCAGTCTTTGCCTCTCCATTCGTCTCTTCCTGCTCTTTCTTTTCTTCTGTCTCATCTTTCTGAGCATCTCCATTTAGAGCGCCGCTTGCCTTCTCCTCAATCTCAAGCTCCGAGGCTTTCTTGACGACGTCATTGCCAGACCGCGAGATCTCAACGGCAGGATTACCAGGCTCTGCGCTCTTTTTGATCTCATTTCCGCGGTGACTGACGACCTTTGCCTCTCCCTTCTCAACGACCTTCGAGACCTCGCCTCCAGGCGCTGAACCGCCCCATTGCCAAGAGACTGTCCGGAGTTAGCGGAGTTACTGGTATTGGATCGCCTGACGAGCGTGGAGGCAACTCCTCATTGAAAGAGAGATGCTGCCATCTCAACAGGATAAATACCCGAAAGGGTTTGGAGATGCAAATGGAGCTCTAGCGACTCTATGTCAGGAGAAGAGAGCGCTTACCCTGATCCCCTTTCTCGATGTTTTGGTCAGCCATTGCGGGTAGTTCGAATGCGCTTTGAAGTGGGGTTGTCGCAAGAGGAGGATTGATGGATCAATTGAATCGCGTAAGGGAGTTTAAAAGGTTTGTGGTATAATGATGATTCGCGCCCAGTTGTGATGATGTTTTGTGGGAAATCAAGGAGCTGATGAGGTTGTCGTCTCTGAGTTCCTGAGAGCGTCTCCACTTTTTCCCCAGATGAAGATTCCATTGATTGGCTTGGCTGTATGTAGCTTCTACGTCACTTCCGTCAGCCACCACCCGCCCGCATCGTGCCTGAAACTCCTCCAAATCCTACCCGACTAACTCATCTGCGAAGTGTCTAGTGTCATACTTATGCCAGAGGGGATATGATGCTCATTCCCACAAGGCATGAGAGTCTTTCAAAACTTCATGTCACTGAGGTTTAATCTAGTCCATATGGATTTTCCCGATGAAACCCCTCACAGTTCCCGGCAGTTGGCAGTTTGCATGCATCTGTTCAAAGCTTTTTCACATTTTCTTTTCATCTCTATAGATGACCAGAGGACAGGCCCTCGATCCCCATGTTATAGAGATGTCAGATTTCTACAGCCCTATCGGAACAATTTGCGATTCCAAACTCCTCCCCACGGACTTCAAATAGGACAATTTGCAATTTTGCTAGAATCTAAAATGAGCAAAAGACATTACGTTCTACATGCATCCAGCCATCAATCCATGATTTGATATATCCAGTCCTCTTTGCCTGCCCGTTCCAATTCCAATATCCTGCCACCACCAATCTCCATACCAGCTGTTGAACAAAATGTGACCGAGAGCCGTTGTGAAGTCGTGCTATCCATCTTGTTTGGGTCTAATTTGAGTAGGGCCCAACAACCTAACCAAAAGAAAGTTGTGCCAAACATTCTCGGGGTATTTTCCCAGACGCCGTGAGCCAATAGCCCTCCTACCTATTCGAATTCGATCGGGACATGCGCAAAGGTGAGGAATGCCACGAGCGCGTCAAGATTGCAACTCCGCGAAACCTCATCGATGCACTTCTCGAAGCCGTTGACCTGTGTCATGATTAGCAACCATCGCGAGATTAAGAAGACAAGCATACCTTTTCTCCGGTCATCAACAGATTGTATTCAGATCGATCGCCAGAGCAATGGTCGATAGAAATCTCGAGAGATCTGCTTTGCTGACTGCTTTGCCAGATATTGAAACAGTCCTTCATGAGGATAGCCCAAGGATGGCTTTCCGCAAGTCTTTCTTCTTTCAGGAAATCCTTTCCTCTCCAATCGTTGTAGAGATTGTTAGGCATTCGTATCTTAGCTGGATAAGTGCGCATCTCGAACTTGACCTTCCGGACGTTTTCAAGAGCACCGTCACTGATGACTCGAGACAGATCGAATTGACCGGAAATGGAGTATTGAGGAGGGTTGGTGATCTGTAGGGTCTTCTTCTGGAGTATCTCCTGGGCTTCTTCATAGATTTGGCGGTTGAGAAGGAAGATGGTTGGCGTCGAACAGAATGAGCTAGCATCCAGATTTCTCATCCAGTCTTGGTATAACTCCGGGAAGTGACGTTTCCTCAAGCCGTGGGTGGGAAAGGAGTCATTGATCTGTACTAACTGTGGGTTGACACCATCATAGGTGATTGTGTGGCTGATGATGATGTCTCGGAGTTCTCGTGGAAGATTGAGAAGTGGGAAGATCTTTCCTTTTGTGTAGGGTTTTGGTGGTCGGTGTTGTATCGCAATCTTCTGCTGCGTCTCGAAGACATGAGCAAGATTTTTCACAATTTTGGCACGGCTTGCTGAGCCTGGATCGACCTGAAGCTTTGCTGCTCTTGCGTCTTCCAAGGCAGAGGTCTTTGTTGCAGTTTGGTGTTTGGGACTGATCGCGCCAGGGGACTTCTTCTTCTGCTTCCTATACACATCTTTCGGTGAAGCTGAAAGCAGGGCGATTAGCGGCTCTACCCTGGCTGACTTTTCCTTAGATGGAGTGCCGCGATGCTTCTTGGGTGTCGATAACGGGACCTTTGATAGCTCTTTGCTGATGGCTTTCGCTTCTATACTCACTTCCTTCTTTCCTTTTTCGATGAGCTTTTTTTGGGTGGCGGATGGCAGTTTTGATGGCTTTGTGGGATCTATTGTTCCGAGCGAGGACTGTGCCATTGGATCTTGAGAACCGTTCAGTTCCATTCCATCCTTCGCAGCTGATGGCTTTCTCTTCTTCTCCTTCTTCTTCTTCCATCCTTTGCGCTTTGGTGTTGCATCTGGTTGTGCTTTGGACGGGTTTTCTGGTGTAATGTTTTCGTCCAACGGATCAGATATCGGTGCACCGATGGACGTTTGTGATACAGTGGCTTTCTTCTTTTGCTTGCTACTTTTCGATTTTGGCTTCTGTTGTGTGGTAGACGGCTTGGCTCCAGGTAATAAGACACCCCCGGCATCATATACAGGCCCTGCTTCATTCATCGTGGCTGAGTAGTCTTGAATCGAGACAGGTGAGGTGAAGGTCGGATGTCCTAGGTCAAGGGGATTGGGTCTTGGTTAAGAGTGGTTGTGGAATGTTAAGGCGCGTCCAAGAACTTGATTGGAAGAAAAACATCCAGGCAAGACGCGACAATAAGAAGGAAAGCACATTACCTGAATAAGTCAAAACTGCAATCCTGATGACGCACCTGGTGACTCCTAAGTTGGAAGTGACGAGTCCTCTAAATGCTGTAAATTGTGAGTGGGCCAGACAACTACATCCTACACAATCAAAATTCAAGCGTCTTTGGCACTCTTTGATTCAAATATCCACGTCTTCAATATAGCCAATATCGGAAGATTTCCTGAATGCTTTTGATATCAGTGACCAACAACTCTAGGCTCGTTAATTGGGAGGTCGAATCTTGGTTCCATCTTACTTTAACCTTCGAGGCTATCAAATTGATCCATCCCATAAATTGGCGACTTGGTAGTATCTCCTCTGACCCTGTTTTCATTATCTTTGGCTAGATCACAAGGTCCGGTCGAGTAGTCTAGAAATTGTGAGGGTGAAGTTTGAGTTCCTGCCACGTCCATACCGCATCTCCAAAGCGGTCAATCACTCACCATTCAGCACGAATACACGCATTACAAACCGTTTCTATTGGTAGCCGTGAAGAGCTTGAAGAGGAATGCTGGATATTATCTGAAGATCTCACCAAGAGCAGGCCAAATACCGATGAGATTTTAGCTTTGTGAGGTATCGTCTCAAGATTCGACCACCGAATCCCGGACCGACAGCTTAACGGAAAAGGCATAGAGTTACAGATTTCAGCAATGAGGGCAAGTACTGGCAGTTTTCCGGGGCTTTCAACCATTACTTTCAAAAGACCTAGGTAAGTTATGTTCATCTGTCTAATCCAGTTTCTGATCTCTGGTGTGCAGAATCATGTCCAAGGCGATTTCGCTCTGAATACTTTTCGATGCCGTCTACGAGTCTCTTCTGTTAGAATTTGAGCTGGATCATCGGCTATTTAAAAGCAGGTCGATTCCTCAAAATGTGTTTTGACGATAAACCTGTATCGCACCTAGACAAATTAATGAAAGCACAATTTCAAGTCAGATAGCAGTCGCTGGCAAGTACAGATTGACTCACAACAATGATTCCTCTCAAACCTATCAATGCTTTTCTACAGTCCGATCGCACTCATCAGCTGAGAAGAAGGGGAGTTTCAGGAAAGCCCCTGGTACGTATAGCTTGGTCGGGGTTGACGATAATGCGCCACCGGCAGCACCGAAATTATTGCAAGTATTGATTTCAGCGGGAACCCACTATTCTTTGAACTATGAAATCCCAATTCACTCATAGCACTCCGCGTATTTTTGGAACCTCGCGAAACCCGTGGCACAGACTGCAAATATTTCAGGGTCACAACCTCAGCGGTGAGTCTTGAATTCGGAGGTTGTAACTGCCGGAAAAGGACGCGAGCTGATGGGCAGTGCATGTATCGTAGGGCTGACGGGTAGAATACTCGCATTAGCCTAATAAAATGCTCAGACCAATAGTAGCTGGATCGGGATTCCATAATATCCCTTTCGCGAAGTGCGAGTCCTCGCACTCGATGAGGAAGAATCTGCAGCGAACGAGTATGCCTTGCAGGTTGTCCTTCGTCGTCTAAACACGAAGGTCAGCGCATCATGCATGGAAGGTTTCTAGAAAGCCTTCCCGCGCCACGGAGTTACTGTACGTTCACGTTTGGGGACTGACCAGCGCCGCCCGCAGTTCATTGGGTTTGTGGCGGGGTGCAGAAAGGCGGATAACGAAATATTGGAGTCACGTTTCGCGCCCTTTCGCAACGACCGCACAAATGTAGAAAATGGGTGTCATCTATGGAATTGGAAATGCACAATAATTCGACTCACTTGTGCAGCAAGCAAAAGGAGGATTTCAAAGGTTGGTTACATCATCAATGTCGTTATCTGATTTTGTCAGCATGTGGTTTGTTTATGATCGCAAATGATGTTCAGTAAGCAGCGCAACGTCTATTCGATAAGGTTGATTACGCATCCTTAGGTTGGCCGCATGCCGCACAAAATGGCGGGGTTGAGGTGGAGGACGAAATGTTTCGATTGAAACGAAACAACTAGGGCACGCGAACCTGGGGTTCAACAACGAGATAGCCTCGAGGTTGCCTCAAATCCATTGTATGCACGAAGAATGGGGATACAAACAACACTGGGCGAGGAGCGAAAGTTAAGATCGCATTTTTCAGCCTTAAATCCGAGGAGGTGGAGTTTACTGTAAAGGGGAATGATGGACTTTAGTCCTTGAAAACTATCCGACAAAGCCACTAACAACAAGAAATTCTATCCGAGGAGATCAGAGTCATACAACGTTCGAAACAAATTCGCTAGTCGTTGTCACTCGGACCAGAGTTTGTTTTGTCTGGTCTATGCCTCGTCAGATGTCACTGCATGCTGCCGAAAACTGAACCATGGAAAGGAGTGCCAGATTTCGTTTCGCAGGCTGCCACAATTGTGAATGCGAGGGTTGCGGCCCGCAAAATCCAAGCCGTCCGAGACGCAACGCGGTTACGACGAGTATACATACTATTTTCGACAAGGCACCAAGGAGATGCACAATCCATTTGGGGAAATTATACGGGGTGCGTATTGTGGCTGTATCACGCAGTTCACCACCTGCTGTTTCTTGAGACACCGCAACGATTGGCTGTCTCGTAAGGATCGTTCAAGTTAGCACACCAAGAGCTACCGCCTATTGCTCGCTGATTTACAGTAATCGGCGACTCTCATGGCACGCTATGCAGTCCACATCAGCAATTGTGCACACGGTTCACTACTGACTTGCGAAACGGTTTCCCCAAGCCCCATCCACATTCGTCCGCAATCCTGTGGAGCCAGCACGAAAAATCAAATGCGTCTGCCTTGCGGTTGATTTGAATTGAGTCAACGTGGAGGGAAGAAAACCGAACTCATGAAAGCAGTGCTAAAGACAGCAAATGCATTCGGGGATACGAATGTCATTCCTCCGAGCAGGCATTCAAGTCATCTCACAAGGCGTGCTTCGCGCGGCGCTCGGATATGTAATCAGATTCGACCGAATGATGCGCACACGGCCTGCGGGTTTCTGAGAGAGCGGTGTACAGGGGTGAAGCGGTCTAAAGCCAAGGGACGATGAGTGGGCTTTTCGGGTTTTGCAGGCAAGCAGGGGTAATAACCCTCCTTCGGCGTTACCAAGCAGGGGAGATCGCTAAACTCCTGTCATGCGTGTGGTGTATAATATGGCCATTGCCCAAGGGATGATTACTCTTTTGGATCATACAACTTCAAACACAGTCACCAATACTCACATCCAAGCAAAACATCCACCGAATTCTACAAAGCCGAACCATTTCCACTGAATATCTTGTCAAAGAGCACAGATCAAATCATCATCCAATCATATCATAACGCCATCGACCGGTCTAGTCATACTTTATATCGCTGCCTTGACTCAACATTCAGGACAATCACGACATATATTTCGCAAGATGCCTTCCAGACTTCGTTTCCAGCAAGAGTTCGACCCAATTACCACTGGCACCATTCGACCTCAACTCAACTCATCTCAACCGCCACAAAAGAAGCAAAAAATGTCTCTCACACACGTCTACTACATTGCCTCGTCGGCTCGAGCAAAGCTTGGAAAGGAAGCTTGCAAGCCAGATCACAACCTCCGCCTACTAGTTGGGCACGCCAACCTGCTCGATGCCCTCATGCTCGATTTACACGATGCTGAGCGTGAGCAAGAAGCCTGGTTCAACCAAACCGTCCAGAAAGCCCAAAAGGCTGAAGAGCCAAAGCACATCCAGTGGGCAGACACCATTGTAGAAGAGGAGGAGTCAGACAGTGAGGATGATGCTTCAGATAGCGACTCGGAGTTCGACGAGGAAGAGTTTGAGATGCAATTGACACTGAAGAGGGTGAGAAGTGCACCCGTGGCCTTCTCATCCGAGAAGATGGACGAGGACGACGAGGAGTACTACGATGAGGAGGAGGAATCATCAGAGCTTGCTCTCACACGAACGCAATCACGATCATCCCAATCACCACCAGAACTCGTCGATGACTCAGATTCAGAAGACGATTCGCCGCCAGCATCACCACCACAGATCTCTCTCGACCTCGAAATGTTCGACGAGAAGAACTCATCCACACTGTCGGAATCAGAACAAGCCGCCTTCTTTGACGACGGCTACTTCATACCGGAAAGGACAGCTCCAATGATAGCAGCCTGCTAGACAAATCATTTCAGCCTTTCAGCGTCCTTTCCAGCGATTCAGCGAGCGAGCATTTTTTTGATACATATACAGCATTTGGGATTCTCTTGTTTATGAATAGAGGAAGAGATTGGAACACATTCTACTCAAGATTTATGATGGATGGTCACGATGGAATACATAGGAAGCAGTGCAGTTCTCCCTCGTCTTGATGATGGGATGGTTGAGACTCCTGCAAAAATACTAGCTACAAATCAAAGATTACCATACCAACATGATCTCTCCGCTTTCTTTTACGCCTATCTCTTCCTAGTTGCTCCAATGGTTGTTTCGTCCTGCTAACAGTGACTAGACCTCCTCGATGAGCTAAATCAATACGACATACAACTCGAAATCAGTATCAATAGATCCCAGGAAATTTCAGAAAGACTTTTGCCAGAAACTTATCGGCTTCTTTTCCGAAGTTAGAGTATGCAAAACGATATCGCAATTTTCCATGACGGCACGAGCATTGAGTCAACCTCGATGAATCCACTATGCGCCTCTCAACAGATCGATCAGCAGCCGATATTTTTTCTTATCGCGACTGTCAACAATTTACATCAGCGAGACCGGCACTGGACGGCAACCAGTCAACCAGCTGATTGTCCATCGTGGTTCTTGTGATCCAAGGTTGACCCTAGAGCATGCAACTTTACTTGTCCGACCTCGGGGACACAAAAAGTATCGTTCGCGCTTTTCCGTTGTCCGAGCTGTTGGAAACAAAACATGCCGGAGAGCGCGGCTCGTGCTCTCTTCGCAGGCATCTTCACACCGGTTACCTGCGCAAAACCAACTGTTCGCATCAATTTCATTTAGTTCGGGGCCGAGATGCCAGGCCTGACCGTCTTGGAGGCAATCAACAAATGGAATTGATGGTTTAGGAGGTCACCCAGGCGATGATAGCACATGATCGCTGTTCCTCACTGGATCCACGTCTCAGACACCAAGCTGAAGCATTCTAAGCCTCCGTGAGGTGTTGAGAAGGCATACCATTTCGCCCCTCGCAATTCCATTTCTAACCATAGAAAAAAGAACAACACAGCAGCTGAACACAACAAAATTGCCTTGCCTTGCCTTGCCCCACTCAACTATTAAAACTTCAAACCCCTTGGTGCCTCAAAAACTCTGCTAGCCTATCAACCCGCTCCCTCGTACTGAATGGTTGGGCGCACACAATAAAGAATTCTCACCGCTGCGAGGCTTTCGAGCCTGATGAACGCACAATGAATGCCAATGTCAGGCGCCAGCAATCTCGATTGAAAAATGTGCCAACGATTGCAAATCAACAAACTCGTTTGAAATCAGAATATTCCGCCCTTGGTAATACGGCAATGAATCATAAGCACTCACATAAAACCTCACTCATCTGACTCCTCTTCCCAACCAATAACGACCATTCCTTCTGCCATCCGGACTGCATAACGAGAGATGGGTATCGTGACATCGTGATCCTTCCCACAAAACCCGCTCAAATCGCCAACCCCGAAATTACCCCTGCACCATCTCCGCGTATCGAAAAAGCATCATCCGCCCTCTCTGACTGGCCAAGTCGCTTGCCTATCTTGGTAACGACAAGGATCTTCGTTCTCCTCAGGTTTCGGTGCCGACGGGCGAATATCGCTCCGCCTGAAATCGATCTTCGAAATCCTTAGACTCCGTGTCCGAGATCAGGTCGGTCAGCCCTATGAGCCATATGTGTGCCCCTCATGTTGCTCACGGACGAATACGGGCTCGATACGGGCTTGAGATCAAGTGATGATGTACTTGAGTCTTGGACCATCTCATATTGTAGAAATGAGTCCTTCTTGGCTATGAATATCAAATACGTATGCACTCAGGCTGCGTTTATGCTTCCCCAGCATCACACCGGTCTCATTCCCAGATCCTTACGGATGCGAGGATATCGCATTGTCCAATCGCATCCTCTCAAATTGCCATCTCGCCTCGCATTCCACAATGGTTTAGCTCTTCGCACTTCAGGCTCAGCTGCGGATACGTACGCGGCACAACGGCAACGTACATCATTAGGCTGACAGCTATTTTCCATAGCCTCCCTCTCAAAAGAGAAAGGGAATCGTAGCCTCAGAACAGGGAAGGCACTGCGCAGGTACAATTCTACTGCCTAAACAACAATAGATCCACACAGTTCAAACGGCTTGTCCCTGGAGTCGTCGAGAGGATCTCATTACGCGTCCGTGTGCTCGTGGCCTCTTAATCAATTTAACAGTTTGTTTCACCAGGCTGTCACAATTGTTCCCAGGTGGACAGGTGGAGAAGACGGGGCAGACATCCGCCTTCGTGGTCCCTGATCTTCTACTGGGATCATGTTTGCTGTTGCCTTATTTAGCAACTCATGAGCGCAATCCTCTTCGGGCATTGAATGACAACGATCAAGTTCTTCAACAATCTCTACGCCTAGCTCGAAGTTCCATGCAAATTACGACACAGGCTTACTCGAAAGTAGTCGGCCAGGAAGCGGACTTCCAAGGCTTCGCTGACTTCAAAAGCAACATGTCAAGGCCATTCTCGCCCGCCCCGACATACAACGTCTTCGTTCCCGGCACAGTCGCGTGCACCTTGTACTTCGTGTCTTTTGGCAAAAACGCTACGTCTCCGGACAACAATTGCACTGCACTACCATAACCTTCCACTTGAATGCTCAAAGCACCATCCTGAACGCGAAATGCGCCATGCTCTGGAAACGATCGTTGCGGGATAGCCGCCGCGTCCTTCGGCATCGAGAAAGTCAGATGGGAGAGCGTGAAATTGTATGGTCTCGAGTGTGGCAATCTATTGAGCGGTGAGACTATCGTGTAGCCATTCTCTGAGTTTAGGAACTTGTCTCCAAGGTCTCTGGCAATATAATACGGTGATGTTGTATCTTCCGGAAGTGGTTCTGATGTAACGTGCCAATGAGAGCTGGCTGGAGCTGACCCGTTGCCTATGTCTGTCCGTTGGACGAAACCAGGCACGGGATAAAGATCGAACTCTTCCATAATGGTTGGAAGGGCACCAGTACCACCACCTTTGGGAGCAGCCGGTGGTCCAGCAGGCGATGAACCAGAAGGAGGTGCCCTACGAGGAGGTCCCTGGGGTGGTCCGCCTACGGCTAGAGCATCATATGGCGACGACGTGGAATAGTTTGATTTGCCTCCGCCCGCATAGAACATCTTTCTGCAAACATGTTAAGATGTGAGGTATACAAAGAGCTTCTGTCAACTTACTCTAGGCCTCCTGGGAAGTAACGCCGAACAACTCCGTATCTGGACGCATTGTTTGGAATGCATGAATTCTGCCTGGGGGCGACGCACCCAAATCACCCGGTTCAAGCACTTGGTAAAAGTCAGTATTTTACGATGTATATAATTTTGCTCAAATCTGATACTACTCACATCTGAGCTGCTGATTATCCTTGTCAGTAGCCAACCAAAGTTGAAGCGCCCCTTTCGAGCAGAAGAAATTCTCATATCCACGCTTGTGTGAGTGAGGAGGTACACTGATTGTTTCCGAACGACCGGCGTTCGTCGTCAAAAGAGTAAAAGCGCCACCGGAAGATGCTGCAGTGATGGGAAATCGATTTGCTGCATTGCCTGATGACACCACATGTCCTACCAGATGTGGAATGACATATGGACGTACGAATGTTGGCGTGTCGCTAACAACAAGAGACTGTGCCTTTGGTGATAGTGGAACCGCTGATGACAAAACTGCCAATGCGAGACAGGACAAAGCTTTGGATAGCATCCCTATTCGGCGACAAACTTGCAATGGACAGTCAACTTCGAGGACTCTTGTCTACAAATCGAGAGTCTATGTTACTTATATTGGTGTAGGACTACACTAATTGGAATGAGAACCATATATGGGTACTGGGTTGTACTTCACGAAAATCACTGGAACGAGTATGTCTCGGAGTAGCGACATCTAGAACCAGCAAGTAAGATGAGTTGCAGTTCGAGCTCAGTCCCTTTTTACATCTATATCTAATCTAAACACGTGTATTCAAAACGGAAAGGATAGCAAGAAAGTCCCTTCAGGCACATTATGTTAATTAAAGGGACAGTACTACCCGGAATTCCCGAGATCGATGTGGTGGTCGATGCACCTCTCCAGCTCACTTGTAGTATGGAACACGGGATTTACCACCATGAAAAAAAATGTCAAATTAGGAGACTGGTCTACAGGTGGCTACATCGATTCAACATGGCAAGAATGTTTCCGTATCTTGTACATATTATTCTCCTCGCGATCGCGGTCCACTGCTACTCCAGTCCAAATCAAGCCTCGAATATCCGCACGAAATCTGGAGAAATATCGGGATTCATAAACTCTACTACTTCTCCTCACGTCGGCCAATACCTGGGAATCCCTTATGCAGAAAGTCCCGTTGGCAAATTGCGTTTCGCGCCACCAGTCGCGAAGTCAGCTTCCGCCGCCACTTTCATAGCCAACAAATTTGGTCCATCATGCCCGCAGTACAATACCTCGACGCCAACATTTTTCTCGGTGGCAGTCCCGGAGTATTACATCGAAGGGCCAATGGATGAAGCCTGCCTTAGCTTGAATGTGTGGTCTCCGTTGAGCGCCATCCCTCATCAGAGAAGAGGTGTGAGCGAGCCGGAGTCGGGATCGCAACACTTTCAAAAGTATCCCGTAATCATCTTTTTTCATGGCGGACAATTTACTGTGGGTGGATCTCGCGTGGCATATCACAACCCAGAGAGGTGGGTGGAAAGGAGTCAGAACCTAATTGTTGTTACCATAAAGTCAGTAATTCGGCGCATAATACGACAAACAAATATCTACTCTTGCTCATAAGAATCAACAGTTATCGGCTGAACATCATGGGTTTCCCCAATGCGCGAAACCTCACCTCACCCTCTCAAAATCTCGGTTTCCTAGACCAACGACTTGCGTTTGTACTTCTCCATCGAGGTGCTAATGAATCGAAGCTAAATTGTACTCTCAGTGTCAAATGGGTCCAGTCTAACATCGCTGCTTTCGGCGGTGACCCAAGCAGAATAACACTCTTCGGACAATCAGCCGGCGCCGTTGCCGTGGATGCTTATAACCTCGCCTACCCCGAAGATCCAGTCGTCACAGGCCTAATCATGAGCTCTGGGACCGCTTTACTACAAACCATCAGCAGAGACTCAGCCCACACTAACTTCACATTCGTAGCAGAGAATCTAGGGTGTAAAAACGATACTGCGACCGCGGAACTTGAATGCATGAGACAAGTCCCTTACCAAAAGATTCAAGGTTTTCTGAAACAGTATCAAGACAACAACAAAAAAAAGCCCATCTCATTCGTGCCGGTACAAGATGATGTCACCTTCTTTACCGATCCTGCAGGAAGAGCGAAGACCGGCAAGTTAACAAAGTTACCAGCCATCATTGGAAGTACGGCAAATGAAGGAGCATCCTTGGCTCGACCGTACACGCCACAAGGACCAACAAAGCAAACCATACAAGCAATTGGGTTGGGGTTCCTCTGCTCTGCCGTGAAGACTACATCGTATGTCAATAAGAACCGACTTCGCGGTGAAGACAAAGTAACACAGATTGCAGATATCGCTATGCAAATAGTCTGAAGACCTTGTAAACTTTGTCGGATTCAAGCCAATGCGCAAACACTGACTTCAAGATATAGTTCTTATCTGTACGCCGGGAACTTCTCCAACATCTCTCCCCTACCATGGCAAGGTGCATATCACTCATGTAAGTATATTTTGCCAATCGACTGCCCCATGCTGATGCGGCATAGCGGACCTTCCCGTTGTATTTGAGGCGCACGAAATCGCGAAAGGAACTTCCAGTCCTTTCGAAAAAGAGCTCAGCAACCGAATGCAAGGTATTAAGAAATAAGCCCCCAGGTCTCCCCAATGGTTCCACTGATTGTATATTCAGATCTTTACTGGTCATTTGCAAATGACCCGGCCAGTCTGACAACGAATGGATGGCCAGAATATAGACCAGAGGGGAACGCTTTGGTTTTCGGACGAGACGATAAGGTAACGAGTTTGTCTCCAGTTGCGAGCATACATGCGCCATGTTTAGGGCTATAAGGCACTGAATGAGCATTGAACACCACTTCTGTGAATGTTGCGCAAGTTTTTCCCCCGTTTTCGTCGTTGTAGTTTTCTCTACACAAGGGGCGTAGCTCTCGCGATTCTTCAACTTCTGTCCTGTGGTCAGTGTTACGACAATTCTCAAAAAGGAACAGATGGATGGACCTGGCAATTTCACTATTTGTACCCGGTTAGCACGCGTAAACGCCAGGATACAGTAACAAAAGAACAACCCTCTCATTAGACATACGTAGGCGTAGCTTTCTGGACATTGCGAATCTGAGCAACATCAATTCCCTCCACTAGACAATCGTGATCTTCTCCTGATGCTATCGGATCTCCCACTACTACTCTCCATACTGGTACCGATGCCAGAGTCTGATACTCCCCTGCCAATTGGACCCGTCTCATCAAGTATGAAGTCGTCCTCTTCATCGTCAGCTTCTCCGACGGCAATTTCATTGTCCGGAGGTGCTGGTGTCTCCTCGTCTTTCACGTTTGGTGAGGAGTATCGTAGCGGAGGTTGCCCACTCAAGGTTGGGAATGTATGAGGCGTATCGGACATGTCAGAGTGCTCGTCCTGCTCCTTTTTGATCGGTACCGACTTGTTCTCTTCTTCCTTCTTCACATCCGGAGAAGGACTGTTGTCTGGGAAGACAAAAATCGAGAGCACAAGCCAAATGATGGCAGCGAAAGTCATCTCGACGGTCCAGAATATGCTTGTGAGGACGACGAAGGATATGATGCGGTAGTTGTACATGAGGTAGCTTGATTGTGAAGTCAGCGCGAGTGTCAGGTAGTCATCAACAAGACAAACATACCGAAGCCCATGTAATTGCGCCGTAAAGACCACCTGCACGTCGTAAACTTGCAATTTCTCCTCGCTCTGAAGCTCTAGTTTTGCAGTGGTGGGTATATGCCTCCAACCTCTTTCGAATTGAATTCCGTCCATCATCTTCACGTTGAGTGCTTCGGATTCCTGACGCAAGCCTGCAACGTAGAGAGGCAGTACTGCGGCTTTATTCACGAGATCCATCGTTTGCGAATGATACGTCAATATGGCAGGCCGTCTCTCGTGAACCAGCACCTCTGGCTTCATGGGAAGAATTCCAACCACTGTCTCCACCGGTGCCAGAAGCTGCAGATCTACCATGAAGTTTCCTGCTCCTGTGTTTGTGGGTGTCCGTGGCATGTGCAAAATGACCTTTACGTCATAATGTTGATTCGACACAAGTTCTCGCGACAGACTTGTGGTCCCATATGGATGATGGGCTGGACCGAATTCGAGGTATATTGGGCGCGTAAAGCCACGCGTTGGTACATAGGAGTAGTAGAAGAAGATGTAGGCGAGGATTGCAGTGAACAGCAGCCCAAGGCCGGCGAGGACGATGAGTATGGTGTTGAGATAGGCGCGTAGAGCAGGCTTTGATATGGCGAGGTAGAAGGGTTTGAGAGCGACATCCTTCACGTGTGTTAGCAACAGTCATTGCTGTACAGCTATAATAACATGCCTTTGCTTGGATTAGCACGCCGGGTGCGGCCTCATCGTCTGATACGTCCGACATGATGGAAGCTATGCAGGCTTGTTTTGTTCAAAACTTGATCTTCATCTTCATATCTAAATTCGTGATTTGGGTGTTTTTATCGAAGTCTGCTACAAGGCACAGAAGTTATAGGCTTATGCTGTTGAAGGTTGAGCTTGCTGCAGTGGAGATCTACATATCATTCGACATAGCGTCACTGCGATATCAAAAACCATTCCATCCACTTGACTTGACAACACCAACCAACCAAAGAAATCATCAGAAATAATTCAAACACCATCCTCCAAGGCACATAACAAAGCCGATGAGGAACAGTATTCGTTGAACTCTGAGGTCCGATCAGGCGACACCGCGTTTTAGCGCGAGTTGCTGCCTCTATATCTGCCTCATATATCGCGTCTTCCCACACTTCCGCTTCTCATCAATTAAACAGCAACATTCGCGGGCAAAATCCAACCATGGCACCTCGATTCGAGGAACTGCCGGCTGAGCTCCTAGTCAACATCACCTCTCATCTCACCACAATCGATTATGGTAGCGTCCGACGAACGTGCTCCACAGTCGAGAAGAAGCTCTTCGATTCCTTCGGCAAAGAATTCTTCAAGCGAAAGCAATTCATGCTCACACAATCAAGTCTTCAAGCTTTGATTGATATCTCCAACCATGAAGCGCTTCGAGGCTACTTGACCAAACTTATCATTGGAACAAATGTCATTCCAGACTTCAGGAACCTGGACCGGTACAATTACCCTTATGCTCCTCCCATCATTATCACCAATAGCGTAGACGCCGAAACCAAAACATGGCAACGGCAGCAATATCTGGAACAGCGCTATTTCATGGAACAAGGTCTGGACACGCCAATGCTGACAGAAGCTTTGAACAACCTTCCTTCTTGTCACGAAATCGAGATTCGCGACTCGTACTGCCCAATTCGTGGCCGCGGTGATGAGAGATGGACGAGCTATGGCTCTACCGAGTTCCTCAAGCGCTGCGGTCTGACAAAATGGCAATGGTGGTCTGACACGGAACACCAACCTCGGATAAATCATATCTTCTCAACTGTCACGCGTGCTATGGCAACAACTGCCAAGGCAAGAAAGTATACAGCATTTATGATGACAACTCGGTTGTTCCAAAACGATCTCGCAGACGATGCCTTCTATCAGCCGAATCTCGTCAACTTCACAGAGGCATTCAAGTCTATCAAAACACTAATGCTCCCAATCCATACTCGCATTGGCAGCCCAGACCTCGAGGACTTCGGATCTTTCCTCCGCCTGTTTCCGAGTCTTGTACATTTGCGACTGAATGGGACGCCCAACTCGAACGCCTCTGAATGGCTTGTTGCGGCTAAAGATGCTGTGTCTTCTTGCTCCATCCGTAGATTAGATCTTGGGAAAATGCGGCTGCAACCAGACGTCTTCAAAGATTTTCTTTCTTCATTGAAAGCGTTGGAACATCTGGAGCTTCATTGGGTAAGTGATACGCGTGTCCCAAACACTAGACGGATAAGAAAAGGCACGGATTGTGCCGAGTAGCAATCATGGATTTTCTTCTTGAATTGCTGCATATCTCGAATGCTTTGGATAAAGTCACTTGGATTTCGGCCATTCAGACATTGCCTCAAATCCCGATGTTGACCTCAGCTAACTCTCGTTTAGATGACACTCGTGGGATCTTGGGTCGACACCTTCAGCGAACTGCAAAATAATCTCCCTCACCTCAGCGTCCTGAAGATCAACATGATTATTTCCGGATCAGATGCTCATCACATCCACATTGGATTCAAGTCATCCGAAGAAGCGGTGGCTAAGAGGCCAGATGATCTCATGCCAACGATGGAATGCAAAGGATCTAACTGGCTGCAATATCTGAAAGGACGTCTTGTCGTGCAAGATGCGGGATTCCTTGGCCTCGACTCCGAAGATGAAAGCGATTCTAGTGTTGATTCTGACAATCTCGATTCAGATGATTTGGCAGAGATCTTGGGCGATAGTAGCGATGAAGATGAAAACGAGGATGAGGATATGGAGGATGAGGACTGATGATTCGGCGATGGGCAGGCATATCAATGTCAATGGAGTGGCAGGTAGTAATTTTCAGAGTATAAAGATCAGTGTAATATTTTTATCCTATGAAATAAAGGAAAGATACCCTAGCGAGTTTCGAAACGAATCCTTGTACTCTTCTCTGGACATCGCGACGTCTCCTTTCATCTTTCTCCATTCATATAGCACAGGGCTTTGAATACCTTCGGTTCGAAGTAACTGGCGGGCAGGATGGTCCAACATCCCCCAAGACCCCCACCCAAGGATCACTGAGTTTCTCCCGGTTTTCAACGTGCGCGTGCCAATTCTGCTCGAGTGGTGTCCACACTTGAAGAAAAAGTGCGACTTGAAACGAGAATGTTTACTGGACCGGGATTGTCCATACTGTAGATTGTAGATGTTCTCGCTTTCTTCGCAACACTGTCTTCATTCTTCTCGTCTTCCTACCAGCCACATCCTTCACAATGGCCGGCACCAGCATATCCGCAGACGGAGACTTGCCATTGCGCTTAATAGCATCCACCACTCCTCGAATCTTCACCTTCTCAACCCCAGACTCTCGGTGTCTTTGCAATTGACTTAAAGAGCCTAGGACTGGAAGTAGGCTCATTTGCAGATGTCTGGCTTCCCATCACATCCTTGTTTCATCTGACGAGAAGGCAGGTCAAAAGCATCGGAAGAAGCAAATATCCCGTTTCCAAGCCTGTACTCGAAATTCCCATCGAAGCCTTCGTACTCGTAGGAGAAGTAGTAGCAGTGTAATACCCACTCACAGCCGTATTCGTCCCAAGCAGATCACTCGCAGTTGCCGTTGGAACTTTCGCCTCCGCAGCATTTGCAGCCCACGAACTAACAAAGGGATAGAATCCCGTCGACACAGGACTAGCGCTGCAATAGGTCGCTGACGCAGCACTGAGATAGCTTTGTGGAAACCAGTGGTATCCTACAATATTCACGATCAGATCAAATCTTACCTAAGAAGATTGGTGGGAAGGAATATATACCTTCAATGCCCCCATGTTTCTCAAAACAACTCTGACACCCTGAAGCTGCTTGAAAAAAAGGATAGACGTCACAGAAACAATTCTGTTGTGCTAGAGTATCGTTTTGTACGTCGATGCTGGCGAGAGTTCCATTCCAGGTGAAGTAACAGTTTGCGTTGATGGCAGCTTGTCTTTTACAAGGCGCTTCGTCGATCTGGTAATCTGGTTTCGAGACGGTAGATCTCTCTTTGAGGTTTCTGTATGGTAGGTAGCAGTCGTTGTATAAATCTTTATCGGTTTGTGTTAGGCCTGAGTCTTCGGAAGAGACGAGGGCGAATTTTGACATGAAACGGCCATTGGGGAAGACGAAGTAGATGTCTGAGCCATTATAGGTTGAGTTGCTCATGTTGGTGATAGTGGATTTATGTAAGTTTTCGAAGAGTGTAACAACAAGCCCTTCGAGAGATATTTGAGCCTCTGAGGTGGATCGCTGCCCCCTATTCAGGGATCGACATACGAAATTGGTAAGTTTCAACCGGGCTCCGCTCTATTTTTAGGCTTGTATCTACTTTACATCTTTTCCACTCCCCTCTCATGATCTTTTCAATAACCGAAAGCTCTATCATCACGGTCACAAATATAAGGACATGTATTCTCAAGACAGCTAGTGCCCGGTCGCTTTAGAGATAGCTTTCCAAGCCAGACTTGCGACATACGATGATGTCGGTTTGCTTTCAAACCTCATTTCGTCGTTTCCCGCTCCTGGTTTCCTTTACGCTCCAGCCTCAATTGAATGAGTACTAACCTTGCTTCTGGAAACACCGAAATATTTTCTTGTTCTTTTGGACCATGGAGTGGACCCGCCGATTCAGGAAGAGCACGGTAGAACAATGTTGCATTTTGCTTGCGAGAAGAAGGCCACTTCTTGATCAATCATCCTTTCACTTCTTGACTCGAGAGGATAGCTCAAGAGACATCCATCTTGAAGTCCTTCCGTAACTTCTGGCGTCAACTGTGTCGGATCAATTTTTCGTTAGGTTTTAGTTAAGCCTAGACTGGACAAGAGGATTGTACTTTGGTCAATCATGCAATGGTCATGGCAGTCTTGAGTCAGGTTTTAATGATTCCCAATACGATCTATAGGCAACAGACCGCAAGGAGAGGACCTTTAGTAGATCTTTTGTCCACAGATATAAGGCATACGCGGCAGCAATCAAAGTTGAGTTTGCATGTTGCCTTTCGCTAATTAAATATCATAGTAGGTTTCTAGTAGGCATGGCTTCCAGCATCAGAGATCGGCGCCTATCTACCTCACCTAATGGCCTCTTGAAATTGAGGTAGAAAACTCCTGATGAAGCAAGCACTCCGTTCATCCCTTCACTTCCACAAGAAGTTGACGAGAGAAAGAAAATGGGATATAAATGGGCCGTTGGGTATGAGTTAGCAAGGTTCCATCGACCGTGTTGCTCCCTTTTGAGAAGAACTGTCACAGGTAGGATAACGAACACGGATTCGTGCATTGCAATTCACATCTTCTCAATTTAAATCGAACATAAAACCTTCTTCACTGCCCTTTCCAAGTCCTTACCAAAATCCTCGGAGAGCTCGAACGCAGCTGGGGTAGTGGAGGCACCAATCAAGCTAGTCTGGGCAGGAGCGGCACCGACCGAGCTACTGTGCGTAACGCTCGACTCCATCTCACCACCCATAATCCCGAGAAAGAGACTCTAGAGGACTTGGAGCATCGTCTAAAATATCTCGACGAAATGGTTAGTTATTTTTGTGGGGTTGAGGAGTTGGTTGTTAGTCCGGATATGGAGGATATGATCCGGAAGGTTAGGAAATGTGTTGGGGGGGGAGGGATTGGAGGGGTCTTGTATGACTGAGGCTTTTGTTGGTGTTGTTAAGGTTTTGGAGCGGGAGGTTGCACGGTTGAAGGTGGAGGAGGAGGAGGATGAGAGGGTTGATAATGATGAATGGGTTGGTGAGTAGGATGGGAGGAGATGCCCTTGTTGAACCTGATTTTTGACGTGGATGTGGCGTGGATTGCTGGATAAGGTTAGGAAATCAGATGTACGGTTGATGAGAAACTGGGACATAGGAAAGGAAGTGTGTGTGAATAAAGCACCATTCAATAACAAATCATGTTCTTTTAAAAAAATAAGAGCGATATATTCCTAACAACTTCTGGGAATTATTTTTCTAGGACTGCAATGACCACCAGAAGGGGAATTTTGGATACCCAGTGAATCCTAATCAAATCCTTGGCGCTCAGGACTTCGTGGGCTCGCTCGTATTTAGGAGCTACGTATAAAGAAAGTACTTCGTGAAAACATTTGTTCTAGGCTTTTCGGGTTCGAGTGAGTTGCACGACCTTCGTACTTCGAGAAGTAGACCGCAATTGAAGTGAGGTGGTACTGAATACCTTTTGCACCCGATCTTCCTGACAAAGTTGTTATTCAGTATCACGTCGACCACCTGATAGTTCTCCATGATGGCCCAACTGTTGGATGAAGGTGTTCGAAAAAAGCTTGCGACACATGCCGAAAGTTCTGTACACCCTTGCACAGCTATTTTTGATTTTTCGCGTAATCCGCAAAGGATCCTCCTACCTAAAGCGAAGTCGTGGGAATCCCAAAGTACGAGGACGCACGCGATCAGTAAAACGTAAAACGTATAACGTATAGCGTATTGAAGGCCACAAGAATTGTCATGATCATAGAGGCTCTAGATGCAGTGTCGATCATTAGATAACACTTCGACTACAGGCATGAAACGACTAGCACGCCCAGCTGGGATGGCGGTACGGCTGCTGTCAGAGAGCAGTTTCGTCAGGCCAGATGGATGACAGGTCCATGTTATTTGAAATGTTAGTATTTGACAGCACTGCCTCAATGCCATGCTCGAGGTGGTTGCAAGCATCCGGGAAGAAAGCAGTCCGAAAACGCCAATCGTCCATACCAGGGTCGTATACGGCTAGATCGGACTGTTCGCGTGCCTAATGCTTTGAATCTTGATTCCCTTGGGGGTGCATCTTCGCCTCTCCTCTCCGCACCCGGCTGTCGCGGATTGTGTGGTATGAGACGCTGCAATAGCACCAAGGCCTAACCTTCCATCCCAGTTCATTGTCTGCATCTCACCGTCGCCGAGACCAGTCAGATCTGAACCCACATCTGTCCGGCTGTTGAGGTGCTCTTTGCTTGATACGTTCACATTCATGCCTCCAACATCTCTGCGTCGTCAATAATTAACTGGTCTTTGTGATACTACGTATTCGACGACACGGGCATTGCTTTATATAGCATTGCGAAACACCAGGGATGCGTGTCTTAACCGCACTTTTATGTGCTACTACCGTCCCCTACGCACTCGCCCAGTCAACTTCGCCTTCCAACACAACACAGGACGCTGCGCCTGCAGGAAGCGATCAGATCCAAATTGCCCCGACATCTGGAGGACCGCCCGGATACACATCCAGAATCAACCTCACTGCGCTGACAGGCAACGCGTGGTCGGGGATCAGCAACGTTAGTAATACTCGATGCGCAAATCCGGGGTGATGGGATGATTGAACGTAGCTAACCGTCGACTTCCGTAAATAGGACTTGAAGTTGATCGCAACGCCACTTCTCGTGAATCTCAATAGTCCAAGCGCAATCCAACAGACGTCCAGCACCACCTTTGCTCTCATCGAGTGTGACCCGGCCGCTGGAAACTTGGGACCAATTGAAGTTATCAAGCAGGCCGTTGTGAAGAATGCCCTCGCTATAATCCTCTACAGCACCACCGCGAATTACTGCACCCTACAATCCGGGACTGGTGTTCCAGACAGCTACGCAATCTATTCGACAACGAACCCAACCGATTATCAGAAAATTACAAGAGCAACCTCGAATTTCTCGCCTACTGGTTCCAACCAGTGGAGCATTGGCAAGAAGAGCACCTTGGACAACAGCACCAGCACCATGAGTTCCAACGGTCAGAACAACCCCAACTATGCGCCGGGCGGACCCTCTCCCTCCACGGCCGTGGCCATGATTATTCTCTACAGCATCACTGGCGTCATCACCGCGCTATTCCTCGTCATCATAGTCACAGGCGCAGTCAGAGCGCATCGCCATCCCGAACGATATGGACCACGGAATGTGCTGGGTCGACCACGCCAGAGTCGAGCAAGGGGTCTGGCAAGAGCTATGTTGGAGACATTGCCTATCGTCAAGTTTGGAGAGAAAGAGGAAGATGCTAAGACTGGAGATGTGGAATTGGCGGAACCAAGCACAGCGCATGCAAGGGCCACCGATGAGACCCCGTCGGCCACTGGGGTTGAGACCGCCGAGACAGCGAAGGAAGCACACGAGGATACAGCTACACAAAGCGCTGAGAAGTCGGATAGCACAGGAATTACGGCAGCTGGAGCAGTGGCGGCACGGAAATCGCCTGAACCTACGCCATCCGTGGACGACGACAATTTAGGATGCTCGATTTGCACGGAGGACTTTGAGAAGGGTCAGGACGTGCGAGTGCTTCCTTGCAAACATCAATTCCACCCCGCGTGTATAGATCCATGGCTCCTGAATGTCTCAGGAACGTGTCCTTTGTGGTAAGATTGTCCACTTTTCGTTCCATGAGTATTAGCTAACATCACACAGCCGCATCGATCTCCGCCCAGTCACATCCCGCGACCTCGACGCCGCCTCTGCCACATCAAATAACCTTCCTCCTCCACTCGATGCTGATGCCTCAGGTCCCTCATCACATCGTGCTTCTCGAAGAATGTCCGGGTTCTGGGAGGTCCTGAATCCTCGCCGCATGGAACATGCTACACCAGAAGAACGTATCGAAGCTCTACGTCGTGTACGAGAACAGAGAGGCAGTAACCCGACCGAGGAACTGGAGACACGCAGACGGCGGCGCTTAACTGCGAGACTCGGCGAGACCTTTGGTGTTCGAACGAGAGCGAGAGGGACTAGTCCTAGCGGCAGTGCTGAGGTCGAGGTACCAGCTACCGTGGTTGAGAACCCGGCTTCTCCAACGACAACATCCGTTCCTGGAACATCGCATGCAACGAATTAGGACGGCAGTCCACATCGAGGTCTCACGAATTTCTGGTTACTTCTATTCTATAGTCACGACCTCTCATCTTGGATAGCAACGAGCTATTCAATTTTCAGTACATATCCATACATTCCCACAGGACGCAGGCGGAGTCTTTTCTTTTCACTGGGTAGATAATGTTTTCATCACCAAAATTGTCACGCGGAGTTGGTTGCAAATATGGGCGGTGCAGGGGTTCTGCTTTTATGCATTTGGTGCGGCGTTTGGCGAGCGGGTGGATCTTCAAGAAATTTACGATGAAGGGAAGGGGGGATGGATGCGGCGAAATGAAGAAGTTTTTCGCTGCCATTGGGACGATATTGATGGCTGAATGGATACCAATTGCGCTGGCTGCTATTTTTTCTGTTTGTTTTTTTGGATTGCGAGCATGCGAGCGGGCGTTTGTTGCTTTGTGGGATTGAGAGTTGAGTGAGGCTCGTCGCGTGGGTCGGGTATATAGGGATGCATATAGGGGATTAGAAGAGAAGAGAAGAGAGTCAACAATAATAATGTTGTTGTTTTGTGAGTACTTGCGTGCCATTCAAGTCCCACCAGCATGGTAGATCCGTTTGCAACTCGGCATCGAAGCTTCGAAACCGTCAAGACGGGTCAGCTCCAAGATCTGGTACAGGAATTCATTTGGTAAGATCAACCATGTGCCATGTTTTTCGCTATCATATGGATTGGTTTTGTTGTACAGTTGAGTGATGAAAGCAAATATGTCAAGCTTGGTGTTTGGTGGAAGAAGTTGCGAACCAAAAAAAATAAAGTCTCACTGGCAGTCTGTTTGTCAAATATCGCATGCGATTATCAGAATTGCGATTGAAGTTCAAAATCTCTCAATATCTTATGGATTAAATACAATGCAATATGGTATAGTCAAGGCCTGGAAAGCAAGGTCCACGTCAATCATTCATCACTTCTTCTTCACAGGACTTGCAGGCGCCTCAAACGAAACATCCAAATTGAAAAGCGAATCCCAAATCCCAGCGCGACCTCTCGCCGGCGCCCTCGCCGGCTTACTTGGACTCCCTGTCGAGCTCTGCGAAGACGGTTTCCTCCTTAATGCCCCAAACGCAGAAAGACCAGTCGCCTTGTTAGGCGAAGAAACCGAAGCACCAACACTCTGCTGAAAGTCATGTCAGCCCAGAGCTCTCTATGGGCCCCAAAGTAGATTTCGGCGAACCTCATCTAGCGTTTTCGCCTGCACTGAAGCAGGCTCCCCGCTATCGACTGGTAGCATACCATCCGCATCACTGGTCGTCCTCAAATGACTTGGACCGGGCCCAGGACTCCTTCCCGTATCTGGCGAGTCGACACGCAGAGCTTCGTTAGAGCCTGCCTTTCCAACGCCCAGACCAACTGGTACGTTCTTCTTGCTGCTCTGACTACTACGTCGGCTGTCAAGGCTGCGACTCAGTGCTTTCGATGCTTCCTCCACAAGCTCGCTGGACTTCTTTTTCGATGAGCTGATGCGAATGCTACCACGAGCGTCGACATTGGCGGCTGATACAGTAGCTTTGCCGAGACCGGGAGTGCTAGGTGCCCCAACTTTCTCTTCTTGAGCCTCGAGAAGATACCAGCGAAGGCCGTCGCTCAGATCAAATGGATTGTCGTCTTCGAAGGACATACCACCTTCGCTCTCCGTGATTGAACGGCCATCTGCTGCAAGATGAGACGCCCTGGACGAGCCCATGGTTTTTGTCAGATCTACAATGCGTTCATCGATCTTGGTAATTCGAGCCACGAGATGATCTCGATTGGACAGCCTGAAGCTGTCTTGCTCTTTCAAGAAGTAGTGTGGTGCTCCAATATTGAACGCTGCCCAAGGCCGCGAGACCTGGTTTCGAGTGGGCAAGAAGAGAGCTAAGTCACCAGCCTTGAATCCACGGAAGGCAATCCTCTCGTGTGCTTCAGACTGTATTCGCTGAGATCGATCTTTGTAGGCGCGAGCTTCTTTCTGCCATTTCCGTGCTGTGTGCTCCATATCGCGAATGCGCTTGGTGATTGCTTCGCTGAAGGTATCAAGATTGAACCGCTCGATCTTGGTCATGAACTCTTGGAATTTGGCCTCCTCATCTTCTGGTAGATCCTTCTCCATCCACAGGAGAGGACTGAGGTCAGAAAGGTCATCGAGGAGACGTAGAGCCGATGAAGGGACAGCAATACTGCGGTGCATTGAAGCAGCACCGTCAACTCCAAGCACGGTACTTGCTCCAGACTTAGAAGCTCGTGTTACAGCCATTCCCTGGTCTTGGAAGGTGACAATGAATCCTAGAGTCTCTAGAAGGCGGTTCAGGCGATCATTCTGGGCATACAATCGCTGTGAGATACTCTTGGCTCGCTGTGAGCGTTGATGCAACCGCTTTCCACTCGCATCGTACAAGTCTTGCAAGGTTCGATACTTGGACTGCATTGAAGACAGCTCAACATCCAGGCCGTTGACGTGTGATTTAGTTTCAGCCAACTTGGCAGACATGGCACTCACTTTGGCCTGCTCTTCTTCAATGCGTTGCCGTAGGGACTCCGACCCGGTCTCGCCTTCTGCGAACTTGGTCCTTAAGCCCTTGAGGTGATTTCTCTCGCCCTCGAGCTCAGTGGCAAGTGACGAAGCCTTACCCTTCTCAGATGCCAATTCTTCTTCAACGGCGCGGATGTCGCTTTCTTGTTCCTCGAGCTTTGTCTCCAAAGTTGTGTTCTCATTCCGCTGACCTTCGAGCAAAGATTGCAGGTTCTCGTTCTCCGACTTGGCCAGCGAGACAGCTTGCGAAAGTTCTCTTACATGGTCCGCAGATCGTTGAGCAAGCTCTTCGAGTTCCGACACCACTCTAGAAGGGTCCTCAGGGACAGGTTGCTCGGTAAGATATGCGTATACACCTTTGAGTACGACATGGCGTTCAGAATCAAGTTCTTCGCGCCGATTGAACGCAGCCTCGAAGGTACTGGCACGGTTCTCCGCTTTCCGCAAATCTTCAGCCGCGTCTTTACGAAGTTGCTCAAGTTCGGCGACAAGATTCTGAACTTTGACGTCAATGCCGGTCCGCTCGTTGTCACGGCTACCCAGTAATCTGTCAAGCTCGTCTTCCATCTCTTCAACCTTGAGCTTGTACTTGCTGATTTCATCTTCGAGAGATCGACGTTCGTCTGCAAACTCCTTCTGAAGAGCTTCCATGTTCTCCATGAGATCCTTCTTGGTGGAGTTTGCTTCTTCGATTTGTCGAAGTGTAGTCTCGTCAGATGCTCGCCGAGCTGCAGCAGTTTTAGCGAGGACAACGCGTGCCTCTTTCTCAGCAGCCAGTTCAGACTCCAGTTGCAGAACCCGACGCAGCATTTCCTTGTCTTCCTTTGTCACGTTCGAAGAGAAGCGACGGGAAGCAATTGAAGACCTTCGTGACATACTGTCCTGGGCTCGAGGTGAGGCCGGTCCCAATTGACGGTCGACTTCGGTGGTAGGTGTGGTCGGCTCTCCAAACGGAGTACTTTGAGACCCATTCACCATGGACAGGCGGTTCACATGGCTCTGGCGGTGCAAAAGATCCTCCAACTTGCGAATTCTACTCTTGTAGCCCTTGGCTTCTTCTTCAAGCTTGAGATTTGCTTCTCTGATGAGGCGCACTTCATCCTCACCGCGAATCATCAGCGAGCCTTTTCCAAAACCCGCTTCATGAACACTTCCCATCTTGAACGCCTTGGCTCGTTTGACCTGCTGTTTCGTAGGCCTATCGAGATCTCGTATCATCTGCTCCAGAGCTTCGAACGCGCTTTCCATCCCATCCGCTCCTTGAAGGTACTTCATATAGTCGTCGAGGTCTTGACGTGAGACATCTGGCCAAGGATGATCTTCACCTTTGAGATTGATCTCAACGCCGAGTACCTTTCCTTCCGCGCCTTCGCCTACGACATCGTTGACCCCCTTATACCATCGTTTCCTTCGTTTCTGCTCTTCCTCTTGATACCCTGCAAGTTCTTCAGCCAGAGCTGCAGCATCATGCTTCATCTTTTCAACCCATTCTTTTCGTCGCGTTGCTTCTAGCAAAAGTGAGCCGTATACGAGTGGCAGTCGTCCAATCAGAGAAACTCGATCAAAAGCAGCGATGCTTTCATCCGGTATTTGTAACAATGAAAGATCCTTGGTCACCGCAGCAAGCGAGGACTCAATACTGGCTATCGTCTGAAGATTTTGAAGAGCTCGTTGCATAGTAGCGTTTTTCTGTTCTACGACGTGCTTCAAGAGATCATCCATTTCCTTTGCGTATTCGCGTAGATTAGGACAAAAGTTCTTGGTATGAAGTAACGCAATCTTGGAAGCTTGTGCCAGTGACTTTGGGTCGTTGGCCAGTCCCAGAACGTGCTCGCAGTCCGATGCGATCTTGTTAGCTATGACTTGCACCTCCTGCAGTTGCCGCGTGGGCTCCTCAGGGTCGTCTCTCAGCGACCGACTTTGGCTTGTGTCAAGATCTTTCATCAGCTCTTCGTACTGTGTTCCCATTCGTTCGATAGTCAAGCTACACCCTTGGAGCTGATTGTGAAATTTGTCCAGAATCTTCTGGCTCTCCGTGACCGCTTTCTTTGTCGCCGGCCTGTCGATAAAGGAAGCCAGAGTTGGACCGTCCGCGGGTTTCTTGCCTGGGCTCTTGCGCCCTACGGTCTCCGCAGCTCCAAAGAAGGGCGCAAAGCCAGGTATCGCCGGTATTGACTCGATTTTCGCGAGGTTATCTTCCCATGCCTGTGGATTGGACGGCGCTTCCCTAGAAATCTCCTCCAACCAAGCCTTTCCCTCAGTGTACTTCTGCTCCAAGGTCCGCATGTGTCCTTCGTGAGTTAACGTCGCAATGCGTAATCCTTGATCTATCACTCCTCGCTTCGCAATGAAATCGGCGGCTGCATCGCCAATCGTCTTGCACGTGTGAAAGACGTCCCTTGCCCACTCGCGACGTTCCTTGAACAGTGTCTGCCATGCTTTCAAGCTATTCTGGTTGGACAAGGTGTCCGGAAAGTCTTCTGGAGACCAAGGTTCGGGTAGGGGAGAAAGCTGGACGGAGTCTTTGGCGTTCGATACGGTGAAGAGCTCGCGATCGTAGAGATAGAGCTCGGTCTGTAACAACGTGTCAATAGATGTTTTGTTACTATAGATGGCAGTATATAGACCTCAGTGAGTAGAGTCTGCAGTTTGACATGTCTGCCCTTTGGTGTGAGCAAAATCTGGTCATGGCTTGGAATATTGGTAGCTTGAGCAACCCAAGATCGCAGGCCTTCGAGGGATGTTGGAGGCGGACCAGAGCTCTGGATGGACTCGCCAGTTGGAACTATGTATATTCGGAGTGACATCCCCTCCTCCGCTGGCTCCCTTTACGGGAGTTTCTGAGGACCACAGCTGGGAGTATATGAAGGATAGTAGTAGTAGTGGTTGTTGTTGTGATGATTAGAGGGAGCCTTGGACTTTAGGGCTCGTATGCGGGAGATTCAAATAGGAATAGCGCCCAAGTGTTCACACGCGACGGCTCGACACCCTGCATTTCACGAGATACAAATCACGAACGAGACATGAAATGAGGACGTGACTGGTCATCGAAGAACATGGATACGATGGACACCACGAGGTTACAAGAGCATGGAAATGGCCTGGATGATGCGGTGGAATTAATCAGATCGCCTGCAACAGACGCGTCTACCTTCAGCGAACGCGAGCAAACGATATTGAAGCTATGGGATCAGGAGGAAGAAGTACGGCTGGAGCTTAACCTTTTGAGGGCACAAACTGGGAGTACGGAGACAGAGCCCTTCTTCAAAACTACCTCTCTCACTAATTCCAACTTTAGGGCGGCACGATGTGGACATATCAACTCTTTCAGACCAAGAAGTCCAGGCAGAAATCAAGAAATCTGAGCACGAACTGCTCGAAGCTCGCTCAAGATACACCCTACGAAATCAAATAATACAAAATGTTATCATCACAGATCCAGTCCTCGAAGCCGTCCACTCAGGTGCAAACGCCACAGAGCTCGAAAGAAGACTTGTCCCTCTCATCATCGAGCGCGATACTTTATCCATGGTCCACAGCATCCTATCGACAAAACTTCAGACAGCCAATTTACGACTCGCTAACCTCGAACGAGAAAACATCCAAGCCATCGCGAAGAACAAAGAATTAGCACGTGAGATGCTGGATCTTGCCAACGAATTGAAAGCAGAAAAAGTCGAAGAAGTGGAAGACGCGCGATTGCGGAAGCAACTAGAGAAACTCGAAGACGAAGTCAAGAAGGCCAGGATAGAATGGAGAGTCATGAAAAGCTTGGTCGCAGGTATCGTGGCGGGGAGTGGTGTAGATTGGGCCAAAGATCCAAAACTGCTGGGTCTGGTATTGGACGAGGAAGATGAGCTAGGTTGAGTTCACGGTCATAATTTATCACGAATTTACGACTTCAGCTAATGAAAAGTCTAATTCAATTTTTACAATGTCTATGCCAAAAATGTCTGCTGACTCCAGAACTCCTTCCTACCACCCACCCATCAAAAACGCCCTCTCATTGTTCCACCTAAAACTCTATTCAACCCCCGAAAGCTCACACAAGATGCCAACGTAACATGGCCCTCTTCATTAATCAAAAAACTCACGACCCATTCCTTGTACAGACCTGACCTGTACTCATATGGTGGAGTTGAAGGAGGCGGAGGAGTTGTTGGTGGTGAGGGCGGTGGAGTAACATCCCTCTCATTTGCAGGAGTTGACGGAGGAGCAGGAGTAGTAGTTGGTGGCGAGATCGAATCATTCATTCTTTCACCCGATGATGGCGGCGGAGTTGGAGGAGGAGTCGGTGGTGGTGTGGGAAGCCCTCCGCCTTCTTCTGTCGTCGGCAGTGGAGTTGGAGCGGCGCGTAGCCAAAGCACTTCTCCAAACCTATTGAGCTTGTAATCAGTCATGCTAATATCGTTGTCTTTTACTTAGATAGTGTCGGTAGCAATTATAGCTATAATTTCTTAGTTTGCAGTAAGTCGCACGTATGCGCTTGAGGTTAACAATTGTTGATGCGGGAAAGAAGCTTTAAAAATGGAAATAAAAAAACCTTTAATAGTTGTAAGTTCTTCTTTATATCTTATAAATATGTAGCTATGACTGTAATGACTTATTATTAGTATTGACAACGTGGTTGCGGACGACTGCAGCGTCACATCCTGCACATACCAGCGTACTCACTTCGTGGCAGTGAGGTGTGACCTACTCAATTGACAACCAGACTACATGCTCCTCCAAGCACTTCATTCTGCGCTATCACTTTGCTCAGAATCAGCCGCCGTCCAGGTCGCGCAAAACCAAAAATCAAAAATCAAGAAGAGGTTACTCCCCGACTCGAACCACTCCGACACCCAAAATGGCAAAACAGGTCGCAGCCTTCACTTTCCGTTAGGCATAGTGTAATGGGGCTGATCCCCGAAAGCTCCGCTCGGCCACCCGGAGATTGACCTAGCATCACTGCCTTTTAATTTTCGACCAAGACGATTTGAGGTTCTTTGTTGATATACCCTTTCAGAATCCCTCTAGATGATGCCATGGAAGGGCTTGCACCCTTAAAGGTGTGTTAGCTAACTTCGAGTTGTGGTGTGTGGAAGCCTAGTTGTTATCACATCTCACAAAAATGATGATAGCACGACTTTACTGGCCACGGGAAAGATAGACGGCGAACCGGCTGAGCGCCTGGCTGAGTTCTGTGATGTACCTAATGGCAAAGCTTTTAGGGTATTGGGAATTGCAATGGATCATAGGCACAAGGGATATTTCTGGATGACCGCCGGTGGAACTGTATGCCCGGTGTTAGCTTATTGTACTACAGAGGAGTTTGTGAAGAAGATTCGTAATCTGAGAGTGGAATTGAGCGAGAGGGGCGAGAATCTTCAATAGGTGGAATAGTGAGCGTAGACATTGATACTTTAGACAACTGCTTCCACAGGCGGACTATTCTACATCTGCTAACTGAAAAAGAGCTTGGATTCTAAGGATTGGGCATTCGGGGTCCTATGGGTCTCGACCTGGTCGACGCGAATGAGAAGGTTGTGCTGTGATTCCAGCAAATCTTGACAGTGGATTTATCCGTGTCTATTGGTGAGCTTCTTTACCGTGGTAAAACATATCGCCATTCTTAACCCATAGATTCTCGCTCTCCCACCATTGACAGGTGTTGCCGTCTGCAATTATCTGTGTTCTTCACTGATTTGAGCCTGGACATGTGTTCGGCAATAGGACATCCCTCAACACAATATCATCTTGCTTGCCATGTGCCAACATGCACACATTCATGGACGGGGAAGACGCGTCGCCTGCTTATATTCTAATTTCTACAACTCTCAACTCATCAAATCATTCAACTCGTTCAAATCACTCTCGACTACAACGAACAAACAGAAATCCAAACAACAGAAACCGAGCGACAGAGAACTCAGAAATAGAAACCCTTGCAACAGAATCCGATCAACCGAAAAAGGGAAGCATTAAATAATGTCCGAACAAAAAATCAAGGCCAAAACCTTCGCCAAAGTCTTCAAGAAAATCCGTCACATCGCGAACAAGACGCGATCAAAGCCGGCAGAACCACCAGCGCCTAAACCATCACCAATCCTCCCACCCACATCAGCCCTATTATCTCTCCCACGCGAACTGCGCCAACAGATCCTCCTCAATACATACAGAGGCCTAATAATCCCTCTCCACAAGAACGACTTCATAGACATGATGCTCCTCCGCCGCTCCCACCTAGATACCTGGATCACCACCCTCCGCGCCATCCAACCCGTCATCAATTCCGACATGGACTACGTTGAAGCCCAATTACACAAGCGCCTCCTCGAAATCCAAGACCTTATCCGCGGCGAATTCCACCACGTGTGGAAAAACATCTTATGGAAATCCGACGACGATTTGACGCCACAGCAAGTAGAGTGGAAAATCAAGTATCGGTTCGCGTATATGGAGTTGGGTGCGGTATGGGAGAAGATGGGATGGGAGTGTCGGCATCCGGTTTTGAAGCATGTGAGGAAAGTTCCTGGGTTGAGAAGGAGGATTGGGGTCGATATGAGGGAGAGAATGATGTATCGGTATTCTTGTCATCATTTGTGGACCGCGTGGCGGGTTATTTGCGATGAGAATTTGAGCATGTCATGTTTCGAAAAAAGCTTGTAGTAAGATGCTAATGGTTAGAGAGAGAGCGTGCAATCAAGTGTGAAATGTTTTGCACAATGACGTATAGAGATGATAATTTCGCAATAAGCTTTGGCGGAAATGGACGAATCTATCAAGTGGGTTATGTGAGTTCAATTCCATCATTTGGGTTAGACATTCAGCAAATATGGGTGGAAAGCGATTTTCAGTTTTCCATGGCTATTCCAAGTTTTCGCCGTAATCAATTACTGAAGGAACAATAGAATGTGAGGAATGACTTGCCATATATACGTAAAAGGGTAATTTCTTGGTTACTTCCTTCTATTTATGATAAGTCTGATCAAACATCGAAAGTAAGCATGGCTGAAGTTACTCTTAGAATGAGCTGAATCTATATATGTAAGAGTGTGGGATAGAAAGACTTAATTGAAAGGCGAGATTCTCCAATTTCTTGATCATTTTTCCCAGGTCTTGAAGGCTAGATCAAGTCTCCGAAATTTCTAGCAATCCGAATGGGAAAATCACTGCGATTCTAAGAAGCTCGATTCAGATTTGGACCTATATGGTTGTTAAGAGGAGTTCAAAATCCTGCCCTCTGTTCAAATTCATGCGATCCTGTCTTATGCTGTGAACGCCTGTACACTTCCACTCCATGTGTTGTAATAAGGGCTGATGTCGAGTAAGAAACAGCCACATAAGATACTTTAAATGCCTTTCTGTCCTATCTCGCATAAGCTTTATTAACAAAAAGAATCCACTAGTCGCATATCACCAAAATGAGCCTTAACCCTTCCATGCGTGAACGAGTCCTCCAATTAGCGCACCCAAAGCCCATAATTCCGAATACCAGGAAAGTTCGCTTCATGGACCTCCCACGCGAGCTTCGTCAACAGATACTCTTCAACACCCTCGAAGACCGCGACCACATCTCCGACACCAACATTGATGCAGAAGAAGTCGAGCCCACCCGGTACATCGAACTTTTTATAGACGATCGGTGTAGAACGCACTTGGAGGCATGGACTCTGACACTTCACCGAATCCATCCACGCTTAAAAGACGACGTCGCTTATGTGGCAGGGAAGTGGTGGGAAGATTTGCGGAAGGATAAGGAAGCATTGAATGAAGATTTCCGGATGTGTTGATGACTACATCAATGGCAGCTGGACATCTGAAAAACAAATAGAGGCGTGTACGTTTGGTCGGGTAGTGCAGTGGCTTCAATGGTATAAACTTCATCCAACCCGCACGCGGTTGTGGAAAATTTTGCTGCGCATCGGCCTTCCTAGGCGATGGATGATTTACTGTAGCGATCGACTGCAGATGCTCCAGCCCACCAGTACTTTGGAGAGCTTGGAAGCAGCACGTGCTTTTCTGCAGGCGGATCTTGACACGTAAAGGGAATACGTATAGATGATCTGGCCATTGATTATAGGAGGCAGCTCTGTTTTGTTAAATTAGCTTAATTCACATCCAAAAGATTTGGGTTAATATCTTTGTAAAGCTGGGTTGTAACAATGACAGCATAGCGCTGCTTCAGGATGACTGATGGCGATGAAAGACGTGGCTGTTTGCAGGGCGTGTAATCACCTTATAAGCATTAGCAACCAGAAGGCATCCATCATAAATGTATTCAAGAATTCAACTCACCGCCCCCCATGCGTAGAAAGCTCCTTCAGATGGATAAATCAGCGGTTTGGCCGTTACGTCGCAAAAGCCCCACCACCATAGGAGCATCTATCTTTATGGTATTTATCATGAAACTGCCTCGTGAGCTGCGCCAACTTATCCTCTTTTACACCTGCGACGAAGAGGAAAATTATGACCGTGTTCCCTGTTGCTGTTGCTGGAATGCTTACACAGTGCACTTCATTGATCGCGAGGAGGAACTTGGGTATTGGATGAAAACCCTGCGATTGATACACCCAGCTCTGGCTCAGGATGTGAACTACGTAACCAAAGTCTGGAGAAGGAATCATCGCAAGAATGGTGGAAAGTTGACGAAAAGAGCCCAACTCCTATATAACCAGTTTAGTAGCGATAGTTTCTGGGATCGGGATGATGGCGAAGCATCCGCTCAATATCGACACTATTACTCTCTGCTCTCTTACGGTTCCGACGTTCGATATAGGGAGTGGAGCAAACACAATTCGATTCTAGCACTGGTGAGGTGGAAAGCACTTAAATGGGAGTTGCGGGAAGTACGTGGTGTATCCCGCCTTTTTCTTCGTAGTATTGCATGGACGGAGGTAAAGGACTACACGGCTGCGAATCTCGCCTTGGGAGTAGTAATGGACAGCGGGAATGTAATCGAATGAAAGCTTGATCAACTTCCACCAAGAAAAGAACTCTTCATGTCAAGGCGTATGAAGCAAATCAGATTCACAGTACCGTGGCCACCTCAAGACAAGCCTGAATTCTCACATGTAAAAGAAAAAAGACACTATAGGAATGTAAGATTACCAAACTCAAGCCTCTCCCACCCACTGCAATTCTTTCGAAAAGCAGCTCAAAGAGACGCTCCGGCTATATATTAATCGCCCAACTCATAGTTGAGTTGATTTGCGCCAGGGACTGGTACCGAAACTCGAGAGGAGAGTCAGTTGCTGCCTTACTCTGAGAGGGCTGCTGTCGTGGCGGGTTGTGTGATGTTGTGAGGAAATGATTTTGGAATGGGAAGATGGAAGTAGAGCGTTTAGTTAGTTATGTCTAGTACATAGGGGATGAATCCTCAATGAATGCTCCATGATCAGACTGCGATCGATTCGAAAAGAATTCGTAGAAGCCCGTTCTTGAAGATGAAAAGTCATTCCATTGTCACCATCGTTTCGCATATCCCCGGAATCTAGGAACAGCTCAGACCAAGCTGATCTTATGGATTCACTTCTGTCGATGAAGTGTGGCTGTGATGTTTGACTTTTGATACAGGAACGGTGTTGAGTTGAGTCCTCAAAGAAATTTTCCCGGTTGAGCACCGACAAAGCCAAATTTGTGCACTAGTCGCGTCTCTTTGCCGCGCCATCCCTGTCAAGCCTCCGTTCGGCGTTGAGGACAACAATTCAAAGATTATTCAACTTTCTCCTATCTGCTTGTTAAGACAACGAAGAGTCGCATAGCTGCACTGAAGGAAAACTTGAAATCGCGTACACTTAGATCCTTTCACAGAGAAATCACAGACAAAATGCCTTCAATGTGGCTCACAGATCAGCAAAGTAAGTATCCCACGCCTCTCTACAAAGCACACGATCAATTCTCCATAAACACAGCTAACAAAATGAAACAGAAGTAGGCGTAGCCTTCTGCTCCGGCGGTAAGCACAACCCAATCTCCCTTCCACCAAGCTTCCAAACCCTCCGGCGCATCCTAATCCCAAGTCTAACACATACCCACCAGGCGGTTTCTTCCTCCTCGGCGGCCTAATGCTCTTTTTCGACCGCGCAATGCTAGCCATGGGCAACATCCTCTTCCTAATCGGCCTCCCCCTAATCCTCGGTCCCTCAAAAACCCTCCTCTTCTTCTCGCGCCGCCAAAAGCTCCGCGGAACCGCCGCATTCACAACCGGAATCCTACTAATCCTATTTCGATGGCCCCTTATTGGTTTCTTGGTGGAACTCTATGGAATTATGATATTGTTTGGAGACTTTCTGGCGACGATAGCCGGGTTTATGGGGAACATTCCTGTTGTGGGGCCGTATATTGTTATGGCGTTGGAGAAGTTGGGGGTCGGGAGGAGCTCGAATTCGGAGTTGCCTGTGTAGGAGAATGGGGTTGTAATTTACTTTTGAAGTTTGAAAATGGCGGGTGGGTTGGAAAGCTTTGGAACTACATGGGATGAATGGCTGTCACGGCGTTTGCGTACACTATAGACGGGGCACATCTGGAGTACGTTCTGAGGAACACGAGGAACAGGTCTTGGGTTTTGTATGCAAAGAGGGTATAATTTCTGTGTGCATATATTTTTGTATTATGGGGATCTCTATACCCTAATGTGGCCTTGGTTGGCGCCAGAAATGCTAGAATAACTTTTTTTAAAAGAACCAAAGAGTATGCCATACAAGGACTACACAGTGAGCTGGGCCTTTCGAGCTATCGCAACCATGAAGCAAACCGAGAAATCCAGTCAAGTCTCTCTGCATTCCTGATGAGGCCAGGAGAAGACTCGCCTGGATGTCGCTTGGTTTTTGGTCCGATTAGCCCGATATCGTGCCCTCTCCGTGCAGCCTGATTTAGTGAACGCCGTTCGTCTTCTTAGACTTTCTGCGGTCACGAATTGAAGAAGCGAGCTCTTCCAACACGATTTCGGTGGATTCCCAGTTTATGCAGGCGTCCGTGATGCTGACGCCCTTCTTCAGCCCGCTTGGTCCTTCCGATGGTACTTTTTGGTTTCCCTCGTTGATGTTGGACTCGATCATCACACCAACGATGCCATCCTCTCCAGCTCTTATTTGGTCGGCGACAGTCTGTGCAACCTTGGGTTGATTGCGGTGGTCTTTGTTGGAGTTTCCTAGACGTTTTTGTTAGTTACGACACCAACAAGTGAGTCATAAAACGCACCATGGGAGCAGTCCACCATCATGACCTCTCGAAGGCCCTTCTTTCTCAATGCCTCTCTTACACCTTTAATACTCTCAGCGTCGTAATTTGTGCCCTTGCTACCACCTCTTAGAATGACGAAGCAATCCTCGTTACCAGCTGTCTTTGTGATAGCAGCGAGACCTTGCTTCGTAACACCCATGAAATGATGTCTCGCCTTTGCAGCTCCAATAGCATCAACCGCAACCCCCAATCCACCATCTGTGCCGTTTTTGAACCCAATTGGGAAAGACAAACCGCTAGCCAATTCACGATGAAGTTGGGATTCTGTCGTTCTGGCTCCAATAGCACCCAATGAAATCAAATCTGCCAGGAATTGCGGCGAGATTGTATCTAGCATTTCGCTAGCAATTGGCATGCCGCTGGCGGTGAGGTCTGCGTAAAGCTTCCTGCTCACACGAAGACCTTTGTTGATCTGGTAGCTCTCATCGATATCGGGATCGTTGATTAGACCCTTCCATCCTACTGTTGTCCGTGGCTTTTCCAAGTAGGCGCGCATGATTATGAGAATATCATCTTGCAGCTTGTCGGCAATGGCCTTTAATCGCTGGCAGTATTCAATTGCAGTGGCCGGGTCATGGATTGAGCATGGCCCAACCATGACCATAAGGCGGTCATCCTGCTGGTGAATGATTTTTGAACATTCTTTGCGGCCACGGAGGACTGTGTCGAGGGATGCTTGAGTGGCGGGGACTTCTGCGGCGAGCAGCGCTGGCGAGATCAATGGGTCGTAGCCGAGGACTGTGGTGAGACTGTGTTAGAATTTAATCTTTGGTGTGATTGTGGACATATTGTTGTCTCTGAGCAAATTGCGCGGCAGTGGTTTAAATTCAATTGACGGACTTACCGCGAGTATCCTCCTGCTGGTCTTGGACTAGGGACGATGAAGACATTGTGGGAGTCTAGATATGAATTTCTTTTGGTGGTAAGAGAGAGGAAGAGTCAATTGATCGAGTGAATATTTATAATGACTCTCAGCTGTGTGGGCAGTTATATATTGGAGCAATGAGTCAACAATATCGTGACATCTGGTTTTCAGTTCGTCACGGTGAAAAAAGCACTGACAGGTGATTGTGTCCGAGAAGCATCTTAGCAGCGTGGGGTATAGCTCCCTATCGACAAGGATTGCCCTCCACTGATATTTGCGTCTCAGCCACAGAAGATCAGATCCACTTTCAAGGAGTGTGCTGAGGGAGGTCCGAGGGGCAAGAATCTACGGGGATGAAACACGCTGAGAAGAAGGAACAAGACTCTTAAGAGAATTGTCCAATTTCACATATGTAACGCGCGCCCCCAGCATTCGCTCGAGTCCAACATCTTCCTCGTCCAACACGTCCCATTCCTCGCCGTATATAGCTCGCGTTCCCCGCCCCATATGCTCCTCGCAGGCACGTACTCCGTGTTCCATCCACCACCACTGTCAAATAACCGCGTGTCGACCGCGCTCTACCACGATCAAACCCATCTCGCATCATCGCAGATGGATCATCAGATGCAGAGCAGAAAGAGGGGCCGCGATGACGAAGACGAGGGCGATTTCTTCAGAGATGCTGTACATGCAGACAAGGTGCGTACGATTCCTGTCGAGTCGAACAGTTTGCATTGCATTACTTTGGGACGAACTGCTGCTAATCCCCGCATAGCGCCAACGCAGTACTGCATCGCACTTTGACTTTGCTAGTTTTAATCTTATGCGGCCACCCATGCATAGAGCACATACTCTGCCTTTCCGACTTGACCATACTCTTCCTTTGCAACAACCACCAAGCTTCGACGCCCTAGATGCCGACTCTGGTTCGGAGCCCTCGGGCGGAAATTCGCCTGCCTCGTTCATGTCGTTACCCGCACCTGCTGAGTTTGCAGACATGGACATGAGCATCGATGAGAACGTTAGCATTGCTGGGTCTGCATCGCCAGAATCTCCATACCAGCACCACAACTCCTTCCTACGGCCTGTGAAATTAAACGCGCACGACCAGTTCAATGGCGGCCGAATACCGACTCCGATACATTCCACATTCCAGATTGGTGCACCGCCTCGGTCTTTGAGTCTTGGATTGGGCGATGCCTTTGGCGACTCGATGCTCCCAGGAGGATTTTCAAGACAACATCGTCCGCGTCTGTCTAACGAGACTGATCACAGAATGCCGTCACCGATTACAGAGGATTATTCGGAAACACCAACGGAGCTCACGAGCAGCCAGCTTTCACGGTTAAGCGTTTCACAAACCTCGATGGATGATGATGATATGGAGATGGATACCATGATGTCAAGTCAACCAAGCCCGCCCGTGTCTCCTTCGAGTAGAGGCAGAATTGGTAGAGCAAGGAGTGATGCTATTAGCACGGGACAATCGAAACGAGTCGTCTTTGGATATAGAGATGACTGCACGAAGTGTAGAGTGAGGATGCCAGGGCATTGGGCACACTTTTTATGATGATTTCAGGCACAATTGAGTGTGCTGATTTTAGGCGCCGAATCAATGGGCTCTTCATTTCCACACTCATACTCTCAAACTGAGAGGAAGGGTTCAAACTTTGTGGCAATTTTCATTTCTGAGTTGCCAGAAATTTTGGCCTATTGATTCCATTTGGAGCACCCCATAGCCCGCGCCGCTATTCTGGTTTTTGGCTTCAGCGGCTTGTATTATTTTACTTCATTGCTAGCATTGGATCACGATTCGGGGATTTGACCTCCATGGCGCTGGTACGTACGAGACGGGATATACACATGTGAAGGACACGGAACGGATTTATATCAAGGATGGCGTTAATTTTGTTATGAGCGGGCATTGTGAATTATGACGGCGGTCTTTCTATGATTTTGGATTTTTCTTCGCCAGACTGGCGGTCTACTGCGCATACCAGTCCTTGCGGGACTATTTGACAACCTATTGTTTCATCTCACCTTCTGCATAATGTTTCTACAAAGTATAAGTGACCGTTTACCAAAACCGGAAACTCTTGGACATGAAACCTTTTGCTGTCCAAACTTGATTCTGACAACAAGGTTGGAATGTTTGGATTGCTACGGTCCCCGAAGCTTCCATTCCAGGAAGACGCGCTGAATCCACCATCTGCATCACAACTAGACTTGATCAGCAAACCTCGCATAATCTTTTTTGTATATTCTGTCCTCTAGGACGTTCAGATGATTTGTCGTGAGCTCTTTCGGTCGATCAATTGCTGCCTCGTCAAAACCTGAGGAACGCGTAAGTGGTTGCATCACATGCCACGGTGGAGCGCAACAGCATCTCATTCGACCTTGGAATCAACCTAGTAGATACTCCATCACCTTCCACTCGGAAAATACCTTGATACATTTCAGAAATTGCCAGGTCACGCGCTGATGATTTGCCGCATGGAAGAAGGAAAACAAACAACTTTGACGTCTCCGACATTCACTTGACATCAACAACATCTTGAAGGCACGGCTCGCAGGTCAGAGATGACTGTCTTTACATCAACGAAACAGTTTCCTTGATACCATACCTCTTTCCTGGGATGGCATCGACCATGACCGAGGCGTTGGCCACGTCGAATCTAACTGTTGGATCGAACCCGCCACAATCCTCAACATTCGGACTGCTTGGATGGGTTTTGCTTTCCACATTGAAAGTGGTACCTGGAATACTCTATTATATGATCGCGTTCGTTACCATTACAATTCCAACATGGATATACCGGTTGTTATCTTTCAGCTTGACCGTCACTGTCAACTTCTCCACACTCGCACTCCTCGGTGTGGCGTGCGTTTCGACGATTAGCTACCTATTCCGGTACAAAATTGGCACGTATTCGGGACTACCCGTGGAGCCTCCGAGGAAGGAACCCGATGTCGATGTTTTCCCAGATCCACAATCTAGCGGAACGAAGCCTGGCTTGTCAAACTACCTGGATGAGTTTTTGAGTGCTATCAAGGTCTTTGGTTATCTAGAGAGGTTGGTCAAGTCATTGCTTGAGAATGTAAACACAATCTTACTTGTCATAGGCACGTCTTCCATGAACTCACTCGAACCATGCACACGAGGAAGCTTATTGCAGGCGAAACTTTATTGCTAGAGGAAGAAAATGGGTTTTGCCTGGTTGTTGATGGCACAGTCCAAGTCTTCGTTAAGTCTAGGAGAGACGAAGACAACAAGAAAAGCGACGACTCAAGCGATGATGAAGCCTTTGATCATGAGCCTGATCAAGGGTATCAACTTCTAACCGAGGTCAAGAACGGTGCTCCTCTGTCTTCTCTTTTTAGCATCCTCTCGCTCTTCACCGAGGATGTGCAATTGAAGCATGTTGGCGAGTTCAGAATTCCAGGCTCAGGATTCGACTCTCCCAGATCCAGACCCGACGCGGGTGATGGAAGAGATCCAGCTACCCCAGGCAATTCTGCCATCTTGGATAGCCCGATCCGTATGAACTCAGCTCGCAAGAACCCATACTTACACCGCCGAACTTCCAGCCTCGCGAGCCCTATTGGAAGCGGGGTATTGTCAAAGATACCGCCGCTGACTTTAGACCCGAACTTGGCGAATGGGAAGCATTCTCAACAAGGGGAAGGAAGACGACCAAGCGAACCCAAGTCTATACATCCTCATATAGTTGCGCGTGCTGCCACTGACTCTACTATTGCTATAATTCCTGCTTCAGCATTCAAACGTCTAACCAAGATGTACCCCAAAGCAACCGCTCACATTGTACAAGTCATTTTGACAAGATTCCATCGAGTCACATTGGTCACGGGTCATGAGTATCTTGGTTTGACGCAAGAGATTCTGAAGACAGAGAGGATGATCAACAAATTCATTCATTACGAACTTCCAGACTTCCTCCGCGATTCTGCCCTAGAGAGGTTGAAAGAGAAGTTTGGGAGGGAGAAGGACCGCATGAAGCCTGAAGAGCGACTGAAAGGAATTGCACTGCATAATCCCACGAAAGGAAGGAGAAGGCGATCAAGTACTCATACGCGGAAGGATGCGGCGATGCAAATGCGTATGGCCGCTTTCCAATCTCTGAGATCGCCTGACGCGATGCTGTCTCCAGAGGCCGAAAGAATTGGCGTCAGCGCTGGTGATCTTCTAGCCAATGGAGTGAGAGATCGATCTTCATTTTCTCGGCCTCTTCAGACCCCCGCTGCACCGCGTGGTGGTGCTCGATCGCCTCTGGACAAGGGTTACTTCAGCCCTCGTCCTATGCAGATCCAGCGACAGGACTCGGTTGACGAGGACGATCTGTTCAGAGAAGCCATACTGGAGAGTATGTGTAAGGCTATGGGTCTTACGAATGCAGACACTTTGGCGAAACCTGAATCGACTGAACAGTCTCCAAGGTTAGTTTCATTCGACTCAAGAAGAAACAAGGCTTTCTTCAATACCAATTCTTTCACGAATCTTGGGTTTATGGACCCGTTCGAAGGCTCTGCTGGGGGTGCAGACACGGAGTCCGTGGCATCTGCATCAGTGTCGGGTATCGGAGGGAATCATTCCCATAATATCCTTGAGGACATGGTCAACGAGGTCGAGATCGTGTATTTCGAGAAAGGGTCAATTCTTGTGGAGCAGCAAGAGCGGCTTCCCGGCCTTTACTATGTGATAGATGGCTTTCTCGAGGTCAGTATCACCATGGAGGAAGAAGCTCGAGAATCAAACATCTTGGGCACAGCGGCCGCACCAATACCAGTCAATCCTAGAGCAGCATCACAGCTACCACGAACCGCGACAATGGCATCTGGTGGTATCAGCTCGTCGAACCCCAGCAAACCTCGAGACAAGGTTCCCAAGAAACGCCATCGCCAGTCGCTACAACTAGTCAAGCCCGGGTCAATCGCAGGCTATCTTCCTGCAATCTCTGCCTTCCGCTCCTTTGTCGATGTCACGGCGAAGAGTGATGTTGTCGTTGGCTTTCTCCCCCGAGCATCACTAGAGCGCCTTGTTGAACGGTATCCTATCATCCTGCTTACTCTGGCAAAACGTCTGACATCGGTCCTTGATCGTATGGTCTTGCACATCGATTTTGCTCTAGAGTATCTGCAAGTCAATGCAGGTCAAGTCATTTACGATCAAGGCGACCAAAGTGACTCTATTTTCATCATTTTGAATGGACGACTTCGGGCGATACAGGAAAGAGAAGACAAGAGCATTAAAGTCCTTGGCGAATACGGCCAAGGTGATAGTGTTGGGGAACTCGAAGTCTTGACAGACACTCTCCGACCTGGTTCGCTACACGCCATTCGGGATACAGAACTAGCCAAAGTTCCAAAGATGTTGTTCAACAGCCTTGCTCAAGAACACCCCGGTATCACCATGAAGATGTCCAAGATACTTGCTCGAAGAATGCGCACCATTATGGAGGATCCTTTGCACAGCCATATCAACGAGCGAACTACGGCTGCAGCGTCAGGAAATCCTTCCTCGACCGTCAACCTTCGCACCGTTTGTGTGCTTCCAATCACAGCCGGCGTCCCGGTGGTGGAATTTGCTTCGCGATTGATGAATGCACTCACCCAAATCGGTACTTCCGTCGTCTCGCTCAACCAATCCGCAATTCTCAATCATCTCGGGCGCCATGCTTTCAGCAAAATGGGCAAGCTTAAGCTCTCGCAGTACCTAGCAGACTTGGAAGAGAAATACGGCCTTGTGCTATACGTAGCCGACACCAGTGTGCAATCTCCATGGACGGCGACTTGTATCACACAGAGTGATTGCATCCTGCTTGTCGGAGTTGCAGATGGCTCTCCGAATATTGGCGAGTATGAGCGCTTTTTACTCACCACGAAAACGACTGCAAGGCGAGACATGGTCCTCATTCATGCTGAGAGACTTTGCCCTCCAGGCTTGACAAGGAAGTGGCTACGCAATCGTGTGTGGGTCAATGGTGGACATCATCACGTTCAGATGACATACAAAACAACCCCGGAGCCAGTCCAGGGGAAGAAGCCCTTCCGCAATGTCCTCAAGCAGCGCGTGCAGAACATACAAGCTGAGATCCAGCGGTTTACCAGTCGTAAAGTTCGCCAGACTCCATTGTACTCGGCAGAAACGCCGTTCAAAGGAGATTTTCATCGACTAGCAAGAAGACTTTGCGGAAAATCTGTTGGTCTCGTCCTTGGTGGAGGCGGAGCTCGTGGTATAGCCCATGTGGGCATCATTCGTGCAATGGAAGAAGCTGGAATCCCGATCGATATGGTCGGTGGAACTTCTATCGGAGCCTTCATCGGTGCTTTGTACGCTTGGGACGCAGGGATTGTTCCCATGTACGGCAGAATCAAGCGCTTCGCCGGACGCATGGGAAGCATGTGGCGGTTTGCTTTGGATCTGACATACCCCTCCGCATCTTACACTACGGGTCACGAGTTCAATCGTGGCGTCTACAAGACCTTTGGCAACTACCTCATCGAAGATTTCTGGTTGCCTTACTACTGCAACACCACGAACATCAGCAAATCTCGCGTCGAGTACCATACCAGCGGCTACGTGTGGCGGTATGTGCGAGCTTCGATGTCTTTGGCAGGTCTTCTACCGCCACTTTGTGACGACGGCAGTATGTTGCTCGATGGAGGCTACATCGACAATCTTACGGTGGCCCACATGAAGTCTCTCGGCGCAGATGTCATCTTTGCCGTCGACGTTGGATCGCTTTATGACACCACTCCCCACCAATTCGGCGACTCCCTCAGTGGTTTCTGGTCTATTTTCAACCGGTGGAATCCTTTCTCCAATTACCCGAACCCTCCTTCCCTCTCCGAAATTCAATCACGTCTCGCATATGTATCCAGTGTCGATGCGTTGGAGAGGGCGAAAAACATGCCGGGTTGCTACTATGTTAGACCGCCGATCGATCCGTTTGGAACACTCAGTTTCGGGCAATTCGATGAGATTTACAAGGTTGGGTATGACTGTGGGAAAGAATTTTGTAAGACGCTCAGAGAGGAGGGAGCTCTACCTTTGATGTTGCAAGAAGAGGGGGAGAGAAAGGATTTAAGGAGGACTACTATGACCAGGAGGGCTAGCATCTAAGCTTATACGGGAGGGGTAATTGGATGAGATGATTGAGAAAAAGGAAAAAGGGAGAAGCGATCTACGAGGCAAGAAGGCGACCGGACAAGTAACAATGTTCTGTAGTAAGTTCTGCCTAAACGTGGTCGGCTCGTTCAGGTTCCCCGACCTCTTGCATTACACCACCTTGCTACACATCTTGTCGTTTGCTTTTGTTCTCAACTCATTACCATCCCATGTGTTCTCTTCATCCCTCGTCAGCGGCAATGAGCTCAAAGTCTTCAGTACGATAATTCATGTAGGAAATCGATCTGGTGGAAGATCAGGTATATTTCCGACGGTGACATGATTTAAGCGTAACATCATTCATAAGTGTACATGACAATTTAACTTTTTGTTACTCCTTTCCATTCCATGAAGTCAGACGCGATCCAGCTGGTGAGTCCTTCCAAAACAACTTCTCCAAAACCATTCTTTCCTGAAAGTTCTCCAGCCCTAGCTCACTCAACATCCGAATGAATCCTGCTAAAATTCTATTCCCCAGTTAAACCATTGATTCACCGACCCCAAGAAAACTGAAGAATGATGTTAGCTAATGTTTGGATCATGGGACTAATGGGAACTTACCCTAATTGGGGATGTATTAGGCTGCAAGCCAGTTTCCGCGGCAGACCTGCTTTCGGGTCTATTCGGGAGGTCGATGTGCATTGTCGAGCCTGTTCGTTCAGGTCTATTTCAAGATTCCAACCATCCAACATTTCGCCCGTCCAAGAAAAGTTCACCCATTCAACCAAATCCATCCCAAGTCCGTCTGACATGGTCCATTCCAAATCCACTCAAGTCATGAGGTTTATCAAGACCCGGGTGATCACCCAATCGAATTCCAAATATAGTCCAAACCCAGCCTTCAATCCGCGACCGCGATTCGTCATAACCGCTGCCGTCTCTAGCCTGATTCCTGGTATACCCAAAGGTCCAATACGAAGCCCATTAAGGATGACGTACTGCGCGTGGTGCAAGCGGCGTAGAGCGTCCATAGAGAGGGTGTAGTAATTCGTCTTGCCACTCAAGGTTTTGCAATCACGCGGCGTGGTATGTGTGATTGTAAATTCTGCTTTGCAGTTGTTTGGTCGTCTTTTTGGCCTCAATACTGGCTTCTTTGTTGCGTGCGTCGTGGTGGTGTTGTGGTTCGAGGTGGAGTGTATTCCAGCATGATATTTGGAAGAGCTTGAAAAAAAAAAAACTGTGGGTGGCTTGTTGTCATATGCAGCGGCGGGATATCGTTATTGCCGCTGCCTTCTCATCCAAACTCGCTGCACTGCCATTGCCGTTCGAGTACATCTGGACCCTTTTCCCCCTACAATCCTCCAAACATCCCCTTCACCACTTGCTCGGCGGTGGATCAGAAACAGTAACCACTTTCAGAGGACCATGATACGGGATATATGTCATTTCCCTGATCACCCTAGCCGGCTCCCCTCTATTGCTCGGATCAGCCTGATATTGCGTTTTATCAAATGGATCAGCGGGATTTGGCCACCCTTCCGCAACCCATTTTGCAATCTTCCTCTTTTCGGACCACCTCCTGTATTTGTAGGTGAGGTGCTCTTTCTTTGCCGATGTGGTTGACTTGATGCTGTCTGAGAGGCGTTTGTGGAGTTTTGGTCGCTCGTGGTTGATTTGGTGGTGGATCACGGAGCCGGTATCTGATTCGTCGTTGTTGTACTCGTTGTCGAGTTTTGGAATTTCGTTTATCCAGTCAACACCGCCATGGACCTCGTCCCATGGGTTGTATGGTGGTGGGAGGGCACGGCATATTCGACTTGGGTGGAAAAAACGGCTGAAAATACCCATTCTTGGTGAGTTGTGAGGGTTTGTTGTGATCTGAGTAGGTTTGACGTATCTTGTGTTCTCTGGGGAGCCTTTTCTGTAACAATAAACTTTCAGGTGTGTAAAGTGTGTTTTTGCGCTGTGTGTATTGCTCAGAGTTGTGCGGAGTGTGTATTCTGAGTGCTTAGAGTTGAGTGTTTGTTGAGGAAGAAGAAATGAGAGAAGAGACCAGAGGCGAAGTACTTAAGGCCATTATTCCGGTGACTCAAAGCGTATCCATGGTTCGCTTCCTGCGTCGCTTGGACACCGAGGCTGAACCAGATATCGTGGATTACTCGTTTTGGACTAGCGTCAGCCTCAACCGTGGTTTGGGAGTAAAACTTAGACGTCGTGCGGACCGAGCGACGTATGGACATCAAATTTATCGTTTCGTCCATTAAGATGAAACTGTTGCCTGGGAATCTAAATTTTTGACAGCCGCAGCCAGGTTCGTCGGCCATTTTGTCTGATTCTGTACGGTTCGCCTGTCAAGCAGCTGGGAAAACCACCGCATGGCCTCCTCCTTTGCAAAAGATATGCAAAAGATTTAGAGGGTCTCTCCTGTTCGGTTTGTTTCTTTTGAGTATCGCTCTAAGCATTCTTCGAGTTTCTCTCCGCGATATCATCTTAATATCTCTCAACACAGGCCATCAGAAAAGACATCAAATTCTAAACCTCGAAGCTCAAACAAAAAATGCCATCACGATTCCGTCCCACCATCCTGTCTCTTCGCCTGCTTCCGCTCAACCACCTCCCCACTCCTCTCATCATACCTATCCTCGACATTCATAACCCAATCGTGTATTTCCCCCCACCAATGCTCGCCCATCCTCCACCTCGCCATCGCCAACCCCTCCACCCTCCACTTCTCAACCTGCTTCTGACTGAATGGTCCCTCCTCCCCCACCTCCTTAGAATAAGCAACATAAGCCTCCGGTCTCACAATCCCCTCATGATCAATAAATTTCCACTCATACTCATCCACCATCTCCCTCTGCGGCCAAAACGCCGGATACTTGTATTGCGATAGCGCGCCTGTGGGAATCATACTAGCTTCTATATCCCATTCTCGACGCCATATGTACCCCATAAAGTGGATTCGCTGCTCCGGCCCCAAACGCCGCAGATCAAATTGATAACCATGGTGTTCTATAATCGCATGGACAGAGTCGGGTGAGTGCTTGGCGCCAACTTGGTGATAGTATGTGATTTCCTGTTCTATCCGAGTGAAATTGGAGAGTTGCCGATGGAGAATCGGTCGTGTTTTCAGCCGCTCCTGACGACTGGCAAGGTACGAGCGAGATCTCGCATTGCTGGAACTGGCGCAGTTTGCTGGTGTTGGTGGTATGTTTCTGGCAGCATGGCGTCCTCGAACTGTGAGACATTTTGGTACTGGGTCCATGTCGGGAGTTGACTCCCTTGACGGCGTGGTGAGATTAGTCGATGGCGATTCTGCTTGTACATTTCCAGTACTTGTGCTGTGCTGTCGTGTAGAACTGCCAATCGAGGGCGTTCGTGGTGAGGCGACCAATAGGTTGTTACCAGTAGATCGCTCTTGCAGCCTCGTGCGCAAGGGCATATTGTTCGAAAATCTGCTGATTGTGTCCGTGTTGCTCTTTTGTTGGTTGTTTGTCGGCAACTTTGAGACGCAACTTGGGGAGACTGATTTCTGATGTTGCAAAGAGGCCAGAGCTAAACCATTAGTCGTGGTCCTTTGCACACTATGTATTTGCTTTGACTTTGGGAAGAATCCAGCCAGAGCGAGTCGGACCATGCTTTTCATGCCACTATTGGAGGTGCAGAATTGCTTGGGAGGAGCCATGATTTTCGGTTTCTTGTTGAAAAATGCTTTTGTGAGAAGTCTTGTGAAATTAGTGGCTGGTATTGGATCGATATTGTGGTTAAGAAAGATTAGAAACAAAGGAAATGCTCAAGTTAAATAGAGGTCAACATTAACAACACAGAAAGAAGTGCGTGATCGTAAATTGATCATTAGTATAGTGTTGGGGTATAAGAGTAAACTCATCAACTGATACCTCCTACAGACTCTTCAAACTTTTCAAAGTCAACACCGTGTTCTTCGAAAAGCGCTTGCACCTTAAGACCTGCCTCCATTTGACGCTCTTTCGTGAAGCCACCAGGTCGTGTGCTCTCGTATTGTATCATCTCCACCCATCTGAAGAACAGGTCTTCTTTGCCCATCTCTTGCAGTTTGTTTTGTATTTGTAGAATCTTCTGCCTTCCCTCGGAGGCCTCCTCAGGCTCAGGCTCAAAATCACCTGTGACGCCTAGAATCTGCTCTTCTTGTGCCTTCTCATTCCAAACAGCCCATTGACTTTCTCCTGGACCAGAGCGTGCGGGAACCCAGACGAAGACCCTCCTGTCCAAGTCCTCGAGTTTCAACTCTTTCTGATCGATCAATGTCGTCGCATCCACCATGACGCCAAAATCCAAATCCCAGCTATCATTCATCATGACATAGCCTGTCTTAAGCATGAATTCGCCATCCAGCGCTGGCAAAATTCTCGTCTTGAAGAACGGACTCTCGCCACCCCTCTTGATTCCAGAAACCAGGTCTCCACCATCCCACTTCCTCGATACTCTAACCACAAGCTCTTCATCCCGGAAACCGGCCGTCCATCTCCAACTAACAGGGTTGTGAGGAAACTCCATAAAGAAGGTGTAAGGCCACTTCGCAACAATGGTGACAAGGAGGTAGTCCAGAAAGAACCTGACACCTCTCTCCGCGATAAACCACGCCATCTCTTTCTTGGTCATTGATTTATCATCGAGGCTGGTGTCGGTGTTCGAGTCGCCGAGGACGAAGAGGATGATGAAGAAGTAGTATGGTACAATCACGAATGCGCGCCAGAGGAGTAACAAAGCGATCGTGACATTAAGAGCGACGGGCACACAGAAGATTTGTTTCTTGAAGAAAGCTGGGTGTCGGTCGATGTGGGTTATGTAGACGGAGCCTTTGTCGAGCGTCGAGAGAAAGGGGTCTAAAGATGTCGGCGCTGGGATGAATGGCGAGGGTAGGTTTGAGGTCTTCTTGGTGGCAGAGGCTTTGGCAGCTCTTTTGGCCACGGATTTGGTCATGCTTTAGTGTCGAAGGGAGTTTGTTGCTGCGTGGATGAAATATTTCGGTGGAAGACGTGAAGCATAATGACCGCGAGGCGTACAATCCTGACTAATCGACATATCCATCTCGTCTGCATTCAGCTTACATTTATACAACACAATCATTGAGACACAGGGCTTTCAAAAGCTTCTGACAAACTCTCTCATCAAAGTGTAGAGAAGAGCTTAGGAAGAATTTTTGTTGGGCCATCCTCAAGACTGTACTTTTTCAATCGTTCAACATTGGTAGTCGTTGGAAAATAGGCCACGTATTCAACGGATAGCAATCTCATGTCGATTGCTATCCGTTACCATCTCATGCCGGTCACTTGGTGTCTCCATTTCCGTCACTACTCCAGAGCTCCACTCGGCCACAAAACGATACCTCGGTCGATTCTCCACCAAACTCTTCTTCTAATTCGTATCCAACTGAAAAAGTGCTGTGGCCGCTATGATGAATATAGTGACCAAAATCATATTAAACGCTGTATCTGCTATAGCTTCGGGAGGAAGCCTTTGGCTTGGTGGTGCTTGTCGTAGGCTTGAGGGCTCTGAGCCTTGGTTTGAGGTTGTACTTGACGTTGAAGCCGGTACAGTTGTGGTTGCGGTGATAGCGAGAGACGACACTGTTGATTGCAGTGCTGTTATAGTCCCAGCTGCGTTATTACACCACTCGTCTTTTTATGAACAGCTACATCGCGATTCGGCGAGTTTAGTCCATTTTTGTAGCATCTGCATACCTATCAGGACAGATGGATTTCGTGAGGCTGGAGGAAGCACTTACGTGACCAGACTCTGCTGGAACAACACAGGGTTCCAAATAGCATATATCACATTTACAACCGCCGACGACTAGGAATTAGATACAATCGGATTGATTCCGGGATCGTCATCTTTCTTCATTAGTAGCAGAATTCCTGGCAAGGTAATTTATAGAATTGGCAGAGGTATTTCGCCCTCGTTGCTGAATTGAGTCAACACACAAGGCTGTAAGAGAGCTAGAGCCGCTTTCTTACGTCATTCGCGACCTGATGGTTTTTCTTGCAAGGAGCAACGATCAAAACACCAAATTCGGCCCATAATCATTGTTGTTCACCATGAGATGATGCCTAATTGACAGAAGCTGACAATGTCCTTCGTCGTTGAGTAGGTCATTGGTTTGTGTTTTTCTCATCCCAAGCTAACCTCGATTCCAGTCAAGTCCGTCGCATCGACGGCCAGCTTGATCGATTACAGCTCTCCAACGCGACAGCAGCAGCTGATGATTGGGAGGCCTTCTCCATATCCGATGTCAGCAAACAAGACACGAAGAAGCTATTACGCATCACCGAGCTTCAATCTCTAATAAAGTCCCTGTCCACCACCGCATCCTCTGCCTCGCCATTGTCTTCGAAAGACAAAATCCTATACACCCTTAACGATGCCAAAGTATCCTCCTCGGATCCAAGCTATGAGCACGAGCTTGAGTGGCTGCTTGTCAGCAAAGCCGCTGTCCAAGCATATGGTGTGGTTCTAAACACAATATTGGAGCAAACCCTCCAAGTGAGTGACCACATCTGGTACTGGGATGACATCCTCAGCTCTCGGAGATACGCTGGGCTATACTCGTTACAAACATCACCAATTCGAATGTGGGAATGGACAAAGGACATAATATCCGACGTGCGAGCAAGGCGGACGGTTGGAATTACAGACGGATGGCAGCAGTTCTACGCCCTGGTGCAAGAATCGGTGCGACATCGGTCATTGGCAACAATGCAGCGGAGGGTGGTCTCGCCATTGGCAAGAGTGAGAAATGAAGCAAGCAAAAATCAAAAGAGACTCAAACAATTGAGGGAGATCAACGCAAATGCGTTGGGTGTTATACTTGGAGAGGGTCTGAGCAATGAGAGTATTCACGAAGAAGGGATCAGTACGCCCAGCGAGGTTCGAGCTGCGTTGGATGATCGGCACAAGTGGAAAAGCACAATTACAAAAAGCATCGCGTTAATGGATGCAGTCCTGTCGCATGTGCAGGATCCTGACGCAGATGTAGAGAACTTCGACGCCAATATCGAATCGAGTAGACGGGACGATCGATTATACGTTCTGGCCGACAATGGAGGAGCTGCCACAAGTGAAGATCTGAACCCTGCCGAAATTTCTACGCGAATACAAAACCTACTACAAAATGCGCTGCCACAATATACATCAACATTCAGCCAGCGACTAGATCACAGTGGGCGACCTTCTCGTCTGATACGATACTGGCTCCCAGCAACTGCTCTCCTATTGTCATCCAGTACCCTATTACGAATCGCCGTCAACCGAAAAGCTGAGATAGTCGAATGGATACAAGGCTTCGGACAAACCTGTATCGACTTTTGGCAAAATTGGGTGGTTGAACCAGTGGAACGGGTCATCGGTACTATCCGCCACGATGAAGGCAGCGAGGTTGCTATCATGAGCAAAGGTAGCTTGGAGGGTGATCGCAACAGTCTAGAACGCATGGTGGTGGAATTCGCTCGGGACGAGAATGGCTCTCTGAGTGATGCCGAACTCAGTGACATTAAGACAAAAGTACACAACGGCGACCTCACACCAATCCTCAAGGCCTATGAACGAGACATGGCGAAGCCTTTCGTTGGAGCTATTCGAGGAAATCTCATCAGAGCTCTCTTGGTACAAATCCAGAAAACAAAGGTGGACGTCGAGGTGGCTATGGGTGGTATCGATTCCCTCCTCAAGCAACAAGAACTTCTCTTTGGCTTGCTCGGAATCACACCCGGTGTTCTCATCACATTCGGCGTAGTACGCTATCTCAACAGCGTCTTCGGCAGCAGAAAAGGTCTCCAACAGGGCAAGAGTCAAGACCAAATGCTCTGCGTCCTTCGGTAAGTTGACTAAACCTCCCTTCTTTTGCTCCAAAAGACTAACACTCGAATCTAGAAATATCGACCGTATTCTAACAGCAGCCCAACCATCCGAATACGGCGAACTCTACTACAAAGACTACGGTCTCCTCCTTTGCGAAGCACATATCCTTCGTCAACTCGCCAGTCGCACATTCCCACGTGTCGCGTTTCGCGAGTTTTTAATTGAGATTGAGCAACTTACGGATATTAAGACGGGCTTGGAGAGACAGAAGCATGTTTTGAGACGTATTTTTATGACCTACTCGAAATGGTTTTGAGGGTCGTAGGAGATTTTGGATGCATGAGATTTCGTCGTGTATGTATATATATATATATAAGAGGGCGCATTGATATATAGCATAGCGGGTACAACTGGCCGGGCTCGGGAATCGAAGCATGGAGTACATCAATATTATGTATTCCACATCAAAAGAACTGTTCCTCCTCGGAAATACAGCTTCGTGATCATACTGAAGATAGCTTGATTTCAGATATTCGTATCATGCAATGTCAAAGCCACTTGCTTTGCTTGGATCAGCAAAGCCAATAAAAGAACAGGTTTCACTGTCGCGGAGGAATGATAGCCAGAGACGATCTTGTTCATCTTGATTCGTGCTTCGAGCTACATGCTGTGTTTGACCAGGCTCTCTATCCAACAGGCCATCTCCTTCATGCCGCTCAATAGAGTATCCATGCTTTATTGTCATACGCTCAATGCTAATAATAGTACAAAAGGGATAAAATTCGTTGTAGCACAATGCTTGGTCCTGTCAGCGAGGTGGAAGTCCCCATTCGACATTAGTCTGACAAAGTCTTCAAGCAAACTTTCGCCCAAAAATCAATAATTCAACATCTTCCTCGGACTCCCCTGACTCGATGCCGGTTCCAACGCCTGCTGTGATTGTGTCCCCCAATTCGGCGGTGGCAAAGCCTGATGGTTCCCGTAAGGGGTATACCCATATTCCCACCCACCGCTAGGATTTCGCTGCGGAGTCGGAGGTGGATGCATATACTGATTATGCTGTTGGTGATTTGGTGCTTTATTCCTAAAAGCGCCAAATGCCATGTGATTTATAGTAACAAGACTACAAACAATCACCAGGCTGAAAATCTGTTTTTGAATCTATTAGCAAAGAATGTTTATAATAATCTGAGGATGGGGAGAGGGGTATACACACAAATGCTTTCCAGGAAATTGGTTCGACGAAGGAGTTTAGGATTTCTGCGAATGTGTGGGCGGAGACTTTGGCTCGACCGACGCTTTTGGGGTCTTTTTCGAAGCATTTTTTCCATTCGGAACAGAGGTTTGCGAGGGCGGGGCCTACTTTGAAGACGGTTGGGTCGCATTGGTTTTCTTCCCAGTGGCGGTAGCACACGGCCATTTCGACGCGGATTTCGGCAATGGCTTCTTGTGCTTTTTTGTCGACGTCGCCGCTAACTGCCGTCCATACTGAGTACATGGAGTAGAGAACTCCGGCGGCTATCAGAAAGTCGAAGAAGAATTGTACGTAGAAGGAGAGTGTGTGAGGGAGGGTTGGATGTGCCTCTATCCAGGCGAAGAAGGCGCCAACGGGATGAGGACCCTTTTGTGATTCCTTCTCATTCTTTTGTGAACTTGAAGCCTTGCGAGGCGATGGGGCTTCATAATCGGATTCTTCTTGGTGGCGTATGCGCTTCGAAGATCGTGTTGTGTGCTTGTCCCTTCGCTTGACAATCTTGTTCGAGTATGGCTTCGCAATTTCTCCTTTGCCCGGACTGCCTTTGCTGAGCACCAAAGCCTTCTTCGATGGACTCTTGCTACTGCTGCCAAAGAAATCCGCAACCTTGCTCCTGAACCCCATGCCTGTGTCTGGTGTTGCTTCCGTGTCCGCTGCGTTGTCAATCGTATCCGGCGTCTCCCCCCCAGAAGAGTCTGCGACTTGCGTCCGAGGCGTGTTGAACAGACTTTGCTTGAATTGGGCCGGTGTAGAAGGTAATGGCTTGTCTGCAAGGGCCAATGCCGAGAAAAGAACACGCTCGCCGTGAGGTTCTCTCAGTTGTGGATGTTGAGGCTTCACTGGCGAGTTGAAGGACGAAAAGGGTCTCTTTCCCGTCGCATGTATACTGTCGATTTGTCCTTGTTGTGAGAAGCTCAAGGGAACGTCGCGACTGCTGTTACTGCGGAATGAGCTCTGGTTTGCTGCTCTCGTGGCGGTGATGAAGGGAGAGTTCTCGTCGACTGGTCCGCGTCTATTTTGGAATTCAAAGTCCATGGGCTGGGCATACGAGCCGCGTTCATTCATATTGATGCAATTATCGGCGGATCCAAGGGTGGAGAGTGGAGTTGATTGAAGGAAGGTATAAATAAGAATGAATGCGCCAGGGTTGTCCAGTTAGTTGTCCAGGTAAATAAAAACAAGAGTCACGTGTACCCGAAGTAGCAACATCTCTTGTTATTAGTTGGCAGAACGATAGACAGTGTCACTGTGTAGATATGAGTCTAGACTGCGTGACTTTGTACATTTGAATTTATTATTTCTTCGTTGGTCCACGTCATCAGAAATCCAGAACCACAAGCAGCAATAGTAGACTTGACAGCGACCATACGAGATAGATTTGGTATCAAGTAATTAGAAATATGAAATCTCGAATATATCAAGCACTAGCCCATCTATTTGCTCATCATTGCCCACCATCAGCCCTCATCTTTGGCAAAAAGCGAGCAATGCATACACCGAAAGAATAATCCCATCGTCCAATCACTCTTGCCTCCAAAATTCTTGACAATTCCCAAACGCCGCTGGCCTGTCTTTATAAGAACAACAATAAAACAAGTCGGAATTGTACAAGCAAACAACCATGCATCATTCCAGCATTCCACACGGACCCTCATCAACCTATTTAAAATTGGCTGACGGCGACAGCGACAGCCTGGTCATCCGAGTGGCTAATGCTGACCGAGACAGACTTGACACCAGCGCGCTTGGCTGCTTCTTTGGCATCACCATGTAACTAGATCGACAATTAGCATATGTATGTTAGGTTAGATGTGGTCGAGACTCACCACGACCACTGGCGCACCAGTTCCATCCTCGCTCAAAATTTCAATATCGCTCAATGGTGCACCAGCACCCTTGCCAGGAACACCGAGAGCCTTGAAAACAGCCTCCTTGGCGCTCCACCTACCGGCAAAGCTGGCTTGTGGGGAAGCAGCCTTCGCGCAGTAAGCACGCTCAGCACGGGTGAAGTTACGCTCGATGAATGTCTCGTTCTCAATGTTGATGGCAGTGATGTTCTCAACATCGACACCAAGTTTGGTATTTGGACCGGCGCTCGTGGTGAGAGACTCAATCATCACTCTCGTCTGCTCAGCTTTCGCTTTGTCGGCGACGACCTTTGGTGAATTGATTGGGTAGATGAGTTTTGACGTCTTCTTGTCAACAGAGACACGTGCCGCCGGGTTGAGGAAGACCTTGGATTGTTGAGCGTCCTCGTAAGGGCTCTTGTCCTTGGCACGGAACATGGTGTTGTTGATGAGACCATCATGGAAGTATCGGTAAGCTTTCTTCTGTCTTGCCTCCACCTTCTGCTTGTAGGTCTGGAATTGGGCGTGGTCAAGAGCGGCATACAAGTACTTGGGATGGATACCAATTGCCTGTGCACCCTTCTGACCGAATCCGAAACTGGTCACCGAGAAAGCCTTGATACCGTCGGTTTGGATCGATCGGCTGGGGTATACGATGTAGTCAAATTTCTCCATGACCTGATCGACGTTGTCGGCATTGCGGTTGCCGGGCACGAGGCCGCTGTTCAAGACCTGCAATCCACCGTTGAACATCCATGCACCGGCGGCACCCTTGGGATGACCAGTGAGGTATTTCTGGAAGATACCCATGAGAGCATTACCCTTCTTGCGACCAAGATGCTTCATCTGTTGGCAAATGACATCAGATTCGTTCTTGTCGTTGGCGACGGTGGACGTTCCGTGGAAGGAAGCAACATCGAGGTCATCAATGGTGAGTCCCCAGGTAGCTAGGGCACCACGGAGAGGAGCAATACGAGGATCTTTCTTCCAGAAGTTGTTGCCCAAACTGGCGAGAGCATCCTTCTCCTGTCGCTTGGCTTCACGCTCAATGTGCTGAGCGCGGTCCTGCAGGTATTCTGAGTCGTTGAACTCTGCACCCTGTTGCTTCATAGCTGCAAGTTCTTCTTGTAGATACATGAGCTCGGACTCTTGCCATTGCTTGATCTGCTTTCGTCTGAGCTCCATCTGGCGTTTCCTGTACTTAATGTCGAGAAGTGGCGATGGGAATTTGCTCTCCATCTCACGAGCAGTGGTGAGCACACCAGTTCCAGGTGCAGGGACAGAGCGGCCAATCTTGTCAGTCGCAGTGGCGGTGAAGCCCAGAACACCGTAGATAGGGACACCCATGTCAAGAGCAAGTTGAGCATCCATAATGACTTGCATACCACAACCTTGCGATTCCATGAAGCCATTTCGGGTGGTGGTGGTAGGTCTGGACATCTCCTTTGGTGTGCGGCCATGGGCAAATTCATCCTCAGCATTGCTGGTGGCCTTCATGTTGGCAAATTCGTACGATCCTTCCTCCTGGAAGTCGTCGAAGCCACCGACAAAGCAGACTCTGGCCTTGCCCTCGACGATACAGTCGTAACCGATATCGATGGACTCGACAGCAGTTGCGCAAGCACCAACTGGAGTGCGGATAGGGCCAGTGGAGGACATAAGCAACATGTTTACCCAAGCGGACATGGTGTTGATGAAAGACTCCTGGAGAATGTCCTTCTGCAGAGGTTTGTCCAAGAAACGATCCTTGTACATACCACGGAGAGCGGTCGTACCACCAATACCAGAACCGATACAGTTACCCACTTGGGAAATGTGGACGTACTTGTAGAACTCGTATGGGTCGGTGATACCAGAAGAAAGGAGAGCTTCGGCGGTGGTGACCAGGACGAATAAAGTGACTGGATCGACTTGAGAGATGATGTCGTCTGGCACGCCGTATTTCTTTGCGTCCCAACCGGTTGGAATTTGACCAGCAACGAGACGGTCAAATCGAAGTGCTTTGGGGATAAGCAATGTTGCTCCCTTTCGTAAACGAACAGTGTATTCGCCAGACTCGACCTCGAAAATCTCGACCTTGTCGCCGTGTTCACGCTTGAACTCTTCGGCAGTCTCCTTGGAAGCCTCGAATGGATCAAGGTCCTCTTCAATCTGGATTTCTTGCAACAGCTGTTTCTTCTTTGGATCGTAGCCGTTGAAGAGCTCTGGCTCGATCAGGCGAATGCCGGAGTGGTCCAAAATGAACTTCTCGTACTTGGGCTTGATTTCCTTGTCATCGACCGGCTCACCAGTCTTGCCATCAACCCAGCCGGAGTAGGTCTTGCCTTTGATTGGGCCGTTGTGATTCTTGATGAGACCCATGATCCAAGCCATTTCGACGCAGCCCTCAAGACTGAACTCGCCGTAGGCCTCCATCTCCCATCGTGTGCGAGAGTTGCCCCAAGGACCGACCTCGGCGAAACCAGTGACAACGACCACCTTTTCGAGGTCGACCATGCCCTTGAGATCGCCATTGAGAGGCTTGACTTCAGTATCCCAATCTGGAAGGTTGGGAAAATCGTACTTGATGTTGGCACGACGCTGAACAGTGACCTTCTTGTCGATTGCTTCTCCGTCTTCACCATTGACAATCTTGTGTTCGATAGCAGTCTCCTTTACGACAGCCTTGCGGACTTCGCTAGTCTCGGTGTGCTCTTTGCGGAGCTGGGTCATCAAGTCCTTGAGGTTAGGCAAGTATTGGAAGCCACCGTTGAGATCAGCCCACACAGGCTCAACCTGGCAAAGGTTGACGATTGAAGGAGCCATGAGACCAAGGATGTTGAAAGCCATCTCTTGTTGAGAGAATGTTCGAACACCGTACCGCTCAATGCCTTCTGCAACGATGTTGTTTCCAGCCATGAGACCAGTTCCACGAGTCCAGCCGATGACTGCACCACAGATGGTGAGGAAATTGCCCCAGCTCTCGGAATGCCAACGAGAGAAGAGGGTCTCGAGGCCAATCTTGGATTCGGCATAGAGACCATCGTTGCCGAACGTGCCGTGGTTGGGGGACAGTGGGAGAACGACCTGGGCGGGTCGTGTCTCGAAGCCACGCTCAGCCTTCTGAGCCTTGACAGCACCAAGTAGTCGTAGAAGATTGGTCAACATGATACGATGGGCAAGCTCAGACTTGGAATCCAGACCGTCAATCTCGCGACCATTCTCGGAGATTGCGGCGAATGGGATGATGAAGTCGAGGTCCCATCCGAGACCCTTCTTGTCATCGTAGATGTAGTTAATGAGCGCCTCGACATCCTGCTTGCTACCCTGGTTGAATGGCACAACGATAAGCTGAGAGCCGCGAGCACCATATCGCGAGTACATGGACTGGTAGTACTCGTTGACTTCCCGAGAGAAACGGCTGGTGGTCACAACGACCTTCGCACCACCACTGATCAAGCCTTGCAATACTTCAGCTCCGATGGAGCCAGCGCCAGCACCAGTCATGAGAGCATAACGGCCCTGGAAGCTGACACCTTCCACAGCAGCTTTCTCGAGACAATCAAGGTACACACCAGTAAGTTTCTTGCTGTACTCCCAGCCATGATCGTCCTTGCGCTTGAGATGCAAGAATGGAATGGTCTCGACCTTGCCACGCTTGGTGGGAAGACGACCATTGCGGCCCTTCTTCGCCGGGTTGGCTGGCTTTCCATTTTCTGCAGGAATGATTTGGCCTTCGTTCATTGAGAGGGAACGGATGACATCGCCGTAGAGTTTTCGGATTTCCAATTGAGATGACTTGGAAAGCTTGTGCTGCTGCTTGATGAGCTTGTAGATGCGCTGCAAGTCGTTTTGAACCTTGGTCCGGTTGCCATATTCGGAAAGCTTGCCACCTTCGGCCATCTCGCGAACGTAATGCTCGAGTTTGCGGACAGCAGGTCTTGGCACCTCTGCGTAGTTCATGTTGCCACGAGCATCAATCTCAAGCGATGGAGCAGTTGGGACGGACACGTCCTTGAAGACTGGGGCCTCGTTCAACACATCCTTGCAGTTCTCAATGAGTTGCTGTCCAAGCTCCTTTGCCAATTCGTAGGTCTCACCTCGCTCGGTAGGGCAGTGATCAATGTGGTATTGCATGAAATCGAGGAGTCGAGGGTTTGATCGGTTCATGATGGCAATGCAACGGCTGACGATCTCACGATCGACTGCCTTTAGACGCCCGAAAATGATATCGTAATACATGCTAAGTGCATCCTGACGTGCCCAATTCCACGAGGAGTCGTATACACGAGCCTTGAGAGGTGTGAAAGAAGGCTCCATGCCAGAAGCATAAAAGTCGCCATGTTCAGCGTTCCAGAGATCCAATTGAGCCTGGAGAGCAGTCTGAGCTTGCTGAGACCCAACAAATGCTTTGTCGCCAGCACGTAGGTCCATTTTCAGGTAACGCGCGAAAAGCTCCAATTGTTGCTTGAAGAGTGCTCGCTGGTCTTTGGTGAGAGCATCGAGGGCTGCTGGGTCCATCATCATGCCACCTCCAGCACCTCCTCCGTCTCCACCAGCCACGGGCTTGGAAAGGTCAATTCCTGCAATGCTGGCGTATTTGTTTGCAGTTGCGTCCAACCATGTTTTGGCGTCACCTTCAGATCCAAGACGAGCTGCTGGCTCGTCTGTAAGTCCTAGCAGAAGGAGTCCATCTTGTCGTCCTTGCTGCAGTCCCCATCGTGTCTCCAAATGCTTTCTGACTGCTGTGATGTTGAAACCTCCGGGCATCTTCGAGGAGACCATTCTGGCGATCAAAGAAGACGACTGCTTTCCGAGTTGTCCGTTGAAGGTGGCTTGCATGGCTGCTCCTAGCTCGTCCAGAGGTGTATCTTCTGGCTTCTCAGGTGTCGAGCCGAATTCTTTGCCCAAATCTCCGAGAATTTCGTTTTGGAGGGTAGATTTTCCTAATTATGGTTATTAGCTGGATTCAAGTGAAGATCTAGAAATGCCACAAAACTCACCTCCAACCAAATCCTTGATAGCTTTGGTCAATGGAATGTCCAAAAGTGGCTTCTTGAGCTTTTGAGCTACAAGAGCTCGTAAAATGTCGGTTGCCGTCACTGGCTCGTCAGCTACAGCTGCAGCTGGTCCAGCGCCTGGAGGAGGTGCTGCGGCAACTGGAGCTGCTGCTGCCGGTGCTGAACCTTGCGAAGCTGGAGCAGAGTCTCCGCTGCCCGATGCTGGTGCTGCGGCCTCCTCCTCTTCTGGTTCGACGTCATAGTAGATGTCTTTGGCGTCTTTGTTGTAGCACAAAATTTGTCGCTGGAGCGATAACGCCGCGTCGTGTGCTTCGTATTTCGACGCCAATGTACGCTTCGCCATAACTCCAAGTGTGTCGGCGGGACCGATTTCGACGATCCGCTCAGTGGTGTTCTCGCCGAGAATGACATCTTGAGTCTCAATCCACCGCACTGGCGAGGCAAATTGATATGCGAGGAGTTCTACGAGGAGCGTGTGCGCGAGTTCTTGCTCGACTTCGGGACGCATGGCGGGCGTCGATTAAGGAGTTTGGATATCAAAGGGCGGAGCTTCGAGGGGCGGAATTTGGAGCTCACAACAAAGTGAACAATGTGTTCTGAAGCTTGCCTTTGAAAATTGCAATTGGGTACAGCGCAGTGAAGGGCTGTAGTTTGCGCGGAGTAGTTGGGAAGGCGCTGAGGAGAATGGTGTGAGAGGGATGTAAGGGAGGGTGGCAGTAGTGTTAGGAGAAGAATGAATTTGGTATAAGACGAATTGGGATGGCGGGAAGAGCAGGACCACCACGTCAATTGAAGTTTATCTCGGACTATGTTAACCCTAGCAAAACACCCAAAACAGACGGGTTCGTTCGGATAGGTTGAGATGATAAGATGTCTGGGTTGTTGGGTGTTCACGCTTTCCGTAACTCAACAACTGAACCCAGAGCCAACATAATTTATTTGGGTCTAACTAGGATGGGCCGAGATGCCTGGCGGGGCGTTTCTTTTGCAGACACGAGTCGCCCACCGGCTGGCTCCCGTTGAGCATTGATAGTCCCTATGTCTCTCCGCATTCTCGCACCGAGGGACAAATGTTTACTGAACCCCATCCAGCATCGTATCATGTTAGGCAGCCATCCATCCGTATGTCTTACCAAGCAGGCCATACATACAACGTGTACTCTGCGGGATGTGGATGTTGGTCGGCGTCGCGGACAAATAAAGCAACAAACAGTTGGGACCTCTCATTTCATAGCCAATCCTATCACCATTGGAGATTATCAGGACCTTGGTATTTTGCATGGTCTCCCTCTTGTAGAGCCATCGAGTGTGTTCTTCGGATACTTCATCTGAAATTGCTAGGAAATTACTACCATCGATATCAAGTCGGACGTGGTATGGATGCCGCCTCAACTTTTCTTCCATGAATGCAGGTCCCCGTACTAGCGCCTTTGCATTTTATCAGCTCCAATTTTGGGCGATCTTCGCCTGGATGGAGCTGTGGATTTCATCATAGCTTCGCCTCGTACAAGACAACAATGTGGTGTTGGAGACAGTGGTGTGATATGGAGGCAACAAGATTCAGCAATTGATCAGGACCCATCTGCCTGCAGGATTGCTCCGAATGATTTACGCAACACCGGAGGAATTTCGTTGTTGATAGAGTCCCAACAGTTGTATTGAAAGATCAACCCCTGTAATGGCCCTCAACCGCAAAGTCCCCATCCGCAGATTGCAACAGCTCCCCCGGAAAAAAAGTGGACATGACAAGTTACTGCTGAGGGACGAATGCTCTGATATTGCCCGCCTCCAGTTCACCATAACATATCTGAAATCTACTCCTCCATCTCCCTCCGCATCTCAATTGCGCCCATCATCACTTCCTCCCTTACATACCTCTACCCCTTTGCCAAGCGCATTGAACCAATAACACAACTTACTTTTTTGTCACGCCTCTGTCGTGAAGCCAACAATTTCCGCTTTGCAAGCTGCAGACAACTCTTAATTGAGCAGACGCAGCTTTCCAATCACCTGTAAGAGCTCACATGGAGAGATGAGCAAGACTTGAGTCACAAAAAGCTAATACATCCATTCCAGCACGTTTTGATACCCTAGAACACAACACTATGTACGGCTCAGGCCCTCAGACTGGTGTGTCTACACCTAGATCTCAAGCATCACTGCGACCACTCGTCATCTCGCACGGAACGCTTGAGCACGCTTTCCTCATCCCCACCGCCCTCCATTACAATGCCGCACAACTGAAAGACGCCTTCATCGCGACTCTCCCTGAAGCCACAGAAGAACTTGCCCAAGATGACGAGCCATCCTCAGTGCCAGAATTGGTATCAAGATATCTCGGTTTCGTGGCCAAAGAGACGGAAGACTCAGAAGATCCAGGCTCCTACGAAGAGGTGCTCAAAATTATGCTGAACGAATTTGAGCGGGCATTTCTCCGAGGTAATGAAGTTCACGCTTTGGCAGCTTCTCTCCCTGGAATTACCCAAAAGAAACTTGTCACAGTTCAGTCCTACTTTGCTGCGAGAGCAGCTGTAGGACGCGCAATCAAGCCTCACGAATCTGCACTTTTTCGCGAAGCCGCAGATGAAAATGCCCACATTTACGCTGTTTTTGGTGGACAGGGTAACATTGAAGAATACTTCGACGAATTGCGAGAAGTTTATACCACCTACAATTGGTTTCTCGAGGATTTCATCAATGTTGGTGCAGCCCATTTGCTGGAGCTTTCGCGAACTCCAGAAGCCGTGAAGCTCTATCCCAAGGGTTTGGACGTCATGAGATGGTTACACACACCCGACTCGCAACCTGATATCGACTACCTTGTATCAGCTCCCGTTTCTTTCCCATTGATTGGTTTGACACAACTTGCACACTATGTTGTGACCTGCAGAGTCTTGGGAACACATCCTGGCCATGTGCGCGACTATCTCAGTGGTACTACTGGCCACTCCCAGGGTGTGGTAACTGCTGCAGCGATCGCAGCATCCAAAGACTGGGCCTCATTTGAAAAGTCTGCCAAAGATGCGCTCACAATCCTCTTCTGGATCGGATCTCGAAGCCAGCAGGCCTTCCCACGCACATCTCTCACCCCATCCACACTTCAGGACTGCATGGATAACGGAGAAGGTTCTCCCACGCCAATGTTATCCATTCGTGATCTCTCGCTTGCCCAGGTACAGTCCCACATCGATACCACGAACGAGCATCTGCCCAAGGATCGCCACATTGGAGTTTCATTGATCAACAGTGCGCGCAATGTTGTTGTGACAGGACCTCCTCTATCTTTGTATGGTCTCAACCTCAGACTACGCAAAGTCAAAGCTCCAACCGGTCTCGATCAGACTCGCATCCCTTTCTCGGACCGCAAAGTTCGCTTCGTCAATCGTTTCCTCCCAATTACAGCACCATTCCACAGCTCATACCTTGCGGAGGCACAGAAACATATTGAAGAGGATCTCAAAGACATCAAGATCCCTGGGAGCAACCTGAAGATTCCTCTGTACGACACGAACTCTGGTAGGGATATCCGTGAGGACAAACTTGACAACATCGTCCCTGCTCTTGTCCGCATGATCACCCATGATCCTGTGAACTGGGAGAAGGCTACGGTCTTCCCAATGGCTACTCACATCCTCGACTTCGGCCCTGGAGGAATCTCAGGTCTCGGTGTCTTGACCAACCGCAATAAGGAAGGAACAGGTGTTCGTGTGATCTTGGCTGGTGCCATTGACGGCACAAATGTTGAGGTCGGATACAAGCCAGAGCTCTTTGACCGTGACTCCGATCATGCCGTCAAGTACGCTCCCGACTGGGTGAAGGAGCATGGTCCTAAGTTGGTTCGAGACTCTGTTGGCCGCACATTCGTCGACACGAAGATGTCGCGTATGCTCGGTCTCCCTCCAGTCCTTGTTGCTGGTATGACACCTTGCACTGTCCCATGGGACTTTGTGGCCGCCACCATGAATGCTGGCTATGAAATCGAGTTGGCTGGTGGCGGATACTACAACGAGCGAAGCATGACTGAAGCCATTCAGAAGATTGAAAAGGTCATCCCAGCTGGTCGCGGTATCACCATCAATCTCATTTATGTCAATCCTCGAGCCATGCAATGGCAGATTCCAATGATTGCCAAACTCCGAGCGGATGGCGTGCCAATCGAAGGCCTCACCATTGGTGCTGGTGTTCCTTCAATCGAGGTCGCTAACGAGTATATTGAAACCCTCGGTATCAAGCACATTGCTTTCAAGCCTGGATCGGTCGAAGGAATCCAACAGACCATCAACATCGCCAAAGCGAACCCGCACTTCCCCGTCCTCCTCCAATGGACTGGTGGTCGCGGTGGAGGTCATCACTCTTTTGAAGACTTCCATCAGCCAATTCTGATGATGTACGGTCGCCTCCGAAAGTGCCCCAACCTTGTCCTCATTGCCGGTAGTGGCTTCGGTGGTGCTGAGGATACCTACCCATACATCACTGGTCACTGGTCCTCTAAATATGGATATCCCCCAATGCCATTCGATGGTTGCATGTTTGGTAGTCGTGTCATGACAGCCAAAGAAGCATACACCTCAAAGAACGCCAAGAAAGCCATTGTCGATGCCGAAGGGCTGGAAGACAGCGAATGGGAGAAAACCTACAAGGGCCCGGCTGGAGGTGTCATCACTGTTCGATCTGAGATGGGAGAGCCAATTCACAAATTAGCCACTCGCGGGGTCCTGTTTTGGGCCGAGATGGATCAGAAGATCTTCAGCATCCCAGACAAGGCTAAGCGTGTCGCAGAGTTGAAGAAACAGCGTGAACACATCATCAAGAAGCTGAACGACGACTTCCAGAAAGTCTGGTTCGGCCGCAACACCGCAGGCGAATCTGTTGATCTCGAAGATATGACCTATGCTGAGGTTGTCCGTCGCATGGTTGATTTGATGTACATCAAGCACGAGAAGCGCTGGATCGACAAGAGCTTGACAAAGCTTACCGGCGACTTCATTCGCCGAGTTGAAGAACGATTTGCAACATCAGAGAACAACTCCTCCATCATCCAGAGCTATGTCGAGCTCAACGACCCGGAGCCAGTCGTCGACAAGGTCTTTGCTGCTTATCCTGAAGCCAAAAATCAGCTCATCAACGCTCAAGACGTCCAACACTTCTTGATGCTCTGCCAGCGACGCGGTCAGAAGCCAGTTCCTTTCGTCCCCGTGCTTGATGAAACTTTCGAGTTCTTCTTCAAGAAGGATTCTCTCTGGCAGTCAGAGGATCTCGAAGCCGTGGTCGATCAAGATGTTGGTCGAACCTGTATCTTGCAAGGCCCAATGGCCGTCAAGTACTCCAAGGTGGTCGACGAACCTATCAAGGAGATTCTCGACGGTGTGCACGAAGGTCACATCAAGATGTTGACCAAGGACCTCTACGATGGTGACGAGAGCAAGATTCCAACAATTGAGTACTTTGGTGGCAAACTTCTCAATATCATCGAGAACGTCGAATCAGAAGGCCTTGTTGTCTCTGAGCTCGATAACAAGCTTGTGTATCGGTTGTCGTCCACACCCAACGCCGCTCTTCCTCGGATCGACGACTGGATGCAGCTCCTTGCCGGCCAGGCTTACTCTTGGAGACATGCCTTCTTCACTGCGGACGTGTTCGTCCAAGGACAGCGTTTCCAGACCAATCCCATGCGCCGCGTCTTCGCGCCTACTCCTGGCATGAGGATTGAGATTGCACATCCAGAAGATCCTTCAAAAACTGTCATCACCGTGTCCGAGCCCTACAATGGTACCGGGAAGTATGTGCAAACTGTGGAGATCAGCATGCCAGAAAAGAACCTCATCTCTGTCAAACTCATTGAGGGCCGTTCCGCCACTGGCAAGCCCGTTGCATTGCCTTTCAAGTTCACCTACCACCCAGAGACCGGTTATGCTCCTATCCGCGAGGTGATGGAAGGTCGTAATGATCACATCAAGGAGTTTTACTACAAGATCTGGTTCGGCGAGAACGAGCAGGTCCCATTCGACACTCCTGTCAACTCCAAATTTGACGGTGGCCGAGCTACAGTCACAAGTGAAGCCATCAATGACTTTGTGCACGCTGTTGGCAACACTGGCGAAGCCTTCGTCGACCGACCTGGCAAAGAGGTGTTCGCACCTATGGACTTCGCTATTGTCGTCGGCTGGAAGGCCATCACCAAGCCTATCTTCCCTCGTGTTATCGATGGTGACCTCTTGCGTCTCGTCCACTTGTCGAACGGTTTCCGCATGATTCCTGGTGCAGCTCCACTCAAGAAGGGAGATGTTTTGGACACCACTGCTCAGGTCAACGCCGTTATCAATCAAGCCTCTGGCAAGATGGTCGAAGTTTGCGGCACCATTACTCGTGATGGCAAGCCTGTGATGGAAGTTACCAGTCAGTTCCTGTACCGTGGAGAATACAAGGATTTTGAGAATACCTTCCAACGAAAAACCGAGACGCCAATGCAGCTTCATCTCGAGACACCCAAGGACGTTGCTGTCCTCCGCTCTAAGGAATGGTTCCGCATGGAAGACACAGATACCGAATTGCTTGGCAAGACCTTGACCTTCCGTCTCCAAAGCTTCGTCCGCTACAAGGACACAACTGTGTTCAGCTCTGTTCAGACAATTGGTGAAGTTCTTGTGGAACTCCCCAGCAAGGAGATCGTCCAAGTTGCCTCTGTCGATTACGAGGCTGGTGTCTCTCATGGCAACCCAGTCACCGACTACCTGCAGCGCAATGGCTCGCCAATTGATCAACCCGTCAACTTCGAGAACCCAATCCCACTCAACGGCAAGACTGCACTCACACTGAAGGCACCTGCTTCCAATGAGACATATGCTCGTGTTTCCGGCGACTTCAACCCCATTCACGTTTCAAGAGTTTTTGCCAGCTACGCCAATCTTCCTGGCACCATCACACACGGCATGTACTCCAGTGCAGCTGTGCGAAGTCTCGTTGAGACATGGGCTGCTGAGAACCACATTGGTCGCGTGCGAAGCTTCCACGCGTCCCTTGTCGGCATGGTCTTGCCAGACGACATTATCGATGTCAAACTCAGACATGTCGGTATGGTCTCAGGTCGTAAGATCATCAAGATTGAAGCTATCAACAAGGAGACTGAGGAGAAGGTTCTTCTTGGTGAGGCTGAAGTTGAGCAACCTACCTCATCGTATGTCTTCACTGGGCAAGGTTCTCAGGAACAGGGCATGGGTATGGACTTGTATGGCAGCAGTCCTGTTGCCAAAGAGGTCTGGGACCGAGCCGACACCCATTTCTGGGATAACTATGGTATGTCTTCACTCTATGTAATATGATAACTCAATCTAATGAAACAAACAGGCTTCAAGATTACCCATATCGTCAAGAACAACCCCAAGGAGCTCACCATCCATTTTGGTGGCCCTCGAGGCAAGGCCATTCGCCAAAATTATATGTCCATGACCTTCGAAACTGTTGCCACTGATGGCTCCGTCAAGTCCGAGAAGATCTTTAAGGAGATTGATGAGAACACCACCTCATACACATATCGCTCACCAACTGGTCTTCTTTCTGCCACTCAGTTCACTCAACCAGCCTTGACGCTCATGGAAAAGGCCTCCTTCGAGGACATGCGCTCTAAGGGCCTCGTCCAGGACGACAGCAGCTTCGCCGGTCACTCTCTCGGCGAGTATTCTGCTCTTGCTGCATTGGCTGAGGTTATGCCCATCGAGTCTCTAGTGTCTGTGGTCTTCTACCGTGGTCTGACCATGCAAGTCGCTGTCGAGCGTGACGAGACTGGTCGTTCCAACTATAGCATGTGCGCCGTCAACCCATCGCGTATCTCCAAGACCTTCAACGAGCAGGCTTTGCAATATGTTGTTGAGAACATCACCGAGCAAACCACATGGCTGCTCGAGATTGTCAACTACAACATTGCAAACATGCAGTATGTCTGCGCTGGTGACTTGCGAGCCTTGGACTGCCTCACCAATGTCCTCAACTACTTGAAGGCACAGAAAATCGACATCCAAGAGCTGACCCAGAAACTCAGTCTAGAGGATGTCAAGGCCCATCTTGTTGAGATTATCAAGGAGTGTGCTAAACAGACCGAGGCCAAGCCAAAGCCCATTGACCTCCAACGTGGTTTTGCAACCATCCCATTGAAGGGCATCGATGTGCCTTTCCACTCCACTTTTTTGCGATCGGGTGTCAAGCCCTTCCGCTCTTTCTTGCTCAAGAAGATTCACAAGACTTCCATCGATCCACAGAAGTTGATTGGAAAATACATTCCCAACGTTACTGCGCGGCCATTCGAGATCACAAAGGAGTACTTTGAGGATGTTTACAGATTAACGAATTCTCCAAAGATTGGAGCTATTTTAGCTAATTGGGAGAGGTACACTGAGGAGGGTGTGAGTGCTACTAGCACTGAAGGCCAGAAGGCCGCACAAGCGGCGTGAGGATTATAACGGTTTATTGATTCTTGATGTTGTAATTGTTGGTTTGGCATGGCGTCTTTCAAAGGGCGAGGTATTGGCGTTTTGAATGAGCGGACCAGGGCGAATAGATGTTGCTCTTAGGGCTTTTGTAGATTTTTGTATCAATCCATTTCTATTTAGAGCTTGCTGCTTGAAAGACCCACCATCCGTCCAAGACGCCGACTTGTGAAATGGCCTCTACCATATTGGGCTGGCCTGAATTGAAAAGTGGAATATCATGTTGTCTCGTCACAGTGCAAGATAAAATTTAACAGGACATGCAACTTCCCAAAACAAGGAGAAAATGTTTTGAAGAGTTGTCAGGATTAGTAGCAGGAAAGGGCCAGAACCCTGCAGTGAGTGATTTGACGATGTTGCACTCTAACTAGCTAGACAGGTAGTTGTAACAGTTCTTCTATTGGTTTTGAGATCATATTTCAACTTTTCTAGTATACATATTGCAATACAAGTTAGCGTTCGATGTTAACCAGGTGAGTGTAAGGAAGCGTTCCCAAGCTTACCCGAAAATGCTTATTCTCCAAGTCAGTTCTATCCTCCAATCCCATCTCAAAGCCCTCCACCTGGTTCTCTCCATTCTTGAACATTGCATCCCTCTCCCGATTCCTCTTCCAAAGTAAGAACCATATTCCACCAATGGACAGAACCTGTATGCCGACACAAAAGAACATCATCGCAACACCCAGATTAAACCTTGGTGCTTGATCCGTGATGAAGAAGAACGGACCAATAAAGTTACCAAGACAGTATCCAATGAGCAGCACAGCATTTGTGGTGATCTTCTTCGTATGTCCAGTTGTATTTGCCGTAGCTACAGACATTGACAACATCCAGGTGGCGGTGTAAGTGAACGAGATCCAGAGGCAGACAAGACATCCATAAGGAATCGATTGAGGAATAATCCACGTCCCGATCGTTCCAGCGAGAAAGAGCAAGAGACAGATGAGCATGACAGCCAACCGCGCGTTCTGGAATTGAGAAAAAGTGTATGTTTCAGCAACGCAAACAACCAATCGTACCGCTCCAGATGGCATCTGAATGAGTGTTGTTCGCAAGGTGGAAAATCCCATACCTTTGATGATGAGATCTTGGAAAGTGGTAAGACCGCCGTTTGGTGAGTTCGACGCTTCGGCGAAGATGAATAAGAGCCAGGCTTTGAGATCGAACATTGCTTCGATGAATTGTTCCTTTTTAAATCGTTTGTTTTCGATCCCCGTCTCGTTTTCTTTAATGCGGTTGACGACGCCACGGCGCTCCATTTCAGAGAGAAATCTAGCATCGAGTGGATTATCTGGAAGGAAGAAAAGGATGACGAACCCCCAGGATGCTGTAATGGCGCCCCAGATTAGGAACATGTATCTCCAACTGTCAAGCGATCCTGAGATACGACCGACACCGAAACTTGCAATACCGGCTAGAACGTAACCAAGGCCAGCTGAGCCTACCCAAATGCCCATCTGGAACGGTTGTTCTTGACGTTTGTACCACATGGAGCAAATGATCATGGTTCCCGGGTTGATGGAGGCTTCGAAAACTCCGAGAAAGGTTCGAGCAGCGGCAAGACTTGGGACGGCTATGCTTCACGGAACTTTGGCAGAGAAGTCGTTTCTCGCGACAAAATCGACATGGCTGATCGGCAATGTCCATTTCACAACGGATCTTTCGCTTTCGACAGATGCTATATGCTGGAACTTTGTGAGACCGATACGGCCTCCCACCTTGTAGAGGATCGGATGCTGAAGGCGTATTTCCTTCCATAGTAATGGCGGGAAAGTCAGAAGATTACTACTATTGTCGTTAACCATGAGGAATCACACCAGATAATGGGAGCCCCAGACTAGGGTAATCGGGTGAATTCGTTATCTTGTTGAGGCGCGACGAAAGACCTAGTGCTGTGAGCAAAAAGCAGGATCGCATTGGATGCGCAACGCTTTCGTGTTGCAGGGGTTTGGAATCTTTCGAGTATGTGGACATACTCTCTGGAGAGGGAGGCAATTGTAAAGGAGGAATATCATGTGGCCCTAAAATTATGTGATTTCTCAAAAGATACTTATACCCGGCGGGACGCCGGCGTACACTCTTTAGAGATTATCTTTACAATCTACTCTACCCTACACTTTTATCGTTCCTTTTACACCTATTAAGAATTCCCTTAGGCCAAGGCCGTTTGTATCGGGGATAGGTAGTCTAGCAAGCTTCTGGATAGCTGGACAAAAGTTGAGAAGATATTCATTTAGGATTAGAGGGGCTTTCATTAGCAAATATAAGACTTATAGTAAACTTTTTTTTGTGGCGGCGGATGCGGCCGCTACATCTCCGATTGAAATAAACGTACGTGTTCCGTCATGTGTCAGACCACAGGCGACAACTTACTTTTCAATCTCGAGCAGTTTCCGGGGCCAGAATGAGCAAGCAATGATTCATCCATGGTTAATATAGACTTTAGTGTAGCATAGCTTTGTGTAGCTGATGGCACGATGGCCTGTCCTGTGAATCTCTTTTTGCCTAATCTTATTGGCTGCCAGAATTACAGAGCTTTTTGATTCCATGCTCACGTTAGGCTTCTACTCACTCCTCTGCCACCTTTGCTTCAACACCAACTTTCTGCCAAACTGTTGTCAATATGACCGATTCTTACCAGCTGACCGAGGCTGACCTGGAAGAGTACAATCTCGAGCGGCCCCTTTGGCATCCTCTAATCCGGGCCGCGGCAAATCCAGACTCTCGTGTCCTTGCTGCTATTCTTGCTCAGGCGGGCGATAACCCAGAGTTCCAGCCTTCATACTTTGATGGCGAACAATCTGCATTGACAGCTGCCATACAAGCTGGACAAAAACAGAATGTCAAGATTCTCCTCGACGCTGGAGCTGACCCAAACGGAGCACCACGTCATGCTATGTCTTGCTGGAGCGCACATCACCTGCGATTTGCGCCGCATCTGTTTTCCACGAATCAACGCACACGTGAGGAGGTCCTTCAAGATCTTACCACGCCGCAACAACATCCTATTACTGAAGAAGAGGTAGCTCTGCGACTCAAAACACGCCTACCGTTTTGGGCCGGACCGCGCAGTCTTCCGTCGGCAAAGTTGAAGCCTCCTCTTCTGACCGCCCTTGAACAGGCAGTAGAGCGACAGGATATAGCAGTTGTCGAACTACTGCTACAAACAAATATAGACGTAGCCGCGTGGGTCGAAAGCTACGACGAGATCCCACCCAATCCGAGCATATCCTTCCTATCACCTTCAACACCACTCCACAAGGCCATCGAAGTTGGCAATCTCGACATAATTCATATTCTCCTCGTGCGAGACTTCGCTGTCAACCAATTCCCACTTGCTGCCATCAATCGTTGCCTGAGTCCGCTTATGTGCTCGTTGCTAAAGCAGAACAATGACCTTACGATTTTCAAACTTCTTGCCGCTTCGCCTAAAGTTAAGATCGACTGTACATCCCCTGTATTCCGTATACACATCGCCCACATAGCCGCCGCAACTCTGTCAATACCTTGCCTAGAAGCAATCCATGCTCTGAGTCCACTGGACCAAGTCCCCAATACCGCTCTTGGCCACTCACTATTACACATCGCTTGTCTACCCTTCGATGACAACAGTATCCAACACTGTTCAAAGAAAATACACGAATCGATTCACGATATTCGAAATTCCAACTTGGATTTCAGACTTAATATCCTCTGGCCATGGAATCCGCACGGACAGATGATGCGAAGCAGGCCAAGCAAGCCAGCTCTTGGATCACTGATGCATGATGAAATGCGTCTACAAGCTGAGACTATAGCTTACCTTCGAACGCTGGGTATCTCTGATTGGAACGCGAAGGATATCCACGGTAATACGCCATTACACTACTTAGCAGCGAACCGGGCAGCGACTTTGGATCAGTTGCAGCACATGATACCATTTGGCGACGAGGATAACGCGTGGACTGTTACTAACAATTTTGGGCACTCGCCTAAAGACCTACTTGAGGATGTTCCCAGGGCTATGGATTTCTTGGCAGAGCGTGGGCTTACCCCAGAAACTGTGAGTTACATGCCTCACTGGCATGATCCTATGGGAAGCTGGCTAGGAGGCCAGTGGAAGAGTAGCTATCCTGAGGATCGTTAATTCTAGGATGGGAGGTGCGTAGTAAATTCACAAGATCATCCATTTTTCGTATTGAAGGTACTAGAGAAATTGAAATTTGGTATTGGGTGGCTGAAACTTCGAACTTATTTGATTAACCTAATAATTCTCATATCATTGCGAAGTATCTTGAATTTGTCCTGCATCGCAGGAACCAAATTTGACATAATAGGTCGGTGAACGATCCTGTATGATACATATACTGGCCTTTGACACGATGATCAAGAACTGACTCCAATGCAGTACGCATAACCCGCCCATAGGCCCGAGCAGTCATTTCCAAGAGCTGGGTTCCAAGCGTACAATTGATTGAGAGAGATGCCCGCAGCCTGGGCCATATCTGCACAGAACACCCCCGTATTCTGGAGAACATATCTATTGCATTTTGCGGCAATACCGGATTGTGTCGGACCTGGAGGAGTCGTCGGGCTGCCAGTCGGAGTCGGAGTCGGGGTTGGAGTCGTGCCTGGCGCTGGACCAGACACGCAGTATGCAGTATTGAGGAGCAGGTTACCACAGTCTTCGCGTAGATCTGGGTTCCAGCCTCGCAATTGGGCCATGGTAATCTCGTACGCTTGTTCGATTCTATCACTCATCTATTAGCTACCTCGACTTAACTGGAAAATGAAACCTCGGAACCTACAGGTAGCATGTATCGTTCTGCTTCACAACATACCACAGGTAGCAAGTGTTCGTAGTACCAGGTGGTGTAGTCGTTGGTGCTGGAACAGGATTCTGCGTACCAGTGGGGTTCCAATCCACGGTCGGCCAGATACAGTACGATATGTTAGCCTGCAAATTTCCGCATTTCGCGTCAATACTCGGGTTGATCGCCGTGAACAAATCTAGCGAGATTTCATTTCTCAGCGCAACTATCTGGCAGTAGTCGCCTTCTTGAACAGAATACCACTTTCCGCATCTACGTGTCGATTTCGGAGCTGCGTTTGTTGGGATAGCAGCTGTGGAGGTCGCGAGCTGGGCAGTCTTGGTCCCGGTGGCACCTGGGAGTGCGGTTTGGTTCCATAGTGGGCCTGGCAAAGATATGCATACGTTCGACCCTACTTGAAGGTTGGAGCAGTCGTTATTTACGGAGGGGTTGTAGGTCAGGAATTCGCTGAAACCGATGCCGTTGTCTGTTGCCACGGACCAGCACGTTTCTGAGTTGAGGTTAGTCTTTGTCGAGGGGTGTCTCTGCAGTACTAACCTGAGGAATGCAGCAAATGCGTTGTGCATGGATAGGGCAGACATATTGACAAACCAGGCGTCAGATTACTTCCATCTGGTAGAATATCGTTGATGATCTTCAGCGTGCCGGTAGAAACCGTAACCGCGACTGCAATCTTCTGCGGATCGTCTCCAGCCTGGACCGTGTACTTCTTTCCCGATAGACACACGGGCGTAGGTAAACTGGCGTTCGGAAGAACATGGCCAGGTTTTTCTGTTACCGTGACATACGGTGTCGGAACTGCAGTTGGCGCACTGGTGCTGCAGATCTTCTGTGCGGATGCCCACTGGTCGGCCATATTGTTGTCGTAATTCGAGAATGCCGTGGATTGCTGGTGTTTGAAGAGCGCGATGATGCATGGCGAACATAATTGTTCTTTGGGCAAGCTGCCTATTTCGAGTTCCGAGGTTAGGGTCGATGAGATGTTCGAAATGTAATCTTTGCACCAAGCGCCCGTTGCTGGATCCCTCAGGCAGCTCCCGTTGTAGTAAGCCCAAACAAAGTCGCCGAAATATACTGCAGGTATGTCTGGCCATGGCATAGGATCGTTTTTACATGCGCTCTTGACGGATGACTGGTACTTGGAGAGCTCGGAGCCGCATAGCGGATCGCACACACTCTTTTGCACAGTATCGTTGTTCAAAGTGGTATAGTCATCTGCTGTTGCCAAAGACACGAGGTATGGATCGCATTGAATCGTCGCGTTCAAGGCGTTAAGACATGCTGTCGATACGCCGCCAGATACTATCAGTGTGTTGTTGGGGTAGAAAGAGAGCTGAGCTCTTGTAAGAATGGGCAGCGTGAGCACGAATAGAGATTTGAAGCTCATGATGATGGTTCGATTAGGAGGGATTCGATCTCATGGAGGTCTTTGAATTGACAGAAAACTTCTGCGGCTCCGAGGTCTTCAAGCCGTTCGAGGTCCCGGAGCTGTTGGGGGTTTCGCAGCTCGAGGCATAGTTGGGGAATGGAAGGGTCAGAGTTCGAGCTGGAATTGCAACAGCCATGCCTGCTCCGAGAGAGCTTGGTTGACAGGAGCTTCATCTACCATTTTTGCCTTGAGTAATTGCAATTTGATGCAGAAGCAAGGTAGCCTGTGCATGAAGGAGCAGCTTTGTGTCTCGGCCCCAGCGTCGGATGGTCGAGTGCCTGGAAAACCATGATTATATTTTGCAACGGGGTTTGCACAGACGTCGTTTGGACGTATTGAGGCCGCTCTGGACCCTTCATGAACGATGACCGAGCACAACCTCCGACCGTCCAATCTAAATTATCCACGGCCCCAAAAAAGGTCGACCTGCTTAATTGAAGAGGCCGCTCGGGACCCCTTTTTCAAATTGTTCGAGATGATCAATGTGGATACATACATGTGCTTGGGTCCGCTTTCGCATGAGATGATTTGCCTCGACCCGCCATGTAATTTCGAGTTATACCGCCCTTTTGGTTCCTTCTATTTGCAAGGCGAATCCGGCATCGAAATAGAACACTATAAGCAAGTAATAATCATGTCGATGCAAGGGGAAAGCCTCAAAAGGCATCGCCTGGCCCGAGGCACATCTCGTATACCAAAAGCTCTCTTCTCTAGGGGCATGTCAAGACAATCTCGGGCAGAACGCTGATCTCGTCAGCAGCTCTCGCACCTTTTCCAGCGCAAACATTTTATCTCAACGTTCAAATTCTTGTTATTTGATCGTTTGGGTATCTAGAGAAGCAGTTACCACCTGCCGCCATCATGTTGATGTGGTGGATGAAGCTCCAGATATTAGTTGTACTACTCGTCGTTGTCTCTCAAGTCTACGCCCAAGATGATTATACCTGGTAAGTCACTGCTTCAGCCCCAATACTGGCTCCAACGTGGCGTGAGATGTCCAGTGCGGTGTCGATGTTGCATTAGAAAGTACTGACATATGGGCAGCTCTCCAACGCGTCGATGCAAAATAGGCTGTTGTGGGAAGAACGGCGTTTGCTCTTTTGGACCCAGCTCATGTGCGCCGGATAAGTGTGAATCTGATTGCGAGCGAAAGTCTGATTGCGATCCCGGATGGGGGGCACAATGGTCGAAGCAGGAAAAATGCCCCTTGAATGTGTGCTGCAGCAAATTTGGCTTCTGTGGTACTGACAAGGACTTTTGCGGCGACCAAAAAGTCCAGTCGCCTTCATGCTCTGGCACAAGCTCAAACAAGCGCACAATTGGTTACTACGAGGGATGGTCGACTACTCGAGCTTGCGATGGTATGTGGCCGGAGTCGATACCTGTCAGCGCCTACACACATCTGAATTACGCTTTCGCCTTTGTGAATCCAAGCTCATTTGAGGTTGCGCCGATGAGCAACGATGACTTGAATCTCTACAAGCGATTTACAGGGCTGAAGGATTTGAATCCAGGCCTTAAAACCTGGATCTCTATCGGTGGATGGTCTATGAATGATCTTGATCAGCCGACAAAAACCACCTTCTCGGATTTGGCAGCATCCAGCGCCGCACAAGACAAATTCATCAAATCACTTTTGAGCTTTATGTCTACATATGGCTTCGATGGCGTAGACATGGATTGGGAGTACCCCGTTGCGCCTGAGAGATCTGGAAAGGACATCGATAGGGCCAACTACAACACTTTCTTGGCCAAGCTAAAAAACGCTCTGGGATCCGATGGCCACAAACGCGGTCTTTCAATCACAATTCCTTCGAGCTACTGGTACATGCAGCACTTCGATATTATCGAGATCGCCAAACATATCGACTTTTTCAATGTCATGACTTATGACATCCATGGCACGTGGGACTCAACTATTAAGTCTCTTGGGCCCATTGTGAACTCGCACACCAATCTCACCGAGATTGACTCAACATTGGAGCTTCTTTGGAGAAACAATATCGAGCCAGACAAGGTGAATCTAGGTCTTGGGTTCTATGGCCGTAGCTTCACTCTCAGCGACCCCAATTGCAAGACACCCGGATGCGGTTTCAGTGGTGGAGCAAAGCCAGGGAAGTGTACAGCAAACGCGGGCACTTTGTCCTTTGCGGAGATCCAACGCCTTGTTGCCGGTGGTGCCAAAGTGACGACAGACGAGAAAGCCGCAGTAAAGATCGTCACCTGGGGCAATGATCAATGGGTATCGTACGACGACCGAGATACCTTCAAGATGAAGATAGATTACGCGAACAAGCGGTGCCTCGGCGGTACCATGATTTGGGCAGTGTCGACCGATGACCAAAATGGAACGGCGTCTGCTGCCTTGTCAGCTAATACCGGGAGACAAGGCATTGCGCTGAAGCAAGAGAGCAAACTTCCGGATCCTATCACACAGTGCCAATGGGGAGAATGTGGCAAGCAATGCCCGCCAGGCTCCTCTGCTGCAACAAGAGGTGATAAAGGCGGGACCGGGACAGCCAGTAAGTGCTTCCACGCAACCAATCTTTGATCAGATGGCGAGATTGGTCACTACACAGCTCATCAGAGTCTGGGGGAAGTCGAGCTGTGCTTAAAAGCTGCCAGCTGACCTCTAAAGCTTCTCTGATACCATCAAGTTTCGAAGCTTGATTGGACCAGAGAAGAGCCCTGACTTCGTCTCACGACAGATTGCTGATTCTCGCACCCCTAAGATCAGGAATTAGTTACTCTACTTTGGGCTATTATCTGCGATGCACTGAACTGGAATTCTGACTGTGATAATAGCACTATATAATGGATGCTCTGGTCCGATCACAGGTGGCAAGGACCGAGCTTTTAGGCCATACTGTTGCCCCAGTAACGACTTGCCAACTTGCGAATGGCGCGGAACGGCGCCATTTTGCAAAGGCAAATGTCATGACGACGAGGTCGAGGTAACGAGCGATACGGCCGCCACTGGAAAGTACTGTTTCACAGGCCATAAGGTGCTCTGTTGCAAGTCGACCAAGAGCGACGAGGCACAAGGGAAGTGCAAATGGTATGGTGCTGGTCCAGCTTGCACAATATTCAGTTGGCAGCATTACGGATGCCCAAAAGACACCAAAGAACTTACCTATGATAAGTATGGTGCTGGCGGGGAAAGTATGTGCTACCCCACTGGTGGGTACAAAAGTCTTTGCTGTTCTCAGCCGCCGCCATACAAGAATTGCGATTGGTACTATCATGGGAACAAGTTTTGGGGCTCTGTACCATTTTTCTGTGGAGGGGGATGTCCTAATGGCAAGCACCCCATTGCTTCCGATCCGTACCTATGCGTCAGCGGTGCTGGTCTCTTCTGCTGCGACTCCCCCAACGCTTCAGTAAGTGCGCAGAATACACATCGTGAACACCTGATCTAACCATACTCAGCCGGATCCCGCGAAGTCTACTATCAATAACCTACTTAACCTCTTCAAAGCAGATCCGACGTGCAGTAAAGGCGAAAGAGCGTTCTCTAAGCGTGATGCGCTTACCCCTCATGACTGGCAGAGAGTTCAAGAGCTTTCGGACAAGCGCGACATATCTTCCATTCCAGAATCAGAGCTACGTGACCTCAATGTCACGGAATATCTCATGGTGGAACGCTTGCTTGAGAAGCGACAGAAGGGAACCACATTGACACCAACCCAAGAGAAGACACTCATTAGTCTACTGAGTGCTGCATTCATAGCCTTCCGTGCTGGCAATGGCGGTACAGATCAGCAATTCCAAATCCGCAATGACTTCGACTCTACGCTGGGTAACACCTTGCATATCAACGCACAGGACTTTGTTGATCAATATGCCCTCTTCCCCAGCGCGGATCCTAATTATCTCACAGAGAGCCTGATGTGCCAAGGAACCGATGCGGGAAACTTCGTGAAAGCAGCCAAGCAGGTCAAGGCGCAGAGCTGCCAGGTGAAGTGCAACTGCAGTTGCAGGTTAGGGGCGAAAAGATCGAAGGCGAAGCTATCGAAGCGAGTTATCCAGCAAGGATGGGGGCATTACGTCAATGGTCCGAACCAGGAGCCTAATGTGGAAACTATGTTGCATGGCATCGTGGAGAACAACTCAAATACCCTGGAATATCTCTACACGAGACTGATACGGTACAGAGGCACCGACGGCTTCATCGAGGTCGCATGGCGCATTCCGCCGGGCAATGGAGGAGATGGTAGCAATTCGAACGATCCTAATACTTACCGCGGACCCGATAGCAACCCGCCAGACAATTATTTTGTCGTGCATCTCCACGTAGACCATCTTTACTTCGACCGCAACACAAATACCCGCTGGCCAGGGATCAATACTGTCCAAGCTTTCCATGGGCAATACATTAATAATGCTCGTCGTGTTGATGGAAATTCGGTGACGGCTCGTGGAGCACGGGGTCGTAACGATCGTGTAGATGTGACGGAGTGTAATCTGGACGAGGCGGGCAATGCTGTGAATGTATTCTACCCGGGCCATACCAACGACGGGATTTTGAATCAGTTTGGTCGCGCCTTGAGAGATAGAGGCTATGTTGGTGATAGGACATTGAGACAGGTACGTTTTTCATCCCAGCTTTCAAGAGAAACCTCGACATGCAACTCTAAAAATGAGAATACTCAACAAGCATGGTGTCGTCCGTCGTTACCATCAAGAAGCGCCTATATTCCTGTTGTAGATGAAATTACATCCACTAACTACACCTAACAGGTCGAATCAGGGCAACCTGACCAAGATTGTATAGTACCTCTCGATTGGAACCAGCTACCAAACGGTGACTCGGGGAGCATGAATCCAGATGGTACTCCGTGGACTAACCCAAATGGCTACCGATAGTACCTGCATGCTGTAGTAATAAGCATAGGAGCAAAGTTCTTGGGTTCATTTCAATGAGATAAATATAGGATGCCGAAATTCCTCTATAATCAACTATATTGCTCAAGTGTTCGGTGCTTGCGGTTTTCCTTACGTTCAATTATAGTAACGTTTGTAAAATCAAGTTATCTCCACCAACGACAGACAGTTGGCTTTAACTATCCATACTAAAATTTGGTTCCTGTCGCGGGGCGATATTCACAAGGGGGTGGTAGGAGCGGGTCGGCGCCCTCCCTGCTAGTAACGAGAGTCTACAAATCAACTGCAAATACTTACGCCACTGACCGCCACGCAATAAAGTTGACTGAGAAGTGCCATTAGTTCACGGTCATCTGTACCCTGGGACTAAAGGTAAAGGAGTCAACGAGAGGTTTGATTCATTGAACACCTCAAATGTTGCTATGGGTATTAGAAGCCCCAAAGGGCTTTTAGCATTTTGAATGCTCGTCCCTTCGCCCGTCTTCTTCATCCGAGTCTTTATCGCGAATGTCCATTGGTCCAAGAACACCCGAGTCCATAGAAGCACAAAGCCAAGTGATATCAAATGCCGTTCCAGCTAAGTTTACCACGCTAAACCACCGAGACACAGACCAAAAGACTACCCAGTGCTATTGGAATAAACGAACAAAATGAATTTAAGCCCCCCCCCCTTCTCAGAATAGGAACAACGAGAGATTTTAAATACAGAATAGTATTCCAAGGCTTGAAATAAAAGGATACGAACAAGTAATAAACTATGCGAAATAAGCGACCTTATTCGATATATATAAAGCCAAAAAGAGACTAGCGCTCCTTGTAAAATAGAGCTTAAATATAAAAGTAATATATATATATATAGTATATTCTAATATACCCTCTTAGGGCCTTGCCTATAAGGTCTTAGATATTAAACTACGTAACCGATTTCCTTTTTGAGGTTAACTATTCCGAGTTACTGCACAAATTTTGCGTATACCTAAGGCCTAAGTAGCTTCGTAAAGCCGTTAGTAACTATTTCACCCGTAGTTACGAGGTTAACTATAATAATACCTTACTATACTTACTAACGTAACTAACTTTAGTATATATCGACGTAGCAAAGGCGAGTTACCAATTTAGGTATTTCCTTCCGTATTAGGTTAACCGTTTACGAGTTATCGTAGTTAATATAGATTACCTATTCGGGATTAAAGCGTATAGCCTTAAAAAACCTATACTACTATATTATTTCGCGTGTAGCCCCGGATAGGGCGAGTAACTTAGCCTCGATAGTAGAGGTAGTTACTATTTTCTACTTAGTAGCGCGCTAGTTAATAGGAGTATTATAAAAGAGGAAGGCGTATACCTTACTACTCTTTCGTATAGGTAGGTCGTCGGCAAACGAGGCGTTAGACTAGTACGAAAAGATTAATAATAAAGTAGCGAGATTACCCCTAAATACTATAATAAGGTAGCGAGAGTAGTAGAGATATACGATTACGTATTCTAAGACGTCTATATACTACTATAAAGGGTTTTTAAGATATTCCAAAAGTAGAGAAAAGGCTTTTACTATATTAGGCCTTAAAATTAAGCTAGAAAAGGTAATACAACTAACGCGTTATTAGTATACGAACGAAAACTTAGGGGAAGAGACCTTAGGATTTAAAAGAAGTAGTATAATAGGTATTAGTATAGAGACCTTCTTTCGGTATATAAAGTTAAAACGCTTAGTAATCTTTTTAATATACGTATCTTATAGTAAACTAATTGTTTTCTCCTAAGTATTCTAAACAATTCGAATTCTAAGGAAGTATTACGGGATTCTAATATATTTAACCGTATAACGTAACGTAAGTTTGGTCTTAAAGAGGGAGATAAGATATATCGACCTCGGATAGTAAGCAACGATAATATCGTTAACGTAAAAGAATATAAGTAAATCCTATTTAGTATATAGGCAAGGGATACCTAGGATAGGGGAAAGGCCAAAAGATTCGAGTATTTTAGAGAAATATACTTACTATAAAGTAGGTAACTAACGTAAGCCGTATAAAGCTCTTTTAAGCCTTAGAAAACTACTATTTTACTAAAAGCCGTTAGGGGGATAGACGTATACTTCCTCGTTAATATTTACGTTAACGAACGTATTAACAATGTCGTATTAGCGCATCTTAAGGCTAAATACGGCAATAATTCTAATAAGGAAACGGAATATACGAGTAGCGAGTATAGTAGCTATAGTTTCCGCTATCGTAACTTATAGATCGCCACGTACGTAAATACGAGCTTTAAATTTAGTAAGATAGCCGTTAGAATCGGCCTTATACGTAAAAACCTAAAGTAACGGAATAGGCTACTTCGTAGCCTCTATTACGTTTTCGAATATACTAGTATAACGTAGGTCGTTATATTCCTTCTCTACTACTATAATAAATTAGTCTATATAAGGATAACTTACTATTTACTTCTAGGATTTCGGAGGCGGAGGTAGGTCCGTAATATATATTTTATTCTCTAAGGTAGTAAAAGAGAGAGATAAGCTAAAAATATATAGAAATCCTAAGATTCCTTCGCTATTATATACCTTAGTTACGTATACCTTATAAATGCGGCTGTATTTTAATAATATAATATTAGCTTCGTTAAGGTCTACGCTAACTTATATACTTTCCGGAGAGATCTCGTAATACTACGAAGGCCGTGTTTGAGATTAAGACGTAGGAACGTTGGAAATAACGTTAATTTACTATATTTCTAAGGATTTAGCCTCGTATATAGCCTTGTATATAGCCTCTAGCTCCGGAGTAGCTTCTAGAGTAGGAAGGTAACTACTTTTAGCGATATATATATTATTAGAAATACTATTTTTCGCTATTTTAGGCGATGTATACTATTTTAACATATTTAAAACCTCGGAAATATTAAATATATCTCGTAGAGACTCGGAAATACTATCTAATATAGTAGAAAGCGGAGATAAAACGGAGATAACCTCCTTAATCTTATATATAAGGCCGAGATCTCTATCTATAGGGGAGTAAAACTTCGTAGGGTTAAAGGTAATATCTCTTATACGAATAACTCGCTTCTTTAACGGAATCTATACTCGGAAAATATTACTCGAGTTATAGTCTATAAGATAGCTAATATATATATAAGGCTCTATCTTTTATAGCTTTAGAATATTATATATTAGGGGGTATACCCTATAGCTAAAAATCTCGAGATATAAGATATTAGGCTTCCTACTAGTAATATACTTAAACGGAGACTTCTAAGCAAGGCGTTTGGTCGGCTAGAGATTAAGTAAGTAAATAGCTATTTTAATATACTTAGGCTAGAGATTTACTAGGAGTTTTACGTATATTTAAAGCGAATGAGCGAGTCGAGTAATATATTTACCGGCGGCCTCTACTAGGCCGTTTTAAGCTTATATATAAGGCGCTAAAGCCTTACGTAAGATTCCGTATATTTTTAGAAATTCTAAGAGACGTATACTCGTAAAAGCGTCGGTTTTAAGGAAGCGAATCTTAAATCCCATAGCGTATATAAGTAATACGAATTCCTCAATAACGTTAACTATCTAATCTTAAGTCTAGTAGTTAGTAACTATATAGTAGCCGGTATATACACATATAAGATATATAGAAAGTTAATTTTAGTCGAACGAGGGTATATAATATATTATATCTATAGAGATTCTCTTAAAAGGAAGGCCTAGGCCTATTTCGGTATATTAACTACGACGAGATACTACCCTCTTAGCCTTGGCAAGGCTATAGGTCTAATAAGGCTAAACGTTAGCCTAAGTAGTAATAACGGCTCCGTTTATATACTATTATAATTTAGTAATAGCGGCCTCGGAAATATAGCCGAGAATAGTATACTATTCCTAGGATATAGCTCGTTTTAGTAGCCTAGGAAGTGCTAAGATCTGCGTTATTTATAGAACGGTAGGTAGTAGAATACCTATAAAGGTAAAATCTTCGAGATCTACGCTATTTTTAGAAGGCGGTGGCCTCTAAATAGTATATATATTATATAATACGTAGGTTTGGGAAGATAACGTTATTATTACTAACTTAGGAAGGGTATACATCTAGCCTTAGCGTTTAAATAAGGTAATAGGAATTCCGTTTTATAGGATCTTATAACGTTAGAAACTTATATCGTATCCTTTGTTATTAAGGCGAGAAATAGAGATAACGTTGGTATTATATTGCGGAGCAAAGTATATACTACTAAAAAATATCGTACTAACCCCTTTAGGTGTTTAAATAGGTAAGAGAACCGTACCGATTACTAAAATAGGAATACTACCTATACTACTAATAATTAAGGCGCTAGGTGTTACAGATCACGCCCAAGCTATAGTAATAGTACTAGAAGAAATAATAGGCTAAGAAGGTTCGGAGACGGAGGACCTAGAAGAATGGAAAGACGAATAGATAGAGTAGTAGAATAAGCTAAGCGATAACTCTAGCGGCACGTATTAAAATAAGGTTACGTAATATACCTATAGTTCCTATAGCCTTAGTAAGAGTCCCTAGTATAGGAAATATAGGAAGGTTACTAAGAGTATAGGTAACCTATAGGACGAAGGAATATATAAGGAGGATATTTAATAGGATTTCTTATTTCTTTTCTTCGTAGTTATCTTATATTACTTTTCTTAAGTTAAAGGTTTATAAGATATATAAGTAGTAACGATACTTTACTTAAATATAAAGCCGATTTATCTTATATACCCCTAGCCTTATACCTAGAGAGACTTAGGAAGAACGTATAGCTTTAGGCTAATACTATCTCCTCTCTCCCGTAACCTAACTACGCTTTATTATAATCAACTATATAGCTACGGTTTAAAGCTAGTCTAGGATAGTATTACGACTAGGTTTTCTCAGTACTATAACGGTTACGTTTCCTAGAGTAACCTTATACTTCTTTTACTTAGGAATACCGGTTGTGTCGTACTTTCTTCCTAATATAGGTTTAGGGTAAGGGCGAGAGTTAGTAGAGGAACTTACCCTAAGTTCTTCCTTCTTTCCTTATTATCCTTAACTAGCTTTAAACCGTAGCTGTATAGTTGATTATAATAAAGCGTAGTTAGGTTACGGGAGAGGGGAGATAGCGTTAGCCTTAAGCTATATATTCTTCCTAAGTCTCTTTACGTATAAGGCTAGGGGTATATAAGATAAGTCGGCTTTATATTTAAGTAAAGTATCGTTACTACTTATATATCTTATAAACCTCTAACTTAAGAAAAGTAATATAAGATAACTATAAAGAAAGAAATAAGAGATCCTACTAAATACCTTCCTTATATATCCTTCGTGTCTATTCTACTAAGACTAGTTTCCTATACTCTTAGTAGCCTTCCTACACTTCCTACTATAGGTATAATACCAAGACTATAGGAACTATAGGTAAGTTACGTAATCCTTTTAATACGTACTATTAGAGTTATCGCTTAGCTCGTCCTACCACTTTATCTATTCGTCCTCCTAATATCTTAAGCCGTCTTATCCTAACTCTTCTTGTCCTATCATTTCCTCTTATACCGATTCTATGGCTTGGGCGTGATCTATAATAGATAGTAAGGAAAGAAGAAAGAACTTAAGGTAAGTTCCTCTACTAACTCTCGCCCTCACCCTAAACCCTCGTTAGGAAGAAAGTACGATACGATAGGCGTTCCTAAGTAAAAGAAGTATAAGGATACTCTAGGAAAAACGTGACCTATATTATACTAAGAAAACTAGTCGTAATACTATAACTACCCTTATTACGAGTAGAGGTACAACAGTTAGCAGGTTAATTATAAACTAAAGTATAAAACACGGGTTAATATAGGCGATATATTAATAGTAAGTAGACTAAGCTTGCTTCTAACTATAGCTTAGTTAGTAGCCCTAGTCTCTAGCATAAAAAATAGAATAGAGGAAATAGAAATAGAATTAGCCGAAAAAGATACGGAAATAGTAACTATCCGGAATAACTAAAGAGGAAGAGGCGTAAAAAGGGAACTACCGGAGAAGTTTAATAGTAAGGAACCTAGTATACTTAGACAATTCCTTATATAAGCCGACTTATTCCTAGAGGTTAATAGGAATGCGTTACTAATACCTAAAGAATAAGTAAAGTATATTATAGGACGACTTACGGAAGTCGCGTTTAACTACTTCGAACCTATCCTTCGAGACTATATAGATTACGAGGATCTATATAGGAAGGATAAAACTAGTAATATTTTCGGAAGTTACGAAATCTTTATAGCGTAACTTAATAAACTCTTTAGGAGTATAGATTAAGTTAGAGAAGCCGAAAGAAAGATATAAACCCTTTACTAATAAGGATTAGTAACTACCTATATATTAGAATTCCTATAGGTAGTAAGTAAGTTAGGATAGGCGGATAGTCTACTTATTACTTACTTCTATAAAGGACTAAAACCCTATATTAAGGACGACCTTATAAGGATAAAATAACTAGATAATATAGTAGAATTTACTACCCTAGCTATTAAAATCGATAATTAATATTATAAAAGGTAACTAGAATAAAGAATAGGAAGTATACCTACCTTTATAAACTACGTACCTAAGAAATAAGAATATTAACGTTAGTAATAATAAAGGGGGCTATAGTAACTAAACGTTAGGATTACTTATTAGCTACTACTAGTATAATACTAGGAAGATCTAATAGACCTTAGTATAGTAAGAGTACTAAAAAAGAAGTTCTCGCTAGAATAAGAAAAAAGGTTTAAGAATAGCGAATATCTAAACTATAGAGCTAGGGACCACTTCTCGCGCTAGTACCCGAGAAAAGCTAGATAGTTTAATATAGTTAGGAAGGCCTAATTAAACGAAGCTAGTAAATAGGAACTAGACTACGTACGTCTAAGCTAGACGGCTTACTATAATAATTAGTATAAGACGTATATCTTAAGTAAGGAGGATACGGGATAGTATCCTAAGGCACCTTAGAAGAAATAGATAAAGGGTAAGTAAACCCGGGATCTTATAATAACTATAGTAGATAGTAATCGATTAAAGAAGGATTAAGGACCTATACCTAGATTAGAGCTAAGGATAGCCTACGTAGTATTAAAGTATACTTACTTACTAGAATTCTATATCGTAGTAGACGGTAAAAGGATTAAGGTAATAATTAATTCCGGAGCCTATACGAATTTTATTAGCAAAACCTACGTTAAAAAAAATTAGTTTAGAATCTAAAAAATAAAGGAACTATATAAGGCACGAGCGTACGATAGGTTAATAGGAGAAAACGGATCGGTAGAGTACGAAATAATCCCGTTAACTATACGTTTCTACTAATATATCGAATAAATTACCTTCGACGTAGTCGGAATAAAAGGATACGAAATTATCCTAGAAGTACTATAGCTCCGGTAGTATAATCCTTCTATCGACTAGGAAAAAAGAAATTTTATATTCTCTTAGAAGTACGAGATAACCTATACCGCGCTAGGTATATATAATAGTCCGGAATAACCCCCTAAACGTAAGGAGGGTAAGATCGAGTAGGAAGAACTCCCTAGAATCTTAGAAGATAATAAGTAGTCTTCCTATAAAGAGCGGTAGATTACCGCTACTAGTTAGATACTACTAGAGTATTAGGATCTCGAAGATATATTTAAAGAATTAAAGGATAATAAGAACCTATTAGAATATTAGCTATAGGATCTAGTAATAGAACTCTTACTAGGAGTAGAGTTAAAGCTATAACCGATCTATCGACTAAATAAGGCCGAGCTTAAGGAGCTACGGACGTAACTAGACGAGCTACTTACGAAGGGATATATATAAGAATTCTAATTACTAATTAGAGTACTAATTATCTTCGTACTAAAGAAAACGGGCGAGAAACGGATATATATAGACTTTAGAAAGCTAAATAATAGTATAAAGAAGAACTTCTAACTACTTCTTTTAATTAAGGAACTTAAGAATAGACTTATAAGAGCTATATACTTTACTAAGGTTAATATATAAGACGCGTATTATCGTATCTAAATTAAGGAAGGTAATAAGTAGAAGACAGCTTTCTAAACTAAGTATAGGTTATATAAGTAGTTAGTTATACTATTTAGGTTAACTAACGTACTAGTAGCGTTCTAAGCGATAATAAATAATATACTACGATAGTTTATTAATAGGTTCGTAGTTATTTATCTAGACGACGTACTTATATATACTAAAGGAACTAAAGAAGAATATACTAAGAAGGTTCGGATAGTTCTAGAAGTACTACTAAAAAAAGGTTTTCGAGTAAAGCTATCTAAATATAAATTCTATATAGAGGATTTTAATTTCTTAGGATTCCGTATTATACTAGGATTAGTAGTAATAGACCTAAAAAAGGTTAAAGCTATTCTAGAATAGCCTAAACCTACTACTATTAAGGAAGTATAGTCGTTTTTAGGGTTAGCTAATTACTATTAGAAGTTTATTAAGGGATACTCGAGTAAAGCTAGTCCCCTTACTATACTTACGAAAAAGGACTAAGAGTTTATATAGATAAACTAGTATTAATAGGCGTTTAATTAGTTAAAAAAGTTGTTTATAAGATATCTAATCCTAGTAAACTTTTAACCTAATAAATAGTATATCGTCGAGATAGATATATTAGACTATACGATTAGCGTATATCTTAGTTAGAAGGATAATAAGGGTTACCTTTACCCCGTAGTATTCTACTCCTAGAAAATAATACTAGTAGAATAGAACTACGATATATTCGATAAAGAGTTATTAGTAATCGTTATAGTACTTAAGGAATAGCGAGTATACCTCGAGGGAGCTATATATACCGTTATAATTATTACGGATTATAAGAATCTAACCTATTATACTACGACTAAGGTACTTAATAGAAGATAAGCTTAATAGGTAGAATAGATTACCGTATACGACTTTAAGATTACCTATTAGAAGGGATTAGAAAATAGAAGAGCTAATACTCTTAGTAGAAGACTAGATTATATAGATAATAGTCCTATACTAGGTTACTAGATCCTTAAGATAAATAAGGATAGTTCGCTTAGTTACGCGAACCCACTAGAACTACTAGACGAGGTAGACCTCGTAGTAGTAATAATAGTATTTAATAAGGGATTTACTAAATAAATTAAAGAAGCGTATAAAGTCGATACTATAGCTAAGGAACTAGGTAAGCGATAATATAAGGATACTTATATTACTATCGACGATAAAGGATTAATTAGGTTCTATAAGAAGGTATACGTACTAGAGTCTATAAGAATAGCGCTAATTAAGGAAGTATATAACGTACCGGCGTATAAATACTAAGGCTATTAGAAAATCTATAATAGGTTAAGGAAAATATACTACTTCCCTCTAATAAGATAAAAAGTAACCGAAATAGTAAAAAACTATATAGAGTACGTAAGAAATAAAGCTAATAGATACGTACTATATAGCGAAATATAGATCGCCAATATACCGACTTAACTATAGTAATATATTATAATAGACTAGATTACGAAGCTTCTAGTATCTAAAGAATTAATAATAGAAGTAGTATACGACTCTATCCTAGTTATTACTAATAAACTTACTAAAAGTAGTAAGTTTATTCCGTATCGAGAAAGCTTAATAGCGGAAGATCTCTTATATACGTTTATAAGAAATATCCTCGGTAATTACGGAATGCTATAACGAATTATCTCGGACCGAGATAAGTAGTTAACATCGAAATTCTAGACTTTATTAGTTAGTTAACTAGGAATTAAGTAGAAAATATCTATAGTATACTATCTATAGATAGACGGATAAACGGAACGGTTAAATTAAACGTTAGAATAATACCTACGCTTTTATATTAATTATAGGTAAAATAATTAGGTAGAACTCTTACCTCTCGCCTAATACGCCTATAATAGCGTAGTTATAGAACTAACTAAGATATCTCTATATAAGGCGTTATATAGATATTAACTAAAGGCGTACTACGAACTACTAGAACTAGGATAAGTATCCTAAAATACTAAGTTTCGAGTATCGTAAATTAAGGAAATATAGGTATAACTAACCTAAGACCTATATTTTATTAGCTATAGAGTAGTAAAATACTATAATAGTAATAGGCTTTTAGCGCCGACCTTTAAAGGGGGGGATAAAGTTTTCCTACTCCGAAAAAATATAAAAACGAAACGACCTAGCGTAAAACTAGACTACGTTAAGCTAGGACTATTCGAAGTCGAAGAACGAATTAGTAAGGTTAATTATAGGATATAATTCCTATAGTATATAAAAGTATACCCGGTATTTTATATAGTACTACTAGAAAAGGCACTAGAAGGAGTAAAGGTAGATCTAATAGTAACTATTATTAATAATAAAGAAGAGGAGTACGAGTTAGAGTAAATTCTAGATTATTAGCTAATTAGAAAAGAAATATACTACCTAGTAAAATAGAAGGGTTACGATAATACGGAAAATATATAGGAACTAATTAGTAACCTAATATATACTTAGTAGGCGATAGCCTAGTTTTACCGCTAAAACCTATAGACTTCTAGAAATTAGAATTAGGATCGGATATCCCCGGTATAGAAGGCTAATCGACTAAGGGGGTATCTAAGGAAATAGGTATCCCTAGCGGAGGTAGTTAGTTATCTAATCTAGGTACTCGAGATAGTAATGGAGGAGCCTAACCCTTAGAAATAAAGAATTTATATAATAGAGCGGGCTTATAAGGATAACCCTTATAGAGAGTTATCTCGCTATAGAGCGCTACCTCGTATTCTATTTACTCTAGCGTTTCTAAGGTACGGAGATCGTCGGCCTATAAAACTTTCTCGCGGTTAAAAAGAAGATTAAGTTAGTTACGAAGACGGAGTTTCTTCTAACGACGAGTAGCTTAAGCTTAAAGATAACGTTATTATTATATAGCGACCTTTTCTAGTTCTTACGCGAACTAATACTCCTTAATTACTAGTTTATCCTCTATAGCCTCTAGCGCTTTCTAAACCTTCTCCTTCTACGCGTTAATCTTATCCCCTAAGATAATAGTTAGTAAGGGAGCTAGCTAAGGGCGATATAAGTTTAATATAGGCTAATAAATAAGGATTACGGATATATTAATAGAATAGAATAGATAGAAAATAGTTATAATAAAGAATAATAGTCCTTAGACGAAGAACTAAAGAACGATAAAAGAACGATAAAGAATAGATTAAAGAAATTTAGAAAGGACTCTAAGAAGTAGCCTAAGAAAAAACTTAAAAGTATCTAATAACCTAAGCTAAGAAAATAGTAGTAGCCTAATTAGAGAGTTAGAACCTAGGTAAACTATAGTTAAAGTAAGTTAATAGTAATATTTAAGAAGAAATAGCTTAAGAAATAGTTACCCTTCTAAACGATAGCTAGATAGACTATTACTTATACTATAATAATAGGAGAGAATAGGTTAAATAAGAATTTAACTAAGGAATACCTTAGTAGGAGGAATTTATATAGACTAGGGGAGTAATAAAAGTACTCTTAAACGTATAATTAGCTTTAGATAAAATTAAGTCGTAACTTTAATCTACCCTAATATACGCGGAGTATTTACCTATAGTAATATCTACCTAATACTCTAGTTTAGTATTACGATAGCGCTTATAAAGAAACGGTATAGTACGGCCTTTAGCCTAGATAGTAGCGGAACGAGCTTCGTAAGACTTTAAGAAGGAAGCCTTTAGTATAGTTAGAAAAGGGTTAAAACTAGAGGTAGATAAGTAGTAGGAACGGAAGCGTACTTATAGTCCCCCTATACTACGAGCTTAGCGTTAATAGGAGGAACGCCGATACTAAATCCTTAGGACGAGAATTCCTAAGAGGGAGGGTAGTATTATAAATTACGCCTAAGCTATAGTAATAGTACTAGAAGAAATAATAGGCTAAAAAGGTTCGGAGACGGAGGACCTAGAAGAATAGGAAGATAAATAAATAAAGTAATAGGATAAGCTAAGCGATAACTCTAGCGGTACGTATTAAATAAGGTTACGTAATATATCTATAGTTCCTATAGCCTTAGCATAGTACCTATAGGCTAGAATTATAGGAAGTATAGGAAGGTTACTAAGAGTATAGGCAACCTATAGGACGAAGGAATATATAAGGAGGGTATTTAGTAGGATCTCTTATTTCTTTCTTCGTAGTTATCTTATATTACTTTTCTTAAGTTAGAGGTTTATAAGATATATAAGTAGTAACGATACTTTACTTAAATATAAAGCCGATTTATCTTATATACCCCTAGCCTTATACTTAGAGAGACTTAGGAAGAACGTATAGCTTAAGGCTAACGCTATCTCCCCTCTCCCGTAACCCGACTACGCTTTATTATAATTAACTATATAGCTACGGTTTAAAGCTAGTTAGTATAATAAGGAAAGAAGGAAGAACTTAAGGTAAGTTCCTCTACTAACTCTCGCCCTTACCCTAAACCCTCGTTAGGTAGAAAGTACGATACGATAGGCGTTTCTAAGTAAAAGGAGTATAAGAATACTCTGAGGACACGTGACCTATACCGTATCGAGAAAACTAGTCGTAATACTCGATTACTATAAAGCGGTAATTAATACTAACTAAAGCGCCTCGTTAACTACTTAGTATCGGAATACCTAAGATACTAATATAAGTTACTATTAACGACTTACTAGTATAGGTATTCGTTAACTCTAGAGCTAATACGAACCTCCTAAATAAGGCCTACGCGCGTGAATAGAAAATCCCGTTAAGAAGAAAACGGAACCTATACGAGCTTATCCTTACTAACGGAGAACCTATTAACTTAGATAATAGAATAGTATCGGAAGAAGCCTCTATTTACCTTATTATAAGTAGGAGATAGATAGAAGTTATCTTCGATATAGCCGGAATTAAATCTTTAGATATAATCCTTAGATTACCTTAGCTATAATAATATAATCCGCGCGTTAACTAGAAAACCTTATTACTATAGTTCCTGGATTAAGAACGCCTAGTATAGGCTAGGATACGCCCTAGAGTACCGACGAGAAAGTCTAAGCGGATAGATATACGCGACGTTAAAGTACTTAGCTATTATCGCCTTAAGATAAGGAATAAACTAGTATTCGAAATTCCTTTAGAGTATAGGGAATTTACGAAGCTCTTTTTAGAAGAATTAATCGAGGATTTACTTCTAGTATATTAACCCTAGGACTACTAAATTAAGCTTAAACCTAATACGGAACTTAAGAAGTTCCTAATCTACCCTTTAAGGGAAGACTAGCTTAAAACCTTATAAGAGTATATTAATACGTCTCTTAAAAAAAACTAGATTTAGGAATCTAAGTCCGAAGTAGGATACCCTATCTTCTTTATACCTAAACTAGATAGAGGATAACGTCTATACGTAGATTATAGATATCTTAACTAGATTATAGAAAAAGATATATATATACTACCTTTAATTAGGGAGTTAAGGGATAGACTCTAAGGTATAGTTTACTTTACCAAATTCGATATACTAGCGGCTTTTTATCGAATACAAATTAAAGAAGGTAATAAGGGAAAAATAGTATTCTACTCTCGCCTAGGGTACTACGAATACCTCGTTATACTATTTAGCTATACCAATACCCCTATAGTATAGTAAAGATATATTAATAATATATTACGTAAGAACCTTAACAAATTCGTTATAGTATATATAGATAATATACTAGTATACTCTCGAACGCTTAAAGAATACGTTATATACGTTCGAACCGTCTTACGCGTACTATAGAAATATAACCTATAGCTTATACTATATAAAAGCAAATTCTATAAGACTCGAATTAAGTTCGTCGGATTCTATATCTCTATAGTAGGACTAGAGATAGACCCCGAAATCTATAACTAAGTACGCGAATAGCCTATACTATCCTCTATTAAGGATATTTAGTTATTTTACGCTTTTACGAATTACTATCGATAATTTATTAAAGGATTCTCGAAAATTACAGAACCTCTTATAGATCTTATAAAGAAAGACGTTACCTTTTTATAGAAACCCGAGTCTTAAAAGGCCTTTAAAGAACTTAAACGACGGCTAACAACGCCGCTAATACTATAATTATATAACCCTAGTAAACTAGTAATAGTCGAGATAGACGCCTCTAATAGAGCCCTTAGAGCTTATCTTAATTAGCTGAATTTAAATAGAAAGCTTAGACCTATAGCTTACCACGTACGAAAGTTTTATTTAGTAGAGGAAAACTATTCGACTTCGGATAAGAAGCTTCTTACTATCGTCGATTTACTTAAATACTAGTTACTATATCTAGTTAGAGTATTTTATCTAATAAATATCTATTTAGATTACTAGAACCTTAGAAACTTTACTACTACTAAGGAATTAAATTAGCGATAGTTAAGATAGTTAGAAGAGATATTATCTTATAACTTTAAGATCTTTTATCGTAAAGGGAAAGAAAATACTAATACGGATACCTTAAGTTAAAGATCTAACTTTATAGTAGGCGAAAAGATTAAGGTTAAACGAGCTCTCTTTAAGAAAGGTAGTAATATACTTATATACTAAATAGTAAAAATATCGAAGGTAAGGCCTTTATAGTAGAAGGAAGTCTCTAAAGTAATATAGAATAATTTAGTAGTACTTAAACTACTCGACCCTAATATAATAATAGTAGATAAAGAAATTACCTATATTAAAGGACGCGTCTTCCTACCACCCTCGCTTAAAAGAAAGTATATCTAGTAATAGTATAAAATACTACTTAATAGTTATACTAGACCCGAAATAGTATTATCGAGGTTACGAGATAATTTCTACTTCCTATATATACGATAAAAGATTTTTAAATAAGTTAGGAAATGTAATCTCTATAGGAAAGTAAAGTACGAGAGATATAGACCTTATAGACTTCTTTAACTAAACTAACCACTAATAGTACTATAGAGGGCGATATTAATAGACTTTATTAGGCTATTACTACCCTTAAGGAATATAGACGGTATATTATTCGAATATATTATAGTAATAGTCGATCGTCTAACTAAGTATTTGATCTTTATACCGTTACTAGCTAATTATAATATACGTTACGTCGTAAGGGTCTTCGAACGAGATATTATTAGTAAATATAGTATACTAGATAATATTATATTAGATAGAGATAGTCTCTTTACCTCTTACTTTTAGGAAGAACTCTATTAAATAATAAAGATTAAGAGACGACTCTTAATAGCGTATTATCCTTAAACGGATAGATAAATAGAAAGAATAAATTAAATACTTAAGTAGTACTTACGTATCTACGTTAATAATAAATAAAATAACTAGGTATTACTCTTACCTTTAGCTACCTTCGCCTATAATACTATAGTATAGTTAATAATTACAATATTACTATTCTTTACGAATTTCGGTCGCGAACTATAGTTCTACCTAGAAATAGTAAACTTATTACCTATAGAAGCAACTATATACGTTAGTAAATTATTATCTTTATATAAATAACTCGTTAACGATATTACCTTCTTAAACAAGCGTATAACTACGTAAGCTAATAAAAAAAGAATAGTAGGACCTATTTATAGGAAGGGGGATAAAGTTTACCTTTAGCGATAAAATATCCGAATAAAGAGAATAAGTAAAAAGTTAGATTTTCTTAAAACTAGACCTTTTAGAATTAAGAGTATTAAAGGACTAGTTAATTACGAACTTAAATTACTAATAAACTCTAGAATATACCCGGTATTCTATACTTCTCTACTCGAACTAGTAGACCCGGATACCCCTCTTAATAAAAATACCGAACTCGTATACGAGAGGACGGCCCCGGAATATAATATTAAAGACGTTATTAACTATACTATATAAGGACGTTAGTATTTATACCTTATTAAGTAGTTAGGTTACCCTACCTTAGAAAATACCTAGGAACCTACTTTATACTTAAAGAAGGTCTACTAGAAACTATAGAAGTTCTATTAGGTAAATCTAGGATACCCTAGTCTACCGTTCCTAAACCGTTAGCCTAGAAGAAGAATATAAAGTCGGAAGGCTTAGGGCTAACCGCCTTTCCCCTTTTCCTCTTTTAGTCCCTTTCCTCCTTTTCCTCCTCCTCTAACTCTTTAATAAGATAAATCGCCTTTACCTATACTCTTTTATAAGCTAGGGTAAGTACCTTCTCGTTCCGCTTTATTTACGTAAGGAGCTCCGATTACTCTTATTATCTCTAGACTACTTTAGCTATTATCTTTATTACCTCCGCGTTCGCGGCTAATAGCTTTTCTTTATCCGCGATAATCTAAGCCTTCTTTCGTTCTCTAGTCTCGTCTAGTAACGACTACGATACTTTTATATAGGACTTCCCTAGACGGGCGTACGAGGCGCATTTCGTTAACCGGCTTACTAGTATAATAATATATAGAAGATTATTTTCGAAATAGCGTTAATAGGAGAAAGCGGCGGGTTATCCGTAATATTTAATTTCCTTAATAAGCCTTTTTCGTTTCTTAGAAGCTTCCGAAGATATTTTTACTTCGAGGTATAAGGTACGCGTAGATCTTAAGTAATCGCTAAGGGACTAGCGAACTATAAAATAGAGGGCTATATTAGGTAGACTATATACTATAGGCTATAGGCGTACCTAGGTTTTTATTATATTACGTATAAAGGATTATTTAGATTATTTATAGCGTAACGATCTAAATAAGCCTTCGCGCTTACTACGTTTATTTTATAGGGAATAACCCGAGTAAGCTTTAGTATATATTTAATAGACGAGACTCTACTCCCTTAAAGGTCTCGTAGTTCTACTCTTTAGTTACTTCACTATTACTTTAGTTATTATAGTATAATTAACTCTTATATTATCGCTCTTCGCTTCGCTCGATCGATATAAATATTATTACTAATTAGACTACTTAAATATATTACTCTAGTAAAATATTACTAGCTATATTACTAGAGCATATAGCCTCCGCGTAATACTTTAAAAAATATATAGCTTAAGTCTAATACTATCTCCCCTCTCCCTTAACCCTACTACGCTTTACTATAGTCGATAATATAACTACGGTTTAAAGTTAGTTAAGTATAATAAGGAAAGAAGGAAGTACTTAAGGTAAGTTCCTTTACTAACTCTCGCCCTTATCCTAAACCCTCGTCTAGAAGAAAGTATAATACGATAGGCGTTCCTAAGTAAAAGGAGTATAAGGTTACTCTAAGGATACGTAAACTATATTATACCGAGAAAACCAGTCGTAATAAGTAGCTATAAGTTATTAATATATTTACAATCGGGTAACCGAAGTGCATCATGCTAAGTCCCCTACTAATTTCCATGGAGGCATTTTAGCCCATTCCATGGGTCTAGGAAAGACCTTATCTATAATAGTAGAAGAGCCCTTGCCAGATTCTAAGAGCGACCCATCCACGAGTCGTTTGTTTCACTTAGGTTACGGACGTCAAAAAACGTATATATTATTTCTGAACTTATAATACCCGTACTCCATCGACTCTGATCGCCTTTTCTATAAAGGTACTTTGTGGCGATGTCCAAAACTGTTTCCACTCCGCCTTCTCCTCTATCAAGAGGTCGTCCGGCCGAGCGAAGGCCACCATAAGTTCGGTTTCGAACGGCGGCGGGTCGTTTTCGAACACAGACATAGCCTCCAAGATATCCCTCTTCAGATCAAGAAGCCAAGGATGGACTGCCGACAGATAATCATGTATCGTAACAAACTCTTCTCCCAAGTGCACACCCGCCTTTACTTCGAGAGTAGCATTTTTGCCTCGCGGTCTTTCAGAGCCGCAGCATCTAAGCAAATGTCTAGGGCCCGGTTCATCTTCTTCTGAGTCGTAATCTGGGAGCTCTCCGATTGTGACCATGGGGTCGTCCTTGTAATATTCTTCCTCATCCATCTCCACGCAGCCTCGATGGCATTCCAGCCATTCGTCCTCCCAATCCTCAAGAAGCGAGACTTTCACTATGACGGATGAAATCTTTGGCTCGGTCAATGCAGATTTCGAGACTGGATGCCAAGTGTCTGCGCTGTCGTCGGTTGTAATTTCGCTAAAATAGGGCTCGTACGGCTCTTGACAATTTCCATCTCTTGCAACGTGAATGGAGGTGGCCAGATCGCCATCGAGTGACCAAACGAGACGTTTGGTGTCTGAAGAAAGTGTGAAAGGTGCTTGCGCACGCCGGATATCTTCGTAGGATTGAAGCGGCTGCGTCGTTTTGTCAACTTTGTCAGAGCCAGAGGTAGAAAGCATGTTGACAAGGAGCGGTAATGGTTTATGGAGTTTAAATCTTCGGGGTGTGAAAATCTCACGCCAACCCAACGTGGTTTTTGGTCAGCTTTAGTTCAGACGTAAGCCCTTTGGAAGTATGTGTAAAGAGGTATTTTATTTCTAGCAATGGAGGTGAACAACGAGAGCGGGGCAACAAGGGAAGATAAATCGGACGGTGATTTTATTGTACCTTTTAAAGGCATGGGGTACCGTTCGTTTGAATTTACAGGGGATTTCCAGGCATCTTTAATCGGGTAATTGCCGTATGAACACATACGTCGAAAATAATGCCTGGTGCATACATCAAATACCCAACGCATACATTTGAAAAATATGGCTGACGCATACATCTTGGCGTTGATATTTACCGACACATATATTGCTCTGATTGGTTAATTTCGCGTAAATCTCGTGAGTACGCGTACCGCGTCTTTGAAGTCTACCTAATAACTACATTTTACTTAACTTAACTCAACACCACACGCTTACGATGGCTAGCGAAAGCCCTATACTAGAGGAGCGCCCTCCCTATCCCTCTCTATACGTTGGTATAGAGTTTAACTCCCTAGAGGACGGCGTAAATATAGTTATAGATGCTATCGTTAAAGCGTACGAATCTTTTAAAGTCTTGAATAGCAATGGCCGTTTTTGGGTAGTAGAGTACCGACGTAAGGCTAACCACAGTTACGGATTTAAGGTAATACTTAGTCTATCTATCTCTATATTTACTGATAAATTAGGCACGTATTGCCTTAATTAGTGATAATCCTCGACCAACCTTACGCAAACTTATTCCTTACGATTGTCCTACCTCTGCTTACGAAGGATGGAAGCGGCCTAATAGTGTCGTATACCAAAAGCGCATTAACGGAGACCTTATTGCCAACGATCGTACAGTTACACCGAAGACGATTAAGAGCAACGCACGTATATAGACCGGTATCAACCTCTCATACCACTAAGCCTATCGCACAAGGACCGCCGTTATTCGAGACCTAGATGGCGATTCTAACCTTCAATTTCAACTGATTGCGCCTATGTTGGCGTATATTAAACAAAGCGGCAATGCGCTCGAAGGGAGCTTCACCTAGGATACGTACGATAAGGTTTTGGAAGCCGGTATATATAATGGCGCATATATTCGCTTTAAGAGATCGCCCGACGATGTCTTCCTTGTAGCCGCAGTATTGCCAACTGCCTCAGTTCTTACGTGGCATTTTAACCGTAAATTTCTCGTTTTTAATGGCGCATATTGCTCCTCAAAATACGGAGGTATCTTGCTTCTTATAACTACTATCGACTATAACGAGAAGATACTCGTTCTCGCTTGGGCAATCGTGCCTTTAGAGTCTTAGGAATGGTGGAGCTGGTTTTTTGAGCTTCTATAGCTGTATTTAGTAAAGCCGTACCTTGACGAGGAAGATGAGAATGCGGATAACGATAACTGGGACCAGGCGCTTCGCTTTGGTATTGTCACTGACCGTGGTAAAGGCCTGGATCCCGCGATCGTAAAGTATTTTCTAGAGCTATATGCATTTCACTACTACTGTACACAGTATCTGGCCGAGAACGTCGGAAAGTACTATAGCAAGCCAACGGAGGCTCTCTTTCGTCAACTGGTGCAGGCTTCTACAGCCAGTGAGCACGATCATCTGTATGAAAAGATTCGTGAACTTACGCCTGCAGCGGTTGAGTACATTACGATAATTAGTGATCGCGGTCGCTATTGTAAAGCCTACGCGCCTTTAGTAAGATACCCTCGCTTTGGTCACTCGACTTCGAACATTGGGGAGTCTATGAACAGCCGTTTTCGTGAGGAGAGGAAGCTCAATCTAGTCTATATGCTTGAGGCTATCTAGACCAAGCAGATACAGCTTTTCTACTAACGTAGCTAGTTTGACCACAGTAATAAGGTCTTCTATGGTTAGCACTTCACCAAATTCGCTACTCAACACTAACGCGAACGCCTCGACCTCGGCCGCAAGATGGTTTGCTATCCATCTAGCAGAACGGTAATTCTCGTACGGCTTTACGAGTCCCCCGGCGCAGCAGGATAGGTTATAGATCTGGGAAAAGGTATCTGCGATTGCCTAGAATGGCAAGATTATCGCCTACCGTGTACTCACGTCTTTGCGGCTGCTCTATGTCTCAAATTAGACCTTAAGATCTTATATTCAGACAACTTCTCTTAGGTTTTTGAGCGCAGTAGATATCGCCAATCTTACGGAGGTTTACTACGGCTAGTTTTGCTTAAAAACCTTATACCAGATCGCCAAACTCTACCTAGTGAGGCTTATCGCAAAGCAGGTCGGCCAAAGTACAACCGAATACGGCGAGATAACGTCAATACTCGCATTCGTAAAACCTCGTAACGTAAAGGAGCTACTGCTGCTGAACGTTCTTAGTCTACTCGCAACGAACCAGCGTCCAAAACTACTATAAAACGCCATAGTAAGCAGGACGAGACCGTTGAAATCTCGTTAGATTACTTATCTACCGATTCCGAGGTAGAGGCGGCCGAAGTTGAGGCCGTTAAAGCAGACTTGGCCCGTATACGTAAGTAGAGGGAGGAAGTAGAAACTGTCCGTATTACTCGTAATAAGGCTATACGTTAGGCTGAATAATAGACAGACGATAAGGAGCTTTTCGGCGATGAGGCCGCCAACGAGAATGAGGATGGAATGGCCGGTAACTACGATAATGTTTTTGAATAGCTCCTATAGCGTACGGCTGCTTAATCTAAGGAGCTAGCACTTCTAAAATTTGGTAAGAAACGCTCTTATAGCGTAGCTAACCGTCAGGTTTTAACTCCGACCTTAACTTAGGCCTTAAATAAACGTCCTGCGCGTGTACGAGGCTCTTACCGCCACTGCGGCTCGCCAAATCACGTAGGCGCTGCTTGTACGAGATGAGACGAATGGAGGATGCGGAGGTGGCGGAGGTGAACGGAGAGGGAGATTAGTTACCTACTTTACTAGATACTACTTTAAATAATACTTAAATATGGCTAAATCGCTTAAAAACGTAATAAAAACTTCTGTATATTAGCCAAATGCGGTATAGCGCTATCAGTATAGTGGTAGGTCGTCGTATTTAATATATTAGCGGCAGCGAGGTTAACTGACTTTAATATATATTTATGCCTGGCGTATATATTTATATGGCCACATACATACAAATGTATGTGTTATTGCAAATGTATGCGTTGGGTATTTAATGTATGCACCAGGCATTATTTTCGACGTATGTGTTCATACGGCAATTACCCGCATCTTTAATTCCTTGTCGTATCCGTTTATAGTTCAATCTATATAGGGAGCGATCAAGAACAGGGTACCCCACTCGTATCGTTGCGATGGCTCAAAGCGGCGAAATCATATCGGCATGTACTCTGGACTACAAGAATACGGCCTGAAGTCTTTCGAAAGGTCTGGTATTTTGATCATAGCCTTCTTTCTTTGCTTGGTGTTTTCTTCGTCTCACATAGGAAAGAAAGTAGGAGGAGAAAATCTGCTTCACTAATGCTGAAAATGAATCTCTTATCATCTCTTTAACGCTATGCTTTTGGGGCTGCAGTTGCAATTGTACATGCAGAATTCACAAAAGCTGTGACCGAGCTAGCAACTGCCCCACCACACAAAGCAATCGAACAATCTCGGATTCCATAGTGGTAGTCGACATTTTGACAGAGGCAGCGAGTATCGGGCGACGAACAGCCTAAGGATAAATGCTTGGCGAGCATATTGTTTATACACGTCTGTCCACAGGAAGGTAGAGTAGCTACGCCTGTCGGGCTGTCGGGGCCAGGACTTGAACCGGCAGATGAACAATATGTTTGAACATAAGAGATGATACCGCTAGCGAGTACTGGACCGCATGCCTGGTTGGAACAATCGCGCAAGCCATTAGTGAAGCCGGATTTGCTACAAAGGCATTGCTAGTTGGGTGATGAGCAGCCGAGTAACTTGTACTGAAGGAGCATATCTTTGAAGTATGTTTTTCCGCATGACGGAAGTAGCGCTATGCTTAAAGTGGCGACACTAGTGATTAACGAAGAAACAATGCTCGTCCGTGAAGGCGCTGTGCTTATGGTTGAAATCCTAGCGCTCGACCGAGTTGCTGGAGGATCACAGCTCCCAAATTGAGAGTGGCTGTATATATCATATCAATGAGATTCCCAGCCCTTTTCCCTGAAAATCAGGAGTATATCGGGGTTGGAGCTATCGAGACTCACCATCCTTCGCCGCAATCCGATGGCATGGAGCTACAGATATTGTTCTTGTTGTAGCAACTACCCCAAGTTGGGTCGCAGGTATATTTATGGACACCACCACAAGTTCCATCCGTGGTGTTTCCAACGAAGTACCCAGGTGGCATTGGACGGGGCGAAGATGTGCTGCTAGACTTCGCGCAATTGCCTGAAAGGCAGACCTGTTCACCACAGAAAGCTGAACCCGTACCGCATCGTCCTTGTATACCGCAGCAATCGCCCCATTTGCCGGCGCAGCGACGGTGGCCATGTTCATATCCGCACGTGCCATCAGTGCTGTAGATATCATCGCCTAAGCATGTCCCTTCGTAGCAGGTGCCTGGCGCACAATCTTCCCTAAAACGTCTACTATTAGTATTATTCGCACAAATTCCTTTATGTGTCTCACAGAGTATCACCACATCTCTAAGTCTGCGAGTTGCAACACTGCCGTTCAGTACCTAGACATGTTGCGTTTTGGTTTGGGGGGCCACAAAGCCCATCTACCGCTCTCAAAGGCTCCACGACTGGTACATATCAGAAGAGCAAGATGTTAAGAATGTAGGAGGAAATCTTACAGCCAGCGATACAGTAGCTTATATATGGTCGGATATTTCCACACTCTCGCTTCACATCCGGGTTCAGCTCGAAGAATTTTTCAATTCCGATGCCACGCGCCGTCGCCATTTACGTGCAAGTGTAATAGTTAACTTGATCACCGGTCTAATCCCAATCGCGATAATTAATTTAACCCGGTTATACATTCCCAACATTTGCTACACTTTCGCTCAGATTGTAGACAATGCGGTTGGTCGTAATCTCCTAGTCAAGAAGAGCTCTATTCCATGTTACTGGTCGACAATCCCCGGCGGCAGTAATTAAAATAAGGTTAAGGAGAAGCAGTATAGAAAGGAAATATCTGTTCTTGGCCATAGTAAGCGGATGAACAACTATCTGGACAGCTTGTAGAAGCAAGGAGTTACGATTTTAGGTCGAAATCCTGATGTATCTAATAGTAGCTTAGGAAATCCATATATCTACATCTATATTTGCGCGTAAGGAGCGACAGACCCATACAATTAACCTACGGAGATATGTTAAGATACGAATCATACATTACACATGCTTGCGAGAGGGACACGAACTTGGACCAGAAAGCAGTGGATTAGTTTCATTTCAAACCACAGGCCTATTTCTTTATCTTGCATATTCTATCTAGGGGTACGTAGCATTTTCGTATATTACTACGCAGCCTCCTGTATCCCTACACAGCCTGGTACTAGATCCTCGGCAATAAACGGGCAGGGGCGGCCGGACTACCCGAACCCTCTACCTCCTAGCTCAGGCGATTACCTCTCCGCATGGCGTGCTTTCGACAACGACCACGAGGAAAAACATGTCAAAAACATCGATGGTAAATCAAGACAATTCAACATGGTGGTCCGGATTCTCGAAAGAGTATCTCCGAACGTAAAGTATCGCACTTCTTGGCTTTAAATCCTTCCAATTTGAGATCAGAAAAGCATGGTTGACTTCGACGGTGAGAAAGCTATTTGGTGGCTCGTCTCGCTTTTCTATCAGATTGGAAGGATTCAAACACTTAATCCAGATTGAAACTACCGTAATACTCATCCTTCAAACCTTGTGAGTACGGGTGTAAAGAACGGAAGATTCAGATTACAGATGAAAGATGATTATTAAATGGGATTTTTGGCGTCATTTCGCCTTCGGCTAGACACGCAGAACGAGACTCGCCGTACCGCTCAGAACAAGACATTCAACCGTGCTTGGATATGTGCGGAACTCGGTCACTGCCGATGGCAATATCTCCACCATCGCGGCATATAAGATTTATATGCTGCGTTCCCTCAGTTTGTTTCTTTCCTCTTGCTGTATCCTTTGCCGTAAAGCGAGGCACAGTAGCTTTCAATATGGCTATAGAACGCGTTTTGATGCCAAAAGCCATCCACATATCGTTAATCCTTTTCCATATCTCAATCTTCGTATCAGCACAGTTTCAACAAGAATACATAAAAGACTCCATACCTGTACCAACCAATCAAGGCGGTGGGTTCCGCGACACCTACTTCTAGTTAGTATTCCCGAATCGTTCTTTTTGGAATTATATCCGACGATTTGTCTCGTGATTGATTCAGTCGGCGATATATGCACAAGCACACCATTGCCATGCAAATCTCTAGAATGCTCACTCTGACTAACGACAAATGGAACAGCCAGCCTACCGTCAATGCCGTTCCACAAGTGGTGATCGATCTCAGCCCAGAGGCCGTAGTCCTCGTTTATAATTGCTATTACATGACAAATATCTGCAAGAATGCCAACGACTGGTTGCAGACGCCAAGAGGCATGAGACCACATCCAAATAGCGAGCTCCCTAATGACGTTTTCGGTTATGACTTCAACACTGGCAAGCGCCGTACAAGAGCAGCCAAACGAAGAGATCACTCCTGCCCGGGGAATTGGAAGGACACCCATAGTTGTCCAGAACCCGACCAAAGGACGGTCTTTCGGCAAGATGGTCCTTGGTGGACCACCGACTTGGAACCAAATACCAAGATAAACTTACTTCAGCATCGGCGTGTTGGCGGCCGGATCGTCCAAATGTCAAATGTCAGGTACACGTGCGATGAGTTTCCTCCCGCAACGTGGGTGGAAGGCGGTGGTGGCGAGGATAAGACTAGTCCCGCCCAGACTCGGTGTGCAGGTTTTTTCTGTTCTCCAGGAACCAAGGCAGAGCAAAACTGTAGGTGTTGTCGAAAGCAATAAAGAGCCATCTAAAGAGCCATCCGAGGCTCTCTTACAAATAAACAAGGGCTGACCTTTTGATATGACAGGGCAAGGCTGGTCCCATGGGGCTTTGAGGAGGATGCTTCAGAAGCTCATCGATCGTCGAACAAAGAAATATGGCCACTTTCCAACCTTTGATGAAAAGCAATCAGTCGTCTTGTTTCGTTTCATGCGATGGACAAAACCAGATGGTATAGCTGCTAAAATTTGGTCTTTTTCAGACCCAGCCTTGAATAGTTTGGAAGAAGAGGCGCAGATAACTCAGGCCAAATGGGATCTCGAAAACCACGATCTCAACAGTACAGCTTCAAGTCGATTATCGCCAATGTTCGCCGATCTCGAGTACCTCGAAAAACTTATTAGTCTGGGGCATGGGACCGAGGAAGTCATTCGTGCAGAAGAAATGATTGCTGGCCTACCGGGGCTGTACATTGCTGACCATCCATCGATTACTGGTGTTGAGGAGTACCAATATACACAAAACATCACTGAAAACAACAACATGCCGGGGAGACTTGCCGGGTCTTCAATCAATGCGAACGCCTCAACACAGCCTATCTCGGGGCTTTCTTCAGAGACTCAATCGTCGCCTTTGTTCAAAGGGGCGAGTGATCAGGATATCAAGGACGCTCGCAGAGTCGTAGATGCGGCAGTCATCCTGTCGTCCAGAATCAACGCAGCTCGTCTTGCCAATCCTCTGCGCAAGGCGTACGCTCATTCCCCCAACTCCGGTCTTCCAAGATCTATCGATAAAAAGTATTTCGCTGCAAACCGTACCGAGGCAGAATCGCGTTTACACATCTCCAACGAGGTCGCCCTGGCCGCGGCCTTGGTGGCAGAAGCTGATTCTGTAGAGATGGTTCGAAAAAATATGACACGACGTGCTGTGACAGTCACTCATTCAGGAAGTTTCTGGATGGGCAATATCGCAAGGAAAGGGACCGTACCCTGGGGAAATGACTCAGGATACAAAGTCTTTCGAAACGTTCTTGAGCATGGGGCGGTTGGCGATGGAGTAACGGTAAGTGTATCAGTACTTGATACTATCGCCCATCCTAAGTATAGATGGCAATCATGCTGATCATCAGAATCTCAGGACGATACAAGAGCTATTAAGGACGCCATGATCAAAGGCCGTCGTTGTGGTGAGAAATGCAACGGATCGACAACAAAGAATGCGATAGTCTATTTTCCTCCAGGAAAATATCTCGTGTCAAGCACAATCGAAATGCCATTCGGGACCCAGGTCATCGGTGATGCCAATAATAGACCGACTTTGGTAGCGGCTAAAAGTTTTCTCGGCGTCAGCATACTTTCAACTGACAGATATACCGGCGCTGGCAAGGGCATTGATGGGCTCGACCAGGAGTACTTTATAAACACCGCGAATTTCTATCGTCAAATACGAAACGTCGTGCTCGATAGCAGACAAGCAACGACCACTGGAAACTTATCTTGTCTTCATTATCAAGTCGCTCAGGCTACCAGTTTACAAAATGTGGACCTCATGGCAGGGCCTTCGCACATTGGTATGTTTGCTGAGAACGGCAGCGGTGGTCAGATGTCCGATGTCACATTTATTGGTGGATTGATTGGCATATTCGGAGGCAGTCAACAGTTCACAGCACAGCGCTTGAAATTCCTTGGCTGTTCGACCGGCGTTCAGACCATCTGGGATTGGGGCTGGTTGTGGAAGTCGATCACAATGAAAGACGTTCATGTTGGATTCAGGCTGATGTCAGATAATGGCCAAGGCAGCATAGGATCATTCGCTGTCATGGACTCATCTTTCACGAATGTTGGCACCGCAGTCCTTATCACCCCCCCTTTGTCAAAGCCGGGTTCGAACAGCCCTGGGGTCATTCTCCAAAATATAGCCTTGTCAGGGGTGACTACGGCTGTTGCGGATAGCAGCGGTAAGACTCATCTCTCGGCGACTATGAATTCAGTAGATGAGTGGTCGCTTGGTCCTGTCTACGAAGGATCTGCAAGCGCTCGAAGCTTTTCTCTGGGAGGAAAAATTGGAAGGTATAGGCGTCAGTCAAGTCTCACCGACTCCAAGGGTGCCTACTTTGAACGGCCTAAGCCTCAATATGAGGATCGACCTACCGCAGACTTTGTTCATGTAAAGGATATGGGTGCAACTGGCGACGGCTCAACGGATGATACTGCAGCGTTTCAAGCTGCTCTTTATGCGAGTGTCGGGAGAATTTTATTTGTCGATGCAGGTTCGTATATATTGAGCTCAACTGTCCTGATACCAGCGGGATCAAAAATTGTAGGCGAAACGTGGTCTCAACTCGTCGCTTCCGGGTCTTTCTTTGCAGACTCAAGGTATATCCGCCGCTACAGAATACTGTCCTCATCATACTGACTCACCAATCTAGCAATCCCAAGGTCATGCTCAAAGTTGGCAGTCCAGGAGCTGTCGGCGATGTTGAGATGCAAGATCTGCTCTTCACGACCCGTGGGCCGACAGCGGGGGCCATATTGGTAGAATGGAACATCAGGGCAAAGACCGCTGGCTCTGCAGGCTTGTGGGATTGCCATGCACGAATTGGAGGTGCTATCGGGACTCAGTTGACACCTGCTGAATGTCCCCCAAGCACGAATTCTGTCAACTCCGGATGTAGTGCCGCTAGCCTCATGATGCATCTCACACCATCAAGCTCAGGCTACTTCGAGAATATGTGGCTATGGGGTGCGGATCATTTGATTGAGTAGGTCATTCATTTACCAAATATGTGGCGAAGAGCATTGACTAAAATATCCCGACTTTTCTCAGCGATCCTGATCTCACAGATGCAAACAATACCATGCCTCAGAACTCAATCTATGTTGCCCGGGGTATTCTGGTCGAGAGCAGAAACCCTACTTGGTGAGTGTTTTATCAATCGGTGGTTTGGATATAGCACAGACTGACCTTGATGCTCACAAGGCTCTACGCGACTGCATCCGAGCATTCCGTATTCTATCAATACAACTTCCATAAGGCAGCGAACGTTTTTGCCGGCCTGTTGCAAACCGAGTCACCGTACTTCCAACCCGTCCCACCTCCTCCTCAGCCATTTTCCAAGGCAGTAGGAAAATTCAATGGCGATCCTGATTTCAAATGCGACAAAAAAAACGAAATCGGTGGCTGTGACGAGTCGTGGGCTGTTATTATTAGGCAATCGGAGGACATTGTAATTGCTGGGGCAGGACTGTACTCATGGTTTTCGACGTACTCTGAAAGCTGTGTTGACTCACAAACATGTCAAAAGGCGCTCATCCTTCTCGATTCAAATTCCGCAAGTGTGCGGATTCAGCATCTTGTCACTATCGGCGCGCAGTACATGGCTGTCATGAACGGAAAGGTCATTGCAGCCAAGGACAATTTGAATGCCAAAGCGCATCCATTCTGGTCTCAGATATCGATACTGGATGTGGCGAGCAACAGCACACAGTTCAAGGACACCTTATGGATCGACCCAGCCATCTGGAAGATGGGACAGCCGAAGTTCACTTGTAATCCCCCATGCAAGGTCAAGCTACCGCCATGGACAGCAGAAACCAGCACTGTCGACTATCCGCTCATGACCATAATCGATAGACAATGGACGACTACCATTACACGCGCGCCGCTGACCATAACACAATGGCTATGGGAAGATGTCACTGTGACCATGAACAGCAACGGAGCTCGCCGTCAAGACTTTCAAGAAATCTGGCCTGTTCCAGCAACAACACCTTATTGGCCTGCTGTCACGTACAGAGGTCAAGATGGTCGTGTATCAAGTACAGCACCAATAAAAGCTTTCCCTACACCTCCTCCATTCATTCATCGCAATGTGGTCGACACACTGGAGAACCAGGAATGGCCAAGAGGCGCAGTTCGAGCTTACTTTGGCCCTCAGGAGCAGCCCCTCGTTGCTGAGTGCTCCTTTGCTGACTTTCGTTGTCCGTACAACAGTCCCTGGCTATTCGGCAACGAAACGGGTGAATTGATAGGCGATTCTGACGACGATTATGACGAGGATGGGGACGAAGCTCAAACAAAGTGCCCCCCCGAGACCAGTACGGAATATGTTCTAGCTCCACCTGCGAGCACTCCACAACCGTTAGCCATTGGTATCCCATTACAGAATGTTGCCAAGTGCTACAACAGCGGCGAGCGGACGGAGCACATACGAATGGAAAACGCCGCAATCAGTTTCTGCAAATGGGTTGGTCGTGTCGGCGACGTCCTGAAACCACTAACTGACAAAGGAAATACATTTCCGTTCCCGTACAACGGCGGTTGGGGTAAGGTCGAGATCGCCATCTCGTTGAAAATCAAGGAAGGTTGCGAATGGCACTATAACTATGACGAATGTCGAAGATATCTGGGGGTCCCAGTGGATAGTTGCAACTGTGGAGGTGTGAATAATAAACAAGGCGGAAGGGTAGAGAATAACTGTTACGATTGGAAAATTGATCCGAATAGAGTCTTCAATTGATAACAACTACAAATCTTTGTATTGACGTTTTAATTATTATTTATACAATATAACTGTTCTATCTATTATCAAGACTACTTTTGAGGTGAATCAATAGGAACTACGAAGAGACTCTTAATATTAAGTAATTGATTACCTAGTTATATTATATTTATAGCAATCTTTATATAAGCTAAGTTAGAGCCCTCCCAGTACTTAAGAGCTCTATTATATAATAAGTATTTACTTAAAGAATTTTTAGTTCTATTTACTTAAGATTAATATCTAAAATAAGGTCCCTTACTACGCTATCTAGTATATATAACCCTTCGCCTCCTAATATATTAACGGCTCTTGGCTAATCCTATTAGATTCTATATTAAGTACTTACTACGCTAGTCCTAGTACATTAGTTTATCTTATACCTTAGTATTATTATATATAGTATTTTAGACGTTTTATAGTCTTATAAGATCTTATATATATATAGCTCTCTCGATTCCTACTTTAATAGAGTAAAGAGCTTTAATTTATTCGTTATTTATTCGTTATTCTAATAGTTATAAGCCCGGTTTTATATATAGAATTTTACGTCTTTTAAAGTTAAAGAACTACTAAATTCCTTAGTTATCTTACTTAGTAAGTATTCGATATAAGTTTACTTTTTAAGGCGTTAAGGACCGTATAGTTACCGTATAGCCTATCTTATAAGCTACTTTATTAAGAGCTAGATTAGTACTTATACTATATTTAACTTCTTCTCCCCTCCTTATTCTATCGCTTTCGCTCGTTATATAGATATCGCTCGCTATATAGACATCGCTCGTTATATAGATATTACTCGTTATATAGATATTACTCGTTATATAGATATCGCTAGTATATATAGTATCTTTTCCCTCCTACCGTCCCTACTTATCTTCTTATATATATTATATTTAGAACCCTATATATATATATATACTAGGGCTGGATTTAAGTACTATATAGCGATTAAGTAATTAAGAGCGATTAATACTTACTCCTAATTATATAATCTAGCTTACTAATTTCTCTATAGCGCTCTACTTTATCTAAGGCCTCCTAAGCGCTTAATAATTAATAATTTAAGCTATATACTTCGAGACTTAAGCTACGAAAACTTTATCTTTAAGATTAATAGTATATTAATAGGATACGTTAAATAGCTAATTTAGCGGCTTATTAAGCCTTTTATAGTATACGTAGTCTATACGATTAGTAAGTTATTAATATCTACTTATATCTACGCCTTCCTAATTAGGCTTAATAGGCTTATATTAGTAGTATATATACTATTTTTAGAAGGTTTTAGGTAGTATATTTATATATTTATGCGCGACTTTATATATAATCTTTATATTTAAATTTACCTTCTCTCTCTTATATATACTTTCTCTTACTTTCTACCTATTATAGTAGGGATAGATATAACCTTACTAAGTATATAATCTTACTTAGTATATAATTTTATTTAGTATATAAGTTTAGGAAATAAAAAAAGGACTATTATTACGGATTATACCTAAGCTATAGCCGAGATACCTAGAAAAGCGATAGGTTACTAAGAGTTAGGAGTACTAGGTAAAGAATAGTAGGCTAGGTATTTTAATAATAAATAATAAGAATAGTAAGACGAGCTAGATAATAACTTAGTTAGTATATACTAAGGTTAGATATTAATCCTATAAGTATAATAGACTTCTTCCGACTTATAATAAAGTCTTATAGTAAGAAGGTCTAATAATAAGTAGGAAAGCTACTAAAAGAAATAGAAATACTCCTTAGTATATAGGATATAATAGATATATAAGAAGGGTATTAGGTAAAATCTCTTATTTTTTTGTTTATAGATAATTTATATTACTTTTCTTAAGTTAGAGGTTTATAAGATATATAAATAGTAACGATATTTTACTTAAATATAAAGCTAATTATCTTATATACCCCTAACCTTATACCTAGAGAGACTTTAAAAGAATATATAGCTTAAGGCTAACGCTATTTTCCTTCTCTCCTAACCCTACTATACTTTATTATAGTATACGATATAACTACTATATAAAGCTAGTTAAGTATAATAAAGAAAGAAGAAAGAACTTAAAATAAGTTTCTTTACTAACTCTTACCCTTACCCTAAACCCTTATCTAGTAGAAAGTACGATATAATAGGCGTTCCTAAGTAAAAGAAGTATAAGGTTACTCTAAGAATACGTAAACTATATAGTACTAAGAAAACTAGTCGTAATAATTACTTATTTCTACTCGCCTATTAGAATCTTTATAATTTATAAAGTCTCTAAGTATAGGTTTAAACTAATTAAACGCTACTTTTATAAGTCTTCTAGTAATATACTTAACTTATTTTTCTACTATTAGTAGTATATTTTAATTATACTCTAGGAATAAGTCTACTATTAGGTAGACTACGTACTATAGGCTATAGGCGTACCTAGGTTTTCATTATATTACGTATAAAGGATTATTTGGATTATTTATAGTATAACGATCTAAATAAGCCTTCGCGCTCGCCACGGTTATTCCGTAGGAAATAACCCGAGTAAGCTTTAGTATATATTTAACGGACGAGACTCTACTTCCTTAGAGGTCTCGTAGTTCTACTCTTTAGTTACTTCGCTATTACTTTAGTTATTATAGTATAATTAACTCTTATATTATCGCTCTTCGCTTTGCTTAATCGATACGAATATTATTACTAATTAGACTACTTAAATATATTACTCTAGTAAGATATTACTAGCTATATTACTAGAGTATATAGCCTCCGCGTAATATCTACCTAGGTAAGAAATTATTTTAATATACTAGTTTCTTTTCTATTAAACTTTTCTAGTAGATTTCTTTTTAAGTATCGTACTTTCTAGGACCTCTTAAGTATAGCTATTTTTATATCTTTTTCTACTATTTCTTCCTCTAATCCCGTAAGTTTAGTATTTATAGTATTTACTATATTTACTATTTATACTATAGTTAGGGTTAAGGTTATTTTACTAGTTATAAATATATCGCCTATATTACTTATATTTTTTATAATTTAGTTTATAATTAACCTACTAACTATTATACCTCTACTCGTAATAAGGGTAGTTATAGTATTACGACTAGTTTTCTTAATATAATATAGTTTACGTATTCTTAAAGTAACCTTATACTTCTTTTACTTAGGAATGCCTATTATATCGTACTTTCTTCCTAATAAGGGTTTAGGATAAGGGTAAGAGTTAAAAGAAGAACTTACTTTAAGTTCTTTCTTCTTTTCTTATTATACTTAACTAGCTTTATATAGTAGTTATATCGTATACTATAATAAAGTATAGTAGGATTAGGGGAGAAGGAAGATAGCGTTAGCCTTAAGTTATATTATTATAGATTACGTCCAAGCTATAAAAATAGTACTAGAAGAAATAATAGGATAAGAAGGTTTAGAGTCGGAGAAATAGAAAAATAAATAAATAGAGTAGTAGAATAAGCTAAATAATAACTCTAATAGTATATACTAAGTAAGGTTACGTAACGTACCTATAGTTTCTATAGCTTTAGTAAGAGTCCCTAGTATAGGAAGTATAGGAAGGTTACTAAAAGTATAGGTAACCTATAGGACGAAGAAATATATAAAAAGGGTATTTAGTAAGATTTCTTATTTCTTTTTTTATAGTTATCTTATATTACTTTTTTTAAGTTAGAGGTTTATAAAATATATAAGTAGTAATAATATTTTACTTAAATATAAAGCTAATTTATCTTATATACTCCTAGCCTTATACCTAAAGAGACTTTAAAAAATATATAGCTTAAGGTTAATACTATTTCTCCTTTCCCCTAACTAAACTATACTTTATTATAGTTAACTATATAACTACTATTTAAAGCTAGTTAAGTATAATAAGGAAAAAAGAAAGGACTTAAGATAAGTCTATTTACTAACTCTCGCCCTTACCCTAAACCCTCGTCCGGAAGAAAGTATAATATAATAAACGTTTCTAAGTAAAAAGAGTATAAAAATACTCTAAGAATATATAAACTATACCGTACCGAGAAAACTAGTCGTAATACTATAACTACCCTTATTACGAGTAGAGGTGTAATAGTTAGTAGGTTAATTATAAACTAAATTATAAAATATAGGTTAATATAAATAATATATTAATAAGTAGTAGAATAACCTTAACCCTAACTATAGTATAAATAGTAAATATAGTAAATACTATAAACGCTAAACTTACGGGTTTAGAGAAGGAGATAGTAGAAAAAGATATAAAAATAGCTATACTTAAGAAGTCCTAAAAAATACGATACTTAAAAGAAAAAGACCTACTAGAAAAGTTTAATAGAAAGAAAACTAGTATATTAAAATAATTCCTTACCTAGGTAGACTTATTCTTAGAGTATAATCGAGACGTACTACTAATAGTAGAAAAATAAGTTAAATATATTACTAGAAGACTTATAGGAATAGCGTTTAATTAATTCGAACCTATACTTAGAAACTTTATAGATTATAAGAATTCTAATAGGCGAGTAGAAATAAGTAATATCTTCGGAAGTTACTAGAACTTTATTAAAGAACTTACTAAACTATTTAGAAGTATAGACTAAGTTCGTAAAGTAGAAAGAAAAATTTAAAAAATTTAATAATAAGGAGTAGTAACTACTTACGTATTAGAATTTCTATAGGTATTTAGTAAATTAAAATAGGTAGACGGGCTACTTATTACCTATTTCTATAAGAAATTAAAACTATATATTAAGGACGATCTTATAAGAATAAAATAACTTAATAGCCTAGTAAAGTTTACTACTTTAGCTATTAAAATCGATAATTAATACTACGAGAGATAATTAGAAAAACGAAGTAGCGTAATACTAATATTTATAAATTACGTACTAAAATAAGATAAATAACGTTATATATAGAATAGGCTATAGTAACTAAACGTTTAAATTACTCGTTAGCTACTAACGTAATAATAATACTAGGAAAATCTAATAGACCTTAGTATAGTAAGAGTACTAAAGAAAAAGTTCTTACCGGAATAAAAAAAAAGATTTAAGAATAGTAAATATCTAAACTATAGAGCTCGAGACTACTTCTTATACTAATACCCGAGAAAAGCTAGATAGTTTAATATAGTTAGGAAGGCCTAATTAAACGAAGCTAGTAAATAGAAATTAGACTATATATATTTAAGCTAGATAGTATTACGACTAGTTTTCTTAGTACGGTATAGTTTACGTATCCTTAGAGTATCCTTTTACTCCTTTTACTTAGGAATACCTATTATATCGTACTTTCTACCTAACGAGGGTTTAGGGTAAGGGCGAGAGTTAGTAGATAAACTTACCCTAAGTTCTTTCTACTTTTCTTATTATACTTAACTAGCTTTAAATAGTAGTTATATAGTTAATTATAATAAAGTATAGTTCGGTAGAGGGAGAGGGGAGATAGCGTTAGCCTTAAACTATATATTTTTTTAAAGTCTCTCTAGGTATAAGGCTAGAGGTATATAAAATAAATTAGCTTTATATTTAAGTAAAGTATTATTACTACTTATATATCTTATAAACCTCTAACTTAAGAAAAGTAATATAAGATAATTATAAAGAAAGAAATAAAAGATCCTATTAAACGTCCTCCTTATATATTCCTTTATTCTATAGGTTACCTATACTCTTAGTAACCTTCCTATACTTCCTATACTAGGGACTTTTACTAAGGCTATAGGAACTATAGGTATATTATATAATCTTATTTAATACGTTTTATTAGAGTTATTACTTAGCTTATTCTACTACTCTATCTATTCGTCCTTCTATTCTTCTAGGTCCTCCGACTCTAAACCTTCTTATCCTATTATTTCTTCTACTATTATTTCTATAGCTTGGGCGTAATCTATAACAATATAACGGATTCTCTAGGTCCTTAATATTAACGAGGGGCTATAAGTTTAGATAGAGTATAAATAACCTATAATTTAGAAAACTTAGTATAGCTACCGTCAGAGTACTAGCTATTATATTTAGTAGTATTAGGAAAGAGGATTAGTATTAGAGTTAGATCTAGAAGGATATAGATATATAACGTTAAAGTTAATATATTAAAAGAGGCTTAGTATTATAGATTACGCCCAAGCCATAGTAATGGTACTAGAAGAAATAATAGGCTAAGAAGGTTCAGAGACGGAGGACCTAGAAGGATAGGAAGACGAATAGATAGAGTAGTAGGACGAGCTAAGCGATAACTTTAGCGGTACGTATTAAATAATGTTATATAATATACCTATAGTTCCTATAGCCTTAGTATAGTACCTATAGTCTAGAATTATAGGAAGTATAGGAAGGTTACTAAGAGTATAGGTAACCTATAGAATAAAGGAATATATAAGGAGGGTATTTAGTAGGATCTCTTATTTCTTTCTTTATAGTTATCTTATATTACTTTTCTTAAGTTAGAGGTTTATAAAATATATAAGTAGTAACGATACTTTACTTAAATATAAAGCCGATTTATCTTATATACTAATTACCTTATACTAGGAGAGACTTTAATATACTATATAGCTAAAGGCTAACGCTATCTCCCCTCTCCTATAACCTAGCTATATATCGCTATAGTTAACGATATAACTACTATACGAAGCTAGTTAGAAGTAATAAGGAAAAAAGGAAGAACTTAAGGTAAGTTCCTCTACTAACTCTTACCCTTACCCTAAACCCTTATTAGGTAGAAAGTACGATACGATAGGCGTTCCTAAGTAAAAGGAGTATAAGAATACTTTAAGGATACGTAAACTATACCGTACTAAGAAAACTAGTCGTAATACTATAACTACCCTTATTACGAGTAGAGGTACAACAGTTAGCAGGTTAATTATAAACTAAAGTATAAAATACGGGTTAATATAGGCGATATATTAATAGTAAGTAGACTAAGCTCGCTTCTAACTATAGCTTAGTTAGTAGCCCTAGTCTCTAGCATAAAAAATAGAATAGAGGAAATAGAAATAGAATTAGCCGAAAAAGATACGGAAATAGTAACTATCCGGAATAACTAAAGAGGAAGAGGCGTAAAAAGGGAACTACCGGAGAAGTTCGATAGTAAGGAACCTAGTATACTTAGACAATTCCTTATATAAGCCGACTTATTCCTAGAGGTTAATAGGAATACGTTACTAATACCTAAAGAATAAGTAAAGTATATTATAGGACGACTTACGGAAGTCGCGTTTAACTACTTCGAACCTATCCTTCGAGACTATATAGATTACGAGGATCTATATAGGAAGGATAAAACTAGTAATATTTTCGGAAGTTACGAAATCTTTATAGCGTAACTTAATAAACTCTTTAGGAGTATAGATTAAGTTAGAGAAGCCGAAAGAAAGATATAAACCCTTTACTAATAAGGATTAGTAACTACCTATATATTAGAATTCCTATAGGTAGTAAGTAAGTTAGGATAGGCGGATAGTCTACTTATTACTTACTTCTATAAAGGACTAAAACCCTATATTAAGGACGACCTTATAAGGATAAAATAACTAGATAATATAGTAGAATTTACTACCCTAGCTATTAAAATCGATAATCGATATTATAAAAGGTAACTAGAATAAAGAATAGGAAGTATACCTACCTTTATAAACTACGTACCTAAGAAATAAGAATATTAACGTTAGTAATAATAAAGGGGGCTATAGTAACTAAACGTTAGGAGTACTCGCTAGCTACTACTAGTATAATACTAGGAAGATCTAATAGACCTTAGTATAGCAAGAGTACTAAAAAAGAAGTTCTCGCTAGAATAAGAAAAAAGGTTTAAGAATAGCGAATATTTAAACTACGGAGCTAGGGACCACTTCTCGTACTAGTACCTAAGAAAAGCTAGATAGTTTAATATAGTTAGGAAGGCCTAATTAAACGAAGCTAGTAAATAGGAATTAGACTACGCGCGCCTAAGCTAGACGGCTTACTATAATAATTAGTATAAGACGTATATCTTAAGTAAGGAGGATACGGGATAGTATCCTAAGGTACCTTAGAAGAAATAGATAAAGGGTAAGTAAACCCGGGATCTCGCGATAACTATAGAGGATAGTAATCGATTAGAGAAGGATCGAGGACCTATACCTAGTTTAGAGCCGAGGATAGCCTATATAGTATTAAAGTATACTTACTTACTAGAATTCTATATCGTAGTAGACGGTAAAAAAGTTAAGGTAATAATCGATTCTAGAGCCTATACGAATTTTGTTAGTAAAACCTACGTCGAAAAGAATTAGTTTAGAATCTAAAAGATAAAGGAACTATATAAGGCACGAGCGTATAATAGGTTAATAGGAGAAAACAGATCGGTAGAGTATAAAATACTCCCGTTAACTATACGTTTCTACTAATATATTAAATAAATTACCTTTGACGTAGTTAGAATAAAAGGATACGAAATTATCCTAAGAGTACCGTAGCTTTAGTAGTATAATCCTTCTATTAACTAGGAGAAAAAAAGTTTTATATTCTCTAAGAAGTATAAGATAACCTATACCGCGCTAGGTATATATAAAAGTCCGGAATAACCTCCTAAACGTAAGGAGGGTAAGATCGAGCGGGAAGAACTCCCTAGAATTTTAGAAGATAATAAGTAGTCTTCCTATAAAGAGCGGTAGATTACCGCTACTAGTTAGATACTACTAGAGTATTAGGATCTCGAAGATATATTTAAAGAATTAAAGGATAACGAGAACCTACTAGAATATTAGCTATAGGATTTAGTAATAGAACTCTTACTAGAAATAGAGTTAAAGCTATAACCGATCTATTAACTAAATAAGGCCGAGCTTAAGGAGCTATAGACGTAACTAGATAAGCTACTTATAAAGGGATATATACGAGAATCCTAATTACTAATCGGAGTACTAATTATTTTCGTACTAAAGAAAATAGGCGAGAAACGGATATATATAGACTTTAAAAAGCTAAACGATAGTATAAAGAAGAATTCCTATCTACTCCTATTAATTAAGGAACTTAAGGATAGACTTATAGGAGCTATATACTTTACTAAGGTTAATATACGAGACGCGTATTATCGTATCTAAATTAAAGAAGATAACGAGTAGAAAACGGCTTTCCGAACTAAGTACGGGCTATATAAGTAGTTAGTTATACTATTCGGGTTAACTAACGTACTAGTAGCGTTCTAGGTAACGATAAATAATATACTACGATAATTTATTAATAGATTTATAGTTATTTATTTAGACGATATACTTATATATACTAAAGGAACTAAAGAAGAATATACCGAGAAGGTCCGGATAGTTTTAGAAGTACTACTAAAAAAAGGTTTTTAAGTAAAGCTATCTAAATACGAATTCTATATAGAGGACTTTAATTTCCTAGGATTCCGTATTATACTAGGATTAGTAGTAATAAACCTAAAGAAGGTTAAAGCTATCCTAGAATAGCCTAAACCTACTACTATTAAGGAAGTATAGTCGTTTTTAGGGTTAGCTAATTACTATTAAAAGTTTATTAAGGGATACTTAAGTAAGGCTAGTCCCCTTACTATACTTACGAGAAAGGACTAAGAGTTTATATAGATAAACTAGTATTAATAGGCGTTTAATTAGTTAAAGAGATCGTTTATAGAATATCCGATCCTCGTAAATTTTTAACCTAATAAATAATATATCGTCGAAATAGATATATTAGACTATACGATCGGCGTATATCTTAGTTAGAAAGATAATAAAGGTTACCTTTACCTAGTCGCGTTCTACTCTAGGAAAATAATCCCGGTAGAATAAAACTACGATATATTCGATAAAGAGTTATTAGTAATTATCGTAGTACTTAAGGAATAGCGAGTATACCTCGAGGGAGCTATATATACCGTTATAATTATTACGGATTATAAGAATTTAACCTATTTTACTACTACGAAGGTGCTTAATAGGAGATAAGCTTAATAGGCAGAATAGATCGCCGTATACGACTTTAAAATTACCTATCGAAAAGGATTAGAAAATAGAAGAGCCGATACTCTTAGTAGAAAACTAGATTATATAGATAATAGTCCTACGCTAGGTTACTAGATCCTTAAAGTAAATAAAGACGGTTCGCTTAGTTATATAAACCTACCGGAACTATTAGACGAGATAGATCTCGTAGTAGTAATAGTAATATCTAATAAGGAATTTACTAAGAAAATTAAAGAAGCGTATAAAGCCGATACTATAGCTAAAGAGCTAGGTAAGCGATAATACGAGGACGTTTATATTATTATTAATAATAAAGGATTAATTAGGTTCTATAAGAAGGTATACGTACTAGAGTCTATAAGAATAGCGCTAATTAAGGACGTATATAATATACTAGTATATAGATACTAAGGCTATTAGAAAACCTACGATAAGTTAAAGGAAACGTACTACTTCCCTCTAATAAGATAAAAAGTAACCGAAATAGTTAAGAATTATATAGAATATATAAGAAATAAGGCAAATAGACACGCGCTATATAGCGAGATATAAATCGCCGAAATTCCTATATAACTATAGTAATATATAGCGATAGATTAGATCACGAAGCTTCTACTATCTAGAGAACTAATAATAGGAGTAGTATACAATTCTATCCTAGTTATTATAGATAAACTTATTAAGAACGGTAAGTTTATCCCGTATCGAGAAAGCTCGATAGCGGAAGACCTCTTATATACGTTTATAAGAAATATCCTTAGTAATTACGGAATACTATAACGAATTATCTCGGACCGAGATAAGTAGTTAATATCGAAATTCTAGACTTTATTAATTAGTTAACTAGGAATTAAATAGAAAATGTCTATAGTATACTATCTATAGATAGACGGATAAATAGAACGGTTAAATTAAACGTTAGAATAATACCTACGCTTTTATATTAATTATAGGTAAAATAATTAGGTAGAGCTCTTACCTCTCGCCTAATATACCTATAATAGTATAGTTATAGAACTAACTAAGATATCTCTATATAAGGCGTTATATAGATATTAACTAAAGGCGTACTACGAACTACTAGAACTAGGATAAGTATCCTAAAATACTAAGTTTCGAGTATCGTAGATTAAGGAAATATAGGTATAATTAACCTAAGACCTACGTTTTATTAGCTATAGAGTAGTAAAATACTATAATAGTAATAGGTCTTCGACGCCGACCTTTAAAGGGGGGGATAAAGTTTTCCTACTCCGAAAAAATATAAAAATAAAACGACCTAGCGTAAAACTAGACTACGTTAAGTTAGGACTATTCGAAGTTAAGGAGCGAATTAGTAAGATTAACTATAGGTTACGACTCCCCTAGTATATAAGAATCTACCCGGTATTTTATATAGTACTACTAGAAAAGGTACTAGAAGGAGTAAATATAGATCTAATAGTAACTATTATTAATAATAAAGAAGAGGAGTACGAGTTAGAGTAAATTCTAGATTACTAGCTAATTAGAAAAGAAACGTACTACCTAGTAAAATAAAAGGGTTATAATAATACGGAAAATATATAGAAACTAATTAGTAACCTAATATATACTTAGTAGGCGATAGCCTAGTTTTACTACTAAAACCTATAGACTTCTAGAAATTAGAATTAGGATTAGATATCCCCGGTATAGAAGGCTAATCGACTAAGGGGGTATCTAAGAAAATAGGTATTCCTAGTAGAAATAGTTAGTTATCTAATCTAGATACTTAAGATAGCGATAGAGGAGCCTAATCCTTAGGAATAAGGAATCCGTATAATAAAGCGGGCTTATAAAAATAACCCTTATAGAGAATTATCTTACTATAGAGCGCTACCTTATATTCTATTCGCTCTAGCGTCTCTAGGGTACGGAAATCGTCGGCTTATAAAACTTTCTCGCGGTTAGAAAGAAGACTAAGTTAGTTACAAAAACGGAGTTTTTTCTAATAACGAGTAGCTTAAGCTTAAAGATAATATTATTATTATATAACGACCTCTTCTAGTTCCTATACGAACTAACGCTTCTTAATCGCTAGTTCGTCCTTTATAGCCTCTAGTACTTTCCGAACCTTCTCCTTCTACGTATTAATCTTATCCCCTAAGATAATAGTTAGTAAGGGAGCTAGCTAAGGGCGATATAAGTTTAATATAGGCTAATAAATAAGGATTACGGATATATTAATAGAATAGAATAGATAGAAAATAGTTATAATAAAGAATAATAGTCCTTAGATAAAGAACTAAAGAACGATAAAAGAACGATAAAGAATAGATTAAAGAAATTTAGGAAGGACTCTAAGGAGTAGCCTAAGAAAGGATATAAAAGTACCTAATAACCTAAGCTAAGGAAGTAGTAGTAGCCTAATTAGAGAGTTAGAACCTAGGTAAACTATAGTTAAAGTAAGTTAGTAGCGATATTTAAGAAGAAATAGCTTAAGAAATAGCTACCTTTCTAAACGATAGCTAGATAGACTATTACTTATACTATAATAATAGGAGAGAATAGGTTAAATAAGAATTCGACTAAGGAATACCTTAGTAAGAGGAATTTATATAGACTAGGGAAGTAATAAGAGTACTCTTAAACGTATAATTAGCTTTAAATAAGATTAAGTCGTAACTTCGATCTACCCTAATATACGCGGAGTATTTACCTATAGTAATATCTACCTAATACTCTAGTTTAGTATTACGATAGCGCTTATAAGGAAACGGTATAGTACGGCCTTTAGCCTAGATAGTAGCGGAATAAGCTTCGCGAGACTTTAATAAGGAAGCCTTTAGTATAGTTAAAAAAGGGTTAGAACTAGAGGTAGATAAATAATAGGAACGGGAGCGTACTTATAGTCCTCCTATATTATAAGCTCGGCGTTAATAGGAAGAACGCCGATACCAAATCCTCGGGACGAGAATTTCTAAGAGGGAGGGTAGTATTATAGATTACGCCTAAGCTATAGTAATAGTACTAGAAGAAATAATAGGCTAGGAAGGTTCGGAGACGGAGGACCTAGAAGAATAGGAAGATAAATAAATAGAGTAGTAGGATAAGCTAAGCGATAACTCTAATAGTATATATTAAATAAGGTTACGTAATATACCTATAGTTTCTATAGCCTTAGTATAGTACCTATAGTCTAGAATTATAGGAAGTATAGGAAGGTTACTAAGAGTATAGGTAACCTATAGGACGAAGGAATATATAAGGAGGGTATTTAGTAGGATCTCTTATTTCTTTCTTTATAGTTATTTTATATTACTTTTCTTAAGTTAGAGGTTTATAAAATATATAAGTAGTAACGATACTTTACTTAAATATAAAGCCGATTTATCTTATATACTAATTACCTTATACTAGGAGAGACTTCGATATACTATATAGCTAAAGGCTAACGCTATCTCCCCTCTCCTATAACCTAGCTATATATCGCTATAGTTAACGATATAACTACTATACGAAGCTAGTTAGAAGTAATAAGAAAAGAAGGAAGAACTTAAGGTAAGTTCCTCTACTAACTCTCGCCCTTACCCTAAACCCTCGTTAGGTAGAAAGTAAGATACGATAGGCGTTCCTAAGTAAAAGGAGTATAAGAATACTCTAAGGATACGTAAACTATACTATACCGAGAAAACTAGTCGTAACACTTAGGAGTATTTATATAGAGATATTTAATTAATTCTTTTCTACTATCTCTTTCTTTTTCTTCTTTATATTATAGAGGGACCTAGGTATTACAGATTATACCTAAGCTATAGAAACGATACTAGAAGAAATAATAGGGTAGGAAGGTTTAGAGATAGAGGACCTAGAATATTAGAAAGATAAGTAGATAGAGTAGTAGAACAAGCTAAGTAATAACTCTAATAGTATATACTAAGTAAGGTTACGTAACGTACCTATAGTTTCTATAGCTTTAGTAAGAGTCCCTAGTATAGGAAGTATAGGAAGGTTACTAAAAGTATAGGTAACCTATAGGACGAAGAAATATATAAGAAAGGTATTTAGTAAGATCTCTTATTTCTTTCTTTGTAGTTATCTTATATTACTTTTCTTAAGTTAGAGGTTTATAAGATATATAAGTAGTAATAATACTTTACTTAAATATAAAGCCGATTTATCTTATATACTCCTAGCCTTATACCTAGAGAGACTTTAAAAGAATATATAGCTTAAGGCTAACGCTATTTCTCCTCTCCCTTAACTAAACTATACTTCGTTATAATTAACTATATAATTACTATTCGAAGCTAGTTAAGTATAATAAGGAAAGTAGAAAGAGCTTAAGGTAAGTTTATCTACTAACTCTCGCCCTTATCCTAAACCCTCGTTAGGTAGAAAGTACGATACGATAGGCGTTCCTAAGTAAAAGGAGTATAAGGATACTCTAAGGATACGTAAACTATACCGTACCAAGAAAACTAGTCGTAATACTAGGATAAGGGTAAATATATATATAAGATATTTACTACTATAGGGGGCGAAGGTTCTAGAAGTATCTAGGTTAATTATAATTAGAGTAGTATAGATATATAACTCTATACGCTAGTAGGGAGGTACTAACCCGCTTATACTATAGTATATAGGTAAACGTACCTTATATTTAGTTCACCGCACCTTATTACGTAATCCTCGCTTAACGACAATTAGGTATATAATCTAATTTAAGGTACGCTTAACTTCTAAACTAGAACTAGTTATATTTAGTTATATTTAATTTTAATAAGTTCTAAATAAGTTAAAAACTATTTTCTTTCCTCCTAGTATATAATTAGTACGGAACCGGTTTAGGACTATTTTGGAACTAGTTTTAGCAAACTTACTATAGTCTTAATAGGCTAAGGCATTTTAAATGATATGGATAAGTTATTTAGGTTTAGGTAAGGGAAATAGTTTAGAACTAGTTTAGAAATAGTTACGAGATTTTTTATTTATATTCTACGTACTGTCTAAACACGCTATAAAATACGTAATAATTATACCTAAGGCTAACCTTATTCTCCACTTTTTCAAATAAGGTACGTTCAACTTAAGGTACGCTTAACTAAAAATAAGGTGCGCTCACATGTGTTCTCCTCATGCCACACCCTTGTGACGGTCCTTTTTTGAGTTGAAAAAAAAGTGAGTTAGAGCACGTGGGTTTTCCGCAGTGGACAACGTCCAAATCTCCATCATTATCGCCACCACTATCATCACTATTGCATATCGTTGTCGAATGCTTCTCTATGTGATTTCATACGGAGTGATACTGTACAAATTTAAGGTGGACAACATGGAAAAGTAAGTTCTACTGAGGACTAATGTGCGTAACACAGAGACAACAATCATCACAGAATTCCAGGCACATCCAGTATTCCAGGCACATCCAGTAGTCAAGTACATTACTTTTCAAGCCTCCCTGGGTGTTTACAATGGCATTGTCCCAGGAGTCAACGCGAAAGCCTGTTCAATGATCTCAAGGCCACTCTCCAACTCCTCCTCCGTGACGGTAATCGGCGGTGCAATACGGAAAACACCACCAAAACTAGCCATGGCAGCAAGTTGAGCCCAAAGACCTAGCTCAACCATCTTTGCTACGAGGCCCTCCGCTACCTCCGGCGCACCCACTTTGGTTTTCCGGTCAGACACAATCTCTAGACCAGCCATCAAACCACGACCTCGAATATCACCAATGCATCCGTAATGCGTTTGCAAGTTCTTCAGGCGAGCTTGAAGCTTTTTGCCGAGTCTTCTTGAATTTTCGACTAGCTCATCTTGTACGACAATTTCGAGGACTTTGTCTCCGACGGCTGCTGGAAGTGGATCGTTGATGTGTGTGGTATAGAATAGGAAATCATTATCTTTTGCGAACTTTCCAATCGTTTCGCTGGTGACGACCGCAGCAAGCGGTAAGCCATTTCCGAGAGTTTTGCTCAAGGTGAGTATGTCGGGAACCACACCCTCGTCCTCTGCATGATGCATGAAAGCAAACATGTCTCCTGCGCGGCCAATAGCTGCCTGTGCTTCGTCAACGATTAACAGCATTCCCCTCTTCTCGCAATGCTGCTTTAATGCTTTGAGATAGCCACGCGTAAAACAATTTTACGAGCCGGAAACATACGCATTCCTCCTGATGACAAGATTGGCTCAACCATCACTGCGGCAAGGGAACCACATGACTGTTTATCGACCATATCAAAACCATAATCTAGCTCTGTCTTCCAGTCATATGATCCGTTCGCATTCCGGAAGATCGAACGATACGCATGTGGTGTAGGAAGAGCCAAATTGCCAGGCATATTCGGTCCATACCCACTCCTTCCAACATGATACTGCGCTCCCACCGCCACACCAGTAACACCATGCCAACTCGCCGCCGACCCAACAATCTCAAATTTCCCAGTATAAAACTTTGCAAGTCTGATAGCGCATTCATTGCTCTCTCCTCCCGTATTCAGGAACAACGCTCTGTCAAGTCCTGGAGGAGTGAGATTGGTCAATCTTTTCGCCAGCGAGATTACTGGAGGGCTTATCATGCCACTGAAGAGATGATCGAGATTCGCTGCATGTTCGCTTACTCTTCGAACAATTTCTGGGTGGCCATGGCCGATGAGGCAGGACATTTGTCCTGATGTCCAATCGAGCATTCGATGGCCTGAAGCAGTTGTGATGTAGACTCCTTCGGCATGGGTGATGATTTCTTTGTGAAAAGATGTGCCGTAATGGAGTAAACAGGAGTCGGCATCTTTCTGGAGCTTGTCGGTGTCGATCTCAGCGTAGAGGGTGTCGTCTGTTTTAGCAATCATTTTGAGCTATGGGGCGTTTGTGAAGGCTGTGATGAGATATTGGAATGTTTCTCGAATATACTGAGCGAATAATGCTGATATGGCTCTCTATCAAATCTGCATCTGCTAGGTGATCGCCATAAGGTTGAAGCAGTTTCCCGTAGTTTCCCGTTAGTTTCCCGATGGAGTGAGAGTTTCCCGTACTCCCTTCTTTCGTTATCTATGAATCCCAAGGCCAACACCGTTGGAACATGTCTGATTGCTGGGCGGTCCCGCACCATCTTGCTGCGTGTTGTACTTCGTAGATCGCCGCGCTTCAATGATGTTCTTACACCTGCTATGAACTCGTCGGTAGAAGGCCTTTCCGTGAAGTCGGACATTGCACGAATCTGCTCTAGACGGCCCGCTAGTCGTGAGTGAGGATTGAGAGAAAGGCTAAGGAAGGAACTATTTCGCATCTTGTGAGGGTGTAATCTGACGCCCTAGTACCGAAATGTTGCGGCGATGTTCATATTGTTTGTCCCTTACCCAAAGTGATAGAAAAAAGAAGCCACCTTAAGGATCTAACTAGTCTTGTGTATAATTTTGAGTAACTTTTGAGATTGGATTCGTCGATATCGATGTCGACTTGGGCGTGTTGTATTGAGCTTGGCTTCTAGAGGGGGGAACTGAATTGGTGAACCACGAACCCAGAACCGCTCTGACTCGTGTGTGAAATTGGCTTTACCATATTGAGCTAGTCTGAATACGTCACGGTCACGGTGTTTCGAGTTCAATACGCGACTCCGACTTCCATTCTTCGCGTCTTCTTGTCACTTCAACAACAGTATTCACCATGGCTCCTCCAAATTTCCCCAATGGGCATGTATCATCGTCATGCTTATTTGGCGCTTTCATTTACAGCTGCTTTGGACCTTCTTCAAGCTTCGAGAGCCCAAACCACCTTTTCCGTCTTGCTTTCCACATTAGTTCTACCCTCCCAATAGCAATTGGCTGTTCTATATACTCATGATTTGACAGTAGATCCCTTCATGACATCGGGTTCGCCGCGCTCAAATACCCCGCTCGACCACCACCGCCCTTCAATGTACCACTAGGAAACATTGTTTGTGCCCTTCAACATGTACCAGCTGGTCCTCAAGACCACATGATAGCACAAATCGCCTCTCAATACCTCAACGCACTCCTCGACTATCAAATCAGCGATGAGCCCGCTCTTCACGATCGTTCCTTGCCGCAATACTACTCGTCCACTGCTCTCACCCTCCTCAGTTTTTTAACCGCCAATGCCGATGTTTGCAAACATATCGCGGCACGTCCTGCCATCGTCGCCGATATTATTGGGAAGTTGCTGGATCCTACCTTCCTTGATGGAATGAAGAGTGCCATCAGACCTGGCGGACCTAATTTCCCTGCTGCGACTTTTGAGGAGGATTTTGGGACCCTTTTGCAGTTCATCTCCACGATCCTACTATTCACAGACGATGTGGGAACGCTCGATCCACGGGCAAACGAGCTCATTCCGAAGCTGCGGGTCTGGAAGAGAGAGTACAAGAACAATCGCGTCAAGACAATCAGCAATGCGAGTGATTGATTGATTCCTTAGATTGAAGGCACGGAGCCCATGTTGAGGACGATGATGAGAAGCACTTTAAATCAAAAATTGATCTGCGGTGTGCCTTCGTGTCGCATCAACGGACTGACCAACTTGACTGCTTGTAGTGGTTGTCGAATTCAACGATATTGTGGCAAAGACCACCAGAAAGCGGACTGGAAGTATCACAAACATATCTGTAATAAGGGCCTGATCGAGGATGAACCTACGACTACGGCATCTGAAGGCGGAAGCTCTTAGACGTCTAGTGTCGGGGCAAAGCAGTGTTCTGGACTTCGGGCCTAGTTAGAGGGAAGAAAGCATAAAGAGGGACACGAAAAGTACTGTCCTGGGATGATTGTTCAAGCTCGACGGACTAGAAAGTTGTGTCTCCCAACCAGTTTGCAATCGCAATTGTTCTCTTTTCGGATGCTTGAGGACACGCGCAGGTTGCCAACAAGCTGTGGGTTGATAGAATATTAATACGTGGGTTCCCATTCTGTTTGGAAATGTAAATACAACTTCACAAATGGTCAATTTTATCCGATGCTCAGTGCGAGCGTGCAGCAGAGAGTGTGCTCGTGGAATGCCGGCTACCCAAAACACCTAACTCTTCTGGCAACGAGCGTGCCTTCTGGAAAGGTCTGCTAATTTTTGGTCTTCGACAAGGCTGAAGCGAGACCCAAATGAACTCAAGCGACAGTCCCGCAAAATCGATCTGAACAAAAGATAACTCTCGCTGGCGATACTGCGAATGGCTGCAACTTTCAAACTTATTTCCTGCATGAAGATATCCTCGTATCTCGCTGAGGAGCTCGTCGCGAGCCATTTTTTGCATTATCATCATACGACGGATTGCGGGAGATTATCTGATGATTCGGAGGCACTCCGAGCCCCAAACTCACGCTGTCGACGCAACTAACGGTTGAAGTGCAGGGTGCAAATATTAAGGTCCAATCAACCGAGTTCGCGAGCGGCGTCACCCGCAGTTCGCATCTGCAGGGCCGTGGGGAATTCATCGCACCACTTTTTTCTGAACCATATTTTGACCAGTGTTTTGGGCAACCCCCAAATTGTAGCCGGGGTTCGGCGCAAATATAATGAGGCCATTGTGGTGGTCTCGTGTTTATGTTTCAATGCCCATAGAGACGGGGATACCGAGATAGGTAGGCTTCGAGAAGGATTCCATGCTAGGCTTAATGCGGTGTCTGGATGCGTGATGTCATTTCTTCGAAATGGGTGAAGCTCGTAGATTTTTGCTCGTGTAAAAGTTGGGTGCTGCATATTACTTCTTTTCTCAGTATTGATCTTGCGTTGGAAATTGTCAAAGCTGCATCAGTATACATGGTTCTTTTGTGCGAGGAAAAGGTGTGACATATCGTTTGAGGGTGAGTGGTTCGTCAGTGGCAGATCCCCTGTACACGTCGACCTGGAGTTCGTATTTTGTGTGCGGGATGATCTCGTGCACGTAGTATGGGAGCAGCTACTTCATGCAGCGGTGATCTACCATGCAGACAATATCTAGCGGCACATTCCGGCGCCAAATCATTCGCGGTTGGAGAAGTAGGAGAATAGCCGCGATCGAATGTAGGTGGAGTGATGTCGATTATCTTATCGTTCGGTGATGGAAACTTGGAATGTTCGCTTAATTTCGAATTAGAATATTGTGTGATGCAATAATGGACAAAAATTGCACCTCAATCGTCTGATCCTTGCTCTGAGCCTGTCCGAATGGACGACCTCCGCAGATGTGATCAAGGGTGTGTTTTGCTATGCTCGAGGTTTGAACTGCATCAGCAAATCACATCGAAGACAAAGAAGAGAAGTTATGATACCGTTCCCAACATTAAGCTTCCCGGTGCTGTGGCTACGTTCGTTTTTGGTTCCCGTAGTTCAAGCTTAATCTGTTTTAACCTTGGAAAAGTTGTCTCACTCCACCTTTGACGCGCTCCCATACAAATGCTTGCACTGGTGATGAGCAATTGAACCTTCCTAATCGGGGATCTGGGGTTACACAGCAGATGGCAATTGTGGTTCGGTTGCCGATAAGGAAAGGGTAGTCTTGTGTGATGGTGCCCATGGGCGACATTCAGTCCCACGCGGTGTTGAGCTATATATATTCAGTAGCTCACTCACCCCTTGACTTGATTTACTACACACAATCAAACACATATTTATTCCACTCCACATATTTTTGAAGTACTGATCAGTCTTCATCATGCCCGGAGACATCACTGACAATGTGAGCTCAATTCCGACCACCTCCTTTATAATAGCAAATAGCGAGACTTCAAAGTGAGAGCGCGACCTTGATAACCACGAAGCAGGTTGCAACTTCGAGAACAAGGACTTGAAATTTCTGGCATTTACACACTTCAATTGCCAGAAACTTCACACCCTTGACCTCTGATTCGTGACGTGCTTCCTGTTTCGAAAAGCTCAGAGGCCCGACTTCTCTATCCATCCATTCTGACACCACGTTGACAATACCGGTGCTATTCACGTCAGCTAACTATATCTTCAGTATGTCGCCGACAAAGTCGTCGACCCGGCTCTCGTCGTGAGCGACGGCGACCCAGAACGAACCAAACTCTCGCACACTGCTGAAATTCCTCCAATATACGATGGCCAAGCTGTAGCTCAAGAGAATTACTACAACGACGATGTCGCGGATGAAATCTCCGCCGAGGAGCTGAGAACTCTTCGAAGAGTTTCAGATCATATCCCTATCAAAGCTTACACAATTGCCCTGGTCGAGTTGACAGAACGTCTCTCGTACTATGGCGCGGTTCAGGTCTTTGTCAACTTCATCCAGCAGCCCAATCCAGGAACTGCAACGGGCAAAGCTTTGGATCCGCATGCGCAGAACGCAAAACCTGGCGCTCTTGGTCTTGGACAACAGGCCTCCACTGGATTGACTACTTTCAATCAGGTACGTTTATGCATAATCTGGAAAACCTGACTGCATCCTAATGCGAATCAGTTTTGGGTCTATGTCATGCCATTGTTCGGTGCTTACATCGCTGATACATGGCTCGGTCGCTTCAACACCATCTGGATCTCCATCTGCATTTCCATTACTGGCCATGTGATTCTCACCGCTTCAGCGGCTCCCCAGGTTCTGAAGAACACCCATTCGTCTCTCGCGGCTTTCATCATCGGAATTATCATCATGGGCATTGGAACTGGCGGGTTTAAACCAAACATCAGCCCTCTCGTTGCCGAGCAGATTCCACGCGAAAAGATGCACATCAAAGTCCTGCCGAAGACTGGTGAAAGAGTACTTGTAGATCCTGCTGTCACAACGGCGAGAATCTACAACTGGTTTTATCTCTTCATCAATGTCGGGGCTCTCATCGGCCAAATCAGCATGGTATACGCGGAGCGTTACGTCGGCTTCTACTTGTCATTTTTGATCCCAACTACGGTCTTCTGCTGCGCCCTACCAGTCATGTTCATATGCCGCAAATGGTACAGACGCACGCCTCCAGAGGGTAGTGTTTTGGGCCCAGCTCTCAAGCTTATGCTCATGGGGATGAAAGGTAGAATTCATGCGAATCCAGTGAAGACATACAAACATCTCCATGATGGAACCTTTTGGGAAAGCGTAAAGCCGTCTCGCCTTGGATCCAGCGCTCCAAAGTGGATGACTTTCGACGACGACTGGGTCAATGAAGTCGCTCGTGGATGGGCCGCATGCTCGGTATTTTTGTGGTATCCTCTCTACTGGATCTGTTACAATCAGATTAACAATAACCTCACTTCCCAAGCCAATGTAATGGCACTGCACGGCGTTCCCAACGATATCATCTCCAACTTGGATCCAATCGCGCTCATCATCCTCATCCCAATCTGCGATTTGATCATCTACCCAGCTCTTCGAAAAGCCAACATCCATTTCACGCCTATCAAGAAGATCACAGCTGGCTTTTTCTGCGCGTCCATGGCTATGATCTGGGCTGCTGTTATCCAGGCGTACATCTACAAGCGTAGTCCATGCGGCAGCAACGCGAGTGGAAGTGATGCCAATGGCAATCCATGTCCTAACGTGGACATCAATGTTTGGTCTCAATCTGGCAGTTACGTCCTCATCGCAATTTCCGAGATCTTTGCTTCCATTACGTCACTCGAATATGGTTTCTCTAAGGCCCCAAAGAACATGCGTTCGCTCGTTGCAGCGTTCGCTCTGTTCATGACTGCTATTTCATCTGCGATCGGTAAGCTCGTCTTTCATCCTTTTGAGTCAAATAGGTGCTAACAAACATTAAAGGCGAGGCATTCGTACCCCTCTCAACCGATCCTCTTCTTGTCTGGAACTACGGCGCTATGGCTGTGGTATCTGCGGTCGCTGGTGTATGCTTCTTTTTCTTCTATCGCGAGCTCGATAAGGAGGAAGACAGACTCAATATGCTTCCAATTGGTCATATGGGTACCAGAGCACAGGAGGGCGATCTGGAGGCGAAGCGTGGTAGCAGCTCTGCTCGTGGCGGTGCTTCGCCTCCGGCAGAAGCTATATCTGCTGTCAACGAAAAGAAGTGAGAGGAGCTGGAGTCGGATCTGTCATGACAGGGATGGACCAATGAAGAAAGAGCGGGAAGGGGTGTGATTTTATGATACCATGGGAGGAAAAATTCGGGATACCCGGTCTTTAGATCAAAGGAATAATGAAAATTTCTTACGCTCATTCTTGCATCCACAGCTGTCCCATCAATCTGATTGCCGCCTTCGAGAATGTAGAATCAATATATATAGCTCAACTTGACATCGATATCGAAAGATTGGTGATGATTTGAAAATAAATTTGGCCAGAAATTTATTGATAGCGTTTTGAAATCAAACGATTAGACTGAGGGTGATGATTTCGTAATTTCCTTAAGGCTGATGCGGCAATGAATTGATGAGCCAACTTAGCATTCATGAGCGATGTTATGTTTCCTCCAAAACAATGGGATTCAGAGGATCCAGCCCCTCTACATTTCCTCACTATGGTCCATGCTTGATAGTGCCGACCATCAGCACTACCTCTCCACAAAAGTAACCGTGATTGCCACATTTAGTAGAGCCTTGAAGAGAGGGGATGTAACAAGTTCGTCTGTCTGATCATCGACACCGAGCGGCGAGAGAGGAAATTTCAATGTTTCCGGCATAAGCAATATCAAATGTGGCGCGGCAACTCCGCTCACGCTAAATCGGGTGTGAGACGCAAAGCTTGTGACTGCAGCTTTACAACATAAAAGACGCCTTCCCCCTCTATCTTCGGCCACTGCCAGTGCATGCTTGCAGCCACGATATTGGAAGTTGCCGTGACACGATAAAGATGGGCTGCTATACGGAACCTTCTCAGGTTCTCTTGACCGATCGAATGTTGAAGCCAACAAAGAAACCCAAGTCTGGCGTCTATCGATTGCTAAGTGACTACGATTGAACCTCTGCTTTATGGAGGACGAGCACCAAGACCGAAAGAGTTACTTTGGTCAAACTTCTTCAGATACCTACAATTTAGGCCTTCTCCGGAACCCAGGTCATCAAATCTCATCACAATGGTCACCACCAGAGGGAGATTATGGCTGGCCTACTTCTCCACTCCAGGCTTCGACTACCTACACATCTCGAAGGAAAGCCGTCGCGAGCGGCAGAAAATATTCTTCAGTCTCTGTGTCTGATGTCACGGATTACGAGGCACAACGACCGGGACATGTTCGAAATATTTCATCCGCTTCGGTGCAATCGGAACTCTCTCAGTCTGAAGATGCGCTTGTTGGAACCCCTCACAACTTTGGACGACTGCAATCATTTGTGCCTTCACCTGGAGCCCCGACATATCGCAGGCATTTCTACCTGCTGCCACCATCGCAATGGAGATGGCTTTCAGGTAGCTGGACCATGTACTCTCTCTTGCTTCTGGGTATAGTTGGAGCTGTATCACATCACGCGTACTATGACCACTTGGATGGACAGCCTGCCCGGAACCAAAACACCATGTTACGATATGGCACCGCTTTGGCATACATCACCAAGGCTTCCCTTGTTGCTGCTATAGTCTTTGGGCTCAAGCAACAGATTTGGGCTACTTTCAGGCGTAAGAATATTCAAGTGTCCACCATCGACAGTCTCTTTGCTGCTGCCGATGACCCCAGCGCACTTCTGAGTCTGGAAATGGTTACCAAAGCAAAGATAGCTTTTGCGCTCGCTACTCTTGTGTGGTAAGCAAGTCGATGTCTTTACAAATCCCGCTAGCTAACATTTCAAAAGGCTCTTCCCATTGATTGTCATCATCACTCCAGCAACTCTCACGGTGGCCCAACAAGCAGAAAGCCTCCATACAATGTGCCCATCTGTCCGCACCCTAAATTTTGATCTCGAAAGAACAAGAAATTGGCGCGATGGGCACAAGATAAACGGCTTGTTCGAACTTTCGCCGATGCTTTGGAACTGCACACTACCAATGTCTGGCACTGTCACCGACCCCTACAACGCGACATTTTTGGATTACTATTCAGCACCTGCTCCAGGAATGGAGCAACTGGCCACACTTAGCGTTCTTCAACAAACCGTCCTCAAAATGGAGAACGCAAATACGGTAGTGTGTGGTGGTGGTTGGAACTGCACGTATAATGTCTCGTTCGAGGCTCCAGGTTACACATGTGACGAGGTTGCCCGAGGCATCGGCAACAATGTCAGCGATCTCTCCCAAATAAATGCGCCATTCAATACAGGCGTGCTTATTCCTGAAGGAAATCTCAGTTATATCGCGCATACGTCTCTTGGGGAGTACGCGACAGTTCAGATTGACTCGGGACCTGGAGGCGTTCCGATTGATCCACCTCCATTCCCACCTCATCTTGGGGCCTTCAGGACTGAGCCAGTCGTCTGGATTGGATTCGCTGAGATCAATGACCAAAACGCCCCATTACCGAAAAGCAACAACGAATCCGAATGGTCCAGGGCGTTCACGCCTCGAATCATCAAATGCGAACATTATATCGCCAAATACAATGTGCAATTCGTGCAGGCACTCGGGAGTCAGCAAACGATAGTCACAAATCGAACCTACATCCGAAGACTCATTGACACTGACTACGTCCATGGTGTGGATGCGCAGGACGGCACAAAGGACAATGTCACGGCCATACCTGAAAGCAATTATGTTCTGCCTTTGGATTTCGAGAATTATCGCTTCACAGCCGCGTATCACGCAATTGGACAACTCATGCGCGGATATATCAATGGAACAATCACAAACAATCCAACGAACTTGCCAATGCAGGCAACCAATGCAGTGCTGACTCGCCTCGTAAACCCACGCAACTTCTTTGTTGTAGATGACTTCATGCACCAGTTCCAGTCATTCTACGAGGATCTGATACTGTCAATCTTCTCGAACCCATCCTTGTATCTTGTATCGTGGGCTGGGGCACCCGGCACGCCCAGCGGTACGCTCAATGCGACTTCCGAAGATATGCTCTGGCCCTGCACAAAAACTCGACTGATCAACAAATTTGTTTACAAGAAAAGCGATCTCTGGATTGCCTACGCGTTTGCCATAGCGCTCGCAATCGTCGGAGTCTCACTCGGTGCAGCGGCTATTGCCCAGAATAACCACCACTCGCGTGATACTCGCTTTTCTTCGATCGTCGCTGCAACTCGTGGTTCCGCGCTTGACGAGATACCTTGGAAGCGGAGTCGATGGGGCGAAATACCTCCGGAGATATACAAGCAGAAATTGGAGTATGGGATTATTGCGGATGGGGCGGTGGAGGAATCATCCAGAAGCTTGGAAAGTGATGGCACGGCAAGATATTATGGTTTTGCGCCGGAAGGGAGAGTCAAACCGGCTTTAGATTTGAAGCGTCCTGGTCGGCTGAGTGTATGGTCTTTTCGAAGCTTTGAGGAGCAATGATTGTAACGAAAGACCTCTCATAGGTTGCAATTCTAGCAAGTAGAAAATGGTCTCGGGTGATTTTAAGCTGTTACTTAACCACTCTAAAATCGAATGGGCCATTTAATCCAGCTATACCAACTTATCGCTATTGTGTCCGCGGTACCAAGCCGACCAGGCTGAAGGTTCATAACCCCCTCATTTGCCTGCATATAATGTCTATTGGGTAAACAAATACTGTTTGGTGGGTAGGTCGATGACTACGCAAGTTGCTAACAGCCTGAAGAGCCTGTCGACTTATACTTGACTATTGTTTCTCTGTCCATCGTTGACGAGAACTGATTCACGTCCACGAAGAGGACTTGGACAACACATAAGGCACCCGATTCTGGCTCTTCGGGCTTTTCCATCGCGCTGGTTTCAACCTCGTTTCTTGTCTCACTCAACTGGACTCTGGACTCCTTCCGTTGTACTTTCGAGTCTACCTTATCTTCAAAATAACCCAGCGATTAACGATACCTCCCAACTGAGACACTTAGCCCCCGAAAGCCTCGAAGTAGCAACGAGTCTCAACACCCTCCCCAAATGACGCCTGGAAAACAAAATACAAAGCCCAACGCGCCGCCCAGCAAATCGTCGCACTAACCCCAAAAACCCGTGGAGATCTGGCTCGAACTATCCGTCTCCATGTCCGAATCCGCGGCTATCCGCTTATTCATGAAAGGGAATGCCCCCGCAAAAAACATCTCCTTTGAGGGCAATATCTCTTATGAAGAGTTGACGGGAAATTGTGGCGCTAAAGATGTGGTTGTTAGTTATTGAAACGTCTTCTTGGCTTTGGGGTTATGTGATGTCGCTGAGATAATTGACAATAGAGATGCTTGCTTGGATGTTCATTGTTTTTGTGGCTTTGAAGCAGATTGAGGAGGAGCGAATTGCGCATACGGAGAACTCGAAGGTTTATTGCGGGTTTCATGCCTCGGGGATTATGTTTCAGATGATGTTTGTTGGACCTCGAGGACTCCTATCTTGTTCAAGCACTGATACAATCGCGATAGGTTCGACGAGATACCAATACCTCATAACCGCATGCCAGAGTACTTTGAAAAATATGGCCGCAAAGAACCGATGGGGCAGTGTCATAATCGGTATTGCTTCGGATTCGATAAACCTGAGATGATATTTTGGGATATTATGAATGGGCATCCTCAACGGATGCGTTTTATTATGCAATGTTTGAATACGCTAGAGACTCAACTTCCTGTTGCGGGAATATACGATTTCAGCTGGGTTGGTAAGGTTGCGCAAGATGGTCCAGACCATGTGTTGTTTGTTGATGTGGATGGTGGGAAAGGTCAGGCCATTACGGCTATTGCTAAAGAGAATCCGGGACTGCCGCGTCGGGCTCTGTGCTGCAGGGCAGACAGGGTGTGATTTAGGAAGTTAAGAATATAGATGCGGTGGAGATGAAGGATGTGAAATTGATAGCACATGGTTTCCACCAGGAGCAACAGGTCAAAGGTAGAGCGCGTTGGAGATGCGTAGACTTGTGTGGACCGTTCAAAGTGCTTTGATCTACTGGGTCCGCTGATGTTTTACGGCTACAGTGATAATGTCTGCGTGGATATTCTCAAGCAAATCGAACCATGCAATGGCGCCTGACAGTAAGTGTTTGATCGTTAAGCAGGTCATGACCAAACCCACCGACTCACATTGACGGCATATATCGATGTCTTGATGATGACTATTGGTGGTAAAGAGCGGAATCTGGAGAGCTTCGGAGAACTTGCACGACGTGCTGGGTTGAAGGTGGAGAAGCACTGGTCGGTTACGAGATCTGCCATGGGAGTTGTGGAGTGCATTAAAGCGTAGCCTAGAAGAGAACGACATAAGTGATCTAATGGAAAATATGGTTTTCTGAACGATGGAAGGTTTTGTAGTTGTGGAAACCACATTTTCCACATGGTGCCGGTTGTTATGGTTGTTCTTGATTTCGAGACGTGTGACGTGGAGTCCCATCAGTTTTTAGGAAGCCCAGCGCTTTCGCAAGAGCAGGATAGCGTTTTCCTTATCATCTAACCATAATGCTTTCCAGTTGTACATGGGAAGAGTGGCATGTTAGTTTGCGCAAGGTAGATTTTTTATTCGAATGAAGATCTTCGATATATACGTTCAACATTCAACCCAGTCTCAGTGCAAATCCGGCACCGACCTCCTCCGTCTCTTTTCCTCCAAATATTGAGCTGAAGTCGCCATCGAGTTTTGGTGCATCGCCTCTCATCGGCGCGTTGGGACTTGCTACTCTCCTTCTCCTTTCTTGGCCTGCTTTTGATGGAAAGGTAGGGAACATGCTTGTTGCTTTAGGGCGTGGGTCCTGGGTGAACCAGGGATGTGCTAGGACCTCTGTGGCAGATGGGCGTTTTGCTGGGTTGAGGGAGAGGAGGGTGTTCAAGAGGTCAGAGCCGGCTGTTGTTAAGATGGGGAATTTGGAGCGTATGAGGGAGCCGGTTGCTTGGGCTTTTGATGGGAGACGTAAGGCGCGAGCATTTGGAAGACGGCGGAAGCCTGGCCATGTTTCTTCGGTTGGGAGGCCGCACAGTTCAAAGATCTGGTGGTCGAGTTAGTTTCTCATACTGCTTGATTGCATAATCGACGAGGTTACCTTTGTCAACTCGTCTACCTCTGATGTGCCTTGTAGAAGGGGTTCATTTTTTAGAAGCTCGCCAAAGATGCAGCCGACACTCCACATGTCGATTGCTTGATTGTATGTTTCCGCGCCGAGAAGTAGTTCAGGAGCCCGATACCAAAGCGTTACCACTAGTTGTGTTAGATTTGGAGGGACTGGGTCTCCAAAGTATCTGGCCATTCCGAAATCCGCGAGCTTGATCTCTCCACGGTTGTTCATGAGAATATTCGACGTTTTTAGATCGCGATGCATGATCCAATTGTCGTGTAGATATTCCACCGCCGACGTGAGCTGGAGCATCAATGTTTTGATTTCGGACTGCATGAACGGTTCAGCCATATCTTCTTGCAGTGTTTTAAGATCATGTTCGAGAAACTCCATGACCAAGAAGACATCATTGATCTGTTCGCCAACTACAACTTCTCTCAGGTCCACGATGTGCCTGTGGTAGGATTCTTTGAGCGTCTGTATCTCCCTCAAGGCTGTGACTGGGAAGCCATCGTTCAAATTGTCCATCTTCAGCTTTTTCAGTGCAACGACCTCTCCCGTAGATGTTTCTCGTGCTCTTGATACCCATCCATACGATCCCTCTTCAATGTGATTCAGCCTCTCGAAATTCTCGACTTGACGGCATGGTCCCCATCCTGGTGTTGCGAAGCGTAGCAGCTTCCTTGGCTGCTCCTCTACAATCACAGTATCAACCTTCCGTCTCTTCGTGGGTCTATCAGAATCGTGTGTTTCGTCCTGTTCAGCTGCCCGGGCGGCCTCATCCTCCTGTTGTCTTTTGCGCGCAGCCTCCGCTTCCTCCAATTTGCGCTGCTTCTCAGCCTTTGCGCGCTTCTTCTCTTCCTTTTCTCTCTTCCGGACTGCAGCGTCGTCCTGGTCATCGGCCCATCTTGAGGTGCCGGCCATGTTTGTGGTGTTTTGTGGGCTTTCGTTGACGTTTGGATGACATGGAGAGAGAGCTCCGAGCTCAGAAAAAAGTTATGAGGACCATGGAGCTCTACAACAACAAAGAAACTCTGTGATAACCTTCGATGAAAGCTATATCTCGGACTCCGATACAGTTACTCGGCCAGTGCTCGAGAAGAGCTGTCTCTCGGGCCCAAAGATGCAGCGCAAGGAGATGGCAGTCGACTTCCGCATTTGAAGCCAGGAAATGGACCACTCCTCTGGCAAAGCATCTGGCTGAGGCTATTACGGTAAGGACGGGTGCAATTTGGTCATGTCTTATTCTAACACTCTACAGACCACTGGACCAATTCCCGTAGCAGCGTATATGCGACAATGCCTTACTTCCCCCGACGGCGGATACTACACCTCCGGTGCTGAAGGACGAGATCAATTCGGAACAAAAGGCGATTTCGTAACATCACCTGAAATATCTCAGGTATTCGGAGAGCTAGTTGGGCTATGGATCGTTGCAGAATGGATGGCACAAGGGAAGAACAGCTCAGGAGTCCATATCATTGAGGTTGGACCTGGCAGAGGAACATTGATGAATGATATGCTACGGACATTGAGGAACTTCAAACCGCTCGCGGATAGCATTGAGACGATATATTTGGTGGAAGCGAGTAAACCTTTGCGAGAGGCACAGCATCGATTGCTATGTGGCGACGCTCCGCTTGAGGAGACCAAAATGGGACATCAATCGATGAGCAAGTACACACAAGGGCAGAAGATAATCTGGTGTGAGGACATGAAGTTTGTCCCCAAAGGTAGCTTGGATTGTCTCCGTTATTGTATTTTGGAAGCTACTGACTTTACCAGACGACTCAACTACTCCCTTCATAATAGCCCACGAGCTCTTCGATGCTCTACCCATCCATGTTTTTCAATCCGTTGCTCCAACTGCATCCTCCTCTACTTCTTCCATAACCACATCAACAACATCACCGCCTCCTTCGCGGCGTCTCCCAAAATCCAACGAGTGGAGAGAACTACTAGTAGCACCCACTTCACCAAACGCGATTATTGCCGCGACGGCAACAGCAAAGTCAAGAGCTGCTCCAGAGTTCGAACTGATTCAATCCAAAATCGCAACACCACATAGTCAATACCTTCCGAGAATATCTGACAGATACACGAAATTGCTATCCACTCCAGATTCTGTGATTGAAATATCTCCAGAATCATTGGCACTGGCAGCAGATTTCGCGACAAGAATTGGAGGGCCTGCGTCCGGGTCGTCGAAAGCTTCTGGAGCAGCATTGATACTGGATTATGGGCCAGCTGCGACGATACCAACGAATTCACTTCGTGGTATCAAGGCCCATCAGATATGCTCTCCATTCGCGTCCCCTGGACAAGTGGATCTATCTGCCGATGTTGATTTCATAGGTCTCGCTGAAGCAGCATTAAATGCATCACCTCACGTCGAGGTACATGGACCAGCCGAACAAGCATCATTCTTAGGAGCCATGGGCATCAAAGAGAGAGCGCAAGCTTTGGTCCAGAGAGCAGGAATGGACAAAATCGCGGCTGAGAGGATCGAAACCGGATGGAAAAGGTTGATCGATCGAGGACCAAACGGCATGGGAAAGACGTACAAGGCCATGGCTATCGTGCCACACATTCCAGACGCAAAGATGAGAAGGCCTGTAGGATTTGGTGGTGATATTGTGACGTAGTATATTATTGAAAGACATGCAAAGATGATGGAGATCTCCTGGTGATCGTGCCCCTGACTTTGCTCCCCGCAGTCTGGGTCTTCACCCCTTTCTTTCGCTCTGTTCTTAACATGGATAAAGGGCACTCTTGAGAAGGAAGTAAGCAACCTCAAAGCCTCGAGAAACCCAGCGCAATTTGTCTGAAGAAGTTCAAGCTCGCATAGAATGTCACCTACCATCAAGACAATGTTGCAGCTGACAGCTCGAGTGTTTTACGATATCAAATCTAAGGACCAATCATGGCGTGACATTGAGCTGAAACGGCATCCGGGTTCCTGCAGGAGATCCCTAGTGGCGTCTCTTCACCCCGACCGTCCGCTCTGTGACTCGCTATCCGTCCACTCTCTGCTCTGCTTTGACCTCTTCAAAGCTCCAAAAGGAAATGGACCGACGGCATCAATCATCCTTATCGCTGGTGCCGCTTGGAGAGGAAGCTTGTGGCGTTAAATCTGGAAGAATGCCGAACGCCCAGAAAGTGACAATCGTGCCTAGGGACGCTGATCAAACAGAGCAATCTCCTGGCATTCCCCAACTTCCTCTCCTTTCCTTCCCCTCCCACATTCGTTCCCAGATTATCTAAATCAAGGTGCCGTAGCAGCGTCTACTTGTGCCGTCCATTCATTCATTCAATTCACTCATTTCTCTCGAAGAGTCTCCGAATCTCCTTCAACCCACAGTCCTTACTGAGTGCTGAGCGCTCCCGCAAAAACCATCAATTAAACACCACTATCCCTCACCACTACCTGCAACCATGGCATTACGCTTCCTATTATCCGTGGCATTGACTGTGTCCACGGTTGCTGCGCAGACATTTACTGATTGCAATCCCATGGAGAAGACATGTCCACCCAACATCGCGCTGGGCAGCAATGCAACATTCGACCTCACCAACCCCGTCAATTCGAAAGTATGGAACGTAACGGCCGGACCGATGACATACCAACCTAAGGCGGGTGCCGAGTTCACGATTCAGTCACGATTCCAGTCACCAACCATCAAATCCAATTTCTACCTCATGTTTGGATCCGTCTCTGTGTTCATGACCGCAGCAAGGGGCCAGGGTATAATCAGCAGTATTGTGCTCGAGTCTGACGATTTAGACGAGGTCGATTGGGAAATCTTGGGCGGCAACACCACTCACGTCGAGTCGAACTACTTCGGAAAAGGCAACCAGACCAGTTTCGACCGAGCTATCTGGCACCCCGTTTCCTTCCAACCACAGGCCGACTATCACAACTACACTGTCCACTGGACAGCCGAGAAGCTCGAGTGGTGGATTGATCAAGTGTTGGTGCGCACTCTGCTATACGGCGACACTTATGGCAACGGGTACAACTACCCTCAGACTCCTATGAACATTCGACTTGGTATTTGGGCTGGTGGAGACAAGAACAATAGCCAAGGCACCATTGAATGGGCTGGTGGGCTTACCGACTACTCAAAGGCCCCATTCTCCATGTTCGTGACGAATGTTACGGCAAACGACTTCACTTCGGGAGCCACTTATGTGTGGACCGACAAGACAGGAAGCTATCAGAGCATCAAGGCGACCGCGTAAGTGCTCTTTCTATATGTACCAGATGTACTGAATACTGACTGTAACAGTGGAAACTCCACAGTCGTACAAGCGATTAATGCGCCTCAAGGCATCACCGGTCACTGGAACGCCTTGTCCGTTGGAACTCGAACCGGCATTCTCGTGGGCGCCCTCGGTGGCTTCGCTGCCCTACTTCTTGCCTCATTCGTATTCTGCTGCGTTCAAGGAAAGAAAGGAAGGGAAGAAAAGAGAATCGCGGATCAGGAATGGGAGAAAGAGCAAGCTGAGTTCTCGCAATACCGAATGCAGATGATGAAAGGCGGCTTTGGACACAGCAATATCGAGCCAGTACCTCAAATGCCTCCGATGCCACAACGCTTTTGAGAAGTCCTGCTAAACTAATAGGTGCGCTGGTCCATCGCTCAGGTTGGCATCGTGTTGGCGTTGCGACGAATGGTTAATGATTAAACTTGCGGCTCTATGGTCTTACTCACATTGTGTACAGTACGAAATATATACCCATTTTATTATTCCTTCCTTCTATGCTCATGAACTACAAGGAGGCTCTACTCGATCTTCTCGAATGCTTCTTTATCGCGACCCTTGCACGGGTTGCCTTCCCTTTTCTTCCGCCTTGCCCTAAATCATAATTCAAGTTCCGAGGACATGTAACTGGTTCACTGGAAAATCCCCACCTCCAGTTACATCCTCTCTACCGAAATGTTATGGCCTGATGGCAGGTTTCCTCTCCACTGAATTTGATTACTTTCAGCAATTTCCAACCGTGCCACAATCTAATTTTCATCATGGGCCGCTGGGTGTTACCCATCCACAGACGTGCCCGCTGCGACTAATTTAAGAACCTGGAATTTTTCAGCACGACCATTACCATTCTTCCACAACTCAGTAGCTGGGACCCCAGTTGACGCCGAGGCACCCTGATTCAGCTATTCGAGGATCTCTTCTTTTGCCCCAATGTGTGCGAATTGGGGTTACCTTATGCCACGAGGAGTAGACAGACTCATCAATTGAGCCTATTAACGATGCTGCTATTTCCATGGCATAGTTCCTGCGAAGGTTCAGGGCGAAGGGTGTACGGATGGACCGGACATGTTTATATGCGGGCCTCTTCCCTTGTGATTGTTATGCGTTGATACTGTTTCTCTTCTCTCGTCTATAATCAATTCTCTTATTGTCGCTCGTTTCGGTCATCATCTTCAATCATCGTCCACTCTTTGAAACATACTCACAATGAAGTACAGCCTCACTCTTCTTTCTATCTTGGGACTTAATTTGGGCCTCACTCTTGCCCAAGATGCTCAATCACTGATAGCTGTTGGCTTTCCAGAATGCGCTGTTAGTCTCACCAAGCTGCGAGTCACCAAACTGTTTACTGATAGCAGATATTACAGGTCCCATGCATTCAAGCCGGCAACAAAGCAGCAGCCGACAAACATGGCTGCGGCCTGACCGACGGAGTATGCCAATGCACAACAGGCTACAAAACAGCCCAAGAAGCCGTCATGAGTTGCATAACCTCGACCCTACCATGCAGTGATGTGGATATGAGGAGTACGTCAACACCACACCCTTGTCCTCTCCCACTCTCATCATGGTTGCTAACAAGGTCCCGAACAGAAATTGGCGTCGCAGGCGCTTCCCTCTGCGTAAACAACAAGCAGAGCGGTCCTTCCAATGGTACTTCAACGGCCACGACAGCTAAGCCTAGCGCTTCGAATAGTGATGGGGGTGCGAAACCGGCTGCTGGACCGACGAGCACGAAGAACGCTGCTGCGGCTGAGAGAACATTTGCTGCTGGCTTGGTGGGTTTTGCTGCTTTGGCTTGGGTCTTGTAGAGAGGGTGTATGAATGCTTGTGGAGTAGAATGGTACAATGGCGTTGGTAATGTGATGGGGGAAAGTTTATTAGGTGTGGGTGTCTTATTCGCTGACCATTTAAATGTTCTCTTTACAAATATACGTTATGTCGTGTACCATCTTGTCATTAGAATTGATTTCTACTCGATAGCTGCTCGATTCGGTGTCGAAGTCTTCTTTCTTCCTCGGCGAAGGCTTGCATTCTTGAGAATCGCTGTCGTTCGTCTTGGACTCTTTGGTTTTCGTGTCGCAAGGCTTCGAGTTCGGTGTTGGCGACTGGTCGCTGCAGAGGTGGAGTCTTTTCCTCAGCTACTTCGAGGCCAGACTCGGGCATGACGCCGGTAGATCGTCCTTGATGGCCAAAGTCTGGTACCACCTCTTTTCCATTCGGCGATACGCGTCCATTTGGGGCAATTGCCGTGGTTAAAGTTCTTTTACGCGTGAAGAACTTCAGTACTTTGTCTTTGCCGGCTGGTTTTGCGACTATAACATGGAGAGTATCCACTTCTACAACTTGAAATTATTGAACTGACTTTTCATTCCTTCGACGAGTGTTGGTAGATCTTGTCCTGTTTCCCAGTCTCCCCGTATTACATCGGGTGCATCGTCACCTCCCTTGCCATTACTAACAGGTACCTGTCTGCGTTTTCGTTTTTGGCGACTCAACAACAAAGTGGCTATGGCCAACAACACAAATATGCTCAGTGATGCGCCAATTCCGATTGCAAGTTTCGCGCCTGTTGACAGACTAGGACTGTGTCCTCCGACGTTTTTGACATTGTTGACATTGTTGACATTGTTTTGGATTGATAGTACTGAAAGTTGTCTGTTGGGGTTAAATACGACGTTAATTGCCTCCTAGATAAACTCCCAGTGTGTGCTGTCTTTGTTACGGCGGCAGTGAATTTAATCCCAGGACTCAAAGGGTTTGTCTGCAGTAACGACAGGTCGGAGGCCTTCCAGCGAATCTCGAGCCGCACATCCAAACTAGTTATAGTGGCAGTACTTCCGCTTTCTACGATTGTGCCTCCAAAGGAAGTACAGTACTGATAATCCAAGTGATTTAGAGTGTAATGCCTGCAAAAGGTTAGTTACAACTATGCATTGATACAATAGCGATGCAGGGCTCTCTGACGTTGGACAGCATAGTTGGAATGTCTCTCCTGCATCAAGGGTGAATGATTTAACTGGCGTTCCTGAAGCAAAATAACCGCTCGGACATATGGCAGGGGAATAATAAGAGTTAGTTCCAAAGCATTGTAGGTCTAGACGGGCAGCCCAGTAGTAGCTTTCAAAGTGAGGTGGAAGGCACGTTGACCAATCCAACAGACCCGGAACGGCTGTTGAACATGAAGAATCTGGTGTGAAGATTGTCGTCAATGGCAGTATAGGAAGGGTCGAACAGCTCAACCCCTGCTGATCGACCCATGGTCAGTAGCTATCATTAATGCACTAACGAGAAAGGACGTCATGGCGAGTTTGCTATCGTGAATGTATCCTGCTATCGTGGGAGTATCAGAAGAACGGTCAAAGCTCGAGAGGGAAAGGAAATCGAGGCATCGATGTGGCAGTCTGCAGTCTGAGCCATGAGACCAAAACCAGATTTCAGCCTCCTGCCTCGTTGGCAGGGTATAGAAAGAGCTGCATCCTATCCACCAATCAGACCGTAATCGAATCATCCCACCGTGCTTTTCCTGCACACCATCTCGCAAAATGCCGTCCTGAGTGAAGGTATCCTCCTCCTTTCCAGCCTTGTGCGCTTTCCCTGCATAATCTTTAGACTCATCTTTCTGGGCATCACCTTATACGAGCCGAGTCTCAGTTCTTTCCTCCTGTTTCTCTTGGCCTTGTTTGACTCTCAAACTGGACAGAACATGCAGCCCAGCAAGACCTTTGTCCACAGCTCACCTCTTATCTTGTCAGTTGGATCTGCATTCACCCTTCATATCGCAGAGACTGGCGTCATGGCTGCGAAGTAGACTTTGTCATTTCAAGGTCGATTGCAACACTGACTACGTGCCAGCACCACCTGATATTTGCTCGATCGGCTGTCGTACCTTTCTTTCCTCCTCGTCGAGTGCCTGTATCCTCGACAATCTTTGCCGCACGTCCTGAATCCTCTGTTGTATCTTCCTTAACGCCTCGAGTTCGGCATTCGTAGCCGCCGCGTGCGTTTGAAAGCAAGAGTAAAGAAATCAAAAGTCCTCCTCGAATCTAACATGGATCACATCCCTCCCATGAATCTTGAAAGGTCCCACACCTGCCTGCTGAGCGACCTCTCTCGAACTTTCAATCCCTTTATCAAACTCGGCAGTTTGCGTCCATTCCGCATGGTCCGCAATGCTCGTGAAGCCATACATTGTATATGGACCAAGTTTCTTGCCTGCCGGTGCGGCATCCTTCGGGCTGACTTCAGAGACTGAAGATGTTAGCTTCAAAGATCGAATTGGGGCAAACAAGATTTTACCCCAGCCATTTGCTGCACCCAACACTTTTCCTTTCTCCATCGCATCGTCATTGACGGGAAGGCTGTCAATCAATTTCTTCGCTTCTTCGCCAGCGCTATTTGGTAGAGTCATGATGGCGATTTTCGTCACTGGTGCCTTGACAGATGCCGTTGTGTCGCCGTTGAAGTGGGAATGTACTAATACTGATTAGTAGCTCTTAGCCAACAGAATTTGAGCGGGACAGTCATACTAACTATGGGAGCAGCCTTCTCAAAATCAAAGATTTTACACATGCCAGCGTTGAAATCATTTACGCCTTCTGAGCCGATAAATTCGTCGTGCTTTTCCATGGATTCCCAATCTGGTCAAAAATTAGAAACGTCTTATCCTTTGAGAGAAGGAATAGACATACCAATGAACCAGACAAAGTAGCTTGGGTCCTCCACTTGATGGCCCTAAAGCTTGGCATCAGTTTGCTGAAGACACTGGAAGCGATAGGACTGTCTACCCAAAATTGCCTTAAGAAACCTGGTTGTTTCTTCAAAATGTTCTTCAGTTGCATGAATATCGCTCTTTCGAATGTGCTGTCAATATCAAAAGCCAGATGCTCCAGGTTGAAGCCTTTTCTAAGGCGGACAATAACTGTCTCGTTGACGGCTTGTGATTGCAGCATTTTTGAACTAGCAGACTTTTACGAGGTGGAAAAGAAAGTCACAGATGAGCAATTCAAGGATGATTGAATTATCTGGAGGTGTGCTGATGTTGATATCTGATTCCGTCCAGGATGCATGCACCCGTTAGCGCCTTGAATGACTTCTAAAGCCAGCCTCAGTCCAAAATACGACATGTACAAAAAGCATCCGAAAGTTCTTCGTGCATCATAAATGGTACCGAACAAGATTCCTTGTCCTAGCGGCTGGGACCCGTAAATACCATAGCTGGAAAGAACGTCCTGAGGTTTTTAAAGAGGTACAAATTCTTGAAGAATTTATTTTGACAATTTCATGGATTTAATTGTCTTTGCTGTTGCTTTGGATAGATTTTACCAATCTGTACCGCGCCAACCCTTGTAGATAACGGTCATGGTAGCTCAGCCTTAATATAGAAAGCTCAAACAGCAACACGCAATTCCCTTTCTGGAAAGACTCTATTCACAAGTCAGTATAATGTTGCCCTTCTGACAACGATGGACATAGTTGTCTCTGACTCACAAGTGACTGACTGCTCACAGAGTCGCATCGAACCATGAACTGCCTCTGCTTTCACCACCTAACGTTCTTCCCGATCTCTGCCGCGGAATATGCTGTGCCATCCAACAAGTTTGGGCCTCTTCGTAATATTGGATTTCAGGTTCTCGCGTTCTGCTGGAGAGATTCATCCTGAAATAGCTATCCTTCCGAATCGACGGGTCAACACTATTCCCTACCTCTGATTATGAAGTGTCTTGGAGTAAGACCTCTCGATATTAGTGGAGTAGCCCTCTGTACTAGTCTGCGTGCTAGGAAAGATTTCGGAAGTACGAGAGGTTGCATGAGCCACCCAAGCATAGAAGGGGAACATGTAAGCTAGGCAAAGAAGGTGCTGCGAGCGTCGGAAGGCCGCCGTATTCATCGAATTGTGAATAAATAGATGCGCTGTCGTCCATGGTTCTCGTCTGTTGCTGACAAGCCGACTGTGGAACCTTCGCCGCAAATAGTTCCAAGTCCTCAGACGTCGGGGCGTCGAAGAAGGCGGAGACATCGCGCAGCTCTTCATTGATTCCAATGATAACATTTGGGTAGCGAGAAGAACAATCGGGGCGATTAGATGAGGCTAGAAGAACGTTCACACGAACACCTTTAGATCTGAGGGTCATGAGAACGTCCACGATGGTTCGAGCGTCCCATTGATTTTCCTTCCCGATGTTGATGGTTGTATGCAGCTCTCGTAGTGCTTCCAAGCGGCTCAAAGCTCCGAGTTGCAAATGAGTCCTATCTCGAACGTCGAGCCAACCAGGTAAGCCAGGGGTATATTTCTCTAGATCCTTTGTCATCGTAACGTATGTGATATTGTCTGGCGCGGCCTTCGCTGTATCTGCGCGGCCGGCGTAATAACTCCAAGGATCACAGTGATACCACCGGACTGTCAATTTCCGTACCAGTTTGTAGAGAATGACGAATGATTTATAGTGTTCATGTCCTTCGAACGCGGCTGAATACCAGGGGCTCACCGCGAACGTGTTGTGGCCGTAGAAAGCCTTTGCAGTCTCGTACGAGACATCCTTACCAACGACAGCAGCTGAGAGATAATGGCTGGGGTCTTGAGGCAGGTCACCAGCCAGGTGTTCGTTTGTGTCTTCGATGTCGCCCGCGTCGCTATATTCATCAGGGTACCCCTCGATGATTTGGATCGTCTCTTTTTGGACATGGATAGCCTTCCATAGCATTTCTCTGATCTCAGGTATGCTTCCAAGGTTTTTGTAGATCAAATCGAGATCTTGACGAACTTATTTCACGTAGGGACGATAATAGTCCGCTTCTTCCCTTGGTTGATGTTAGATTAGACCCACCGTGGGATAAGGTATTCTTACTGAGTTGTGACTTGCAGCTGATTCTCTAGCAGAATGCAGTCTTTGAGCAATTTTCTTTTGCGCTTGACGATACAGCCATATCGTGCAAATCGGTTAGCTAAGTCGGGCTATTCTTTGAATTGCTCGTACTTTGTCTCAGCGTTGATGCGAGTGTTTTCTTATCTTCATGGAAATGTGTCAGCAGAAAGTTTATGTCATCTTGACCACTCGCCTACGTTGTCCAGACGCATTTGTTATTCGGGGTAGGAAGACTCTTCATGGTTAACCCTCTTGTTCTCCGCCTCCTGGCTCGGAGACTCTTCGCGAGATCGTTTCATGATCGGACACCGAGATGACGGAGGTCTTGTTGAATATCAGTGTCTAAATTGTGTCTTATGCTGTGTTCATGAAGGAAACAAGGAGGAATTGTAAAAGGCAGGCGGTGACGCTGTAAAACGATATGATCCCACGTGACATGAGCCAGACAACAGTTGGTCATTGTGATACAGAGTTCCCTGACAACATTTCAGCAGAATGAAACCCCGGCCCTCTGTAAGAAGCTCGACATCAAGTAGTATTTAGAAAGGTTGTGCTAGGGTCACGAGCAGCGCTAATCCCTATTCGACACTTCATCGCTTTCCACCTCCACAAGGCCGATCCCACATTCCCGAAGTACCTTGGCGTGTCTGGCCCTGGTCCTATAAGTTCTGACGTTCGCCTCGTTGAGATCGCTTCGTCTTGCAGGCCGTCACATCATCACACCCTCTTCGATGAACAGCAAAGCAAAGATTGAAACCATTACGATTGAACCAAGTCACTAAAACTACACTTTCGATTCCTGCTTCCAGCACGGGCTTTATCAGCCTATTGTGCAATGCCAAACCATTTCAAGACTTCCGGGATATTCACTGGATGCGGGTGACCAGTTCCCGTCGTGGTGAACGCAACAACCTTCTTTCCATCGCCATAAATCTTCTTCACTGTCCCAGATTTTGGAGTGTTGGGAACAGAGCTGGTTGGAGTGTCGCTAATCCCGTTGATAGCCGTCCATTGCTTGACCTGCTCGTTCTGAAGCGCAATATTCACCACCGGGTCTCCAGTCTGATGCCAGATTTGGATTGGTGGATATTCACCTGTATATCCTCCTTTGATGGCTGACTTAACCTTCGCAGCCCATTCTGCACCGGTGTGCTTGTTTCCCCCTTTGACGCATGGGGAGCTATCGCTCATAGGACTTGCGCCCCTGGAACCTTGGAGACACGCATATGGAATTCCCGAGAACGAGGCCGCGCCTGCGAAGTAATCCGGATACGTTGCCATCATCACATTCGTCATCATTCCACCGGACGAGGAACCTAACACGAACATGCGCTTGCGGTCGATTTGGTGCTTCTCGATCGTGTAGTTCATCATTTTGATGATGCCGTCCGAATCTCCACCACCACCTCTTGTTAATGTTGCTTCCGTGTTCACGGCCCAGCAGTGGTTATCGTGAGTCGCCTGTGGGTAGATAACGGCGAACTTGTATTGGTTTGCCGCTGGCATGAAGTTTGCCGAGCTTGAATACATGGCCGCACTTCCCAAGCAAAAATGGATCTAAACGTTGTTAGGTTCGGTTCCTCTTCCTAAGATTGAGAAGAGTATTTACAGCAACTACTAGCGGTGAATTAGGTGGCAGACCTGGCGGCGCATAGTAAAACATGTCGAGGTTGGTTGGGTTTCCTCCAGCAGCCCAAGCTGATGCCGGGACTTTGGTCGTACTCTGACCTTGAACAGTGGCCGCCAGCCATATCGCCGACGTGTATAGGAGGTTCGAAAGACGCATGATGAAAGAGTGGAATGGAGAAAAGCTATTTCTACTACATTATGAGTATGACCTTCTCGACTGTTTTATACAATCAACCTTGAATTCGCTTTCATGGTCCACATTGAGGTTGCAAAGGTGTTCAGACAACACCCTACTTTACTGGTCGGAATCTCACAGCGGCTTCCTGTTTTCCAGCTTTACAGATTAATTGCAGTGGAACTCGGCATGGCGGCTCGTCTATTCTGGGGAATTATCGCGAAAGCCCTAGAACACGAACACCAACAACAGATCCAGGCACGGCACACTGACCGAATCATCACCTGACGTGAAGACAGCGGATGTTTAGGCCGGCAGATGCGAAGGAATAGATCGATCGCGGGTAAGTAATGCCGGTTGTCAACGGCAGTATTCTTATACTCATTATTTAATATTCTTACTCTTCACAATATGCGCGAAATTGTATGCCTATTGTGGAAGATTGTGCGAAGAATTCGATTGGGCGACGGCATCGTGTTTGAATTTGAATGGCGCGAATTTTAATGTAAAATTCCCGGGTAATGTGTCAGAATGGCTTCGACTGTGCACGCAGAAAATAGTTCTTGAATCTACGGCAGTTCCGATGACAAGCACCCGGGGCTCAGGTCCAACATCGGAACGATAGGATTGCCGATTTTTCACAATGTGTTTGACTAATGACAACTTTTTATAGCACCTCACTCGGTGCTCCCATCTTCACCACCCTACCTGCCTCCAACATCAACACCACGTCAACGTCCTCCACCGTGTCCAATCTGTGTGCCACAACAATAACAGTGTTATCTCTGAACTCCTCATCAATGACCTTCTTTATCACTCCCTCCGTAACAGCATCTAGATTACTGGTTGCCTCGTCCAGAACGAGAATGCACTTCCCTCCAGCTAAATCTTTCCGCAAAATAGCTCGAGCAAGAGCAAGAAGTTGTTGTTCACCATGCGACAAGGCGTCTGGAGCGACTTCCGCATCGATCCCACCACGTTCCTCCACCAAGGCGAGGAGATTAACGCGTTTGAGAGCGGAGGTGATGATAGCAGCGTCTAAGACACGGGAATCAGGTACGAGGTTGAAGCGGAATGTTCCTGGAAAAACGAGGGCGTCTTGAGGCAAACAAATTAGTCGGTCTCGAACGGTGTTTCGTGGAATTCTTGCAATATCGAGGCCGTCGATGGAGATGGTTCCGGAGGTGGGATCGATGAGCCGCATTAGAATTGTCAAGAGAGTGCTCTTTCCGCTTCCCGTTCGACCAACGACGGCGAATTTTTGGCCTCGCTTGATGGTGAAGGAGATATCCTGAAGAGCAGTGGATTCGCTGTAATGGGTTAGTGTCACTGCTGAGCGTGAGGAGGTTGTAAATGCAAAAAACGAACCCATAGACGACCGTTAGGTCAGAAACCTCGACATTTCCTTGAGGCCAATCTGGTCCAGGATCAACTGCGTCGTCCGCATCTGTCTCAGCAGCTGTCCCCTCGACAAATGATTTAGTGCGCGCAACACTCCCAAGAGAGGTTTCAGCCTCGGTCCAAGTCATGATCAGACTTTGTATTGTAGCATTGAAGGCCATAACGCTGGTCAACGCAACACCTAAAGAACCCGGATCGGACTGTCTGGGTAGTCGCAGAGCCAAAGCAATCAACGTTACTGCTAGGATTGCAACAAGTAGGTCTAGCACAAGCATAAGCCACCGCTGGATACAAAACAGCAAGTAATAGGGTCTCTGTGAATAGTCGAGGTGACGTATAGCTGTCTGGTCGAAGGTATCCTGCCAGCCAAACGCGCGGATCGTTGATACACCTTCTATAGTCTCAGTAAAATGTTTATAGAGAGGACTTTTTGATTCAAGGTCGAGGAGTCGGATCTGTCTAGAGGTGCGAAGATAAAAGCGTTGAATCCAATAGAGCGCGAAGACCGTAGGTGGAATTGTGGCTGCCATGTAATTACTGCCAATGGCGATGAGTGCGATTGACATGATGCAGGTCATAAGCTCTATGTATAGTCAGTAGTGATCAAGCAAAGACTGAGGCGTTGGCGCATACGAATAGCTACTTGAAAACACATGATGGGTAGTTGTTGATCAATAAGACTCATGTCTTGGCTAAAGCGATTCAACAAGACACTCGTATCAGTCGCGTCGAAAAATGGCATCGGTGCTCTCAGTGATGCATAGACAAGAACTTTGTGGAGGTAGATGGAAGATTTAGGAGCGATAACGAGGAGCATTTGACTGTACTGGTTAGCTCTCAATTAGAAGAGCAGGAAGTGAAATATTACGCAATCACTAGTCCCTGGGCCACAAATCCAACACCTGTGAGTAACGCGTAGATGCCGATAAATCTTCCTACGTTGGGAGCTGATGTTCCAGAGTTCATCTTCAGCCATATCCCTATCACTGTTAGCACAGAACAACATGAGCACAGGTCAGGTTCAACTTCGTACTTTGGAAGTTGAAAGAAAACACAGCTACGACAATCAGGGCGAAGACTGAAAGGATTAGGAAACTGCCAATTGATGCTCCGTAATAGACCCAGGTCGAGGTATCGCCAGCCTGTCTTGCCATATCATCGTTACCATTTTGGATATTTGCATCCTCAATGGTAACATCCGTTTCCGCTTTTTGTGTTATGAACGCAGTTGATTGGATCTCTGGTACCTCGAAGTCTTGGTCGTTAGCTAGCTCGTCATGCGAGCTAATCCATAATGTAGGCGGACCACTGTGTTTAAGAGAACCAGTGGCACTGAGGACGACGAGTTGATCCGAGAGATGAGCATAACGGGCTGTTGTAACAATTCAGCACTGTAGATACCAGAAATCAAGCGAACGTACTAGTATGAGTGACCAAAATGATGGTGCACTGACGAAGTTGGGCATGGCCGTTCTTGGAGAAGAGCTGATGGGCAACAATTCGTTGAGTTTTCCTATCCAAGCTACTGAGGAAGTCGTCTAGCACGAGAATAGAGCAACGTGAATAGAGCGCTCGAGCAAGAGCCTTCCAACAGATCAGCACAGTGACAGCACCAAGAGATGTCGGTGGACTCACAATTCTATGTTTTTGACCGCCGCTGAGGACAACCCCACGACTACCGACGATAGTTAGATCTTTCAAAGGCATCTGTACCAAATCTTTCTCTAGAGCACACATCTGAATCACAGAATGGTACCATTCCACATCAAGCGTCCCAGCTCCAATGATATTATCGCGAATAGAGCAATTTTGCAGCCACGGAGTTTGAGAGCAATATCCTATCACAGGTGTGTCGATTTTGATTTTCCCTGTCTCTGGTTCCCATTCGCCGAGGATAGCCCTGAGGAGGGTGGATTTTCCAGACCCTACAGGACCAATAATCATCGTTAATGTACCCCTTTTGGCCTCAAAATTCACGGCCTCATTGGTGGCTCTCGCATCGGCTGTCGACCCAAGCACCAGACCTGAGACTGAAAGAACGCACTCGGATGACTGAGTCGTTGATGGACACTCTTTCGAGTCATTCTCGAAGTCTGGCTCTGGTATATCTCGATCGCCTATTGTGTCAGGGAATATTCTTTGATCTTTGAGACTGCGATTAGCAAGAAAATCTTGAACCCTATGGTAACATCCCGTAGCGGCTGCAAGATTGAAAATGATGACCAACAGCATACCGAGCGGTGTCGTAAGGATCCCAACGATAGCTAAAGCAGTAAATGCTTGAGCTGTGGAAAGGAGAGGCGTGTGTTTGAGCTTGGCCTGGATCGAGAAGGCAGCGAAGACGACCAATGCATTGAGCATGCCCGGAGCGTTGGCTAGGCAAATTAGAAGTGAGATTTCAAGTCTGATGTTTGACTTACCAACGAGGTTATTCCAAGTAAGGATCACTCGATAGCTCTTGGCCAGATCCAGTTCTCGGACACGCTCATTATGCAAGAGGTCGATCATGCTATCGACAAGACCTGCAAGTTTTATAGATTTTATGGATCGCAAGGCGGTGGATGTGATGCCTACTCGTCTTTGGATAGCTTCAACCCACTTTCCCTGTCTACTGCCTGTTTTGCTGGATAGCCATAACTGTAGAGCAACACAGAAGACGGTAATAATGACAGGGGCTGTGGCTACTGGCCCAAGCTGCCTCCAAAGCAGCCAGATTCCAATGGAGACTTCGACCAGTCGAGCCCAAAACTCGACTACATTTTGCATACTGTACCATAAACGATCAATGTCTGTAGACATCAATGTAACAGCAGTCATCTGGTTGTAATTTGAACTTGATGACAGCGCTGCAGTGTAAATTACTGATGATGCTGCACCACGAAACATGGCTCCCATTCTGTAAAGCTTGCGATTGTAGTTCACCGTTGCTAGCTTTGCTCTTAGTCAGCTTGTACAAAGAATAATGGTGTCGATTACTAACTGCAATGCCAATGTAAATTAAAACAGCAGCCCCTATTAGCCCATTGGCATGATTGACGTCTTGCGTACTTGCAGGTCTTTCTAAATAATTGATAGTCGCTGTGAGGAGAAATGTCTGCGAGTAATTGAAACCGATCATTGCTGTTCGGGGGAGCACAAGCCCCAGCAATTGCCATCGGAAACAAGAGGTGGTGGCATACGCAAAGCTGAATGCGCCCTTCGATTGATCTTCCAAAAGCTTAGTACACATATTTCGTAAAGTCATACTCGTTACACACATTTAGTCCAAAATCTTGCCATCTGCTTCTGTAGACGTCTTGAAAAGAGTTTTTGATCGATTGGAGGCAGGTCTCCATACGAAAGGAGACTTCGATTTCCAGCCCGCAGGAGAGGATTGAGCCACCAGAAAGTGTCTCGTACAAAAGGCCCAGACACATCTTCGGGTCCCAAGCCATCGTCGTTCGGTATGAGATATGCTGTCTTTGGCCATGATTCTAGTACAAGGAGTATGAATTTGGCTCCTGCGCTTGCGGACATGATTCGAGCAATGGCCGGAGCATATTGGCGATCAAAGAGCGTTCGTAGCTGAACACCATCGACTACAATCGCTGCAACTAGGTAGATTGTGATTAGAGTAGATGGTCTGGTTGTCCGGCTCTGCTCAAAAATCGTGAGGATGACGATCGTGACGGCTCCGATGAGTTGGAGAACACTGCTCGCTACAGCGACGTTCGTGAATTGATCCCTGACCCATAGAGCGAGGATGGCAGTTTGCAGTGCAAAGCAAATGAGGGAGAATACCTATCAACGTTAAAACAGCTCATCGGTAAATTTATTTGACTTGTACAATTTTCGCGACAAAAATCGGATGCTGAACTGTTTTAATTGGTTTATGAAAGAGCTGCTTCACCCTGAAAGGGAACAGAAGTAGCAAAATAGCTGATATGCCGATACCGAAGATGCTCTGCTCGAAAGTAAGCGTGAAATCGAATTGCGAGCATTGGATTCCGGGCCCAAATTTTCGATCCAGGGCGGCGTTACAAATGTCAGCCATTGAGGTATAGAGATGACTTGCTACGATGATTAGGTCAGTGTGGTTACACGACGGCACAAACGTGCCAAAACATTGTCTTTATGCAAAAGTGAATAAATCTGCCGCCTGAAGTTCACACTTCACGATGGAGGGGAAAAGAGAAAAGAGGCGCAAAACTTGAGATTCCAATTATTAACGCGTCGAAGGATCGGCTCAGGACTGCACTGCTTTGGCCTTGCTTTGTTGCAGCCTGTTCAGATGAAGCACATTGGCGAGGAATTGGATCCTTCAAATGCATGCTCTGTTTGGAGCATGCAGAGATCTAATGCATGTAAGATGCTAGTTGCGGTAAAACGTCGCGAGAGCAGCCGGACATGTCGGAGCCTGGGAGTTAGAGTGAAGCGGTCAGGCATCAGTGATGAAAATTGCCTGTACATTATAGCATTCTCTTTCCGCAGGCGAGATACTGTTGTAGATAACCAATTTCTATTAAACGTAGGCTCTTGTGAGCACAGCAACGATAATTTTCCATTGAGATGCGGGCTAAACAGGACATGCTGAATTCAATAAAAAGGAAGATGGGGTTCTGGAAATTCATTAATGAACAATCGTCAGAAGCGACTCCAAATCGTTCTGTGATTTCTAAAGACTCACACGAATTGAAACTTCCTCTATGGCCGTATCTGCGCGATATAAGAGGTTGCTTGATGATGGTAAGAAGATGAAAGAAGATGATGGTTGACCACCGAAAATGAAAGAATGAAGAACTTCAAGTGTTTGCGGCCAAATTCGAATCATAAGCGGGTCTGTGGCTGTGCATCAACGTTGAAATTGCTAGCAAAATCCACCCCGCCAAATCGCTCGCTAGACAAAGATTTCTTTCAACATTCCCCTTGCGACCATACTACCCTCCTCTTCACACCAATCGCACCTGTAGCTGGGACGCTCGAGGCTGAGAGACCACTTGATAGTTCATATCAACATCAGTCTTGGACGCCGGTGTTATTCTTGGTCACCTAGCTTGGAGTCATACCATTTTGCCCGCAGAACACTCAGCGTCACACAATCCCAACACCCGTGACCCTGATCACTTTCGAATCAAATCCGGGTTCAGCTATATTCCTCTTCTTATTCACATACAAACTACGATACAAACACAAATCAAGAGCCACTCGTCAAAAAAAATCTCATTTCACTAGATGACCCCTCCCAATCGTCACTCAAGCCTAATTAGGAAATAACCATGGCGCCTGCTCTGCCCAAAGCCCATGCCCGACGAGCAAGGCTGCCAAGCTTACGAGGAACCCCTTCACCATCGCCCCGAGCCTCGCCAGCACCACAGTCTGCCACCGTTTCCGCACCAGCCCCTCGAAAAAAGAACATCAAGACGTGTACCGGCTGTACAGAAGCCGACATCCAAGAACATAATGGCCAGCTTGTTTGTATGAACTGCGGTACCGTTGCTTCAGACTCCGTCATCGTCAACGATGTTACTTTTGGAGAAGCCGCTTCTGGTGCTGCTCTTGTCCAAGGTACTACCATCCATGCCGGCGAACGCACGACGAGGCCGGTAGGAATTGGATTTAGGAGAGGTGGGATTACGAAAGAGGAGGCGCAGGCGAACGCGTTGAGAGCTGGGCAGGATGAGTTGAAGCGATTAGCAAATGCGTTGCACATCTCTAATGTCTTGGAGACAGCAACGCATATGTATACGCTTGCGAGAATGCACGCGTTTCAACGACCGATCAAAGAAAATGCTGCCGTTGCGCTGTACGTTGCTTGCAGGAAAACCAAAGGAAACACGACCATGCTCATCGATCTTGCTGAGCAGATTAAGATGAACGTGTTTGATTTGGGAGCGACTTACAAGAAGTTTGTTCAGGCTGTCAACTATGATGGCGAACTAGAGAACATTCCCTTGATCGAGATTGAGCCTGTCATTATGAAGTTCGCTCAACGACTGGAGTTTGGAGAGGCTACCCGACAGGTTGCCGCGGATGCTGCTTCGATTCTTGCTCGCATGGATCGCGACTGGATGGTCACTGGTCGTCAACCTATGGGTCTCGTTGGTGCATGTCTTCTTCTTGCAGCACGAATGAACAACTTCCGCCGAACCCTTCGAGAAGTCGTCTTCGTTGTGCGTGCCGGCGAAGTCACAATTCTCAAACGTCTTGAAGAGTTTCGAGCCACAGATGCAGGACGAATGCCAGTGCGAGACTTCAGAGAGCACTCACGGAATCTCAAGCGAGCCGCCGATCCACCCTCCTTCAACAAGGAAGCTAAAAAGCGCAAAGTCCTGCAGTTAGGTGACGACGAGCCCGAAAACGAAGATGGGGCATCGACGAGGGCCGAATCAGAAGTTCCCGTACCACCCGTCCACGCTCTTCGACGCGACGCAGACGGATTTCTCATTCCTGCCCTTCCTCGCGCTTCCTCGACGATCGACCCAAAGCTCCTAGGCACTGCCCAGGCTCGTGATCGCACAGCAACTGCCAGCGTTGAGCCCAGTGACACTGCTTCAGACGCAGGCACAGAAGACGGCGATGGGGATGCCGAAACCCCTCGTCGCAAACGCGGACGCCCACGAAAAGAGAGGCCAGAAACCCTCATTATCACGCCGGATGACCTCCGCGCTGAAAACGAACTCGAAACTGAAATCGCCTCAATTGTTGAGCGCCGCATCGCCGAAGAAGACAGTGAAGCCTTCCAAGTATCTTTCGCGCGCGCAAAGAAATTAGCAGAGATCGAAAAGGCAAAGCAAAGAAGAGCGAGTACATGGTCTCACTCAACCCTTCCCCAAGGCGAAGTCATTGAAGAAGATGAATTCGAAGATGACCCCGAAGTCGCGAACTGTCTCCTCGACGCCCGAGAAGTAGAAGTGAAAGAAACAATTTGGGTCACACATAACCACGACTGGCTCCGCGCCCAACAAGACAAACTCCTCCGCGAACAAATGGAAGAAGCAAAAGGCAACAGAAAGAAAATGGGACCACGCCGTAAAATGGGTCGGCGAGGCGATGGATCCGTTCTCGGCTCAACGCCTGTAACTAGTCCCGCTGAAGCTTCAGCTAGGATGTTGGAAAAAAGAGCTGGTCATCGGATGACTTTCTCCAAGAACCTGAATTATGACCGTCTCAAGGCTATTTACGGCCAGGATGAAGAGTCGTCATCCAGCGCTGGTTCACCAGCTTCATCAGTGTACAGTCGTGCCTCCTCACGATCCATCTCCGCTTCTCCAGCTCCCACTGCTTCCAGGACGACAAATAGCGCGAATAAAGGCCGTGTGGGACGCGCGAGGGCGAAACAAGATGCTGAGAAGGCTCAAGGACAACTTGCCACGCCTGCAACTACACAAGCCACGCAATCGACAGTGGCGGGGACTCAGAGTCAACCTATGCAAATTGAAGATGACGACGACGATGATTCTGATGCGGAGACTGTGGAGGAGGACGGAGATATTGGACAGGTTAGGGCGAGGATGCCGCAGTTTGGGGATGAGGATGAGGAGGTGGAGGATATTGATGATGATGTTGATGTTGATGATGAGTTGAGGCGGGTGGGTATTGAATTCTGAGTTGGGGAGTTTGAGATGTGACCTTTCTTGGAGGGAAGAGGCACTTTTGTCTGATAGGCATTTGTAGTTGGACTGCATGGATGGACTGGGCAACTGCAACAAGGAATGAACAGGGCATATCGAGGCGTTCTTGGGTTTTGGTTGCTACCAAAGCAGTATTGAGCTGATTGGGCTGAAAAGAGAACAAAATGGGTTGTTGCTAGTGAAGCCGAGAGACTGTCAGCAGAGGAAGAAAAGTCCCATAAGGGCCAATCAATAACATTAATCAATACAGTCAATCCATCAATCCATTCCGAGTCCGAGTCCATTAACACACACCCCCATCCATTCTTCCTTCCGAACCGCTCAAGCTTCCGAGTCGATACCATACTATTCATTCGCCCCTATAAAACTCTCAGACCGAAAAGAGGCCGCCGCCTATACAAATAAATTTCCGACCAGCGCCATGAATCCCAACCTCTCGATAAAGGATAAATACTACAAAATCAACTCATCCTTAGTGAACAAGGAAAGAGTCGTTTTTGAACCTCGACCAATCTTTTGTTAGGAGAGTCCTTAATGTTCGACAGCCTCTCGTTGTTGCATTGTTATAGCGAGACAGTGTTGTATTAGTCCTTTGTCCCTACAGAGCAGAATCGCGATCAGTCAAGTTGTGATGAAAATGTACAATGGTAGATAGTGTGACGATTTCCCCAGATTTTATCTATAAGCCACCCATACTCACGTCACCACCAGCAGAAGTTGTTGCTCCATTCCCATTCGTTGCGCCAGGGTTGAGATAGTTTGATTCGTGACTGAAGACCTCTGTGTTTTCGTCGACGAGCCATTGTAGATCTTCTGCTTCCGGGCGAAGGGTGCGAGCAACGCCGTTGCCGGGTTTTGGGTAGTGGGCTGGTGGGTCGGTGTCATAGCCATCGTAAGGCTCAGCTGTTGCATCAGCCTCCGCATCAATATCTAATGCTCCAGACGATGTCGCATCTGCTGTAGCAGCCGGAGCTCCGGTCGCTGTGCTACTCGATACTGGGAACAACGCGAGGTCGGGGTGAATGGATGATGCTTGGATCAGGAGGTCGAGTAGTCGTGATTGTGGAAGAGTTGAGAGACGTGTGCGTTTCTATTAAGTGTTAGATTGACATTAAGCAGACCATACGGCACGAAAGTCATGAAGAGGCGCGGAAGTTTTGAACACTTCCAGTCGTTTTCGAACCCATAGGCCAATAAAGGCATACGGGAATATCCAGGTGGCTTTGGATCTTGGGACTGGTTCAATGAATTCAAATATCCCGCGCCTCCATTCCATAGGATTATTATCACTTACCTCTTCAGCACTGAGACCATCGCCTGGCACAAGGCCTTCCGCGTTTGGCACTGTCGCATCCTCCTTGCTCTTCACACAGGTCGAACAGAACCACTCCTTGTCAGGGATATCCACCACATCAGCCTCAATTGGTGGATCATGACAATATTGATGATATGGCGTGCCACATCCATCACAGAAGACAATTTGATTCGACGATGGACTTGTGCCGCGATTGCACATTTTGCACACTGCCGCCTCGATATTCCGCCTATAGGGACGACGCTTCTTGCCTTCAGGTTTCGCTTCGGGTATAACTGGGACATACTGTGTAGGCTTATTGACAGATCGTCCGGACTTGGTCTTGGATGGCAGAGGCGTGTATGATTCCGAGACGTCAGAGTCGATATCGTCGTCGCCCTGATCAGACTTGAAATCAGTCTCTGGCTCAGGAGTGGAATGCACCTACGGCCGCTCAGAACAAATCAAACATGAAGAATACGCGTAATCAAGGGAGGGAGGTTCCAAGAGAAAGGGAAAGAATTTGCTTACATCGCTGAGCTCTGCACTCTCGGAGCGTTTCCGCTTTCCTCCTCGTCCACCTCCTCGGCCACGACCTCGAGGTCTGCCAACTTTACCACGTCCGCGTTCAGATGCTGGTGTTGATGTAGAACCTGGTGTGCTTCCATCTCCTCCAGCTGGGGAGCGCGCAGCTCCCGCGCCTCTACCGCGACCCCGTCCTCCTCGACCGCGCTTCGGAGTACTGCCTGAAGCTGGCACGGGTAGTTGATCGCTCGTTACCATGTTCTTCCTCAGCTGTTCGCGGGCAGCTTCGTAGCTCGCTGTGCCGGCAGAGTGTGCGGCGATGTTGGCTTTTGCGCGGGCGAGAATTGCCGCCGTCTGGGCCGAAAACCCGGGACCTTGTTGCGCCTGGGGAGTGGGTATGAAGCTGGGAGGTGTCGCTTGGACGGGTTCTGGGTGGAATTGTTGGTGGAAGAAGCTGGTCGTGTCTGGATTGGATGCGCCGATTGCGAAAGATGGGTCGAGAGGGGCATTGGCGTCGCCAGACGGTGGTATAGACATTGTTGGTTGTTCGCTGCTTAGGCGACTACTTTCGCATGCCGTGGTGGGTGTATTGTATTGTTTTGTTGGTATTGGATGTTTGTGTATAGAAAGAGCTTTGGTGTTTAGAGATGGCTGGATTCAAAAGTCAGTCCGAACGCCTACACTTTTCCCGATTGGATCGCCGGGAAGCTCCATTGTGACATACACCAATTTATATCTCCGATATCAGACAATTATATAGATGAAGGCCATGTAAAGATATACTCCAATTGATCACGCCCTATGTTCTTCAAGTTCCTCTCAAAGGTCGACGACTTCGAACCAAAATCACCCTTACAACTTCTCGTCAGAGCACCTCTCCGCTATCCATTACGCCTTCTATGGCGTCTCTCCAACCTCCTCCGATCATCTCCAGCACCCAAAACACCTCCCATCCGAATCGTATGCATATCAGACACCCACACAAATACTTATGACATTCCATCCGGCGATGTGCTCATCCACGCCGGCGACCTCACAAACGCCGGCAACATATCAGAACTCCAATCCCAAATAGACTGGCTAGCCTCCCTGCCTCATAAACACAAAATCTCCATCGCCGGAAACCATGATACATGGCTAGATCCGCGAAGTCGCTCCACCCTGCCCGAGGCAGATCAGAATGGCTCACTGGACTGGAAAGACATACATTATCTACAACACTGTAGCCTGACACTTTCGTTCCCTCCGGCTCGAGGCTATGGCACGACAGAAGCGAGGAAGTTGAAGGTGTATGGCGCGCCGCAGATTCCGGCTTGTGGGGGGCCTGAGTTCGCTTTTCAGTATAAACGAGGTCAGGATGCTTGGAGGGAGACTGTTCCTGAGGATACGGATATCCTTATTACGCATACGCCGCCGAAGTATCATCGGGACTTGATGATTCCGTCTATGGGATGTGAACACCTACTGGACGAAGTGTGGCGGGTGAAGCCTATGTTGCATGTCTTTGCACATGTTCATGGTGGAGCTGGACACGAGGTGGTTTGGTGGGATGAAGCTCAGAAGGTGTATGAGACGGAGGAAGCGAGGACGAGGAAGAGCTTTGTTGGTGAGGTTCTGGATTTCAGGACCTGGGTTGCCATTATCAAAGTCATGTTCTACGGCGCGAGTGGTCTGCTATGGAACAGGATCTGGGGAGGCGAACAGAAAAGTACTATTATGGTTAATGCTGCACTGATGGTGAATAATACTGGGCATCTAGGAAACAGTGTTCAGATTGTAGATACATAAATAATCACCAGGAATTATCGACACCTGCAAATCGTCCTAGCATCTTCATCTTGACTGCTCTCGTACCCCTCTACCAGCTTCTTTTCTCTCAACTTTTCGAATCATCCAGCTCACGCGATAATTGGGCATGATGGAAAATACATTTACGCCCCGAATAATTATTTTTGATTCACTATCGACGCCGTTGTGAGGGCTTCGCCATTGCATCTTCATCCGCGAGTTGTTTCACTCCTCCCTATGTAGAAGATTTCATGGGCTTGAATTCCCGTAGAAAAAAACCTTTCCCTTCATACAACATGATCGCCAGTAACAGTGAATAAGAAACTGCCGCTTCCAGGTTCACTAACAACAACAGCCTCCCTCAACTTCTCAGCCGAGATATCGGGCCACTTCTTTCGATAATAATTTGTTTCCCAACTCTCCTTGATAGCATCCACCTTATCTTTCGGCACGAGATGAACGCTGCAGCCTCCCCAACCTGCTCCTGTTAGCCTGCTCCCATATGAACCAGCCGCACGCGCAAGAGTGCAGAGCTCATCAATTTCGGGACAACTGCAGTCGAAGACGTCACGACAGGAGTCTTGAGTTTCATTCATGAGAGCGCCTAGACTTTTGAGAAGCGCTTCACTACCGCCGTTGCTTTCTGAGGGCGGTGAGGCGAGCAGCGCTTTGAACTTGTGTACGCGCATGGCCTCGCTGAAGACGTGTAGTGCCCGTTGCCGAAGCATAAATCTCTCTGCTCGGACAGGAAACTTGGACGTGAATCTTTTGTTGATCTCGTCCACGGAAACCCCTAGAATAGCCGAAATTTCTTCTCGGGTGTAGCCTTCTTCTTGGTGCAAGTAGTCTTCTACGAGCTGTGACATCTTTTGCAATTGCACTTCTAGCTCTTCGGGAGATGCTTGGCTGTTATCTTTGACGCCCTCGTACTGCTCGAAATAGATATCCTGGAAGCTACGCAGACTGACTCCTAGGGAGGAGGTGTCTTGAGGAAGATCTCCCAATTTGAAGATTTTGGCGAGTAACGTAGCTGCCAGACTGCATTCCACAACTCGAAGGTTGTAATGGATTGGCCCAGAAGTGTGTTTATCGGCGGCAACAAAACTTTGCGCCACCACGAATGTCATTTCTGGTTTCGTCTCGGGAAAAGCTACAGGTGTTGCTTTCAATTCGGGCTTGAACGAAACGTAGAGCGCACTGCCCCGCTGTCCAAAGACTGAAGCCGATTGATCCATCCTGCATACGGGTTAGCTGGCTTCTCGTTATCTCGGAAGGAATGCCGCTTGCCCTCCAGAGTTGACACCAACAGCTCGTTCTGATACAACAGCTAGCTCTACGAGTGCTTTCTTGTCAACAACCTTTTCTCCGCTCGCCTTGAGCACAGCAAGTGCACTTGCACAGACAAAGGCCGCGCTACTTGAGAGACCGCCTCCACTGGGTACCGTTCCATTGACGAGGATACTCAAACTCAAAGGTTCATATTTGCCCTTAGTTTTCCGCAGAAGTCGAGCTGCAGCATTGAGACCAGCCTTGAAATAATTGCTCCATTCAAGAGATGTAGCGTCTATGTTGACGTCGCCTTCTGTCGGAACTTCGAATTCTCGGGCGTGAAATTTCTCGCTATCGATATTCGCGATGCGAACTTTTGGCGTTCCAGAGGTCGGTTGGACAGCTACAGCAAGAAGAATGTCGACTGTGCAGGCCATTGGTAGAACCTCGTAGAGCGAATAATCGATGTGCTATTTGAGGTTATTCCTGGCTCTTTCACACTTTGACTTTTTCGAACGCGCTGGACTTGTATTCTTTTGACGCTTACCTCTCCGATAATATTTACTCTTCCAGGGCTTCGTGACACGAAATCAGCTTGTTGTCCGTATTCGGCCTTGAATTTGGAGAGCAATTGTTCCCATCTTTTTGTTTGATCAGGAAGAGCACTCTCAGGATAAATGTCCTTCAATGACGTTGCTGTTGGCACTTCCATTTTCAATATCTGTTTGATGTTTTGTTGTTCAGAAGGTTGATCACACGACAAGTTGGAAGCTTTAAAGTAGCACCAAAAGTGGAGAGGACTCGAAGCCCACATCACGTGTCGTTTTCAGCAGATTAGTTGAGTCTCACTGGCAATCGTACTGAATAGAGAAAAAAGAATAATGGTTAATTATTCAGGAGATACTAGATTTATAGCAGATAGGTGGTCTTGCGAGATCGTTCCCGAACCACTGCAGGGCGCATGTTATACAATTCGCCAATGTAGTTTCAGCCTCGCAAAAACAATAATGATCAGGTTCAGAGGCGAGAATTTAACGTTTAGTCTCTCCCAAATTGACTTGCAATTAAAGAAGGAAAATGAGACTTTACCATAATACACATGTGTAAGACACTTCAACATGAATCTCAACCACTGTGGGCGCAAAGTAATTGATTTTGTTGTCTGCTCACTCAAAATTCAAACCTATGGGCGGTTGTTCGGTGAGCTTCCGGCGTGAGCCTCAAGTTTGATATCTAATCCAGTGAGATCTGCGCGCTGGGTATAGCTTTTGCATCTAGACTCGCTCATTTCATTTCTGTCTGCGAGGTAGCAGATGCTGTTCACGTAGCCAAAGAAGGCGATCTCAACAACCTTTGCCAGCAGAAGCTGCACATACAATCTGGACTCCACATCCAACTTGAACTGTAGCACAGTCTCCGCGGGAAACGGTATGCAAAAATTGCCAGAAATCGAATTGCCCACTATGTGCAAAAGACTAACACTGATCGTCAATGAACCGTACCAAGCCGATATCGATATCATGACGTCGTCGTACAAAATAAACAACGCAGTTACAGAACCTCCCGCCTGTTGCCGGAAGAACTTCAAGTCTGACAAGGCTGCCGAAACCCGCAGTACTTGCTGTAGCGGACTGTCAGGGGTTAGAGGGGATATTGCAGCATCTCATTGGGATGAAAGCCGACTACAATCTTGACTAGTACTCGTCGGGAGCTATATTTCCTCGTGCGCTTCTTCAACTACCCCACTTGCGGCCAAAATGTCGATTCGATCGATTCTATCGGAATGACGTCGGCTGCTATTCTCTTCGCCTTTGCTTCGAGAGACTATCTACTCTCTAGAAACAGAGATTTGTTCAGCTTCAAGTCGGTTCCTAGTATTGATTATGCTGCCATCACTGCGGAACAGCATCGCCATACTGTCCGCGTCTTTTCGCAACAACCAAAGTGAAGACATGGTCCCAGTAACCGGGAAGCTATCATGTGCAAATGGACAGGATTGAGAGCACCGAAGAAACACGATGACATGAGAACCGTGTGGTAGGCTCGAGATATCATTTGAGAGGAAGACTTTACCCCTACTGCTGTGACTCTGAACTAAAATGATTGGCCTGCTGTGTTCACATAACGATTTCAGACCGGTGGAAAAAATAGCTATACCTGCCACCAAAGAGTCACGATCGCGATCGCTGCCTGTTCTGCCTAAAATATCGGAAGGACCATGGCCTCGAATTAGAAATCCAGAGTCTGTTTGTGATGAAGTGTGACAATGTCGTGTGCGGCTAGAAATGGGTTTTTGCGGGCCAGCTGATTTTGCGTAGCATGTCTGGATTCCTAAAGCGTCCGCCGGTGAGGTCTTTGTAAGGGTGTGAGGAATATCGTGATGGTGTTTTGATGAAAGTGACGAGGAACGAATTCATGTTGTTGAAGAGAGGCGGTGAGGCTAGTACTCTAGTGCTCAGCCCCCTAATTTACAAGATCTCCAATCGCCATATCCAAGAAGTGGCGTAGTTGCATTTGCAGGGCTGTCACCCGCATGGAATGCATGGAGAAGCACACCATCAGCCAATACCGGAGGTAGGAAAGTTCGCCTACATCCGCTAGAGCTGTGAACTATAGTTGTTGTGGCGAGTACGGAGTGCGCGTTGGAAATCTTTAGGCAGGCAGAATGCATTCGTCGTCAGAACTACTTAACCTCCACCCATCTTCCTTGCTGAAAATGCGCTCTGATCCTTTTCGATCTTTTCCCTCACCGCGCCTCCAATCTACCTAGCATGAATTGCCGCGCCTCGAAGGATCGTTCATAGACAGAGTGGTGGACTTGGCCGAGAGTGACCATCAGGGCCTTTGCAAGTTCAACCCTTTAAACAGCTGATCGATTGCTGCGGGCAGTGACAACCTGAACTCAGGCAACAGAGGGATTTTGCTGCAGGAGCTGAGGTTGAGGAGGATTGGAGTCAAACACCGCCGCTGTTTGCCATCTTCCAGCTATTAAGCACCTTCTCTATATCTACCCTCCTCATCAGTACTCAAATTCACTCTTGACTATCTTCTATTCAACACCACGAAAATCCCCTCACTTGATCATCCCTAAATTGCTTCCTCAACATGGCCGGACCTCCAACAACGGAGACGACGCCAATAACTCTCTACTTTCTCGACTACGCTTATCCTCTCTTCATTGTGGCAAGCTTCACCATCGCAAACCTCGTCAATGCCTTCTCGCTCAAATCGCAAAAGGAACCTACTAAGAAGGCACGGGGCCGAACTGTAGCGCTCTGTTTGAGTCTGGCAGTCGTCTTCTCATACATATTACAAGCAATTCTCTACCTCGTTCACGCTCTCCTGCAAAAAGGATGGTGGGCCGACCAGCACCTGATCCTCAACGTTCTCGTCTGTATCCTTATCTGGGGGAGCCTATTCGTTTTGCTACTTGGGTCTGATTCGCCAACGTGGATCGCCTTTGCCGGGGCCTGGTCCGGTGGACTAGTCTTCGAGATCGCCATTGCCGCACTATTCCTCGCCATCGATTCACCCGCCTCTCCCTATGATTTGACAAGAACGGCGTTGCAAGGTGTACGAATTGCGTGTTTTCTTGCCCTGATTGTCCATGCCTTCGTACTGCTGAGATCACACAAGCAGACAGGGTCAGACGAAGAATGCCAACCACTCATGGGTGGGGACGTCAATGGCTCGGCGTCCAAGGCTGTCACTGCGTATGGAGCAACACCTACAGGATTGGATGGCGCAGCGGAAGAGGAGGAGCAGGAGGACGAGGATGATAAGGAAATCAAAGAGCAGCAACGAAAGCGTCTCGAAGAACAGGGTTGGATTGGTTATCTGAAAGAGTTCTCGGTGTTCGTTCCTTACGTCTGGCCTTCTGGCAATTGGAAGATTCAGTTCTGTCTGGCTCTCTGCTTCTTGGACATGATATCCGACCGTTTCCTCAACGTTCTCATACCGAGACAGGTTGGAATCATCGTGGACAAGCTGACCTCGGGACAGGCAAGAGGTATCATGCCATGGAGAGAACTCTTACTGTGGATCTTCTTCAAGTGGTTTGGCAGCTCTGCAGGTTTCGGTTTGGTGCAAAGTATTTCTCTCGTCAAAGTTCAACAGTACTCATACGCCCGACTGAAGACCTTGGCCTTCGAACACGTCATGGGTCTATCAATGGATTTCCACAGCAACAAGGATTCGGGAGAAGTCCTTAAATCCGTCGAGCAAGCCGAATCTCTCAACGACCTTCTCGAATTGGTTTGCTTTCAAGTCGGCCCAGTCTTCATCGACATGATTGTGGCACTTGGCTATATCACCCACTTATTTGACGCGTACATCGCATTTGTTGTTGTCGTAGTTGGCGTAGTCTACACCTGGATGGGGATCACGCTTACAGCAAGAATCCGAGAGAAGCGTCGTTTGTACGTTGAAAAAGACCGCTACGAGAACCGTACCCTTTACGAATCAGTCGCCAATTGGCAGTCCGTCTCGTACTTCAACCGCGTTCCTCACGAGCAAGTCAGATACAAGGGCACAGTAGCAAGTGCGGTTGCGGCACAACTGTCCTATCTATTCACCTTCTGGGTCGGCTATGCCGCTCAATCGCTTGTCATGACCCTCGGCCTGTTAACTGCTTCATTCCTCGCCATTTATCAGATCAGTTCAGGTCAAAAGCCGGTTGGTAATTTCGTCACCATGGTCATGTACTGGAGTACTATGATGCAACCTCTGAGCTCACTCGCTTTTTCATGGAGGAGGATATCTTCCACGCTCGTGGACGCTGAACGCTTGTTGCAACTCATTCAATCTAAGCCTTCCGTACAGAATCGTCCCGAGGCCAAAGACCTGGAGGTTTCCGCTGGTCAGGTCGAATTTAAGGACGTGGATTTCTCTTACGATAGTCGAAAGCAAACCATCAAAGGACTCACATTCACCGCCGAACCAGGTCAAACCATTGCCTTTGTGGGAGAGACTGGTGGAGGAAAATCAACCACCTTAAAGCTGCTCTTCCGCTTCTACGATGTCACGAGTGGAAGCATTTGTATCGATGGACAAGATATTCGCGACGTCACTCTGGACAGCCTGAGAGAAGTCATCGGGATTGTTCCACAAGACCCCGCGCTTTTCAACCAAACGGTCATGGAGAATGTGCGATATGCGCGACTCGACGCAACGAATGAAGAGATTATCAATGCTTGCAAGGCAGCTGCTGTGCACGACAAGATCATGACCTTTCCCGATGGCTACAAGTCCAAAGTCGGCGAAAGAGGGGTCAAACTTTCTGGCGGTGAACTTCAACGGATTGCCATTGCCCGCATCTTCCTCAAGAACCCGCAGATCGTTTTGCTTGACGAGGCAACATCTGCTGTGGACTCGTCAATTGAATCTCAAATCCAAGCTGCATTCAAGAAGCTCAGCAAAGGAAGAACTACCTTTGTCATCGCACATCGACTCTCTACTATCATGGAAGCCGACATGATCATCGTCATCGACCAAGGCAAGATTCTCGAAAAAGGAACACATGACGAATTGCTCCAGAACCATGGCGGAAAGTACTCCGAGCTGTGGACCAAACAAACTGCTGGAAAAAGCTCTGATAGGTATGCTCATTACTTTTCCGCAATCATGTAGAAGCGCGGTATACTTGACCATGCTCAGTCCTATTTCAAGCAATCGGCCCTCTTGGTGTGCGCAGGAATTTTGACTGGATATTTTGTGCTAATTAGCATGTTCCCTTAGTTCAAAAGCCAGCTCCGTAACTGCTGCCCATCTCGAGGAAGATCTCCTCCTTCCAGAACTGAGTCTTCTCGACCAAGTGGACGGAGCATGTGAGAGCATGCCCTTTCAGTCCCAATCAGAGGCTGGTTGCTTTGGCAGGAAGTCCAGGCCGAACAAACAGCACGGCGGTGAGGGCAGCTCTAGCGGTAGCTTCAGTGAAGGTTCCGACATGGATGGCCCTATTCGAATGATATCCGCGAAGCCAACTTACACCTCTGAGACTACTCTGCCACCAGTCGACACCACAGCCCCACGAAGCCAAGTCACCCTCACTTTCGAGCCGGCCACACCACAAAGCGCTGGCACTGATAGCGCTACCGTTCCTCCAGTAGAAAGCCAAATGCAGCATCGACGAGGCTCTGGATTTCCAATCCAGGTGCCAGCCGTTGAGACTGAAGAGGAGTCGCCCGACAACTCATTCGAAAGCACAAGAGCGGTGCGCCGGCCGACAGATCCATCAACATTGGGCGGCTCTTTCGAGAGTGCTAAAGCAATACGTCCTCCAACAGAACCGTCAATTACAGACGCATCGTCTCAATCTTCTCAAGGTCCGGGTGAGGCGGGTGTTTCTCGTTATCAGACTGCGATGGATTGATGTTTTTTCTTCTAAAATCTCTTTATACCCCAAAGACTTGGGCGGATATTGTATTTCAAAGGCTCACAGCATTGCGAACGGAGTTCTTTTAGACGGCGTTGGGTCATGGGATGGAATGAATTGGTCGCGTAGAATCATGATAGAAAAATGAACAGCTCAATTAAGGCGATCCATCCTCGTCGAAGCCCTGACAGCGTGAATTTATGAGTGTACAGATGTCTACCCTGAAGCGGCAAAAATGGTGAGATTGATGGCTTGAGCAAGAATGATTCTCAGTAGCTTGCATACACTTCTTTTAACTTTTGAGAGCCTAAATGCTTTTCGATTATTGGGACGATCTTGGACAAGCTTTTCGTGCTTAAAATATCCGCATCCAGTTTATGCCAATTGCACGAAGACCTTCACTCTCCCGTCACTACTCCACCCGTTGTAGGGTGCAAAATCGTTAAAGGGCTTGATTTATGAACAAGAGATAATATACACTACTCAAACACACCTCATTTCAGTCCTTTCTTCCACCTCCACTCAACCCCTTCCCTGACCCTCGAGATCTCATTGACCGCCTCCTCTCCACGATATCCAAGTCCATTCAGCATCTGCACAACCCACTCCAGCATCTCTGGTAACGGCAACCGGCCTCTGGCCTCATCTTCCAGCACGCGTTTGAGGATGATTCTTACCGTTGTCAAATTAGGCATGACCCTGCCATAGAACCTCAACCTATTGCTTGAGGCACGCGGTAGCTCCATCTCGACACTCCATTTGTTGGACAAGTAGCCACGATCGCTACTTGGCTGGACAGGTGACATCTTTTCGATGCCGCCAGGTAGTCGTGCCTCGGCTGGTAAATGGTCTACATCGACGCACCATTGTTCGCATAAGTGTCGGCCAATTTGCGTGCCGTACCCATCAACAGCTCCTTGAAGAATAATGTTGAAATGGGAAGTGTCAAGGGCTAAAGCTTGGTTGCCCGTCCGCCGGAAGAGCGGCAGACAGAAACTGATCCATGATGGATTGACGCTTGCTAGGATTCCAAGGGTAGCATGGATCATCGCCCAAGCGTTGACCACCTCAGGACCACCGTCCTTCAGAAGGTCGACTTTGCCGTTGGGCCTGCCATAGCCCCCATTCAGCAGTGTCTTGAAGATGTCTGATGCCTTGGTGAAGTTGTCCGAACTAGTCAGAACTTCCGTCGTGGTATTGGACTTGCCTCTGATGCGTAGAAGTTCGCTGGCGAGGTAACAGGCAAGGGTAGGATGCCATTTAGTGTACACGAGCTGCTGAGATGTCGCAGTACTTCCTTGAACGGCCGTTGACAGCACAGAGTGCACCGAATCCCATCGATGACGGGTTATTTGACTGGCGAGCAAAGCGGTGAGAATCGGCTGAGGAATGACAGCCACGCGGGACTTGGTCAACGAGCTTTGAAGACTGACGATTTTCTCAAGCATGAGTTTGTTATTCGCAGCAGTGGCGTAACGTATCAAAGCTGGGGCCAGGGCTGGCTCAAGGTGAAATGATTCGGGTATAATCGGGCCAGCTGGATCGTCCGTTTGGAGCAATTGGATTGCAGAACTCGAGATTCCAGCCTCTGTGAAGAGGTCTAGTAGGCCACCGAGGACGTCAACTGGAATTTGAGGGAAGAAAGCAGGGTAGTCGACAGAGAAGAAACCTGTCCCTTTGGGGGATGAGACATCACTATCGCGCTTCTCCTTCAGCTCTTGAAAGAAATGCTCAATAGATCGTCTTTGATTTCGGTCGGTGTACTCCTGCAAAGCGCGTAAACCCGCCAGTGCGCCTTCCACGCCACCATGGTTTGCGTAAGCTTGAAGAATTCTGTGAAATGCGCCCAATGTGGAAGCCGAGGCCTCAAAGAAGTACGGAGGAGAAACCTTCCGATCGCTTTTCTCAAGTGGAACATTCGATTCCACTTCGACCCCGTACGGCTGTACCAGCTTCAAGATTTCCAGCGTCAAGGCTGGGTCCCGCTCAATGAGGACGCCATTCGATTCTACAAGCCTCTGAGCAATAGCTTCCCATGTGGCATAACCAAGGCCAAGGTTTTGCTGGTCTAATAGCCCTTTGAGGCCCTTTAGATGCGAAATGACATCTTTAGCAGAGATACCGCGTTCTCCAACACTATTGTAGATGGCACTTGCCAGAGCGTCAACATATGCAGCCACGGACTCGCTACTGATAGTCCGCGCTACGTTTGAATGGTCATTGGGGCTGTGGTGAATCTGAGGGCCCGCTCCTTCCAGTACATCCATGAGGTCTTTCCAGGTGAAGGTATCACTTGATCGCGTGTCAAGTTGAGCTGCCTGCAAAGCTTGCGTCCAACACACAAGAGACCAAGCATTGCTTCCGGTGTAGCTTTGCATCAATCCTAGCACAGCTGCCCCGTCTGCAACCCAACCTCCGTGTAGACATGACCACAAAACAAGTTCCAGCCAAACCTCGAGACTGAGGGCCTCCACCTGTGAATTGTAACGAGTTCCGGGAACTTGAGGGCGGAAAAATGACTCTCGGGATGGCTTCGTGCTGTTGGAAGCCGCTGAAGAGGAAGTTTGGTGGGCGTTCCAGGCCGCCTCAGACAATGCCGTCATTATTCTCGATGAGAACATGTGGAGGATAGGAGGTTGTTGGAGAACAAATGACTGGTCTGGCACATGCTTGTACACGGCGTCAGGAACTATGTCACCATGGTGTAGGTGTGCCATCATGGTCAGCACATGAGACATTATCATGCGCGATTCGTCTGCAGGCTTTGCGGACGCTTCCAAGATCAAGTTTCCGATGGTCCTCCATATCCGTCCAATACCACCATGTTGTAGGCGTCTATCAGGAGTGCGAGGATCAGCGGAATATTGAGTGCTCCGTGTCAGGCTGGTCGATGTATTCTGGGCGGGGAGGAAAGACGGGTCAATGAAAGGCTTCTGCGTGAGCCAGTTCAGGGAAGTGTGACTAGGCCATTGTATGCCAGTTGCTTGAATATCGTCGGCAAGTGTAGTAAGTTGTCGATGTCCTTGAGCCACCTCTTTGACTACCCACGTAACCACGTCCCAGCGGTTCTGCGTGAGTCCCAAATGCGAAAGTATGTCGAAGCCTTCCAATTTCTGAGTCGCCATCAGTATGTGAAGCAGCCCTCTCCGCACATACGAAGCATCCTTCGCTGTTCCTATTTCTACCTCGACAAATCCTGGGCTTCGAAGGCTTGTGGGTAGGAAGTGTTCAAGTCTGCGTAGCCAGGCTGGCCCTCGATCCAGGCCGTCAGTTGGGTAGGCTTGGAGGATAGAGCGCAGGGATGGGCCATTTCCTTCTTCCCCCTGGAGGTCTGCGAATCGAAGGGACGGTGGGTGTTCCCATGCAGAGGTGGTGGTTGAAGAGCATCTTTGGCCGAGTGCTACCTTCGAAGGGGACAATCGTCGTCTGCAATGGCGAATTGGATCAGCTGGCCAGCGGGCTGCTCGCAGGAGGAAGAGGCGAGCAGTTTTATGCATGTATTCATCGTTGAGTCCCTTTGATGAGCATCCCGTGTCCTCTACAGCATCAATTGAGAAATGTCGCCGTGTTCCAGAAAATCTATGATGCCGAAACCAGGGAGCCAATGACTCGCTGACAGGACAGGCTCTCTCCCAAACGCGACCGTACAACGTCCATCAACTCATCTCCCAGTCCATATCGTTCTCACACCACAAATCATCAATCACTGAAGAAACAGAACTCGTAGTCAAAAGGTGCAGCCACTGTTTCACTCCAATCTTTGAATTATCCCAGCTCAAACGCCCTCACGCCTTCTGTTGCCCGAAAATGAAAGGCTACCGCATCGAGCTCTCTCCAAACAAGAGGGCAGGATGTCAGAATAAAGATTGCAAAGATGCGAAGATCAAGATCCAGGCTGGCGAGCTGCGTTTTGGCGTTCTGGTCGAAATTAAAGAGCATACAAGCATGCAATACCGTCACTGGTAAGCAGAACAGCCTTGCTGTGTCGGCGTCGGCCATTACTCTAACCTAGTCCAGGGGTTGTGTCACACCAAAAGTCATCGCCAACGTCAATGACTATGTTGAAGGTGACTTGGATTTGTTGGAAGGCTACGAAGACCTGCCTGATGACCTACAAGTAAAGGTCAAGCGCGCTCTTGATCAAGGTCATGTTGACGACGAAGATTGGAAGGGTGTAAGTTTAAATTTATTCCCAATTTTGATCTCTCCACTTTTCTATTCATCTCCTGGCTGTCACTGACATCCATCTAGGATCCGGACTACAACCGTGTCGGAAAGACTGGAACGAGACCTCGCAAACGCAAAGCCAAGGAGCCAGAGGAGGGTGAAGAGGTACCGCGCAAACCCAATCATCAAATTCTTTCCAACACTAATTCATTGCTCAGGATGAAGAGGAGGCTAAATCGCCAGCCAAGAAGCCTGCTGCAAAGAAACGGAAGGCCAAGACTGTCGACGATGAAGAGCCAGAGGCTGCATCTCCACCGCCAAAGAAGCAGCGCGGCAAACCAAAGAAGGTGCCAGGCGCCGATGCTGAAGACAGCGGAGCCGAAGTTCCAGTCGCTGCGCCGAAGAAGAAGCGTGGCAAGGCCAAGTCAGAAGCTACTGTCAAAGACGAAGGCAGTGAAGCCGAAGTCGCCGCTGAGGCACCAGCACCAAAGAAGCGTGGCCGGAAGCCAAAGTCACCGGCTGTAGTCAAGGACGAAGACATCGACATTGAAGCCGAACCGGAGGTTCCCGCAGCAAAGGAGAAGAGGTCCAGAAAGGCTCCAGCCAAGAGGAAGGCGAAGAAGGATCCTTCTCCCGTCCCAGAGACCGAAGACGTAGAGGAACCAATGACTGACGCACAGCCCGAGCCAACTTCTGAAACCGCAGTCGAGGAAGCTGGCACTGATGAGGTCGCTGCCAAAGAGTCTGAGCCCGAAATTCCGAAGCCAAAGGCGAAGGCCGGCAGCAAGAAGGGCGGCAAGAACAAGAAGAAGGATTGAGTCTACCTGCATCCTTCTCTGTCGCTCTCATTCAAATCCACGACATGACACCGAGACTCAAGCGACATCTTTTCACTCTATCAAATAAGCTTCATTATCATCTGGACGGTCTCATTGCGCATTGCTTGAAAGAAAGACTGTCAATTATGATATCATCGTTCAGTCGGAAAACATAAGGTTAATGTGGAGGGTGTTTGTCATTGCTTCCTTGAGCGGGTTTCTCTTTCTGTCGGACTACGGCTCTGTGTCCACGGTTTCTCTATTTCGATTCACTGCTCATTTGCACTTTCTCGCCTTGCGAACATTCACATATACCCAATGTACTATTATCCTCGCTTTCGATACCTGATAGTATCCAACATATCAAAAGCTTGTCAATCTGCTCCAAACCAAGGGTTCGACTGTCAATGCTAATTCAAGAAACTTGTTTAAGAAGTAAACCTACATTCACCTGCTCACAGCTAGTTCGCCAATTCATGTCCGCATCAGACCTAAAAAATTGATAAAACAAGCCTAACTCCACATCGATAACGATAAATTTCAGTTGATTTGAAGAAAAATATGGGCAAGAACATATCAATATCGACGTTGGGTTAAGATGGTTAGTATAAAAGCTGGCCCAGTGATTATCTTGGGTCTGATGTGGGTATGGATTGATGAGCGACTGTGAGGCTGGCAATACGTTTGTCATGGTGTTTACGTCTGAAGATGGTCAAGGTACTCGTTGTTCGGTTTATTTCATGTCACGAGTCTCATTTCTTTGACACGTGTGATTGTGATGTCTGTGGTCTGCTAGGTGGGAAACACCTCTCCTCATCTTTACGCTATGGGGAGTCAGCTTTATCATCACTACATCAAAGCACTCCAAATTCAATACTCAGACATTCGTCACATTCCATAAATTTATTCTATTTTAACATCCCTTACTCCTCAGGTCCAAAAACGGTAGCAACACTCCCACCCATATCAACAAGCGTACTCTTACTCCGAACCCAAGCCTCAATCCCTTTCGTCCCATTCTCAACACCAAGACCACTTTTCTTCCAACCCCCTACACTCATCTCTGCGGGACTCTCACCCCACGTATTCACCCATGTGATACCGGCTTGCAATTGCGAGATCACTTTATGCGCGAGATTGAGATCTTTAGTGAAGACACCAGCTGCGAGACCGAGCGTTGTATTGTTAGCGCGAGGGACAACTTCTTCAATGGTTTTGTAGGGGAGAATGCACAGCACTGGTCCGAAGATTTCTTCTGTGGTGATTTTCATGGTGTCAGTGCAGTCTGTGAAGATTGTGGGTTGGATCCAGTATCCGTTCTCGTAATCGGCTGTCACGCTTGGTTTTGAGGGCCCGCCGTAGAGAAGTTTGGCTTTGTCGACGTTTATGCCGTGGGAGATATAGGAGAGTACTTTTTCGTGATGAGGTTTTGAGACGAGAGGTCCGAAATTGGAGGATGGGTTCATTACGTCTCCTGCCCTCACGAATTTCATTTTCTCTAGCAAGGATTCCTCGAATGCTGCTTTCATTGTTTCCGGAACGAAGACTCGTGTACCATTTGTGCAGACCTGACCCGTAGAGAAGAAATTGGCCATCATTGCTCCCTGAACAGCTTGTTCCACATCTGCGTCGGGCAGGATAATAAGAGGTGATTTCCCGCCCAGTTCCATGGTCACGTATTTCATGCCTGCTGCTGCCGCGGAGGCGACCTTGGAGCCGGTCGAGACCTGGCCTGTGAAGGAGACTTTGGCGATGATGGGGTGCGAGGTTAGGTATGCTCCTACGTCTCCACCTCCTTGTACTACGTTGAAGACGCCTGGTGGGAGACCGGCGGCGGAGTATATTTGGGCGAGGATTTGGCCGTGCAGGGGAGTGAATTCAGAGGGTTTGTAGACCATTGTGTTGCCGGCTGCTAGGCATGGTGCTGATTTCCAGAGGGCGCTGAGGGAGTTTGTTAGTTGTATGTCTTGGAAGATGAGACGAATGCAACGTACATTTGTATTGGGTAGTTCCACGCTCCAATTCCTGCACAAACTCCTAGAGCTTCTTTTGTTGTGTACACCCACGCATCTTCTCTTAGTTGTACTGTCTCGCCATTCAATCCTCCGCCTGCAACCAGATTGGCGTAGTATTCCAAGGTATCAGCTCCCGTTACAACATCTACGGTGCTGGTTTCTGAGAAGGGTTTGCCCGTATCGCAAGTCTCAACTTTTGCGATTTCGTCATTATGTTCCCTTAGAAGCTGTACCGCCTTTTGGAGTATTCTAGCTCGCTGGACAGCTGGAGTTTTCGACCATGAAGAGAACGCGTCCTGTGCCGATGCAATTGCTGAGTCGACATCTGAATGCGAAGCTGACTGGATTTGCGCCTGCGCTTTTCCCGTCGCTGGATTTATGGAATCGAAAATGGGACCGCTGGATTTTTGAGGACTTCCATTGTAGTATATTTGCTGTAAAGGGAATGCGTATTTGGACGAGGGTTCTTGAAGATGGTTGAGCACGAGCTGTAATCTGGAGCTTGCTTTTGATGACATGATGGGCAATTGGCTGTAAAAGACTCTTCTGGAGCTGAAATGTTTTCACCCTGGATCAACGCAAAGCTTTTCGAGTGAATGGAAGACTTGAGAGCAGCCCAGCATAATCACCGTGTCGCCCAGAGGCAAACCTAATACAGATGGGTCGAATCTTTGCTTCCGACGTCAAGCGCATCCACTCACTTTTTCCAAGAGATCATCCCACCCAGGATCTTCAAACTCATCCCGGCTTCACCGCAGCTCGGAAATTTCTTTGCTGAACTGTCTACTACCTAGCTCATCACCCCATTGGTGTGCTTGGACAGCATCATGAAGCGATTGTAGAGATATCAGCCGCGTCCACAACGATAAGGAAGGCTTAACAGTGGAAACAAAGTCCACATACAACAACATTAACCCCGCGAGCTGGACAGCCCCAATCCTGGTAAACTACCCGGAAAGGGTAACTCTACGAGGCAAGGGGGAACGGCTTTCTAGCGGCCTTCTATGCGCTTATGCAGCACGCAATGGCCTTTTGCCATTGGCACGTCAGATCGCCTTGTATAACTTGTGGGTCATGCATCGGAAGCTTCCTTTGGGCTAAGATTTTTTCATAGGATGACGGCGAGGTTGCACGTGTGGTGGTCTCATCCGTAGTTCATCCACTGTTATATCCTTTGTAGTCCGCCTGTTGTATTGCGTGGCCATCGCTTGGACATTCTCGACTTTTCATCTTTTCTCACAAACGCTCGACGATTGTGTCTTCGAGTGTCACTACTACTTCTCTAGCGAAAGAGCAAACCTTCAATATGGCCACCGTCGATATCTCCCCTGAGCAGGCCAACAGCTTCGACTTCATCCTTGTGGGTGGAGGCACCGCTGGCTGTGTCATTGCTAGCCGTCTTTCTAGCTATCTTCCGGACAAGAAGGTTCTCTTGATCGAAGCGGGCCCTTCGGATTACCTGAACGACAAAGTACTTCTACTCAAAGATTGGTTGAATTTGCTGGGCGGCGATTTGGATTATGATTATCCAACCACAGAGCAGCCCATGGGCAATTCTCATATCCGTCACTCCAGGGCAAAGGTTCTAGGCGGATGCTCAAGTCATAATACTCTCATCTCTTTCCGTCCATTCGAGTATGATATGAAGAGATGGCAAGAGCAAGGATGCACCGGATGGAGCTTCGAAATGTTTACTCGAGTTCTGGACAAGCTACGAAACACGATTCAACCAGTCCATTATAGACACAGAAACCAGCTATGCAGAGACTGGGTAAACTCTTGCTCGACCGCCCTCGATATCCCCGTCATTCATGATTTCAACCATGAAATTCGGGAAACTGGTTCTTTGAAGCAAGGAGTTGGCTTCTTCTCAGTCGCCTACAATCCGGATGACGGACGACGAAGCAGCGCAAGCGTTGCTTACATCCATCCGATCCTCTCAGGACAGGAGAAGCGACCAAACTTGACCCTCCTCACGAACGCATGGGTCAACAAGATCAACATGAAAGACGACAGAGCCACCGGAGTAACCATCACCCTCCAAGATGGCCAAAAACGAATCCTAAACGCAAAAGCAGAAACGATCCTCTGCGCAGGTGCAGTAGACACACCCCGTCTAATGCTCCTCTCCGGTCTCGGTCCAGAGCAAGAACTCTCCGCTCTCAAAATCCCAGTCGTCAAAAACATCCCTGGTGTAGGCGAAAACCTCGTCGACCACCCAGAAAGCATCATCCTCTGGGAACTCAACAAACCCGTCCCCGCAAACCAAACAACGATGGATTCCGACGCCGGAATCTTCCTCCGCCGCCAACCTATCAACGCCGCAGGAGACGACGGAGCAGTAGCAGATATAATGATGCACTGCTACCAAATCCCCTTCTGTCTCAACACCGCAAGACTGGGCTACGATACCCCAACCAACGCCTTCTGCATGACTCCCAATATCCCACGACCACGCTCAAGAGGAAAGTTGTACCTCACCTCCTCAGACCCAACCATCAAACCCGCTCTAGACTTCCGATACTTTACCGACCCCGAAGGCTACGACGCCGCCACCATCGTCGCCGGCTTCCGCGCCGCACGAAAAGTGGCACAGCAAGAACCTTTCAAATCCTGGCTCAAGCGCGAAGTTGCGCCTGGCCCGGCCCTCCAAACCGACGAGGAGTTGTCAGAGTATGGACGTAAAGCTGCACATACTGTTTACCATCCCGCTGGAACGACCAAGATGGGTGATGTAACGAAGGATCCGTTAGCGGTTGTAGATGCCGAGTTGAAGGTTAGGGGCATCAAGGGGTTGAGGATTGCGGATGCGGGGGTGTTTCCGGAAATGGTTACTATTAATCCTATGTTGACCGTGTTGGGAATCGGAGAGAGGGCGGCCGAGTTGATTGCTGAGGAGTGGGGATGGAAGGATGCTGGTGCGGTGGTTGAGAGGGCGAAGTTATAGGGGGGGTTGAAAATTGATCTTGGATTGGAATCGGCTGTTTTGTTTGTGGGGGAGTTTTGGTTGAAATGTATATACTCTAGAGTTTTTGAATTGTAGCACGCATTTTGGTATACCATATCTTCCTACAACGTTCATCTCAAAAATAAAAATTGCCAGAATTTTAGTACACATCAGGGGAAGTCGGCGCGAGTTTGTGAAGAAGATGCGTACCATATCTCATTGCATTGAAACATGATAATAAAACTAAGACAATAGGCTATGCAAAACTCTAACATGCGGTCATCCCCTCCCACACTACCATTCAATCGTGCGTCCCGACCCATCCAGCATACCAGCCAGTTATACCACTCATCCCATCCCATCATTACCAGCGAACAACTATACAACAAGTGGTATCCAATCATGAATCCAGTCCAAAAGAGATCATGCGCAAGTCCTATGCTACCCTCGTGTCATCCTCCCCAAAATCAAAAAAATGTTCAAAGAGAAATTTGTCCTCCACTCTAATCCAGGTATCATATGTAAAGGATAGTCAAGTGTCCAAGGAGTGACTGATGTAAGGGGTATATGTTTTGCTTTGGCTTGGCATAAAGAAGATGGGAGCAAGCAAGTAAGAAAGAGGAGAGTGCAGAAAGCCACCAACGACGACAGCAATAATGACGAAGCGAGAAAAGGATCAAACGGCTTGTATCCAGACCTAACGCAGCAAGTTAGTACAATCACGTATTGAACGAGGTGGCATGCAAGAAACTCACCTCCATCTTGCCCATGTCACTCTTTTCCCTCCTAGCACCACTCTTCGCCGTCTCAATAGCCATATCCAAATCCTCCTGATCAGCCATCGTAATCATATCCTGCTCATCCTTAATCTTAATCTTAAATGCCTGTCTGATTCCAAACTTGGCTCTAATCTGATCCACAAAGTCTTTGAACTCAACAGCCGTACCAACAAGCACATACCGCGTATCGTCAGCATGAACTTTGACTCTGATTTTCTTCATTGCCGGGCCAGAGCGACGTGTTGATGCGCGACGCGGTTGTTGCTGGCTTTGCGTGGGGAGCATTTCGAATTCGGCTTCGTCGTAGCTGTTGGCGTAGGAGTCGGAGTTGTCTTCTTCTTCCTCTGAGATGTAAGTTTCGCGGCCGCGGGGTTTGCCTTGGGTTGAGGAGCGGCTGCCGTACATGTCGTAGACTTCTTCTGGGTATCCATTGTCGTCGTCTCTTGGCCGCCGTTGTTGTGGCGGTTCCCTTGTGGAGCGTCCGGTATTTGATCGTTGTGGCGCTGATGGCAGGTCCTTTACGGAGCCTGAACTTCTGGGTCCGGGTCGTTCGGATTGTGTTCTTGAGCGGCCTGATGAGCCGGCGAAGCCTGCTACTGTGAGGTCGAGAGGTTTTGGTTTTGGTCCTGCTTTGACAGAGTCTGCGCGCGACATTGCTGGTCTTGAGCCTCGTGATGATCTCGGACTGTTGGAAGACTTGTCGCTCTCTGGAGGTGGAGTAGGAGGGAAGACGTTGCGGTTTAGAGGTGGTTCGGACTGTTGTCTTGAGCGACTCTTAATATCCGTTCGGACAAGGTTAGCAGCTGCGTATGACAATTTGTCCTCTGGACGGTCGTCCTTTGCGGATTGAGGTCCATTCAGCTTCTTCATCTCTGCGCCGGCGAAGCCTGTGAACTGGTTTTGGCGATCTGTGGACGCTACCAAGCGTGCTTTTCCGAGGTAATCTTTGGCCTTGAGATTCTTGACCTTGGCTTCATTCGGTCTGTAGACGATGCCGACGGGTATGGAAAAAACGGTGTAGCCCTCTGCCTGCTCTTTTATGGCCTCCTCAATCACATCATGGTCCGGGACTACCTTCTCTTTCGCCGCGAAAACGAGATCTTGCATTCCCTGCTCCAATTGTTGTAGGTATATGTAGCACAATCCACGGTTGAACAGGACCTCGCAGGAGAAGAGCTTGAATTTGAGTCCTAGTTGCTCATAGTCGATGTTGTTGTTGCCTCGTAGGTATAGAAGGGTATCATTGAAGTTCGCCAGCGCTTCTTCAAAGTCTCCCATAAGAAAATTCGAAACGCCTTGCTGGAAATATGCGACGGCGAGGTAATTGTCGAGCTTGATTGCCCGAATATAGCAATCCACCTAGTCTTGTCAGTAAAGCTTCAGACATCGGATTTCCCAACAAGGTGCTTACAGCTTTCTCGTGCTCGCCCAATGTTGCGTGGATGACACCACAATTAAACAATATTTTTGACGTATCCGCAATGTTGTCGAACGCTCCCAGCGCTTCGTCGAATTCATTGTTGTCATAGTAGGTCAGCGCGCTGACCCACGTCTCAATTTCCTATCCACGGTCAGTAAATTGGTTCAACCGCGCCATCCGTTCCGCTCGTTCACAAGGCTCCATACCTGCTTCAACGACATGTTGCTTCCCTGACTAGCAGTATTTCGGCCGGCGGAATGCTACGATCACAGATCGTCCAGGCTTGTCGAGGGGGCGCGATTTGGTGTAATGATCGAATGTGTGCTTCGGGAGAAAGTTGTGCAGCAGGGAAGCGAGGCGTTTTTATTCACACTGAAGAAGGCTGGCCTGCAGAAGGATGCGCTTTCAAACCGGTATCTTCCTCCTTCGTGAAGGGTGGTTCAATTCCTATCCCAACTGCAGAATAGCCGCCGGGGCAAGCCTTGGTATCCTTTAGGGTAATCGCTGCGGGGCAGGTCGTGGTTTGTTGGAGAAATCCTCTTTTCTTGAAATGCGTATATGGAACTAGACTTTGGAATATGGGCTATGTACAATTCTCAGTCGAGCAAGGGAAAACAAAAGTAATAAACGCGTGGTTGAGGTCCGAAATGAGAGTTCAAGAGAGAGTCAAGCCTTTGGCCGTGGTTGGTACGGTAGAAACAGGGAGGCCGACCTCAGGCCCAGATCCACTATGAAGTCCCCGGCGGTAAAACTGCAGGGCTAAATCAGTGCCAACACTCGTAGCGAATCGAATCCAATTCGCATTGCTCCTGACTCTGTGTGGCACTGCGGGTTTGAACTTTGGCGCTGTCTTGATTCAAACACTTTGATTGGTGTGTGGGAAAAGAAAAGACGAGAAATCCGTCGTACTGGATTCGCCGCCCCCTGCTTACATCAGAGACAGCCCTGCTGCATGTCTCTTCACACTGCCTGCGCTATCGATTATGATCATAAAGTCTCGGATCCGATTTCTTTATTGGACTGTAGTCCAGCTAGACCACAGTCTAACAATGCCGCTGATTGATAACACAGTCAAAGTCTTGCAAGTTTAGTTCCACACTGTCATAAAGTCTTGGCTGTGAGAGGGGTATCAGATCGGTTTCAAGTCCTCTTAACTGAATTCGAATCGAGTGACACACACGTGATGCCCATTCGACTCTCTTAAGATTGTGCTCCAATGCTGCTCAGAGAATGGCGCATAAATGAGGTTTGTTTCCTCGAAGAAAGGTTGCTTGTTCGCATTCCCACTCAATCTGGTGGCGGACCGAAATTTCGAGGTGAAACGTCCTTTCATCACTTCTTAATACAAATTCCTTTTCCCTCGCCTGCTGCAGGACCGAGGAGGAAATGGACTCGGTTTCTGAGTTTGACCACAATTTGAGTGGAGTGACATGCTTTGAGCGAAATGACTTGGAGAACAAGCTGCATGTGCAGAAAAGTATCGCAGCATTGCAGCTTCTCCATTAGGCTGATCTGCGTATGGTTTTGCGCATTCCTTCCACACAAAAGGATCAAAGGCTTGTCTACTATACTTGCTGGTAGGATTGGATTGGCGTTGTCGATTGTTCCACAATCCCAGATTAATGTTACAGCATCGCAAGCAGTGGAAGAAGAAAAAAATTGCGTTCTTCAAACTTGGGGTCAAAAGGAAAATAAACCACAATTTCCAGGAATTCACCTCGCACTACGCGGCCCGCTCCCGTCCAATATTATCGCGCTGCATTACGCGTGGTTTTGTAGCAATAGCCGAGACATCGTGTGGAAAGAAGGTTTGCACATGAAGTGATTGTTTCGAGGACAGAGATGAAATTGCACTCGGAGATGAAGCTTTTCACTTGCGCAAGAGGAACTCGTCAGCACAGGTTCACTATCAATTTGCAGCTTGCAGGTGGAAATGATGAGATGGCTGAAATCTGAGGCATTTCGTTATACATCAACAACCTCTGTTTCTGTTGAAAAAGGCTGAATGTGAATGACGACAGGAAATATGGTGATGCTTCGGGAGTATGGAAACGAAATGAATAAAAGTAAGCCTCGCAGTGTTGAAGTGACATCGAATAATGGTTCTGTAGTACACGTCCGAGCAAGCCGTGGTGTAGTTCTTGGCCGGGATGTTTCGTACTCAAACAGACTTGCCCTTTGTATTGGAGAGAGAGTGAAGACCACGCAGAGGCTTCAAAAAGATGAAGGACTTTTCTGTGTCCCTCTACACTGATGGCGGTTAGCCGTCGAAACGAACGTTTAATCGAGGATCTGGTTTCTCTGTAACCATCAGTTTCGAGTGGAGAGGAACGCCTAGAAGAATTTGGCCATTCATTCGAATTGGAATGGCAAATCTTGCTCAGAGCATTCCCTTGTCCACTTGTTCCTTTCTCTCCTCCCACACGGTCTTGCCCGAGCATGAGCATACAGTCTTGTCGTTGTCCCATACACCCGCGCTTCGCGCAATGACGCCGACCAACGTGTCTGGATCCTCCTTCTGGAATTTGCCCTCTTGAAGCTTGGATATGACTATACTTCTTCCAATCAACTCCCAAACCTCGATAGGCTTGTCCAGGAAAACAGATGCGATCCCGCTCTGGTTAACTTCCAATGTGCCCAACACGCCTCGAGACATTGTCTTCTCTTCCTTTCCTTTGACGGCTTCCCAGATTCCTCCAGTGCTCTCGGGTCCTTGCGAGATATCACCTGCCTGTCGGATAGAGGCATGGTATTGGCCTGGCGACAACCCGCGTATGCTCAAGTCCATGATTGTGAGACTCGGCGCTACTTGCACCATACGCACGAGGCCTCGGACTTTATCGTGAACGGTTGTGGAATGGGTTTCTAAGATGCATACTGCAGAGCCTGAATCCTTCACGTTAGCTCGGGCGCTTGCGCGTGCCTCCGGAGGTGGCCAATACTATTTGCACTTCCACTCCCTCGGAGAATAGCATCACGGCCAGTAGACTGAATGGCTGCGACTATTGCAGACGGTGCGGCAGTGCCTTCTACCGCGACAAGTTGGGATTGGAGGTCCGCATCGACTTTGTTGATTCCTGTGGTTGGATAAGCTTTGGTGGCTGTCGAGTTGGGCACGAAGGACTGGGCAGCACTCACCATTGAGCTGGAATAAGGACGTGGAGATGTCTTTGATGCAATCTTCACAGCTCAACGGTACGGCGAATGTCGTCTGCGATTGCAGTCAGCAGGTTGCTGAAGGATTGAGAGTTATCACCCGCTTCGGGAGGCTCTCCGAGAGGTGAAGATGCGGGCGCGTACTTGGAATGGAGGAATCATGGTGATGTCTAAGTGGGTTTCGAGTGTGATTCTCTTTGCAGGAGGAGGAATGGAGGATGACACGACATTGTGGTGTGTTTGGATTCAAATTGTCGGCTTTGAAATCATCTATTGCGAAGATCGGATCATCGACGTCACATGTTGGACCCTCTCAGCCTTGCCCAATTGGCAAATACTCCCACGAAGGCACTCACAGATGGGCGAGACCAGGAGTATGGGCGGTTAGGTTGTCGAATCAAATGAACCTCGAAACAAATTCAGATTCAAAGTCAGGAATTGTCACACGTTGGGACCCTCTCAGCCTTGCGATTTTGCGAAGCGACATAGACTCACACGAAAGCATTGTTTCATGAAACCCTAACCGGTACAGACTGTATTATCACTAGCGATGAACTTCTGGCAAATTTGGGAAAGTACTTGCCAGAAATTTGTAGGCATCAATTATGAACTTAGCACGTCTGAAGAGGTAAGGGACTGGTCCTGTTCTTGTGTACAACAGGCTCATTCGTGGAATTACTAGCATGCCTGGTGATCTCCTCTCATACCTGTCCCCTTCTCGCATCCTCCTTCACTGACTCTCATTTCCCCGAAGGTAAAGGACAACTTGGATGTTTGTGTCGATATAGTTGCAATCTGCTCCAGCAACCGAATCCTAAACATTAAGCGAAAAAGACTCTCTCTTGGTAGCCTACAAGGTATCATCGATTAGGACAAGTCAGCCAGTCCGACTACTCTGAACGATAATGAGATTATGAGTCCGATCGATCTAGGGCATGGCTGATTTTTCAACTACCTACTGGATACTGGTCGATATCTTTCCTTGATACAATTCTTACGCCAATGTTGGCACAAGGCCAAAACCCAACCACCCGCTCTTAAACGCCCAACCTCCTAACCTCTCACAAAGCAAACTCACTAATACCGGCCGGGCCCAATTCATTGTAATCACTCCTCGTCATGAAGCACTTACTCATCCCTGCATCCACAACAAAGATAACCCTACAAGCCACCTGTGCACCAAGGAAGAAACCTTCATCAAATCCTACATCTTTCCATTCAGGAAAGTACTCGCCTGGTTTTGCGAATTTGGCTGATGTTGGCGTTTGCCCATGTGATGAATGGACATTCGCACCCATTGCCAACTGTGAGCCTGGATGGGAGCCTGGAGTTTGAGAACCCGGGTGTAGGTGGGTTCCTGCGTGCTGGAGGTGCTGTGTTGTTGCAGCTAGAAGCAATGGATTTACTGAGGAACCTGGTTGAGGTTGATGTGGAAGCCCTGGTTGGGGAGTCTGAGCGCCTGTGCCCATGGGAGTGGTGAGGTTGGAGGGTAATTCAGAAGTGAAGATTGTGGCGGAAGATGGTGAGATGATGTAGCGGGAGTGAATGGACGCTAGTAGTGCCTCTCTGAAGCCTATAAACATATTAGTGCTGAGGACCTGAGGAGAAAATTGGCGAGAACATACCGCGAATTTTGGCCCCATTGCCCACGACCACAAGGTTGTCCCAAAGCTCACTTCTTTTCGCAACTTCTTCGACCTGACTCACAGTGCGATGGATGGCATCGGCTATTCTGTCTATCGCACCTCCTGTCGCGGCTTGGAAACGTTCAGTGCCCACCTCGATCTCACGTCTGGGTGCATTTCCCTGTCGCAAGCTTGTCGCTGTCTGTGGCCCATGTGCAGCGGCAGCTCCTATCGTATCGCCAATCGCATCTGCAACAGCCTGTTTCTCCGCAGAACTTTGTTTGGCGCCCTCGTCGACAGCAGCGGCAGCTTGTGCCATTTCTTCCGTTGTGAGGTTCTTCCTCTTCAACGCGTCCAAGAGCGCATGATCCTGGTATATGAACGTTGCCTTCTCTCGTTCGGCATTCCGTAGCTTATTCTGCTTCTGCTGGGCAGCAGTTGGCTCGCCAGATTTTGTCTTTTTGCCAGCTTTCTCAGCCTTTGCCTTTTCCTTGTCGGCCAAAAATTGCTGCATGTTGCCACTTGTCACAATGTTTGCAATGTCGAGAACGCCTTCATCATCGTCCTCGTCCTCTTTGTCGCCCACCTCTGTGTTTTTGCCAGGTCCAAGAGGAGCATCGCCCAAAGCACCGGCAGTATGTCGGTGGCCAGGACCTGACCCGGTTGCTCCTGTCGATGCAGCTGAGGCTGGATTCGTGATAGCTTCTGGATATGGCTTTCCGGAGCCTGGCATTGGAATTCCTGGTGGCAAAATCTCGCACACAGGACTCTTCTTCAGTTGCTCGCACATTTCCCTGCTGAATTTCTTGGACTTTAGCAGCTCGTAGAGACGATCCGTGAATGCCTGGCCGCCGCAAGCTGGGACGGCAATCTGTCTGCTTGATGTGTGTACATTCCAATCGGTGATGGCTGTGATGTCTGCCTTCTCATATCCAATATCCACGATACAGGCGTTGTTGAGGTCCTTGTACGCGAACATGGCGCATAGTGCCGAGTCGACGATGTTGAATGCCGGCGGTCGAAATTTCTCAAACACAAACTGGGTGATTTTCTGCTGATCCTTCACTGTCCAACACGGCTGTCCGATGAGGAATACGGGCGTATGGAAGCTGGGACTCAATCGATTATAGACGTATTCAAGCAAGCCAAAGAAGCAGCTCCAATTGACTATGCGCCCGCCCTCCATTGGCCATACGGCGCCATCTTCTGTGACCTGGTCCTCATAAAAGTCGGGTTCCACAACACCCTCTATCTCTGCTTTGACTGCACCATTGGATGCTTCCTTGTGTCGGACTTTAAATGGTTCCCATTTCTCTGGTACTTCACCCTGGAACATGCGCGAGCGCACGCGGAGTGAGGCCGGTGTGAGCGATTCTGGAATTCCGAGTTGAGCGAGAGTAGTTTGCGAACCCGGGGCTATTATCTTGAATCTCAAGTCAGTATCTTCAGCAATAGGTTTGAATGGCCGTCCTGGTTTGCGCGGCGATGGAGACGCGACCATTGTGAATGTCGCGAATGTTGTGAGAAGTCGAAAGTTTTACTCACGAGAATCTGATCATCTTTAAAGGGCGGCATTGCGCCGAGTGTTGTTCTTTGTGTTTACTATTGAAGCTTGACAGGATCCCTCCCACACTTGATGTGTTCCTGGAGAGTTCGCGACAAAAGACTTGGCGCGACGGGAAGGGAAGCTTTGGTCACTAGTTTCGAATATATTGCCGCCGCCTCTCCTCCGCAACCTCACTCTCAACTCACTCACACACTCGAGATGGGTAACGACGGTGGAAGTATCCCCAAGCGACGAGAGCTCGTCAAAGAGGCTGCGAGAAATCCTACCGCTGCTGAGCAAAAGGAAACCCAGCAGGAACAGCAACACTGGCTCTGGACCACCGACCCTATCACCAACGAGCCACTCGAAGAACCTGTCGTCTCCGACTGCAATGGGCGTCTTTACAAGAAGGAATCCGTTCTCAAGGTCCTCACTGGCGACGAGAGCATCAACAAGGCCGAGGCTGACAAGGCAACCTTTGGCGCAATCAAGAGCCTGAAGGACGTTGTCGAGGTCAAATTCGAGGCAGATCCACAGGCAGGCAAGGAGCCACAATCTATCAAATGGATGTGTCCAATCACAAACAAACCTCTCGGACCTGGATCAAAAGCTGCCTATCTCGTACCTTGCGGACACGCATTCTCCGGCGCTGCTATCAAGGAAGTTGCGGATGGAAAGTGCCTGAAATGTGGTGAGGCATATGCGCCAAACGATGTCATCACAATCATACCGACTGTGGGAGAAGACATCGTCAGGCTTGCTCTCCGCATCAACACTCTCAAGGAGAAGGGTTTGACCCATTCACTGAAGAAGGGCAAGAAGAGAAAGGCCAAGGATGTGGACCAAGTGACTGGTGAGGAAACGGTGCCAGAACTTGTCTCTGCTACCAAGGAGAGGACTTCGAAGAGGAAAATCGACACAAACGGATCCAAGACAGAGGGAATCAAGAACTCCTCTGCTGCTTCTGTCACGGCAAAGGTCTTGGAAGAGCAAGAACGGCTCAAGAAGAAGCGAAAGATGGAGGACAACAAGACTATCTCGAGCCTATTCTCCTCCCGGGATCAATCGAAACCGATTGGCAAGAGCAGCGATTTCATGTCTCGCGGCTTCACCATCCCGGCACATCAGAAGTGATCGATCTGTACACTGGAAAACAATCGAATACGACAGTCAAGTCCGGAACGAGGGCGCCAACTTTCTGGCAAACTTGTTTCTATAATGTCCGGAAGCTCTGACGGTGTCCTGCGCAATCGAGAGAAAGGTGCTCGATAAAGTACCTTATGATTACAGCCAACCTCAAAGTGTCCACACCTCGACATAGAGAAGGCGCCACGATTGCCCAACAGCGACTATGGTGGCGCGACATGTTGCTTGAAAAGATGGCAAGTACCTACAGAAAGTTGCAGAAGGACATCAGCACAAGAAATGCAGATGCATCACAATTAGACCTAGGGGAATGCCCAGCGACACTGGTGGAAGCATGAGGGCGACAGAATTTCTCAATAGCAACAATCTTTACTGTGGCTTCAGAATTGTAGATAGCTATCGATGTTGGGTCAATCTCAATCCCAAACAGTGACCCAACAAACAATCAGCCCATCACCAATTATTTGACTCCTAATCATTTTCGTGCTCAGAATCTCGAAAACTTCCGTTTTCGGAACTAACGGCCCTTTCAAGGCGCCACCAAAATAGCGGATTTCCCCAACCTCCCAAATGTCGATCACAAGCTGTACAAAGACTCTGATAACGCATCGCAGGGCCGTGATAGCCGTGACCACGAATTGAATAAGTGTCGCACGTCTGCGTACACATATGCGATGCAGTATCCTTGTTCGGGGATTGCTTGACCACTAACATACACTCCGCGTACATACGGGGAATGAAAGTTCATGGGAAGAGATAAACCACCACACTGCCATTTTCCTTCACAAACCTTGGACCATTCACATATTCTATTCTTCTCAAATGTCTGTTAATATTCTTCCTTCTACATCGCAAGATCTCACTTCTACCCATCGACGTCGTCTCAATTCTTCGTCTACCATTGCTGCGATTCGTCATGTTCAGTTTCGCCGACCGACGGTGGATCACGGGAAAAGGGGCAAGAAATTTAAAAAAGGAAAAGGAGATGGGGAGGGGTTTGAGGATGTAGAGGAGAAGAGTGAGGTTTCTCTTGAGGAGAATGTTGATGTTCTGGAAAGCATAGGTTGGAAGCAGCGGATCAAGCATTTTACGTGGACTTGGTTTACGATGACTATGGCTACGGGTGGCATTGCTAATGTCATGTACGTACTCCTTCTCTTCATGAATTTGTATAGCCTTGGGGAGATAGGGAAATTGATTGTTGATGTTGTGCGTTAGACATTCGATTCCGGAGCCTTTTCGGATCCCGCATCTTTATGCTTTGGGAGCTATTTTCTTCATTTTAAATATGGTTCTTTTTGTGTTCAATATCACTATGATTAGCATACGCTTCTACCTCTACCCATCGACCTTCCGCGCCTCGTTCCTCCATCCGACGGAGAGGTAAGATTGCAAGTGGACTTCAATACCTTGAAGGATGCTAATAAGACCCTAGTCTCTTCGTCCCAGCAGCAATCATTAGCTTCGGCACAATCCTAATCAATATAACCCAATACGGAATTGGCCGAACAGGATCCTGGCTCGAAAGCACAATGATAGTCCTCTTCTGGATCTACTGTACCCTCGCCGTCCTCTTCTCCAGCGGCATATACCTCCTCATGTACGTCCCCCCATGCCCCATCCGACTCCAAAACTAACACCCAAACAAGTTGGTCAACCCAAACCTTCACAATCGCAAAAATGACACCAATCTGGATCTTCCCAGCCTACCCCCTCCTAATCACTGGCCCCTTCGCCAGCAACCTCGCCCCATACCTCCCACCACCTTCAGCCCTCCAAGTAATTCTCGCAGGCTCAATGCTCCAATCCCTAGGCTTCCTCGTCTCACTAAGTATCTACTCCGCCTTCCTCTACCGCCTCATGACCCAAAAACTCCCCCTCGAAGCCCTAAGACCAGGCATGTTCATCTCCGTCGGTCCCTCCGGTTTCACCTCAGCAGGCGTGATAGGAATGTCCCGCTCCCTTCCTCGCGCCGTAAGTACGAATTTCATGGGCCCCAATATGGGTGCCCTCGCCGCAAACATCAGCGTTGTCATGGCGAACTGGTGGGGAATTTGGCTCTGGGGTCTCGCCATCTGGTGGTTCCTCGTTTCCTGCGGCGCCCACTTTGGTCCCGCCCGAAGAGGTCGGTTGCATTTCAGCATGACGTGGTATAGTTTTATTTTTCCCAATACGGCACTGACGACTTCTACGTTTGCGGTGTCGGTAGCGCTGCATGGCGATTTGGCGTTTGAGAAGGGGATTAGCCATTCTGAAAGGCCGTTTCAGTGTTTGGGTGTTGTTATGACGGTGGGGTTGGTGTTGATGTGGTTTTTTGTTTTTGGGATGATGGTTCGAGCCGTGGTTTTGAGGCAGATTTTGTGGCCGCAGATGCAGGAGGATAGGTATGTTGATCCCCCTTTTTTCTATGATATGAGTGAGGAATGGGACTAATTTGATTGATTAGGGATGAAGGTGGTTGGGGCAATGATTCGAAAGTTAGGAAGGGCGAGAAGATGAGTGTAGGACCGAGTCGCATACCGAGTATGACGAATAGTGCTATGCAGAGTGCGATGCAGGTTAATCAGGTTGGGAGAAGTGGTGAGTTGAGACATACGACTTCGCCTGTTGATAGTGTGAAGGAGTAAGAGATGGCGGCGTTTGGTTTTGCAAAAGTGATAAATTAATGAAATAGCACAGAGATAATGGATGACTCCAATATCCAATACTCACTCTCTTGATTACCGCCGCACAGAGAGACAAATGCTGGGCTGAAGGTCCCAACAGTCCAACGACAGAACCAAGAGTGCAGGGCGATTGTATTTGGCGTGCTGCGGGTAAATTGTCGTGGTGGTGGTGCAGAGGCTGAGACAAAGGGTTTTAGTTCTAAAATGGCTAACATCCACGCATTAACAAGCTCATGTCGAGGTATCATGAACGCATCTCCTCCTCATCCACCATCCCAAAACCCTCAAAGAAAATAAATGCAGCGTTCTGGTATCCTAAAGAAAATTCATACCGAATACCGCCCATGCCGTCCAAAACTCCCAAGCATAGCCAAAATCCCGAAAGAGAAATCATGCCTCATCGTTGTTACCGCCAGCTTTTTGTCCAACATAAAAACGACAATAGCAATACAAATGCAATGAGTTGTCCTTGAACTCATTTCTCACCTGCGCAAGAAGGACTTGCATCTCCTCCTCTCTCCACTGCAGAACGCGGGAAAGATAACCAATCGTGACGGGTTCGAGAGCGTCCATCATCTGCATTTGGAGGTACTTTCCCAGCTCTTTTAGTTTCGCGTCTCGTGGCCAGGAGCCTATCGGTGACTACACCCATTATTATCTGGAACCCTTCTCCCAAAACCACCACAACGAAAGGGAAAATGAGAGAAAAACAAACCTTAATAACCTGACTCTTAACCTTCCCAAATCCCGCCTCCTCCATACTCCTCCCCAACAACCCCGCACAATTCAACTTCCGCCCTATCCCAATACTAGCCTCATCAATCAACTTCTGCCATCTCATAATCGCCGAGTCCTCGTTCAATCCCTGCGGCGTTTGCGAGTAGAACCAGACGTCGAATTCTTGGGCTTCGAGCCAGCCGCCGGGTTCTAGGTGTTGGAGAGCTTGGGAGTAGAGATGTACCCAGTTGGCTATGCTGCCGGCCATGGAGCGTTGGTGAATGTAGGAGAAAGGTTGGGTGGGGGAGTAGATCCAGGTTTCTGTTATGTCGTCGACTATGAAGCGGCAGTTTGGTGCGACCCTGTGGTATGGGGTGTCAGGGCTTGGGGGGTTGGGCTTGATGTGGTTCTTACCAGACGGGTTGCATGGGACTTATATCGACGCCTATTTTTGTTGGTTATGGTCGTAGTAGGGAGTGTTTTTTTAGGGGGGGAGGGGGCGTGTTGGACGTACCTGTGACGTCTGATTCGGGAAATTCGCTGTGGTGTGTAAGCTATTTTGCAACGTCAGGGGGAAAGTATGAGAGAGCCCAACTCTGCGAAATCCACTGATTTGAAAGAATTAGAATTGAACCTAAAGACCAGGGCACTTTACTAACATGCCCAAATTCCAGTCCCTGTTCCGATATCAAGCACCCTTTGTGGATGTGATATTGGTGCTGTGTGCAGGCAACCGCCTAGCATCAATAGAAAGATGTGGTGGAGCATGTCGAGACGGTCTTGTTCTTTTTCATCATTTGGCTTTTAAATTATTAGCAGTGTGGTCAAATCGACTCTCGGGAAAGCTTACAAAAATGTAGCTCCGTCCATCACGCATGCGTTGGTATCTTCTTCCATTCTATGGACAACGGTAAGTAGACTAGTCGGTGATGGAGGACATGTAGCAGAATGGGTATGTACTTCGTATCTAGACCCAGATATCAGACATGGAATTGAACAGACGCCAACATAAATGACTCACTCGTAATCAAGCACCGTCGATGTGATAGAGGCTGTCTTGGAGCTAAAAGCATCGCTGCGATGGCATCAGCCAACAATTCAAATCGTATCAAAACAATCACTTGGGCGCTCAAACCTTCCACACGCTGAATCGCCATCATTACTTGCGTCTTCGCTCTACCAAAAAGAAAAGTTAGTCCAATCATAAATTCATCTCGACGATGGACAGTCCAAAACTTACCTGCACGTCAATGAGGCTACTATTTTCACCAGAAGGCACATTCTCATCGAGAGAATCAGCCATCCTCACCCCTTACAAAAATCCAAATCATTTCATTTAGAGAGAAAACCAAAAAGAAGAAAGATGAAGAAGCGATTCCACACACAGCTTTACGCGACAGATTCCAGGCCCTTTATTCGAAATTTGCTGCCCAGTCAAATTAATGGGCACCCGTACGCCGCAGAGGGGGAGACCGGAGGAGGGAAAAAAGGACATGTCGTGTAACCAATCGGGTCCAATTCCCTGGACACATCGAGATTTACGAAGCCGTTTGACGCATGTCTCACGTCGCTACCGGTTGGGCCGAAAACGGCTATTTGCATAATCTCAAGCCAGTCACTTTCTGACAGGTTTTTTGGAGAAGCACGTACGGGGACTCTGGATCGCGATCTCAAGTCGACGGCGGTCACGCAAAAACAAGGTGCCACGTGGAATGGTGCATAATTAGCACCCTTTTTCATTTCCATACTCTGTTACCCAAGAACCTGGTTCTTGGGAATTTTCACCGCCCAACCAAGGAAATCTCTAGACTATTTACTCGTTTGAACCGCCGTTGACGCGGATTCGTACACCGTTGCTGTCGGCTCTATAAAGTGGTGTCACTCCGTCGCCGATGATCTCGATGTCGCGATAAGAAGTCTCATGGAGCTCTAACCAACCCTTGTCCCCCGGAAATCTCACTTCCTCGCTTCCATATTGACTGAACACCGTTGCGAGCGTGAGGTATATCTCCGCATACGCCAAGTTGATACCAACGCATTGTCGTGTTCCGCGGGAAAATGGCACGAGGTATTTGTCCAGTCCCGGGTTCTCGATCCATCGCTGCGGCCGAAACTGCATCGGGTCTTTGAAGTAGGTGGGCGAGAGGTGAATGAGCATGCCAGTACAACTTAGTGGGATTCCTGGTCTTAGCAGGTACTGTTTCTCTTTCTTTTTGCCGTTTTCATTCAAAGTCTTGTCGGTGTAAACGAGTGTTTCTTGGGTAGCGATGCGTTGCAATCGGGTGCTGATCCCATTGCTCAGTCGCAGACCTTCCTTGATGATAGCGGTAAGATAAGGGAGTTGTTCAAGTTTTGATGTTGCAGGAAGGTTCCCCGATTCCGGTATCACCTTCGCCAATTCTTCCTTCAATTTTCTCAACTCTTCCGGCTGTTGAAGGAGGTAGAAAGTGATATCTGAAAGGGCGGCGGCTGTGGTAAGGGTTCCAGCAATCACAGTGACCGTACCGTCTTGCCACAGGCGATCAAATGACTTCTCGTTTTCGAGCAGATCCGAGTTCAAGATCTCATGAAAGATTGTCACCTGCGAGTCCTGGTCGTACCAAAATTTCGGGTCGGCTTGCCGAGATTTGAGCTCCAAAACTTGTGCCTTGATACTCTACAGGGTCATTCAATTAGTCTCGGAGCAAAATGGATAGCAATCATGGTTAGGTAAGTGAAGAAGCGAACGTGAAACTCGTTTCACTTACTTCTTGCAATTTGATGTAGACCGCCATGTCAGGCTCCATAGCAGTTTGTGCCGAGTCTGGAAGAAGTTGCATGATAGACAACATCCAAGGAAACTGCTTGATAAAGTGACCCAGACGAGCAGCAGTCTCTCCAGCCACTTTAAAGCTGGGGTCGAAGTCCGCAGCCGCTATCCGATTCGCATCACGAGCAAAAGCATAGTGCATTACGATATCTAAGTGTATCAGCAAAGTGGTTATATCCCATGAAAAAAGGCGACTCACCGTTCGTCAAGGCAGCATACGCCAAAGACACAGTCATTGGATCTCCAGTTTTCTGAAATTCCTCAAATCTTCCCATAAGTTTGTCCAGCACTTCTTCAATGCGCGGCTGTAAACTGCGAACTTTTGCCTTGGAGAAGTAAGGATTCAGCGCTGCTCGGCGTTTGCGATGTAGATCGTGTCCGGGAGTCGCAAAGGCAGCGTTAGGCATTCCAGAAGAGTTGGTGAAAAAGGTCCATTTGTCTCGCTTCCGGGAAGCGCCTGCGTATATCTCGTCGTAAAAGTCTGCGTCTTGGACATGGACTTCTTCGGGGTTGATGCGGACAATCGGACCATACTTTTCGTGCATCGCCTTGATCTTAGCTGTATATTGCCCACCACAAGTCACATCGTAGTAGAACTCATGCCTGGTAACAAATCAGATAATGTCGATTACAACCAGCTCAAAGTTCTAGAAAATCGTGGAACGTAGAAACAGGATGTCTTGGGATAAACCATGGACTCACCAGTACGTAAGTTTGGCTAGAAGCGGTCCGGGAACCTCTGAAGCGGGCGACAGATAAAGTCGTTGGATGGTCAGGCTGACAACATAGAGAATTGTGAGCAGCGCCAACGCAAAAACATATGGGTGTGTCTCCAACGGCGTGAAGCCAGTGAGTTGGTCAGAAAGTGGCATGTTGAGGGCTGCGCTTCTTATCGCGGAGCAAGATCAGTGAATTTGAAGGAGTCGAGTCAAGCCAACGCTGCCTTTAGTGGACCACGTGGAAAAGATTTGTATGCAGCACGCTCGTACAAGGTACAACGACGAAAACAATTGTCGTTCCCTGCAATGCCAACAATTAGAGTTGAGGGAACACAACAGACGGGAGGAAGCGTGCGGATCGGCACGCGGGGGAGCTGGGCACGCGGAGGAGCTATTCACGCGGGCGGGTTTCAGGGATAGGTAATATTCTGGATGCGTGGAGACTAATGCGTGGGATATTTTACGGCGGACGAGCCAGGATGTGAACCGGCTGAATGCAAGTTTAGCGATGGCTTTTCGTACAACTTCGAATACCTGTTTGGAACTTGAAATCTATATCAAGTCTTCCCGAATATAAATATTCCTTTCCCACTCCTGAATCCCTCAAGAGTGCCTTGTACAGCTTCGATCAAAGTCTCGCCTTTGGTATCCCAATCCCAGGTCAATTCCTGGAAAGGCGTGTCTATGAATTTACCCTCACGATAAAGATCCAGAACATGTTCTACTGTCTTCTTCTTTTCATCTGGGTGTTCATCGCTCCACCTGCTGACCCAGAAGCCATCGAAGTGTATGTTGCTAAAGATGAGCATCCCAGTAGGGAGATTGACCGGTTGCTTGCTCATGGCGCCGTATGTGACCACATGTGCGCCTGGGCTGAGGTTCTTGGCCATTGCTGTGACCGGTTTACCTCCAACGCAATTTAATCCTAGCTTGATCTTTTCGCGACCTTTGTTTGTCCATTCGGCGATTTGATCTCTGATAGCCTTGTCCTGTAATTCGCCATCTGTGATGACCACATCTGCACCAAGCGACTTGAGGTCTGCCTTCAGCTCGTCAAGCCCTTCCGATCTGTCCCTTACCACATTGATGCTCTTGTATCCCCACAGCTTGCCCAGCTGTATTGCTGCTCTGCCAACGCCAGAATTGGCGCCATTTTGTATGAACCAGTCGCCTTCTTTTAAGCCAGAAAAGTCCTTGAGCATTCTGTAGGCAGTGCACGGGTTGACAGATACTGTCCCTGCTTGAACAGCTGTGATTCCATCCTTATTCTCAATTTTGAGAAGTCCGTCCTCTGTACATTGGGCATGCGTTCGCCATGTACCGAAGCCTGGTGATTTTTGTATTACCCAATCTCCCCTTTTGAAACCCTTGACCTTCTCTCCGACTGCGATGACTTCGGCCACTCCTTCATTGCCTCCCACGGCTATGGGCGTCGATGTTGAGAGACTTGTTGTGAAAGTCGGCTTTGAGGGATAGACACCTTGCAATTGATTGATATCGGCGGGATTTATCGGTGATGCAAGGAAGCGGAGTGTGAGAAGGTTCGAATGTGCTGGTGAGATGGAATGCGTGTGGAGGGAGAGGATGTCTCTGGGTTCGCCGTAGTCTTTGAATGTCAAAGCCTTCGCTTGCTCGTATCCATAGGCTGATATTGCTCGCCTTGATTGTTGAGGAATATAGGATGAGGCATTGAGTAGTCGTGATGGTCGGATGGACGGTCTGAAGCTCATCTTAGATGCCATGATTGAGGATGTGGAACTGCATGCGGCAGAAATTAGGAGTACTAGCGTCTCAATGATAGTTCAAGGTAGAGGGCACAAGCAGGACACAGTAGTGTGACTGTTCAAAATGCTGACGTATCAATGGATGAATTGTATTAGTGACGTGAGATAGGCTTCGTTAAGTGGGATTGTTTGAAGACCTTCACCTTCACTCCGCTTACGGGACCACATCTCCAAGTAAACCTCCATTTTCAGGTTCCATCAACCTATACTCCCCTCCGTCTCATTTCCTCTTGATCTCCTTCAGCTTCGCGCGAGCTCCCTATGTTTTCTCGATACATTTGCTGTTACTTCGACCTTCACTTTGATCGAGCCGGTCATGCTCGCACCTGGAAGGGGGTAAATGCACGACAGGGTCAAATTTGTTGCTCCTTTTTATCGAAGCTTCTCTTTGGATCTTGAATTGGCTTCAGAGTAGTCTGGCACCAGTCCGGTAGAAGCGATCATCTTCTAGACTGAGAACGCAACCAATGCTGCGCAAGAGATGGCTTTCGCTTTCATTCTATTGTCACTGACTTTCGAGCAAGCCACAACTTCAATTTATCATTCATGATGGACCATATTGCATGCCTTGGTTTCTTTATTCCATTCGGCGGCTGGATTTGTGTGCATCGTGAGTTGTGGTTGCACCCTCGCTTTGAAAACTTCACTTTAAGCTTCATAGGTACCAGTGTTCGTTTGGCACGGCCTATTTAATATCTTCACTGAGGCAGATTTCTCTTGGAAGATCTTGCCATTGTTTTCTTCACCACTATTGAATTAGAACTTCCTCTCACAAACCGATGCTTTTCATCACTGCCTCCCTCGTCAACGAGGCATTAGGGCACTTCCATTTTCCAGACACTGCTCAAAGACCTGACACCTCTACCACTCGCCAGTCCGGCCTCGGAAAAGTTCATAACAGACTCCAAGAGATGTTCGAAAGAAGTGAGACAGGAAATCATCATGAGCCGAAATGCTCCGTCGCTTTCTCTGGAAGAGTTCGGAGACATGGAAACAGAGGCGGGTGGAGAACAGCCAATCTGCATAATTTGCCAAGAAGCCCTGCAAAGACCTACCTCCTTCTTCGCCAGTCAGTGTCTGGGACACGAGGAATGAGGACACATCGGTCAAACTCGTCGTTGCTGAGAATATGAGTTTTGCTGCTTCACACAACAAGGGTCCTAAGGATAACCAAAATCACACGCCCAATGAAAGCTCCAAGATGAGGAAAGATTATAGGCTACGGATGAACCAGTGCAACGCTTCTACGCCCCATGCTGTCCATCTCGGTTGCATCAGGTCCTGGTTCTTCGGCGATAAACTCTCAGAAATAAATCACTGCCCAACGTGCCGTACCACAATCTATAAACGAAAAGGCGGTGGTCGTGTCTGGGACTGGAATTACCTTTACGACGAGGCGTCAGGAGAATATCGCGAAGAGGATGAAGCCTACAGTGGGAATAACGATTCTCTTGTCTTGTCGGCGTGGCTTTACTCTTCGAGATTCGAGACAGACTCGATCTCTACTTCTCGACTCATTCAATGACGAAAGGGTTCTCTTCTTCGAACAAGTCAAAACTCTGTCGACCAGTGTTGCAGGCGTAATACTTGCTGGCGTGAGACCAATGCATTTGGCCAATGCGCTTCGGCGTGCCTAAAGCTACTCGCGAAATCTATCATGAAGTCCCCAAACCAGCACGCGTATCTTCTAGCTTACAAGGCCCTGCATTAGCCTCACGCCAACAAGTATTACGCCTGCAACCATAGTACTACAACCAAAGGCCGAATCTGCAGATCTGCATTCACCGTGTCAACTCCCGACCAGCATATGCCCGGTTTTTCTGTCTGATGTCTCAAATTTCTGCCTGACAAGAGATAGCAAATCCCGGACTGAGGATCAAGCTGACCTCAACAGTGAAGACAGAAGTCAGCTGATGATGTTGATGAAGTCTCGCTCTGATTGGACACGACGAATGTGCGCTGACATGCATTGGTACTAGCGCTCATACGCCTTACACAGCCTTACAAGTACAACGGATCCTGCCGTGCATGGCCTCAGCCTCTGACATGCATCTCATTTTAGACTTGAGTGCTAAGCCTTCGACAAGCCTTTCTCCGATACTTTGTTCCTTTCTTCGACAATGCCTATTGTACCGCCTGCCTGCCTATAGGTCGAAACGCAGAGAGCTTGCTCACTGGTCAGTCTAGGCACGACGACTGCGGTGCTGTCCTCATGGCTGAGTAGATCCTTTACTGTGTGGCCACCAAGCTTGCATCGTGGGGCCAAAGGTTAGGCTTTGGAACGCAGTTTCTCCTTCCTATATGAATCTGAAGAATCCTAGTTCCAAGTATTCTCCCCATCACATTCAGCTTCCACCATCACTACAGTACAGGCTCCGCTTTCCTACGTTTCCTAGTTTTCCTTTGGACAATCGCTGGACACTTATTTTTTTTCATCTTTCGTCCGCACGTCTTCCCAATAATACTCCTGTCTTCGCAATTTTCGCCATTTTCTTTTCTTGTGCTTTACGTTTCCATCCCAAATCTCCATTATAATGTCTTTACAACGCCTCTCCGTTCTTGCCTTCGCCCAAGGGTGCCTATCAGCCGCAATCGCCTTCCCCACGGTCCCAACCCTAGATCTAATCCGCCGCTCAACACCCAACCTCAGCCGTCGAGGGCTTGCCACGGCCGACCTAAGATTCAACGCCCAAATAGACTACCTCGCCGACGTAACCTTCGGCGACCAAACCTTCCAACTCCAAATAGACACAGGCAGCAGCGACACCTGGGTATTCGAAGATGGTTACACATGTACCAACGCGCCAGCCTGCCAATCCGGCCCAGGCTACAAAGAACCAGGGACCTTCCAATCCATCGAAGGCGTGTACCTTAACGCCTCCTACGGCGACTTGACAAACGTCATTGGTCCCCTTGGCTACGAAACCGTTACCATTGGTGGCATCAAAATCCCAAAGGCACCCGTCGCTATTGGACAACTCATTACAACCACAACCGGTGATCCAGTAACAAGTGGCCTCGTAGGACTGGGTTACTCGGCCCTCACCAGCGGTGTAAATGCCACAACGAGAGGGCCAGTTCCCTACGAAGCTCTCGTGCCAATGATGTACAGCACCGGCCTCATCAAGCAAAACATGTTCAGTCTTGCCCTCTCGTCCAAAGGCGGCAAACTCGCTTTCGGTGGTCTACCATCAGATGTCTCTTACCAAAAACCTTTCACCTCTTCCCCCATCATCCCAACAGCACATTACCCAGATGGTTCGCCAGCATACTCGGCCTACCAAATCAACGCAACATGGTCCTACGACGGTGCGCCCAAGAAGCAAACGCCCTATACCATTTTGATGGACAGCGGATCCTCCATCAGCTCTGTGCCCACCGCAATTGCCAATGCGGTAAATGCAAAGTTCTCACCACCGATGAGTGCGACTGATGGGACTGTTCCTTGCAATGCTGTTGCTCCGTCTTTTGGAATTGTTATCGGTGGAAAAGAATTCTTGATGAAGAAGGAGGATATGATTTTCAAGCAGAGGGATGGGACTTGCACGTCGTCGATTGGACCAAGCGATACAGATATCATTATGGGGGATTCATTTTTGAGGAGTGTACTTGTTGTTTATGATTTGGGTGAGTCGACGCTTAGTTTTGCCAAGTTGACTTAGTGTGCGATTGGGTTGGGGATTCTGGCAAGTTGATTAGACTTGGGTTGAGTACTGTTAGCGATTGTGGATTCAGCATTTGGAGTTGGCGTCTTTGGGGTTAGCTACCTACATTCATTGGGAAATATAGTGAACATAAAATAAATGGAACTCTAATTAATCGTATACCACCGCTATTGTCACTACCTCTGTGCAATTGGCTTACACTTTCAATCATGAAACCCCAGAACTGCTACAAGAATTACGCAGAACCATGTAAGAGACCCGATGCCGATATCGAGTTCAAGATAACTACCTCACTTTCGAGGGTTCGTTCCTTCTTGGCCATGTGTGGTTTTCCTTTTCTTCGAGGGAGTCGTGGGCGAAGAGGGTGCTTGATTGGAAGTTCGAGAGCGACCAAGTGACTCCGTAAGTGGCGGACTTGGCAAGGAGGAGGTGGGTGTGAAGGTACCGAAGGCGCTTGGCTCAAATCTAGTGGGAGGGAGTAAATTGGAAGCTTGAGCTAACGGCGGCTTCGGAGAGGGCAGCGGTTTCGTAGTTGGAATCCGATGTAACCAGGAATCAGGTTTATTAAGTCCATTGTTGGGTTTTCCATCGTTTTTGCTTCTGAATGGGTTGCTTGCATCTGAGCCGAGTGGAGTTGGTGTTTGTTGAGTTGATGGTATGCAACTCTTGGCCGGCGCCGATTGAGATAAGTTCGTCTTCGATGAACTCGCTTTGCTAGGCGTCTCTTTGCAATACGGATGCGTCGAGGCCCACCTCTTGATTCTTCCTTCGAAATCCTCCTCGTGATGATCAAATCGCTCGTTGATGTCAATATGTTTCTCCTCGTTCATTTCTTGCAACATCTTGATGTCGCGCATTGCAACGTCAATATGGTCCAAGGCTACGGGATCCAATGTCTTTTCAAAACCCAAAATGTCATCAACATACCCACTGCCCTTTCCAAGAGCAACGAAGCAAATAACAATTTCTCTCGTTGAAGAATCGTCGGGGCAGATACCTTTCTGATTCCCAAGAAGGCAAGCTAGGAAGAACTTGGTTCGATGCTCCCTGATATCGAATGCCGCACTACCTTTACGCATAGATTCTCTCAGGGCCGGAAGGGTAGGGTCGAACTCCGTGTTCAATTTTGGAAAAAAGTGCAAGTAATTCAAACTTTCCAAGCTCTTGAATGCAAAGCGAGAGATGATAGCAGCTGGTGGCACAGTACCAAGCACTATATATTCATGCTTCTTCTTGTACTCAAACTCTTTCCACGGAATTTTCAGCCAGGAAATCAAATCGTCGAATCTGAGACATGTTCCTGGAACCAAGAATGCCTTTTGAACTACCATGATTTTGATGCCGGTTTTCTCTTTGCGGTAATATCGCAGGGCGATGCTGAGAGCATGTAAGAGATTACAGCTGAAGGATGTTCCGATCGATGGTTCCCGTGACTTGAGGTTGCCGTGATTCAATAACCATTTTCGCCAGTCGAATTCGTCATCATAAAGAGGCAGAGTAGATGGACTGCGTGCTCCCGGAACAATGGCTCGCCCTGAAGGTGAAGCGCCCATAGATTTGTTGTGAACGACCCTGAAAAGAAGTTGGCTGGTGGAGGAGAAGTTGTTCGACTGGATCGGGTGGGTAGCTGATTCTGTCGTGATGCTTTGCATTTTCACAGTATCATCGCGAGATATCGTGGACATCGCGAAATATAGAAAGGTCGTGGATAGGAAGAGTAGAGGATGATTGTTCGAGCTGAAACAATTGACTAGAATCGTGATCTGTACACGACTGACGTTGAAGAAGTAACGCCCAGCGGAACGGCTCGCTGCCCACGTTATATCAACAGGCCCCAAAAGGAGACCTCGAGAAGAAGAGTTTGGGGTTGGGCTGCCATTAATCTGCCCTGCTTAGCCCCTCTATTATTTCTCGTGAACACAGCCTTGCGCTTGCGCACAAGTGCCTCTCTGGTAATACTTGATAGGTCTGTTGTGGTAGCCATTGGTTTTATGTCGTTTTATGTCGACGGTGACTCCAATGTGGCGGCGCGGGATTGGACAGAAGTGCATAATCAATTTTCTGCACATCTGTGGCCTCCTGAGCCAGATTATCGGTTCTGCAGGACGGCTTGTGATTCAGCATAGCCTTGGAGCGGGATATAACGCCACAGCGCCTGTTGTGGCAGGGCCCGAATTAGCAAGCCCGGATTGGTTGGAGAGGAAGGATTTTGGGCGTCTACACTTCGCTGGTGATTTTGAATTTTGGATCCCCCTAACAACCCTCAAGAACAAAAGCTTGACAAACAGTCCATCTTAAGGACCGTCCCGAACCTCTGCCGGCCGTCATTTTTATTCAGCTAAACGACTCAGGAGATTAAATTGGGGTTCGTGATATCTGGCCTCGGGTTACGAGCCCCTGCATCCTGCAGGCAATCGCTGACGAGGCCGTTTACGGGACAGGACAGGTCGCATAGCCTTTGTAGGCCAAGAGAGTGCTGATGCAAGACGACTGAGCCGATTGAGAGACAGTTGTTGGATCGTGAAATGACCGCAAGCACTTCGTATCGAGGAACGAAAAAAAGGCAAGGCGTATTGAAATAGACAGAGCCAACCAGCCAAGGCTGGAAAAACACTTCCTGGTAAAGATTCGGTTGTACGAAAGCAGATGTGCTTTTTGATCGTGGGAGGAGATGATTGGGAAATCTGAGGTTCTGTCGATATGGATTGGCAGAAGCAGACGTGAGTAGACTGCAGAAAGACTAAAGCGAGGGCAAGATTTTGAAGTTCTTTGAATTGAAATCCCAGTCCTGAGCTTAACATTGAGGCTCATAAACACTTGGCAATTTGTCAAAGAAAATCGCCAGAAACTTTGGACGCCTCGAAGCGAAGTACCTAGTTGTAAGATGTCAAGAGTGTGTTCGAAATCCCAACCATTTATTCCATCTTTCTGCAACATGCTATCACCTATGCTGATCGCGATGAGATTAGTTAGTTTAGTGGGGTGCAAGTATTGCTGGGAAGCATGCCTCAAAGCTGTCTTGAATCTGCCTATGATTCCATGGAGGCCTCTTAATAGTCTTGAGATTGTGTTGGGCCGTTTAAGCCTTCGTGGCAGCCAATTCACTTTTTGAAGCGGGATCGTATCGCTCTCAGGATGCACAGAGTGCCGAACAAAGTAACTCTTTCAGATTCTCATGATCGAGTGACAGGTTCTGCCATGTATAATACACCTTCATTTCATCCACCAAGCTGCCTGCGACCGACCCAGTAGCCAACATCCTCATAATCGTACAGCTCGAGCTGCTCTCAAGCTAGCCGGGCAAAAAGTATATACATCGAAAGAGCGGGGAGTTCGAAAATTGTCGAGATCTAAAATCGACAAACGTAATTCGCTGAGGGGTTGTTTTGCCGTCGAGATCGAGTTGGTAGATGGAAGCCAAATCCCACAAACGCCATGCTATGCCTGATATAAAAAGTAGAGAGGTAATATCGGAGTCGTTGGTGGTAGAGAGACGATAGGCGTCGCGGTTCCGAATTGAAAACAAGTCGTCAGTCCATCGACTACCTGTCCTTGTATATCTTTGGGTTCCATCCCTCTTCCGTCTCTTTTGCCCTTTCCGCTGCCTCTTCGGACGTCCGTACCTCCATCTCTATCCGCTCCCTTGCTCTCAAAATTTTGCTTTGGAGATAAAAGCTTCCACCCTTCTTCGGTTCGTTTTGATCAAAAGCCTTCTTGAACCTCGCCATGACTTGTTCCATATCTGTCTTCCCTCCTTTTGGTGGCGGAACATTGAGGATTTTACAGGCTTCTTCCAATGTAAGTCCGGAGGAGGCGAATGATGCTGCTCCACCAGGATTCTTTGCAGCATTGGCGGCGTATTTCTGTGATGCCGAAGCTTGTTTGTATGCTTCAGCAAATGCCCTGCCAACCACTCGGGCGCCGGTTATGACAACGGTTGTGAATATTCGATGCGCCATGATGTGAAAGGAGGATAAAGAGGTCGCGATTGGGCGATTTGATGAGCTCCGGGTGTGTTGATGTGTTTGTAATTGGATGGTATTATGATGAAAGCATCATCGGAATTGTTGCGGGATTGTGTGAGATGCAAAGCGATGGGCTCTCTTGCAACGTTGCGGCGTAATGTCTTTGTCGAATGGATGGTCTTTCGCCTCAAAATTCTTTGGAGAACCCGTCTTCGGAAGAGAACGACGACAAATTGAAGCTGAGGCTACAAGGCAGCACATTTGCATTCGGATACTGGCTCTGATTTGATTTGATTTGATTTGTTTGTTTGTTTGGCTGCATCTGATCAAGCTGATACATATAAATACGATATCAACTCCCGATCAAGTAATCTCATCATGTTTCCTACTACTTCACTGTCCACATTACCAACCTGACGCGAACCAACCAACCTGCTTCTCCGCATTACATCGAGGGCAGGGGGATATTCTGTCACATGCTTGGAAACACCCACCTCGCGGCTTTGCGCATTCTCATCTTTGACTGAATTCACAAAAGGTATTATAGTTCTTCTTATACTGAAATTAGATTGCTATAAAGACTTCTCTCGTATTCATATTTCCGAAGTACTATCCATGACGTTCTACATATAATTGCATGGCAGCCCTTGGTCAGACAAATTGTACATGCTTTATACCGTTAACCATCATGCTAATGACTTCGTAGACCTTCCTTGGTTGGAGCATATGTCGGCTCCCGCGAAATCCTCTCAAGATGTCTCTCCAGGACCCAATGGAGACTCGAATCCTACAGTCGCTGCCTTCTCCCCTGCCACATTAAACCATTCTCCGTCTACGCTCAAACAAAGATCAACTATACTTGTGCACCAGAAATCTCCACTCCTGGTCGCGACGCCTCCCCAGATAACACGCGCTCTCGCATATTCGCACCCCTTCATAGTACCACTCAACAAGTTCGTTGGACTGCTATCATGGACGCAAACGGATCCATGGGAAAGCTTCTTGCTGGTGGCATCATTCTGGGCTGTGACCTTGTACGGTGACGTTGTATTACGATGGGCGGGGCCTTTGGTCTTCGTGACCTTTTTGACACTGGGAATGTACTCGAGAAGATACTCGCCACTTTCTTCAACTGCGACCACCGGCGAGAAAGGGCAAAAGGGACACAGGAGAGGCGAATCGGAGCTCATACGACAACATAAGAGTCTCGATGAGATTGTGGACGTTTTAAAGACCTTCACGTCACGATGTAACATTTTGCTGGACCCGTTCCTCACCATGACCGACTTTCTCTCCACCCAGCGGACAGCAACATCTGCTACTACAAGGCCTGCTCTCACTCTGCTATTCATACGATTACTGCTAGTGACGCCTGTCTGGTGGCTGCTGACGCTTCCACCATTTTACATTATTACTACAAGGCGCATCATTCTGTTCGTTGGCACGGTCATCCTCACCTGGCATTCGAGACCTGCGCGAGTGACGCGGACAATACTTTGGCGCTCGAAATTGGCCAGAAGATGTACTGCTATAATTACAGGTCTGGATGTTGCAGCTCCATCGGATACATGGGATGATGGCAGACCTCCTTTGCCTCCTCGCAAACCAAGAACTGCTCACGAAATCGCAGCGTCGTTGGCCAGAAAACGACGACCAGATTCTCCAGGAATTCGATTTACTTTCACAATTTATGAAAACCAGAGACGATGGCTAGGCATTGGTTGGACATCTTCAATGCTGGCTTACGAGCGGGCAGCTTGGACCGATGAACATCTCAATGCTTGCACGCCAAGGGGGCGATTCGAGCTGCCAGATGTTGAAGGAGGCCATGCACGGTGGAGGTGGGTAGATGGCAGTACATGGCATGTCGAAGGAACAGAGAGAAGTCCTGATGGTAAGCATGCAGAACCTGAGGATGGCGGGTGGATCTACTACGACAACAAGGTATGTTTATTTCCTAATCTTGCTCGCAAACCTGCTAACACTACACAAGTGGCATGACGGACGACGTGGAAAAGATGGATGGGGCCGCTACACTCGCCGCAGAAAATGGTGCCGTGATGCGGAACTTGTAGAAGTAACACCATCAACCGAAATCACACCCTCGCCAAGTCCTGCTCTAGTTCCTTCAGAGGAAGATGATACTCTCGCTGAATCAATAGCTACCATTGTCGCCTCTGGCGCTGCTTCATCAACAACAGCCATTGATGATGATGCAGAATCCAGCACTGCTGGTTCCAAAAATCGAAAGCGTTGGTTCAGACGCCCAAGCAACGCGGCGAGCCAGAAGAGTGCTGCTAGTGGTTCTGTGAGCTCGAGTCTTAAAAGTTACCCAGACGAGGATGATGTTCATCGGCCATCATTCGATTCTTTTTCAAGGGAGGACTCCTGGGGGTTGGGCGAGGATGCTAGCATGTCGATGGGATGATACCTGGATTTTGATGGCGGATTTTGATGTACATCTACATAGATATTGATAGCATCGGCGCTGGAGGATGATTCACTTTTACGGATGTAATGGAAATATATATCAACGCGGTCGGCACAGGTGCCAGTGGTCCGAGACCTGCAAACATGTTCCCTCGTACAGCAATAGCATGATCAATGACATGGCCTCTTCAATAAGAATTCTCTCAAGCTTATTGCGCAGCCCCAAAGTTTCTGGCGATTTCAAGAGGGAAGTTGATTAAATGTTCAATATGTTGTCTTCACATCCTAATCACCTCTGCCACGGTCAACACAAGGAAGGATATGCAGTGCACGTCCATGTTTGCGACAAGCCCTAACAGGACCTTGATGGAAGCGGTGAAGGCACATATAAGGTCAAGATCAATTCACTCATACTCTCAGAAGATTTTCAAAAATTGATTGATTTCATTCTACACCTACTCGAGGCATCTGCCGTTCAAATCGTCAAGCCATCGTACACATGAAGTGAGAACCGGTTTCGAAAGTGAGAGAAGACACGGTCTGTATTGTTGAAGGTTGGGATAGTTTATTTCTATCATACTATCAGTATTCATTCAGCGTCTGTATTTCAAGCAAATAAACTCACTCCGCAGTTGCAGGCACCCTCAGCACAGCCACAAGTGGCGCAAGTGCAGGAAGCAGATCCACAGCCAGGCATGATGATTAAGTTTGGGATCAAAGGATCGAAGAGTGGTTTATAAGTGTTGGTTGGTGTTGTTGAAGAGAGACTTGTTGTTTGTTGATAGAGAAAGACGAGGCAGTAGTACTGAGGCGGGGTCTTTATATCCCCTCCTCAGCAAGGATCTCTATCTAACCCACCACCCAACTCTCACCTCACGCCGCGATAATCGCTCTGTTACGTCTTTCTCCGATCTGGATGAAACCTGTCGCCTCCGGCTGACAGTACCGTGGCCAATCCAGAACGTCTTAGAACACAGGGTGGAATCAGCTCTTGGACTCCCCGCAAATCCGCAGCTCACACCGCGAATAGCCGCCAATTACACGACGACGGTCCTGAGCCCTTATGTGCTCATACTGTATACATCCTGGGAAACTCCAAACCTTAGCTGTCCGGGGCTGTCATATGGCATGACCTGCCTTGTCATGAACCGCGTCCGACACTGACCCAACGAAAATTCCTTCGGCCGTTCTCGCTCGACACTACGTACTGCGACACTCCACTGCGCTGTTAGTGCTGCCTCTGCTTGCAGCCTGTATCCTGTCACGAGTCCATCTTCGACGCCCGTCTAGCAACTTTTGCGGCCTCTTGCAGCGAGTATCCGCTCTAGACAAGGGACCCGTATCTGATTTCGAAGCTACGCATCTGGACAAAGATCTACCCGTGAAGTCATACGGACCCTGCTAAGTTTGATACCACGCAGACGTCCTATGATCTGGATTTCCTTTTGTCGCTATAGGCGAAGAGAGGCACCTGGTAATAGTATGGAAGATTCTACTAATCTCCCACGCTTAATCGCCCTTAGTACTACGCCCCAGGATCTACTCACCAGACCACCATGACAGAGTCCAAAGCCTTATCAGTATCCTGTCATTGTGGCCTGTCCAAATACACGTTCAACGTGCCCATCTCCTCACTCCCGATTAGGCAAACCCTATGCCACTGTAATATCTCTCGGCAAATCTCAGGCTGTCTATGCACGTCCTACTTCGAGATTCCACCATCAAATCCGCCCCCAGATACATCCACCCTAACCGCATACGAATCTTCAGACGTTCTGACGCGGTATTTCTGCTCGACATGCAGTACGCATATGTACCTCGAATACAGCCACGATGGGCACTTTGAAGTCTCGCATGGCTCTGTATTGGGCAAGACGGACGGCATACTAGACTTTGTTGGGCACATGTGGGTAGATGATACCCGAGATGGTGGTGCTAGCACTTGGATGCCTATCTTGGGCTCCAAAGTAGCAGAGAAGTGGCCAGCCCATGGCGGAGGGCACTCCGTACTTTCCAAAGATTGTGAAACGGCGTCGACAACGTCAGTCGTTGAGAGCAAATCTGAAGATTTACATAATCGGACCGACCTACACCGACTCCAGGCACGTTGTCACTGTGGGGGTGTATCTTTCACTGTTGCTCGTCCTGACGAGGAGGCTCTGACGGTCCGGTCTCCGTTCCCTGACCTGCTGGTTCCATACAGCTCTGGCGCCTCAGCGGCGAATACCGATGACCAACCTTGGTGGGTATCGAAAGACAGGAGCAGATGGCTTGCTGGAAATTGTTGTTGTAATTCGTGTCGACGTATTGCTGGGTTCGATGTAGTCCAGTGGGCTTTTATACCTCTTTCTAGCCTCTTCTTTTTCAATGGTGATCGTTTCAGCAGACCTTTCGCGAAAGCATTTCCAACAATGAAGAGCTATCGCAGCTCCTCTGATGTTACAAGATGGTTCTGTAGGACATGTGGCGCTAATATCTTTTGGGATGGTGATGAGAGACCAACTTTGCTCGACGTTGCTGTTGGGTTGTTTGATGCGAAAAGCGGTGCAAGAGCTGAGGAGTGGCTGGAATGGGTGATGGAGAGGGTAAGCTTCAGAGAGGATGCCCATTCTGAGCAGTACATCACCTCTTTGGCGGAGGGCTTAAAATTATGGAAGGCAACCAATTGAGCACTTAGTAATTTTCTGTCAACCCGAGAGAAATGTCTATTGGTTCTGAAGTCTTCCGCTATCAAGCACAAACACTTCCGCTGTTTCACTGATTCATCTTGTGCATTCAATACTATTCAAACGTCACTACAACTCAAGCTTCATAGATTATTGTCGCAAAGTGCGTACCTCACCTCGTCGGATCGAGCAAGACTAATTAATGTGGTGTTGTGTTTCATATCGTTGTTGGTGGCTGCGGCCGGGTCATTCTTCAGGCCGTAGCAAAAACCTCACCAATATTCGGATGTTCTACAGAACCATCAGATAATAATTCTCCGTTGCGATGGTGGTCAATTAATCGCATACTACGTGTAGTAATATTTGTAGTCTCACCATGGAATAAACTCTTTGTTGTTCCGGGTTCTCGTCCGCGATGGGTTGGGGAAGGAGGACTTAAATAGGCATCATGGCATGCCTTCTTTTGGACATCATCAATCAGATCTCTCAGCATCTTGAACAGTCTTCCATTCCCACCTGCTACCTTCACCGTCCCAATCTCTTATCATCACAGACCCAAACCTCAACAATGAAGTTTCACGCCGTCCTCGCGCTTTTCGCTTCCGCTGCTTTTGCTGCACCCGTGTTATTGAGTAGAGATCCCCCACCACGATCAAATCAGAATGGACCGTATGATGTAGCTGGTGCTATTGACGATTTGGGACATGAGGTTCAGCACCAGGCTGGACACGTAGGCCAGGATATTGGTAAGCCCAACATCCTCCAACCAAAAAGATTAGCATAATGTGCATGTGTACTGATTGGGACTGCAGTCAAGGGCGTTGAAGCAGTACCGAAGGCGGTTGCTGGGGGGTTGGCTGGGATTGCTGATGGTGAGTTGAACGGGTTTTTTTTTTCTGTAAAGTTGGGAAGGGAATATACTAATTTGGGTTTTTCTTCGCAGCTACGACGGATGCGATGAAAGGGTTTGATTCTTTAATGGGGGGACGGAAAGAGGGAGGGAGAGGGTATGGTCAGGGGCAGGGACAGGGACAGCCGAGGCCGTTTGGTGATAATCCGTATGGGAGGCCTGGGTATTAGGGAGGCGGTGGGAAGGTTTATTGGAGGCAAGTGATAGGGTTTGGTGGAAGGTTTATGGGTTGCTCAGGTTTACTTGCAGGGCAATAGGAGTTTGTCATTGCCTGATATATCGCTATTTTTCACGGCGCAAAGGCAAGGCTGGATGGGCGGATCTGTTTTGATTTTATGTTTGGTTTTCATATCTATCAACGACCTCTCCTTCAATTGCATTCTAGAATCTACGAATCAACCGCGAAACTCATATAGAACATTCCCATCACATCAGCCATGCCCATCGTATTGTGTCCACCTCCATTCCTCAACGGATGAGTTTTGAGATCGTACACACTCTTCAAACTCAACATATCTCCTTTCTTTATTTTAAGACCTGGTGCGCATTCTGTCATTCGGACAATAGTTTCTTCATTGTTGGACCCGCCTTTTCCGTAGATGGCTTTTGATTCGCAGACTTCCTTGTCGTTGATGAGCATGATCATTGCACTACCTCCGTCGTGCATATGGCCGTCTATAAGACGAGTTAGTATAATGGATAGAAGGTAGGGAAAGGGGGGAACTAGGTACGTACTCGAAGCTACGATGCTTGCATCTGCTGTTACTGGAAATTTGGGTGACTCGGTTATGGCAATCCCATTAGGATCTAGTTTGATGCCTCCCGCTTTTCCATGTGCGTGTTCGGCCATTTGACCTTCTGGTTTGCTGGTATCAGGATTAAGTTGAGGGCATCCGGTTACACTCATCAATGTTGCCGCTGCGTCACGCATACCGACTCTTCCGGGCACGTATTCGATGTCAAAAGTAATATAGATCTTCTGGGAGGCTTCATTGTAGTTCACCAAATCTACTTGGTTCATAACATGATCGTCTTTTCCAATGTAATAGCCTGTATTTGCGGTTCCATCAGTTGACGTGAATTTAACGGCCGAGCCGAGGGAATCGTCGCCTTGGGCTAGGAATTCGGAGCCTAGTGCACCCAAGGCAGAGGCCTTTTGACCTGGTGCGCATTTTGAAACAGGCAGGTTTGGGGGTTTGTTAAGATCGCGGTTGACGATGTGGTGGACATAGATTCCTTGGGCTGGACCTGCCTCCTTGCCATCTTCGAATTGGAGAGAGGTTTTGCCGGTGAGGACTGTGCAGTCTGAACAAAGGCCTGAGGAGATGACGTCGAGGAATGCCTGACCCGTTGGGTCGAGGGAATTACTCATGGATTTTGGTCTTGGTTCCTGGGTCCGTGTCAGAGATTGGATATGATGATGGTCAGATGCCAGTGCAACTTACATTTTTTCCTGCGAGAATGTAGGGGCCATAGCTAGCTACCAGCCTTTTGGCCGTCTTCCGCAATTGAGGTTGTAGCTCTTCTACTTTTGCTAGTTTTGCTTGGGGAAGTGCAGACACAACTGTTGATGTTGAAATGTTGCCATTCTTGAGTAGAGCCAGTAAAGGGCCTATTGGTGAAGAAGGGGCATTTTGTCTTGGTTCGATTGGGCTGGCCGATACGAGAGCCAACGGCAGAACTGAGAATAATAGGTTCTTCATCGTTGGGTTTGACAAACTACTGAATTGTTGAACGCTACTTATCTGACCGCGACCTACCTACACTTATACACACAACACGCTTCCAACTCGTTTTCGCAATTCGGACTTCAGGGATCGGAAAGACGTACTCTAGTACTTTTGCCATCCCTGATCCTCTTTACACATATTGAAGGGCTAACGCCTTCCTGGTTCATGGATCGGTAGCCGGATAGATATGTGGTTTCGGACAGTTTTTGAGAGGGAAAAAGTCCGAAGAATGCGAAGTCTTACCTGGCCATTGCTCGCTGAACACGAGCGGAACATGTTGTGAGTGGTTGAGGAAGCGAAAGATGCGGATAGATTTTAATGCAGCTATCGGCGCCGAAAAATCGACTGGAGATTGATTAATGGATAGATGAAAAGGCTGTGTGTCGGCGGTAAGCAGCAACAATAGCCGATATCAGCAGAAGTACGTAAGTAGACAAATAGAATTGAAGTACTACCGTTAACGTGTCGTTTTTTCTCACATGAAGCTCGGAATCTTGTTTGTAGCGGACAAACTGTCCATGCATAGTGGATAGGGGCTAGATTCCTCTCAGCTCTTCTCTCACTCCCATACCGAGGCTTGAGAAATGAGAATGCTGTACAACACCAAGAAGAAGTGATTTGACACCTCAGCATTCGAAGATGTTCTCTGGATCTAAACTCTGCCTAGATAGTGTGCGAAGAGCCTTTCCAGTGGCATGTTGAGTCGAATTCCGAGAACGAATAAGATCCTCGCGTCTGATGTCGTAATTCAAGTGAACATTGGCGAACGGAATCTTCAGATAGCTTTGGAATGACCATCCACATTATGAACGAGCTCAGAATGAGATTTACGGACAAGACTCGGTGGGATCTGAATGGTCGATGTGCTGACAGATCTGGGTCTGAATAAAGCCACGAAATGAAATGTGTAGGAACAAGGCATCGAGATGGTCTTTAAGTTCAAAAGAAAGATGCAACATATGGATGTTGGTGAATGAAGAATCCTCGTTGAGATTGTAGAGGAGCTTTCTGGAAAAGTCATCGTCGATCACTGCCATTTCGAGATGGTCATGTGACGATTCTCGATATCACCACGAAACTTTCTCGCCGTTAAACACCTCACATTCACATTCACAACAACAATTCGACACGCGCCATGGCATCCATATGTACACGATAACTCTGCGCCAAATACAGCCTATCACGATCAAATTGACCAACCGAGAACAAGGCACGCTCCGTCTCTTTTTTCCATCGCGACAGAAATCTTCACATTTGGCGCAAAGCTTGCGACCAGCAATAGCAGAGCGATTTTCCCAGTTAGTCGCTATACCTGCCTGCTCCCGACCCATGTTCTAACAGGCAATAGCAAATATTGTAAGACGAATCCCAACTCAAACAAATTATGGCAGATTCCTACCGCAGTAGTCGCTACAACGGCGATTCATACCATCCCCTTCGCTCACGCTCACGTTCACCGCGACGAGACGATATGTACCGCTTTGGAGGCGGCAGTCTTCGCGGTGGAGACGCTGGTTCGCGTCGAGACTATGATCACGGCGATTCGTATGGGCGCGGCGATTTCTCTTTTCGCAAAGAGACACAAACACAGTGGCCTACAGAGCCGTACGCCGATCGCAACCGACCAAGCAATGGGAACAGAAATGGCCACAATGGTCGTGGACGTGGCGGCCGCGGAGGTCGTGGAGGCAAGTGGCAACCCAGAGGATCAAAAGCAGCGAACGAGAGAAAGATTCTCAACACAGGAATGGATCGCGATGCCACTCCAGAGCGATTGGTTGGAATGACGAATGGCGCTCATCTTTTCAACCCAGACGAGGTCAGCGAAGACGAGTCAGAAAAGAATTCCGACTCCGGCATGGTAGAGGGCTCCTCGGCAAAAGATGATTCCGAGGAAGGACCATCCAAGAAGCGCGTAAGGAAGGAGCTAAGTGAGGCCGATGGAAACGATAAACCCAAATGGTCGAACCCAGATCCCTACTTCTCACTGCCACCCGTCATTGAGGATGCTCATGCAAAGAAAAAGGATGTAGTGGAGCTTATCCGGAAGGCCAAAATTGCTGCTGAGAAAGAGAAGGAACAAGGAACAAATGCAGTGGCACAGAACGACGACTTCATCTCATTCGCCATGGATGAGGACGATCAAATTTCTGTCTCCAGTGAGGACGAACCTGTTGAGATACTCGACCAAGGCACCGCGAACGGATCACGGTCCGAGGACCCTGCTTCGACGTCAAATCCAGTACCCTTCAGCCATCTCACCAATTTCCATCCACTGCTCGCCAGTTCCTCGGCCGCCACAAGCTCCCGCCCACAGCCAGCTGGTGATACTCGACGTCAGGCAGACACTTGGCCGCCTCGAAGCAACCACGATGCAATCAATATGCCCCAACGTCGCGACGGCCTACCCAAGCAGCACGGTAACAAACGGAAACGCAATGACATTGGCGAATTGACACAAGAGTGGGTCGAGGACAGCTTTACACGAGCAGTTCCATGGATCAAGGAGGACCACTCCGGTTTGAAGTCTACATCCCTTTGGCTTCATAAGGAGATTTGCGACTTTTATGACTTCGTCAAACCAACTGCTCACGAGCACGCGATCCGGAAGAACCTGGTCGAACGCATCGCTCGCGCTTTGAAGAGAAATTACCAAGACTACACCCTCCACAGCTTTGGCTCATACGCTTATGGCATTTATCTCCCCACAGCAGATATGGATCTTTGCCTTGTCTCCGACAGATACCAAAGAACAGGCCAACCTGATCTCAATCTTAGCGCTAACCAGTTGAGGAAAGTGCTGGTTTGCTTGCAGCAGGCTGGTATTCCAGACGATTATGGCCAACAAGTCATCGCTAAAGCAAAGGTTCCTATCATCAAATTTGTGGATCGACTCACCGGCCTGAAAGTTGACATTTCTTTCGAGAACACCACGGGAATAACTGCACTCTCGAGCTTCAATGACTGGAAGACCAAGTACCCTCAATTCACGGCGCTCGTCACGCTAATCAAGCAGTTTCTACTCATGCGGGATCTGAATGAAGTTTTCTCTGGCGGTCTTGGTGGTTTCTCAGTCGCCTGTCTCGTCGTCAGTATGCTTCAGCACTCTCCTGATGTCGAAAGTGCGAACCCTCCTACGCTCGGAGCTTTATTGCTGCGATTCTTGAAGCTCTACGGAAACGACTTTAATATGACATCTCTTGCCATCAGTGTCAATCCCCCAATGTACATTCCCAAGGTATGTCGGTCACCATTGGAGACTTGCAACAAACTTAACGCTAACATCATCCAGGACGTATATGATAAGAGTTATGGAAAAGCGAAGTGGCTGATTTGGGATCCACATAATCGAACGAATGACGTGTCTGGCGGCTCGACCAAGGCAGAACTAATCGCAGATAAGTTTTACGATGCATACCTGATCCTCAGAGAGCTCATGGACCACCTGGGTCGTGCCGGACCAACTCTTCGCCAGGGTCGAAGCATCCTTCGCCCCATTTTTGGTGGTAACTACCAGTCTTTTATCGATCAGCGGGAACAGTTGCATGACGTCTACGATCGAATGCGAGTGGATGGATACTTTTCTTGAATGAATCCGAGCCGATCGTGTGCATCAGCTGAAGATTCATGTTCAAGAACCTTCCAATTCCACCAAGACTTGGAACACTACTTAGGACCGCGATTGAGAAGGAGGACCTCTTTTGGGGAACGGCGTTTGGGCGGCACAACTACTTACGACGGATATACCCTGTATGAACAAGGAGCATGGATGGCAGCATTGTTTTTTGTTCTGTTTTAGCGGCATTTCAATTGCTATGGGTCTACTTCGAGTGGTCAGTCGTTCACTGCATCTCCGTCCCTGCTCCATCTAATCTCCTACAGAGAAACGCTCACGGCCACTGGTATGGTTGCGATAGATGCTCCCTCAGGCTTCCGACGAACCGTCAGCCTTGAGCCGGCGCTGGTCAGGTTTGTCTGACATTGCTTTGTATCGCACCTCATCCTTTGAGTAACGCCCGTCACAAGCATGTTTTAACACCGATTTTAGGGTCTTATCGAGTCCCTGTGCGTATACAGTAATGTAACATTATAGGTCCAACGCGACCACAATTTTCGCGTCGATTATATCGATACTCCGATGAGTACAGCGACCAGCACCGTCCGCGTAAGCTGCCAGTGTCAGGTCCTGGCGCACTTTGCAATATTCCATTGAAATGTGAATATGATCGGGACAAATGGAGTGATCTTTCATGACACCAGTTCACCTCCTTTGCGCGTGCCTACGATTATTTATTGGGTCTTACTACTAACCAATAGAATGTGGGCATCTGAGGGCATACATGTGGGCAATATATCTCCTTTCCTCTCTTGGAGAGGATACTCGATAGATATCCTTTGATATCTTTCAGGGGCACTGAAACTTGAACATCACTCCTCCTCGTCTGCTTCCGCAAAGAAGACTTGACCTGTGGGCCTTTTCTCATCCTTGCTTTCACCTGCGGGTGGGATTTGGAAGAGGAAGCTAAGCCCCCATGATCAACTCGTTGATATAGAACAGGTGCCCGATTCTATCCAGGATGTTCCAACATGATTGGTGGGTCGGTTGTGGTGTGTCAGTGTGCTTGTTGTAGAACTTTGGGAGAGTGTACCCTAAGGGGGTGTCACCTTGCTATCGTTGTCCAAAGTATGTGCAGGCTGAGGATATGACAAGGCGAAGGTTTTGGTTACAAGATCTAGATTAAGGGACCCGAATGTTTGAGTTGAAGATATCGGCAGGTTTTAACACATCACCCATACTGGACAATCAGTCTGTTTAGTCAACCATAAACCTATAAAACCACAATACAGACCTTTGGGTCATACTCTCTCAATGCCTTAAAGGCATCCATCAGGCCACCGACTAGGCTGATTCTCGTTTTGCAATCTTTGAACAGGTGCGTTGGCTGCTTGGGGGGATATGTTGTCTGTTCGAGTCTGGTGTTGGGGATGTTTGAGGATTTGGATTGGCAATATAGGGTTTTGAGCAGTGTGTTGTATTGTTACCATATTTTCAGATATTTCCTGGAGCACGTCACTCGATTTTGTGTTCGAACCAAAACAACGCGTTGTCTTAGTTTTCAATCGCCACTTCATTCTTTGACAAACAAAGATGGCATTAGCAATCCTCTCAAAGTCAGAAAGACTGCCTCAAGAAGCTCAAGATATCCTCAGCACTCTCTCGCCCTTCGAGCTCCGCTCACTATGCGCAGCACTTTCTGCGTGAGTCTTTTCACAATATGAGACCTTGATGGGATGACATGTATTTTTGGACGGCTACAATTCTTTCGACATTCTTCTCCTCCCATGCGAGATTCGAGATGAAATTTATCGCCTCGTCGTCCTGCCCGGCGACAGATCCTTTCATCCATACCTCCAGGGCCAACCTAACGAACTCTCTATCATAGTCGTTTCGACACAGCCGAGCAGAGAAACATGAGAAACCTTGCACCGTGAAGCTTTGGTCAAATTGTACTGCAACGACGTCGTCTCCTATCCCAATCACTGGAATCTCGATCGCCCTTATCATGAAAAGAATTGGAAATGGATCATCCCTAATTTGCGAAACCTGCAATTGTCATACCAACTCAGCGCATGCGGTGACAGGGCAGATGAGGAGGTTCTTGAGTGGTATAATAATGTAGGAGGAGACATGCTCCAAGGTCTCTTTCAAGACCTTTTCCACATCCGCAAGCAAGCGCTACGTGTCCAAGGACGCTCGGCGACTGTCAATCTTTCCATACAGTTCTCAGCCAAGATGGTCAGCATGTCTTCGATGGGAACCAAAACTGCCAAGAATTGGCCTCGCGTGCCCAGTAGAATGGTTTATGATGCAATGTAGTACGCCAGAAAATTGATTGAAGAGGAGGGCCTACACATCAAGTACGAGTAACGTGGAGGGTATGGAGGAATCGAAAGAAGAAGTTTTTCGATCAAGGAAGTTGGAACTTCCAATGACTAGACAGGAGTTTGCAGAAGAAGCCCGCCGTCAGCTGCTGTGGGGTTGGCGGTCTGTCAAGGATCAGGCGTGAAAGTGCAAACGGCTATCATGGGCATGAATAGAAGAGAATGTTCGCAAACGGGGTATTTGTATCGCTTAATGGCAGGATTTATGTATGCTAGGAACAGCTAGCTTTCAATGGGAATTTCTGGTTGATGCCGATTTTCGTAAATTCTTGATAGAATAGTCTAAAACTTATCAATTCTTTGATAACAATTAAAGGGTGTGCAGCCAGACCAGTTAGCAACACAGGAGTAAAATACCTAGGAGTGTTCACATTCTTCCTCCCAAACCTAGTCCATTAATAATAACCTGCATCATGACGGCACTCGGCACGCGGGAATAGTACACTACTCGACGCGGCTCATGTTAGACCATCCTCCCGGTAGTTGGAGCGAGAGCGGTCAATGGATAAGACTTGGGTAGCTAGAGGAAAGAAGCTTTTCGAAATCATGACTCTTCCTAATCTCTTCCCTTCTCTTTCTTACATTTTGGAATTGGAGTCGTATATTCGAGATGGATTCATCAAATCATGAAGACGTCGAAAAACGTGCCGATCTCGGGACCGTATCGGCTTCTCCATCATCAGAATCATCGGCCTCGGAACGACAACAACCAGCATCAACCACCGAAGAAAGAGATGGGGCTTCCTCTTCCAAGATTGGACGAGCATGGAGAAGGGTACAGCGGAGTTGTGTTTATCGATTCGTTTCTTGGACGCCACCACGATGTCGTTGGGACCCTGAGAAGCCGCCGAAGTTTTCTATGGCTCTGAATGTCCTATTTGGGTTTGCGGGGTGTTTTACTGTTGCTAATCTTTATTATTCGCATCCAATTTTGAATTTGTTGGCGAAGGATTTTGGGGTGGATGAGGAGAAGGTTTCGCAGGTATGTTGTTAATTTTTTGGAGTTACAGTAAAAGAAGGAATGTATATAACTAATGGAGGAGGTTCGATGTTGAGGCTATTAATGGCCAAGCTTCGTTGTTGTTCATTTGCTTGTCATCTATAAGGTCTTAACTAATCTAATATTCGAAGATCCCTACCCTGGCTCAAGCTGGGTATGCTTGTGGACTTTTATTTCTCTGTCCATTGGGGGATTTATTCAAAAGGAGGCCTTTCGTGCTTCTGTTGGTCGCTTTCACAAGCACCATGTGGTAGGTTACTGTCGTGGAACCATGTGAAGCACTTTTCCTAACAACACCATAGGATCGGTCTATGTGTAACCAAATCACTCGCAGTATTCTCCGCAATATCATTCATCACTGCCGTCACAACCGTAACTCCACAAATCATGCTCCCATTAGTTGGAGATCTGGCTCCGCCTAACAAACGTGCAGCATCACTCTCCATTGTGGTGTGCGGGTTGACTCTTGGGATATTGATTGCGAGAGTGCTATCTGGTATTGTGTCCAACTATACATCCTGGCGAACTGTATACTGGATTTCTTGTGGCCTTCAGTACCTCATCACGGTTCTTCTGTGGTGGTTCATGCCCGACTATCCATCAACGAACCCAGGAGGTCTCAACTACTTCAAAATGCTTTGGTCGATTGTTTTGATGTTACCCAAACATGCTGTGCTTGTGCAAGCCTGCTTGATTTCATTTCTGACATCAGCTACATTCACAAATTTCTGGACAACTCTGACGTTCCTGCTCGCTGGACCACCTTATCATTACTCCCCCTTACCCATCGGCCTTTTCGGTCTCATCGGGATCGGCGGCATGGCGTTTGGACCCTTGTACGCACGTTTTGTCACCGATAAGTTCATGCCATGGCTCAGTGTGCTCGTAGGACTGTTGATGGTATTGACCGCCGTCACAGTTGGTACTTACACAGGCACCTTGAGCATTGCTGGTCCAGTGATCCAAGCTATTCTTCACGACGCGGGTATGACAACTGCTCAAGTCGCGAACAGAAGTTCTATTTACTCCCTGGAACCGAAAGCGAGGAACAGGATCAATACGGCCTTCATGCTCGCGACCTTTTGTGGACAGCTTTCAGGAACGGCAGTCGGAAACCATGTCTTCGCACAGGGAGGCTGGATACGGTCCGGCAGTGTCAGTGTCGGATTTTGTGGTGGAGCTATCTTGATTCTCTGTCTTCGAGGGCCGTGGGAAAATGGTTGGCTAGGCTGGCATGGCGGTTGGAGCATGAGGAAACAGAATAAAAATTCTGCTGATGGGAAGACGGTTGAGAAAGCCATGCACACACAACCTTCAGACTCAAACCACAAAAGCGTGATACCGCCAGACATAGAGAAAGTCGACGAGGAGATGGCTGCTGAGGAACATGGCGGTGAGGATGTGGAAACACGCAAGGATTGAACAATACCGATATCTACTTCTCGATGCGGCCGGGTGATCCGCGGAGCAAAAGATCGGGACTTTGTATCTCCCGAGTATGTGGTCAATCCAATAGGAACGAAGACCTTAATCTGGTTTTGGAATGCGGAATATAAGTCGACAAGGTTGCAGCCCGATCTAGGAAGGTCGTTGAGAAGGACCGATGCGCGCGGGAAGGATCAAAGCAAGATCAAGGAGATTTTAGAAAGGATCACGAAACTTGTTCGCCCTGGCTGAGATAGTGGAAGACCAATTGGTGGACACGAAGGCTCTTGCTGGAAGAATTTTCGAACTGGCAGGGAATGAAGTGTAAATAGGAGGAACGCCATGACTTGGATTTCAATATCAAAATACGAAGTCGCGATTACAACCACGTGTATGGATACAGGGGTTCACGATGTGCAAGGTCAATGTTACAACCCGTCAGCCTCCTTGCCTTACCGATATTAATTCACTCTGATGACGATCGTTGATGCGAACGGGGCAAGATAAGACAGAGATGCATATCGTGTGATAGGACATACATCAGAATTGCGCGTCTTTGTGCCAGTTGTTGAATCCGCGTCTCTGTATTCGCTGCATTCATTGGTAATCACTGCATCAGTTCTAACTAGATCGACCTGTCAGCAGTGGAAGTTGCCGTGTGTGGCTGAGATATTTGTCTGTTGCCGTGTTTTTGGTAGCACAGCACAGCATTCTGGCTTTGATGGCGCCTGAGCATTCATTCCAATTCTTCAGGAATTCAATGCTCCGCCGTATACTAGGCAAGACAGGGCAGCACCAATAAGGCAATTGAGCACGACTGGGGAATGTGTTTGATGTGTTGAGTTTCAGATGCAGGCGCCCTCCAACCTCTATACCAGCCCGTTCCAAGTTATTCGCCGTTACGCTACTTGACCTCCACAACCAAACTGTCAACATAGACTTCAATCCAAGCGCGCAAGATCAACATCAGAACTCCAAACTTCCAAGACTGCCCTTCCCAGCTGTTTCAATCCTTCTTACCAGTCAGACATCCGGAACTTCCCCATTGTCCGAAGAGATCTGCCCGAAACATCTCAGCCTCTGCCACGGCTGCATATGCACCACCACGCCTTCGCCGAATACAATACGTCCCCACATGAGCTGACCTTCCAGCCTGCTCCCCCGGAAGTCACACAAACCTCAGCTAGGCATCTCTTATATTCGACTACAATGATCCTTATGCGGTAACCAAGAGAGAGTTGCTCATCTCCCCGGAAAGGCGTCGTCCACTCTCTCTGCATTCCAAATCACCGACAATGGCGACTGTGGTCGAACGATACACGATGCCTCCAGAATATCCTCTCAATAATGACTCCGACTTCAATCAATCTGCCCCGGCTGGCAATGATTCCTCCTCCCTCTCCCTCGCTCTGTCCAAACCTACACACGACACCGATCTCCCGCGAGCTGCAAGCTATACGTACTTTCCGCAATTCAGCGACCCGATAATAGAAGATGATAGCAGTGAATCCTTGGGCGATTTTGAAGGCTTTTCTCTGGACGGCTTCCTTCCCGACTCTTCCAGGAATGTGTCGGGTTCCTCCTCTGGATCTGGAGACTCCACGCCAGATACTGAGGCAAGCACGCCTGTCGAAATGGGTGAGAAGAAACCTCGAGTAGATGTCCTACGAAACGACCTACCCAAGCTTGCCACGTCAAATACCGCAATACAACGTGAAGTGGAGAAAACACCTACGGAGCCTGTTTCGACGTCCTTGACTTCACGGTTTCGACGTCGGTCTTGGCTACCTGCTTCACGGTCACCTTCTCCTGCAAAGTCAAGACAGCCTCTCGAAAGCCCATCAGAGGGTCCTTCTGCAAGATCAGGCGCAGGACGCCGTTCCTCTCCCTTCCGTCGAAGTACTCCCCCAGAAGATGTTGACCAACCTCGCAGTCGAAGTACTTCGCTTTCGAGACGTCTTAGCAACAAGCTACGTAAACGGCCTTTAAGTACTGTCACAGATACCACTCCTTCGCCCTCTGGCAAATTACTTTCCGCAACTTCGACCACCCTCCAGCTGCCAAAATCATTTTCTACCGATAAGTTACCTTTACCGACGATGACGCGTGCTGTACCGACTGCAGAACGAATACCACAAATTCCGAGAAACATGTCCAAGGACAAATTACAAATAACAAAGACGGCCCCTGCACGGAAAAGAGATGAGCTGTGGACAGTGTTCCGTAACCTTGATGGTGATTTTCAAAAGTAGGTGTCCAGCATATATTTAGTGCATTCATTATGGCTAATTTACAGAATAGATTTCAAGCAAAACCAAATGCCCTAAAAGCGAACGTTGTCCGCTCTTCGCTGCTTCCCTTTCTTCGCACATACCATACACACGCCTCAGTACATAGGCTCCGCCCCGAAGATCTTGATCGTCGGGCTACCATTTTGAGTAAATGGTGGAGTGGGCTTCTCGAACTCCTGAACAATAAGAACAATCAATCTGTGTCAGGCACAGATAGACCGGCAATTCTCGACGGTATAATTGGCATAATGGAACGATCGGAATGGAGATTGGCTCCATCTCCTTTGGCTCCGTTGAGTGAGAGAACACGAAAGGAATCTCTTGCTTCGTCAGCCTCATCAGCTTCAATCACTTCGATGGAGTCTTCTGACTTTTTGACGGAGTCTGTATTTCACAACGTGCGGAACATTTTCACCCAGAATCTGCTGGGACAGATGGGATTTGTGGTCGAGAAAATGTCGATGCGGAATGCGCCAGCAAGCCTCGTCTCATTCTGTGGCAAGACCTGCGCTTACGCTTTCTTCTTCTGCCCTGGCATCGCTGATGTCCTTGTTCGACTCTGGAATCCATCAATGGACCTACTCAGCCGCGTGATGGCAGAGTGTGGGCATAAGAGATCTGCGAACCTGGGCGACGTTTCGCAAGCAATTTGCAGTGGATTTCCAGCACATCTCCAGACCATTAAATTCACCACAATATCGACAACGTATCGCGCCTTGCGGAAATGTGCGCCGTTACCTCTGGGCACGCACGACTTTCCATGGAGTAGTCCTGGTTGGGTGGGACGATGGTCTGGGAACGACAGCGACCTATTCTACGTCTTCGTGAAGCACTTTCACCTGCTAGCTACGGAGTTTCTCCCTTCCAAAACCACTCGCACGGAGCGGCTATGTGCACCTGGACTTATCTTTGTTCATGCTCAAATACTCACCAACATGGACAAAACGATACATCGCAACGCAGCTACCAAGAACGAAGACCCTCGTCAAGACTCCAACCACACGTTCGATGACATACTGAGCGATCCCGACTCTGCAGCACCTACCCTTCCTCCACTGCCGAGCGCCAATGCCGCCCGATTTATGGCCGAAAACCGGTTGATCATGTTGATGCGTGATTTCCTGTCGGACCGCAGTCCGAACCCGAAGATCACACGCCAGATATTCGCACAGGCCTTTGCCGATCTGTTGAAAGCCGCCGCGCGAAAGACCTCCACGTACGATCACAACGCCTGCTACATTCTTTGCGATCTTCTCGAGGAGTCTATCTTGATCCTTGTCCGATATGAGCAACTTAGCCCAACGGAAAACTCGTTTCTTGACTGGCCTTTCTGGTTGGATGCTTGGAGGCAAATGGTGCAAAGTCAGAATACGACCACTGAAATAAGACTTTACGCGCTATTGTACAGCATTTGGCAGCACATCGCGGTAGAGCCAACGAGGAAAACGGATTTGTGCGCGTCATTTCTCCTCGAGGCGGATTTCTTCCACAGTCGATTCAACCATTGGTGTCCAATGGTTCGAACCTACTTCATGCGTCTGTTGTGCTGGCGGGTGGCACGTTTCGATGGCGAAGAGCAAGGCGGCGAGGCTGAAATTTTCGAGCGTCTCTCGGAGCGGTTGCATGAGACCTATGCACACTATCTTTTTATCCGAGAGAGTGCGCAATTGTCCCCTATGCTCCTGCCTTCAACTGCCCCTTGCAATCCTGCGCCTGGTAGACGACTGCTTATTGTTCGAACAGACTCATTGCATAATCCGCCTCGGAATAATAATTTTTTGTCGTTCGATGGCTCCTTGACATCGCAAAATGGGGTGCTAAAGAGGAATTCTACATTTGGCGAGATTTTAGCCAAGGAGGAGACGAGGCCGAGAAGTAATAGTTCCAGTAATAATTCCGATTCCGATCCGGAAGTGGATGAAAAAGTTGGGAAGAAATGGACACTGTTGAGGACGATAATTGGGACGTCAAAACAAGAGACGACCAAATCGAGAAGCCCAAACAGATCGGTTTCGGGTGCTGTATCGAGTAATGGCTCGGCGAGAGACTCGAAAACACCATCATCTACGCTTACGCCGGTACAAACACAACAACAAAAGGAGGAACAACGGCGAAAGGATAATATGCCTACTCACCGCGCTTTCTCCTTCAAATTCTCTCTTGAATGGGTGGATCGTCTTGATCGCCGTCTTCAGACCCCGGGGTCTATGCGAATACAACCACCTCGTCTCCCTGTGCCTGCACAACAACATCTTCAATCATCGCGGCCCGAGTCACATTCTTCTACCTCACCGGTCACTGCTTCTTTCACGGTCTCAGGTGTTAGTGGAGCATTTGGAATCGATCCTACAGGTGGTTCAGGCAAGGGGATAGAGACGAAGGGTATCGAGCCCACCGGGGAAGCTCGGATACAAGCGAAGTACTCAGGTCGGGCGCTTGCCGAGTGGGCCCTGGTTGTGGGCGAGTGTCAAAGTTTCTTTGAACGGAGACGCGCCGAAGGTGTTGGGCAGGCGAAATGGATTGAAACGCCTGGATTGGGTGTGGAAGCATTTAAAAGACCTGGGTAATTCATGCATTGTGAATACAATTTTTTTTGGGTTTGGCCCTGGGCGGGAGTTGGATATGTTTGGATGCATAATCATCTTCGTTCTGTTTTAGACTGTGGATATGGGTGGTCTTTGTTGTTGGGTCTTCTGATTCCTTGTTCTCTTTTTGGCGAGGGGTTTAATTTTGGACGATGGGGAGGGGATTGTATCATACCCTTTTTTTTGTACGATTTGTTGGCTTCTTGTTCTTTGCCTTGCATAGCTGGTGCCTGCATGCATGCATCTCTGTTCGTTGGCCCGTTTTGCAGCGAGATCGGTATGGACGGGCTCTTCTTTGGGAGGACACGGTATCTAGATGGATGGGTGGGTCACAAACTGGCAATGGTCATTGGCTTGCCTCTTTTTGGGAATTTTGAATAGTGTGTGTAAGGAGTGTATAGTGAGCGGTCTTTGGTATACGACACTTCTTTGTTTTTACGCATGGAGAGGGTTTTCTATGGTGTTCGATTGGTTTTTGGTTCCTTTGGTCACTTCTCGTTGTTGGCTCTCGAAACTGCTTTTGAGTTTGTGTAGTGTCGAGTATCAGACTAGATATTGCCGAATGTCGGTCCATAAAAGCTCTCAGATGTCAAAAGCGGCTTCCCTTTCACTTTATGGCTAAGCTTGTGGCCTTAAGGAACGTGTGGGAAACCTCTCGATCTCCGGATAACCTTTTTGATTACAAAACTGCCGGTTGGCCACGCCGGGTCAAATTTATTAGGTTGAAATAGCGTATGGATTTGATGATTTCCTTTCACTTAGAAAGGAAGTAATAGTTACCCGATTCAGCAGGATCAGCCTCGCCTTCAGTACGTGCTACTAGAATTGATTTTTTAGAATAAAAACCAGCTTGAAAACAAAACGCATACCATCCAAATGTCTCCTGTTGTGACAATCACGCAAGAATGCGAATTGGTGAGTATATGGGCGGGAAATAGAGATCTCCATAGCCATGATATATAACATAGGAACTGCATGTCTTCAAAGGGTTCTCATGCTCTCTCTTTTCCAGGGATCCGTTCGATACCCCCATTCTTCCTAGTTCAATCAATTTGGAATGGAGGAAAGGGGTGCATAAAATTGGGACCAACAATGCACATGTTATGTGGGTCTCTCATCAAAGCGGCTTCAAACGTCGATCTATCAACACACCTCCATCAATTATTAGTCGAACAGCTTACGAGAAGCACTCACCACCATCTGATAAGCTCCCACAGTACCTGATCGATTTCGCAAGAGGATCTTCAATGCTAGTTCGTCAACCTCCCTACAGTGGATTCACCAACTCATGTCCTTTTTCCATATGCTAAATCAAACACAACACGCCCAATTCGATATCAACATCGATAAATTTCTGGCAATTTGAAAGAGTTTATCGCCAGGAATTTATCGATATTGATGTCGAGTTAAGCAGTTATAATGAGAAAGCGACTTTTCTTTGCAACTCGGTTGGCAGGGGACATGAATTAATGAGTTGACTGTGTCCCCAAGTTTCGTACGCGATCTGGTCACCACCACCCTCGCTTGCAACGAGCTCCTCTGGAAAACTCAAATTCCCATCTTCCGACGTTCCTCATTAGAGATCTTATCAATGATCATCGCTGAGGGCTCCTATAATGCTAGGATCACTATCTTGCCATAGCGCTGGCTCCTCCGCGCGCGTCCGTACAGACAACTTCATGGCATTCCCGAAACGCCATTAGTTGTTCAGATCATCAATGCATTTCAACCCAACTACTTGGAAAGCACGTCAGCTCATTCACCATCTCGGAACCAACTTTCGAGATTTCATCATGTTTACGAGGATTTCGACTTGCGCTGCAGCTGTGAGATCGCTAAGTACGATTCCCAGATTCTCGGATTGGACTACTTGAGAGATTATCTTCTGTATCTGCCCTTTTGGTGACACTGTCCAAACCCCGGTCTTTACTGGCCACTCGGGACCCATTTTTCAAATTCCAATTCGAGTTGCAAGGCGGCCAAAAGAAGAATGCGCGAATCGCGAAATTGCCCTTCTTGGCTCTGTCATGATTCTGAGGCTTTTTAATCTCGTATACGAGTAGTACGCACCAGGCTGAGCCTCATTAATCTGACCCTCTTTCTGGTAGTCTATCATTTCAACAGCAGCCAGCCAAGGAAAGCTTGGGAAAACGTTTCCAGGAACATAATACAGGAAAAAGAAGCCACGGCTTAGCAGTAGCAAATTCTTGGAGTCAACAAAATGTTGCCACTTTCTTCCCAGTGAGGGAATAATGACGGACTGGAATGGTCGCAATACCTAGCCTTGGTGTGCGGACCAGATTCCGAGCACATTTCTTCAAGCTAATGAGTCTTGGTGAATCTTATTGCGAAATATCCTCCCAAACTAACCATGCCAGTTTCAGCAAAATATCAGCCTTTGCATCCCACACGAAGGTATCCACCATCTTGAAGATCTCACAGCGGTCTTCAGTATGGATTCACCATAGCGCGGATCAGAAACCGCAACAGTCTCGCGTCTCGCAAGTGTCGTACCCATCGCAGATCTAAGGGCAACATGGTATGGCTAGCTGAACGGTGTTGTCGAACCCACGAAACGGAATAAGGCTGGGCGAACGCAGAACTCAATTGACCATTGTGATAGGTTCAAAATGAATAGCAGGCGGCAAGTTCCTTCTTCTGTTTCTGCACATCTCGAGATAAGTCTAGATGAATTCAAGTTATTATCAGCGACTTCCTTTTGACTTACCTTATCTCGATTGAGATATCGCCTCTCCAAGTCGTATTTAAACCAGTGCCCCCCCTGGACGGTTGAGAATTTTCATCAAAGCAGAAGTCTTCAGCTCAGCACCCTCGGTCTTGTCACTCACAACCAGTCGTTTAAACCCCCTCACTCATCCAATACTATACCCCATCTTCAATCAGCCATGAAGTCCTTTACCATCCTCCTACTCGCCATTTCGGCATGTGCTGCACCAGTCGCGAAGCCTCTATTCGGAGGAGCGATAGATGTGGGCGAATCTGTGGTAATGATGTACCGAGTCCGATACTACGAATGACAAACTAAGTTCATGCTATAGAACTCCGATGTCACTGAAGTGGAGGCAACCCTCGACGATATTCTGTCCAAGCGCAAAGCTTTGTTTGGTGGGGCAATTGACGTAGGCTCTGTATGTTGTCCTGGAACCATTTTCTCCGGCGAGAGATACTTTGCTAACAATTCCTAGACAGTCGACGAGGTCCAAGTCAACCGCATTGCGGCAGTACGAACAGCTTCACTAACACCCTATTTAGACCGTTGGCGAAGTCGAGGCCACTGTCGATGATATTTTGTCCAAGCGCAAGGCCTTGTTCGGTGGAGCAATTGATGTGGGCGAGGTTAGTCAAATTTCTAGCTTCCTCTCGCTCCTTGAGCGTTGCTAATCGTACACAGACCGTCGATGAGACCGTTACTGAGGTAGAGGATACTTTGGACGATATCTTGTCCAAGAGGGATACAGGCTTGTTTGGTGGAAGTATTGATTTGGGCGAGGTTTGTAGCCATTTTTACCTTTGCTCCGGTCAAACATCCATGCTAATCGTTTGCAGACCATCGATGAGACCGTTACTGAAGTGGATGATACTCTGGACAACATCTTGTCCAAGCGGGAGACAGGCTTGTTCGACGGTTCAATTGACGTTGGCGATGTATGTTTTTTTCGACCCCATTTGGCCTTCTAGAGCATAACTAACCTGCATACAGACTGTTGATGAAACTCTCAGTGAAGTTGAGGCCACTCTTGATGACATTCTCTCTTAAGCGCCAGGCCTACTCTTGGCTTTCTCTGGGATGGGCGAGAATAGCCACTGGCAACAAGAAGGCATGGACTCGATTTTCAATGCACTCCAATACACACTACATTCATTTTACCAATAGAAGGGAAGGATAGGTCACTCTCTGGTTCGCTCGCTGGAAGCTTGAGCATGAGGCCTAAAGGCCGTCACTTTTGTACCTGATAAAGAAAATTTAATCTGTCCTTAGTCTAATCCAAGAAATTCATGTTGTCTCTGCTCTCGCTTCTTCTTTCTTGCCGAATTTCCAAATCAATGTTTTCTTGCTTCATAGCAAGTTTCAGCCATACTTACCTTTCTCAAATCGAAGGTAATTCATACCTTTGAAGGATATGTTGGTAATCGCTCTCACGGTAAAAGAGATAGACTTCGTTGAGATTCTGGGGCTGTCAGATCCTGGAAATGGAGCCAATAGATGCGCAAAATATCGATTGAGCCGATTCCCTTAGCATTCCGGGAATGGAGTGATTTGATTCTCTCCCTCTTCCTCCATCCATACCTCTTCATCTGCTCTTCCCTCTCACACATGTCCTCTTCGACGCCTGTCACATAGAAGAGCGCTTAGAACAGTGAAGTTGAACTCTTTGAAAGTAGGTGCTCGGGAGATTCCGCTCGATGCCGTTGATAATCTTGAGCCGTGTGATGGCTAGCCGAATTAGGACGAGGACCATTCTTTTTATGTTGTGAAACACAATTTTTTGATTGGACAGTGACTGCACGGTTTATCTGCATATCTGATTTCTCGAGTAATGCAATATAGGGGCTTTATTGGGTAACGTTCAGTCAGCATCTACCCGAGATGGTGATCAAAATTCTCCACCCTGGGCAGTGTTTCAAAGGTTCAGCATAAGCAGGATGAGAGCTGGTGAAGACGGTGAATTTTGGGGCCCGAAACTACAATTCTTCGACTCCAAAAATCTGGTCTAGGGTTGGATTCGACAACAAAACCTCGACGCGATTTTGATATCGCGTTCAGCCCTCGGGTGGTGAAGCGAGGTGGTCTCGATTTCGCTAGTACAATTTATAGACATCCACCCCTTTTTGAAAACGTGATATCATCGGGCCTTGAAAAACCGGCCGCCCAACACATTGACGAATACTAAGCCTCCAATGTCCCAGCTGTGACAGCCACGACAAAGCTTGTCGTTCCTTCGTCCGCCAATCCTCCGCCGTTTCTCGATGTCGCGCGGGGTATCGTGACAGCTCATGGCATGAAACCCTTTCCGGCGACGCCTTTACGAGACGATATCCAAGCCACCCGTGAAAGACCCAATTGCGACCGTGGACCCAAACTTTTGTGCAGACTTTTTGGCGTATTGTAGATTGTGACTGTCGCATGGGAAGCAAAGAAACGCTGCGCCCGGCGCAGCTTGTACGAGCATAATCTGATTAAAGCCTGCTCCCTTGCTTCACTTTTTTTTTTGGTTCTTCATCAGCTTTCGTACTTCACGACTCTGTTCCAGCTTCGACCATCAATCTCTATCCAGAAGTCTTTCGCTGCTTTCCAATTCCAAAATGCTTCCTATCCTTGCTCTCGCGGCCTTTCTGCCAATTGCTTTCGCTCAGTACAACTACCCATCAGGAAGCAGTAGCAGCGCCGCTGTAGTGGCATCTCCTACCAAGCAAGCCTCGACTGCTACTCAAACTGTCACAGTCGGTCAAGGTGGAAACTTGAAGTTCAGTCCCGATTCTCTATCCGTCCCCATCGGCTCAACAGTGGTCTTTCAATTCTACCCCGGTGGCCATTCCGTTGTTCAAGGATCATTTGACAACCCATGCTCCCCATCAAGCGGATTGGCGTTCTATAGCGGCGTCGTTAGTAGTAGTAGCGGACCGGCTGTGAGTATAATATTCCAGTTGACCCATGTACAATTACTGATTGTTTGTCCTACAACAGCCTCAAGTCTTCACCCTCCCAGTCGACAACACGGATCCAATCTGGTTTTACTGTGGCGCACCCTCGCACTGTCAGAGTGGAATGGTTGGTGTGATTAATCCGTAAGTCATAGAAACACTTCAGCTCGTGCACAGTTACTAAACAACCGCAGCACTACCAACCAAACCCTCGACATGTTCAAGTCTGGAGCAGCAAACTCGTCCAATACCAACCTCCCAAAGACCACCCAAGGCGGTTCCCTATCCAGCGCAACGACTTCAGCATCTACAACATCGTCAACAGCGAAGAGTGAGGCTGGAAATGCCGTGCCATCAATTGTTGGGGTCGCTTCTTTATTCTTGGCTTTCCTTTTCTTTGGGCAGATCTAGATCTGCAGTGAGGTTGGATGATCTCTGGTATTTTCGGTCTTCAATCCAGACTTTTACTTTTGCAGTGGGCGGTTGATCTTGGATGGTCACATTGTGCTCTTGAATTCTACGATATATCCCGAACTCCTCTCGTATAGCGTCGAAGGTTTCAAATTTGGAAGGAAATAAAAAATTACTTACTGATATCTTTTGGTCTTTACATCTTCTACGATCGTTTTTAATTGTGGTCTCTTAATTTGACCAACGGGTCACGAAGGTGGCTCTTTTTTAATGTCATTAGCATCATAGTCTACTTGTTCACTCGAGGATCGAGAATTACAAGCAAATTGTCATTTTCAGAGTTGACAAGAACGGCGTATAGTGCTTGGCTATTCCCTGACATGGAACTACGAGGGACTCCTCCAGTCTGACGAATGGTTGAGGATTTCTACAAGTGAGGCATGTGCAGATTAGCCAGCAATGCCACATCAGCACAGTTGTACGATGGTCAGAAAACAAAATCGTAAATTACCAAAACGTATGTATGCATCTATATGTTCCTTCTACGCCCCCTTGTGAATTCAAAATGCTACATCCTACAACTTGCTCTTAACTTTGACTCCGTTTTCCTGTGCAAGAGCCTGCTCCTTTGGCCCAGCCAAAGAGTCGTATACAGTCAAGCCCAACGTATCACCTGGTACTGTTTGAACATGTCCGTGTCCAATGAGGCCTCGAGCATCAACCATACTTGGGTTGAGATCAGCGACAGATGAGGCACCGATCAATCGCATGTTCATTTCCATTTCATCCTGTACGAAGTGAGTAAGTAAATAGTTCCAGGGCGGAAAAGGGAGGACCAACCTTGAGCAATTGCATTGCCCGATCGACACCAGGTCCACCATAAGCACTCATGGCATACAAGAAGGGTCTTCCAATACCAACACCCTTTGCACCAAGGCACAATGCCTTGATAATATCCGTTGCTCTTCGGACACCTCCGTCGATATAAATTTCGATCTTGTCTTGTAGACCATGCTGCCGAAGTACCGGCATCACCTCTGCCAAAATTTCAATGCCTGATCTTGCCGTATCTAGTTGTCTGCCTCCGTGATTCGAGAGAACAACACCGTGAACACCAGCCTCAATAGCTCTCAACACATCTTCAACTCTTTGTACGCCCTTGAGTATAATTGGCATCTTGGTAATGCTTAGGAACCACGGAATGTCTTTCCAGCTCAGAGAGGGGTCGATAAAGGACGAAATTGCGCGAGCAGCACCTTGGCTTCGGTCGACGTTGTCGCCGGAGGTATTCTGTACATTAGATCCTACATCGCTGAATTTCGACCGCATGTCTTTCTCGCGGCGACCAAGTTGCGGCGCATCTACTGTTATGAAGAGAGCTTTTATGCCACGAGCTTCAGCGTGTTCGACGATTTTTTTGGTGATTGCGCGGTCTTTGTTGACATATAGCTGGAGCCATTGCGGTTGTCCACCTTCTGCTGCATCGCAAATCTCATCGAAGGAACAGGAGGCCAGTGTTGGTATCATTTGTACGACACTGTGCTTCTTTGCGCCACGGGTAAGGACAACCTCTCCTTCTGGATTACCCAGCTTGCCTAGGGCTGTGGCTGTGACGTAAAATGGGATGGAAACTTTTGAGCCAAGCATGGTCGTTGAGAGATCAATCTTTTCGACATCGACAAGAATTCGTGGTCGGAACCATATCTTATGGAAGGCTGTGTGGTTTTCGCGCATTGTCCGTGATCAATGTTAGTGGTGTTGACATGCTCTTGAAAAGCTATACATACAATCTCGTCGTCTGCGCCACTCGAGTAATATGCCCAAGCAGTCTTCTTCATTACTCTCCTGGCTACTGCCTCGAAATCCATCAGATTGTAACATTGTTCCAAAATCGGCATCCTCTTTACTCTCTCCAGCCTATCCTCCTCATCAGGATCCACCTCTTTCACCTCTTGCTTCACACTGCCCATGTCCACCTCTCCCAAATGGAACTTCTTATCCAGATACTTGTCCAATGTGTCTGGAGGATGGATAGGTGCGTATTCTTCCGTGGCATCTTTGCCGGCGTACTTCAAGATGATCTTGGGTCCACCTGGATGTTCGGGCAGGAATTCGGTGACATCGTAAGCTTTGCCGTGGATGATCACCCAGCAGGAGTCTTTCGAGTTGTGTTTGGCTATCTCTTGGCCTGTGAGTTTGTTAGGTTGGTTACCACTCGAGTGATTCATGGTTGCGGGTATAAGAGCGATAGGGAGGGATTGACAATGGGAGTAATCGATTGATGTTGAGAGCGCAATGTGAATGTATATACTACGGGAGCAATAAATATGTACAGAATGAGGAAAGAAGTCCCGATTGCTCCAAAAAGTCAATGCAAGCTTGGAGCTCCTCGGTTTAAAGGACGCCAGCGGCGACAACGAGATGGACCGAATGACCCCGCGGGTTTAAGCTTCCCGTCAAAAGAGGATAGCTCAGGGTATTACAGGTAAACAACTGTCGCCAGATCTGAAAGTCAAGGACAGATAGTATGAAATCGAGAATTGATATCAATTTTTCTTCATACTATACCATCAAGAATTTCTCGTCCTCGAGTCAATCGTGACGTAGAATTCTACAATTCCTGATGCGGGGTGCATCGTGGGGGACCCGAGTTTGAAATTCAGGAAATTTGGTTGGCAGATGCAAAATTCAGCTGCCCGCACAGAAGAGGTCTGAACTGTCGTAGGAAAATAGCGGAAATAAGACTCCAGCTCTACAGTAGAGGCAAATAAAAAAGGTCTTGAACAGGTTTGATATCTTAAGTGTCAAAACTGGACAAAAAAAGCTTTTGTTCTTCGAGCACTAATTTTCACCAGCCAAAAATGCAAAATACAATGACGAGGATAATCCAAAAAATGCAAAAAGATAATAGCGAGGATAATCAGGTCGTACCCGGAATCGAACCGGGGTTATCGGAAGATTGATTCTGCTTCAGAATCCTGAAGGGGCATGTTAGACGCTGATTTAATAGATGTAGGCGGGGCAAACAAACCGATGTGATAACCGCTACACTATACAACCATTTTGATCGTTTAGTCTCTTGTTTTAAGTATATATAGGACAGAAAACTTGCAGAAAACGGTTCGGGGTCAGGGGTGGCGAATGGGGTGAAATCGCCATTTTCTTGGCGCCAAGGACCCTAGAGACACTCGGAATAGCTGTTTCTAGTACTGTTATCCCATCTGCATCGATTTCTGCTCGTCTGGATGTGTCTGTGGGTATGGGCGTGGACATACAAGACTTGCCATTTTGGGCAGTTTTCATATCACGTGCCATCGAGCTTCCGCACACCAAAACGTTCGTTCCTTGTGCCATTGTTTGGTATCGTTGCACGAATATCCTTCTATCTCCATCAGTGTCCAGCAACTTTTCCTTTGTGAGATGTTCTGTCGAGAAAACTGCCTCCTGCCTAATTGGGAACGAGGGCTGAATCACAAGGCTGTAACAAATTGTTCGACAAACACAACCTCTCGTTGTGTGATGAGAATCTCATCACATTCTGCAATTTTGAAAGTCATCCATGAATAGGCGTAATGGTTCGACCAGCGCGAAGCGCGGTTCAAGTTGAAGCAAGACCATGTCATGAAAGGTTGACCAGGAAATTTTAGCTTTTCATAATCGGACGTTAACCTCTGGGGCGACATTGAGATTTACAACCTCGGCCAATCTGGTCTTCCAAATTGCTAGAAATTTAGGGGGCTCGAAAGACTGCAGAACTTAATACGGAATCAAGACTGCTCAAAACCCTCGTTCGCTATTTCATTTCTTCCCAACGATAACTCACCCACTTGGGCTTAAAAGTGGTCCTGGAATAACGAAATTTCGGCTCACCAACACTCAGTCTCTAGGTATTCAGGTACAAATTCATCTAGATGATTGACAAAAGAAGAACGAAGGCTAAGAAATCATCTGACAAAAACATCTTGACTTGAGTAACATATGAGGACTAACGGAAGTAATTAATGGGCACCTACTGTGACAGTGCCGAGAGATATTTGGAATTTTAGACTATATGATGGTCTCGTCTTCAGCAAGAAGAAACCTTCCAGAAGCTACCTGAACCGTCATTATAATTCAGACCTGCCTATCTATCTTTCAATTACCATCAGAGCTCCTCTTCGGGTTCTTCTCGCTCAGTAACCATCAACGTCTTCTTCCGAAGATCCAGGATGTACTCTGTCTCTGGGTTGTCCTCGGTGGTCTTGATATTCGTGGACAAATACTTCTCAATGACAAGACCTTCGATTCCCGCTGCAACAGCAACTTTGAGATTGCGGATCCCAAGGTCTCGATTGTAGTCTTTCTCTGTGATGTGCTGGCAGATTGCAACATCGTTGCGAATATTTGACAGCAAGTTTCCAATGAGACGTTCGTTGTCTGCTGGAGACAGATTCACCGGCTCCCGTAGTTCTTTTGCGAATTCCAGAAGGCATTGTGCACGCCGACAACTTGCTCGCTCTTTGAGAAATGAAGAAATGGCACGAATGCGGAAACACGGCCCGTAATCTCTGCCACTTGTTGCTCGCGAGCCCACGGTTTTGGAATCTTTGTCCACTTGTCAAGATAATATCGTTAGGTCAAATTCAAAGCTAGCGCCAGCTTAAATCAGATGCTCGCTGGCCGGCACCACTACTTCTTGTCGTCCATCAAGTCACTCAATTCCTCTACGTGTGGTCTGCCCACTGGCAGATCAACGCTGTATGGAGAATAGAATGCTTTCGGAAAACCCTCTGCCGTCGCACCAAGGCTGAGCAAAGTCCCCAACAATGAGTTTGCATCTCGCGTGACGATTTGGCTATTCATGACTACAAATGCCAGAAGCGGGATGTTGTGATTTTCGGTCACAGAGTTGTCTGCCAAAAGACAAACTACTTCATCGTTGTTGGCTTGCGCAGCATAGAAAAGGAACCCAAAGCCCTATACGCTGTAGTTGATTGTTTCTCGAACGCCATCCTCGGGAAATTGCTTCAAGAACTCCTGGATGGCACGGGCATATTCTCCGTGTTGAATCTTTGCGGCAAGTATCAATCCTACAGGTACACAGCTTTGGTCGACTTGCGCTTTAAGAACTGATGGTTTAGGAAGCTCAGGAAGTCGAAAGTCCCAAACTTTGGTGGATTTTCTTGGTTGGCGAATTTCCAAAGGCTTTATGAATTCGTGGAGCTTGAGCGGCTTTGCTGGTTGGTGAGCTGTGAGAGACTCAAGTCATTCGTGGCCTAGTAGCGGCACTGTCTGAGTTGCGCAATCCTCTGACGGTCCCAGAGGTCTCGGCCATGGTGAGTGATGGCAGTGGTAAGTTGTAGATGCTGAGATAAGAAAAGAAATCCTCTCCCTTATGAAGTTCTAGTTCAACACTTAATATGGACACTATAACATTGAAAGTGCATTCTGTGAGGAAGTTCCATAGTGGCCTTCAACACTGTCAGTGAATTCGGACAATTACTTGTCTTCCATTGTGCTCTGTCGTTAATAGTCAACCACTTTACTGTCATCTTTCTGAATACAAGTGACGTAATGCGCAATACCATGATTGCTCGTTTTTGAGGCAGCTAATTGTGACAGCGGCAATGATTCATACATCGCAGGTGAAGGGGATTTCAGTTGTGATGGAGGTTTGTGGTTGAGTTCGCACCCAAAAGGTACCCTGTTTGCTGGTACAACACTGAAATCCGGCTATAGCCATCTTGGCTTGGCGAGTCGATGTATGCGATCTTACATTGTCCTGCTCATTCTTTCGCCGCCTTTGGACTCAATTCCTCGACGATGTTGTTTGGGTCCTTCCATGCTAACGCAACATACCTATCTCTTGTCAATTACATAGACCCATAACCCCAATCTTCAATACGTACTTTGTATGGCTCCCTCTCGCAAACACATCACCTTTGCTATTCATAAACTTAATAGTCGTAAACGCCAACGTCTTCCCAACTAACCAAAGTCAGCACAAGCACAAACACAAACCCACATATTTAAATCAAAAACTTACACTTATCACAGGTGACTTCCTACTTCTCATCAGCACCAACCAACAAATCAAAGACAAACTCAGAAATCAGGAAAGGGCAAAAACTCACAGCTGAAATTTTGTCCCCAATCTTTCCCCCAGAACTCAAATAAGTGACTGCGAAGGTCATTACACCCTTCTTTCTCACAAGACTCAAAGTCCAGAACGTGAAAAGGGAAAAACATACCATTTAAATCCGTACTAACCCCCGTAGCAAACAAACCCCTCGAAGCAACAGCCAACGATCCCCCCAAATCAACCATGGAAGCAATAGTGCCCCCGTGCATAATATTCAATCGATTCTACCCATTCCCAACGACACCATTAGCTCAGCTAAATGATCGAAACCCTCAAAAATAATTCGCTTTAAGAATTTAGGTTAGGGCGGACGTACAGTATGTTCCTTCATGACCTCAACTTCAAACTTCACCCGCCCGGGACTCGCAGCCGTGACTTTCAGTCCATCGAGTAACCTAATATCAACGAAACAAAATCAACCCGTGTTTCTCTTTCGAATTTGAGGGGAGGGAGAAATAATACCTTGGCTCGAGACCAGAATTGGCTCGGAAGGATTCCCAGACCTATCGAGCGACGCAGATTAGCCATTGAGCGTCCTTGAGCGAGTTAGGAGAGGGAAGAGGTACAGATCGGACGAATTTGAGGGCAGGCATCTTGGATTTGATGAATGGCAGTTTCTTGAGCGGGAAACTCGGGACGGAGGAAACAGAATGAAAGATGACATAATCACTATGGTCACGTGAGAGTCTTGACTAAGGAGGAGGGGAGAAGATCAATATTCAAAGGAGCAAAGGAAATTGTCCTTCAAGAACTCCTAGAAATAAACAGACGCATCATGGGGAAAAGTTCAACTCGAATTCAATCATCCATCCTCCAATCTGACCTACAGAATCTACGTATCAAGACTGTACAACACGAATCCATCCTGACTCCATCACAACGACGCTTCAGGTACATAGCACTTTTCCTCCTCTCATTCTTATCCTTCATGTCCAAATAATTCAATCATGTCCATCTTCCGGGCCTTCTGTGTTGACAGTAATCCATCTTCGTACCCCTACCACCAGCACCAAAAAAACGCCACAACCGGGGAGAAAAGAACGCCGATGAAACGCTACCATGCTGTGAGGGGAGGTGGGTATGGTGATGGGTGACTGATGGAATGGCGGTGAGATGTATGAACAATCAGAAAGATGAATGCAGAAGCGAACGTCTCTTGGGCTTGGGTCCGGGGAATCTATCTGGGCTGGCTGAAGGTATGTGGCCGGGTGGCGTGGGTACTATCTACAAGAGAGGCGCTCCATTTTCAATGAACTTTTGCTTCAACTCAGAGGAGGGCTGACGTGTCCGTTCGATGGTGGAGGCTGCTGTTGAGCGAGGAGCGCAATTGCATCGGCTTGATTGGCAGCGGCTTGGATGACTTGTTGCTCTTCTGGCGTCAAGTTCTTGGTGATGTTCTCGTAGAGCTGTGGCTGTTCTGATTGCAATTCTGGAATCCTCTATTAGTGTTATCGTGAAAGCAAAAGGTTGAGTAAACTTACGCAACAAAGCGGTCTTGAACATGCCATACGGCTCGACCTTGTCTAGAGGAGTCTCCAGCAGGCTCTCCTCTTCGAGCTCTTGATCATCTTCGTCTTGTAACGAATGGAACTTCTGGGCTTCTTCGTTCAAGAATTCGAGGTACGCAGTGCTCTCGTCCTTGACGTCTTCCACCTCGTCGGCTTCATTCTCCCAGTCGGCATTGGTCTCCCACTCATCGTCATCTTCCTCTTCATAGTCGTTGCTAAGGTCGAAATTTTCTTCTTTGGTGGCCTCTTCGCGATCTGTGAAATGTTAGCTTTCCATTGGCTGGCTATGATTTGCATCGCACTTACTCTTCATTGCAGCCGGCAATGTCTGGAAAAGTCGAACAATGCCTTGTAGTAACCTCGGCCAACCTTGCTGGACACTGACAGGAATGTTTTGAGCAGGGATGGTAAGCAACGACGTGATTGCAGCGATCGACAACTTTTTGTCATGGACTCTGGTGAAGCTGTCGATGTTTGAGAACCACAAGCTGAAGAACTTATTGGTCCAGCCATTGGTTTCCAACACATGCATGGCGAGCAGAGGGTTGTAGTAGATGGAGTTAATAACCATCTCCATCAAGTGCACCTTGTAAGACTTGACTTTGGGTTCCTCGCTCGTGAGATGGACCATGCCGAATTGTATGAATTCTGGCACGTATTCATCAATGTGACCGCGCAAGCTGAGCATGATAATCTCAGAGAGCTTGCATCCGCAGATGCGGTCCATACCACCGACCTTATCTTCTTTGAAGATAACCCGCACCATATCGACGACAGCATCGAGATAAGCCTTATTTTGGATCAAGTTGTCTGCTCCGTATGTGACGAAGTTTTCGAGGGCCGGTAGCATGTCCTCAAGGTAGAGTTCTGCACCAGCCTTGAATGTTCTGTGGATAAGTTCGAAGGCGTGCCACATGGTCGGCGAGATTGACTTGGCCGCGAACGTGCAGCTGTCGATGATCTCAAAGACCTCATTGTACAAATCGTACAGCTTGTTCTCGAGAGTGATCTGAACAACCGGTGTTAGGATGGTCTCCAAGTGCAAGAGAACGTCTGGTGTGCTCTCGAGCGTAAGAATAAGTGTTCCAATTGTCTGCAAAACACCAAGAGCAGTAATGCTCTTGTCATCGAGATAGTCGCCATACGCGTCTTCGTCGTCACCTTTGGCAGCATTTCGCTCGAGGAGTTCGCGCACAATTCGGAGATATGTATCACGCAATTGTTCGCTCAGTGCAACGGCAAATGGTGTCAACTCCTGCGCAAAGACCTCAACGAAGTCCTCCATCACGTTGGCCAGCGCGTCAACATCGACTTCGTTGGCCAGTTTCAACAACTGTTGCATGATCTGCGGAATGTTCTGCTGCATTGCCGAGCGAATCACGTCGTGACGGATGAGAGGCTGCAACGCAAGAGCTGCTTCGACTCGGACGGGTAATTCAGGGTCGGCCATCGATTCAAGGATGTTCCTGTAAATAACAACCAAATTTTGCGGGTCCTTGAAATCAAGTCTCTCGAATTTTTCGAGCGTGTCGCAAGCTCTCGCTCTGAGGAAGCCATGTGGAGATCTGAATTCTGGGAATACGTGTCGGACGAAGAAAAGTTCGACTTGGTCTGCAATTGGGCTTTTCTTGCTCAGGATGACTGGAGCCAAAGTACCAATCATTCGCAACGCACCCTCCTTTTCACGAGGATTCTTCTGGTCATCTGGAGACTCCTCGTACTTATTGACAATGTTGTTTACGAACTGAAGAACAACAAATGTCTGTTTTCTCCGGTTTTTAGTCAAGGTCATGAGGAAGTTGGTAGCTGCAACATCCGGAGCCGAAACCTCCTCGTAAAAGTTGAGTTTACGATGGAGGTACTCTGAAGGATCGTCCTGGAAAAGCTCGATATCCTCGTCCGACTGGCAAAGAACGGGAAATAGAAGATGCTGAATCAATGTTTCCATGTGGGGTTTGAGATGGGTCCACATGGCCTTTGGCTTAATGCACTCGTCCAAGAACGCCAGAGTGTATGAGAGACAGCCTTTGCTGAGCCAGACGGTCTTTGACACCCAATGTTCGATTTGCTGGAGGTATATTTTGAGGATTTCGGGAGCAAAATGTGTGATAAAGTCCTTGGCAACCTCGGTGTAATCCTCGCCGTTGCCTTTGGTGATGCTAGTTGGATTTCCATATCTGTTTGGAATAAGTATACTGTCTAGAAATGGGAATACTGGTTCATCAACATACCGTACGAACAGACGATTAAGGTTAGCATATGCCCATTTCTTTGCCTTCCACCAATGATTCGACTCCCGCTCGTCGACGTCTTCTGGAAGGGCACTTGGTGGTGGTATTTTTCCGACTAGTGTTAGGAAGAGTGTGCACCATCCCACCATCACATCGTGCTCTCGGAGATGGACGGGAAGTTCAAACTAGTCAGGTTAGTATGCCGTTCTCCAGGACCACACCGCAACCGCCAATGCTTACATAAATGGCATGCTTGTATGTTTTCATGACCGTCCGCAGAATTTCACCAGCCTCGATGCTCTCTTCTGTCACTAGACGGTTTCCAATGCTCAAGAGCAGCGGGAACGTCACCGACACAACCTTCTCAAAATCTCCCCTGACCTCTCCCACTTTGAATCGATAAACCCGGCATATGGCCAACAAACACTGAACGCCAGCAAAGACGGATCCAGCATCATTCGCGCTCAGGAGCTGTATTGTAATATCGAGGAAGTCGGGCCACTTTGTAGGAAAATCATAGGAGAGTATTTTTTGCAGGGTGGGAATGAGCTGCGCACGGATTTGAGGAGGCGACGCAGCGAGGATAGGGACAAGGCGGTGTCGGAAAGAAGCTTTCTCATCTTCGGGTATGGGTTTGGCTTGGGTATGGTCTTCGGCGGGAGCCCATCCTTTGGTTACACGGTTCTTGAGATAGACGACAGCTAGAGATAAAGTGTGAGACATGGCGTACCCGCATTCAACAGCGAATATCACTTACTCGACAAGCGGACGCCCGCATCCTGTTCCACCTCGAGGATGTTGAGAAGAGCATCGGGGAAGCCAGGTTGGTCTTCTGCCTGTTGTTTCTGTCAATAGCTGCGTGGGAAGAAGCTGTGGGTGAATATGGAGAATCGTACATGCTTGAGCTCAATCTCTGCCTGTCTTCTTATATCGGCGTTCGCATCAAGCGTGGCAGCGATTCCGTCTCTGAGGTTCACTGCCATTTCGCGTTGGATGTATGCGGAGTGGTGGGGGTGTAGTTATGCCAGCGCGTGTGCTGTATGGGAGTGAGAGTTTGTCAAACAATCTCCTTACTGCGAAATATTGCACAGTGGGGTCGTGGGCTGTTCGTTCGGGGAATATTTTTTCTGTGAAGTTCTGGCTGCAGGTACTTGGTGGGCCAAAGTTGCAAAGTCGAAGGGGACCTTTCTGTTTGGACCAACACCAACCTAGCAGCTATCAGAGCCTATCATCTATTTATATTCGAGAAAGACGCGTATTTTCTTCACGCGCGAAGGAACCTGCACTTGAATCTGTTCTCTATTTGTATTTCGATAGAAACTATTCGTAGCTTCATGAAAAGTTCGACTTCAACTATCCATTGATCGCTCATCTCCCACGTTCGAGCAAGCACCACGAGCACAACATAACCTCCGCATGGCAGTAGTCACCACTTTATCACTTATTCGTCAATGATCCCGAGAAGATCGCAAGGACCACATGTCATCAAGGTCACGGGCCGTTCTGATGTCTGCTTGTCTTCAAGTGCAACTACGCCCGGCGAAGAGATGAAATCTGGCAGGCTGGGACAGTAGCTATTGGTCTTCAGAGGACTTTTACTGCATGTCTTCATTCTGAAGACCATTGCTAAATTGGATAAGATGGAACCGTCCTCGAGTCATATAAAAGACTTTGGCGTCCTTGCGTCTCCCTGTTTGCGCCTCGAGTCGTCCATCTGACTATGGAAACATCTCTTCTCCATTCTATAACTCACCCTACTTCTTCTTCGGCACACAACAATCTCCAGCCTTCACTCCGAGATCATCTACCATCCCGATCATCCCCTCCCTCGCACCCTCATCACTCTCCCCACCCTCAACAACAACCTCTCCCAACTCCGCTGCATACTCATCACAGAACAACGCCATCGTGACATCCTTCTCTGACAAGCCCTTGGGACTGTGTGTCGTCCACCTCACAAACACAGTGTTATATGTATTGGCCCATTCGGGATGATGCTTTGCTGTCTTGCATTCCTGCGCTACGCGATCCATGAATGACCACGCCTTGTTGAACGTCTTGAATTTTATAAGACGTTGTATGCCTTCTCCTGAGGGTGTAAGGGCCCATCTGCCGGTTGGTGGGAGGAGGCTGTCTAGGCCGGACTTTATGATGGATTCGTCGCTGCCGGGAGCGAGGCGTGGTGTCGTTTGAGCCTTGGTGGAGAACATTGTTCGTGGGAATTGTGGAGCTCGTGAAGGATATGAAAGGGCGATTCGTGGAGAAGTTGCGGAGAAAGATCTAGATATGTGAGGTAGACATGTTGGGAGCCGGGATGTGAAAAATTGCATGATTCTCTAAGGAGCGTGCCTCGTTTTCGTTGGAGTGGTACTTCTTAGATGTCCTCAGATCATTTGCTTATGAGCTCTACAAATGCCTTCACGCGGTGGTCAATTCCTCTTATCTAGCTGAAGGATAGTGCTACTGAGCGGGAGGGGTACAATTGATCCTTGAAATGATCGAATGAGAGTGGGTAATGGAAGAGCAAATGGCATGGAGTGAGCTCCAGCTCATCGAGGTTTGCGGGACATGCTATCCCAGAAAGGAACTTTGTCCGCTCAAATCCAAAATCGGCTCCTTCGACTCTACAACTTCATCAACATTCGTCCATCGTGTCTTGCTACAGAAGTCTCTCCCTCAGATCAGTTAAACTCATAAGAAATACTGATTATCAATGACACCAACCCATGGCTACTGCCTGCTGACTTGAATCACTTTCGTTATACGTTCATACGTTCATGCAGTTTTCCATACTTTCTTGTAGGAAACGAATGCAAGATCACTTCCTCCATGCTTTCTGTTCGTTCCATGCTTTTTGAATCCTCACTGTTGTTTGTCATGTGCTAGGTTCACTTCATCCTCACCTTCTAAGGTTACTCGCAATAGTGAAAGAAGACAGCAACGATTTCAAAAGGTCGGTGAGCATCCGTAGAGAAATGATAATTCATCATATTTGACAAAGGCTTTACGTACAAACGTGTGGGCAATTTGGTTTGTCTTTCATACATTCCGATTCCTGGAAACAACAACGACGAGACCTTACTCAATCATGCAGAGGCAAAGTTAAAATACATCATACCCATTCCCTCCTGTTTCTCTCCCTCGGATTCACGTCTAGTCATCGTTAGCATCTCAAGCACATATTCCAGTCAGGCCCAACTTACAAGGGATGTTTGATGGTATCATAGCTCGCATCTAGCCTCAGATAATCGCCCTTCTTGACTGCGATAGGCTCCAGACAATCCGACATTTTCGAGATCGTCGTCCATTCCTTCTCTCCTGCTTTCATGGTACCTCCCGCGCCACCATACTCGGCTTTCGAAACGCAAATTTCTTTGTCGTTCAAATACATGGTAACAGCCTCACCACCATCTATCTCCAAGTCAGCGGCGTTTTCCAGTTCTTGTTTCTCTCTCGGACGGAGATGATCTTACCATGCATATGCCCCCTCATACTCAGAAGATGTCCGTCTTTGTAAATCGGGAATCCTTTGCTCTTCACAACCCCCTTCGCGCTCCCATCTCCAAACTTCAATCCCCCAGCATCAAGCATGCACCCCGTCGCCGACAAACTAGCTTTACTAATATCCGCTCCAACCCTTCCCTCAACCCACTCCAAATCAAACTGCACAAAAATATCCTGCGACTCTTTCCGATAATTGATAACCTCTCCCATCATTGCAAACTTGTCCTGACTTCCAAGCATATACCCACTCTCAAACTTGCCATCCGGCGTGGTAAAAAACTGCGTGAATTCATCTACTGCGCCGCCTAGGAAACTGGACACAGGACTGCCCTTTGGAGGCGTCGAAGCAGAGTAATTCCCCGGGCACGTTGCAACGAATGCGTCTTCCTTTTTGGATAGATCCATGGCGATGACGTGGTGTAAGTACACGCCGCCGGCTATGGAGGCGCGCGTGCCGTTGGGGAAGACGACGTCGGTTTTCTCGGACAGCACTGTACAGTCTTTGCAGAAACCCGTGATCATTTTCATGACTGTGAAACCATTTGGGTCCATTGGTTTGAGGAGGCCGGCGAGGGGATTTCCATCGCGTTTGTGCATGTCGCCGCCGTGGCTGTGGCCGGATGCTGGTGTTGCATTTTCCTATAGCCGTCGTCAGCATATCCTTCTAGAATTGTGACAGTATTAGGATATACGTGCTTTCAAAGGCGGTAAAGTAAACGGTCCAAATCTCATAATCTGCCTCTTAGCATTTGGTCGAAGCTGCGGTTTCTCATCAATCACAACGGCGGGTTTACTGGCTCCGCCCATGAATGAAGCCAAATCGGGTAATTGAGCATATCTCTTTTCCAAGAGAGGTTGTAATGTAGCTCCTGTGACAACGGTCGAGAGCAAAAACGAAGAAACGAGAAGTGATTTCATCTTTGTAGCAGGTCAAACAATGAATAACTGAGCTTGTTAAATAGATGCTGTCTTCAAGTACAACTTCATCATCTCTATTATATATACAATCCTCTCTCGAATCCGAAAATGCGAAAAGACAACCATCGTCCAATTTTTTTTGATGGCCATCCAATCAAGCCTTGTTGCGAAGTCTTGCGAGGCGAGATTTCTTGATATCGAAAAATGGGAGGAGAACGCACGTAGATATATTGATATATAAGGGCTGAAACCCGGACCTCCTGAACCCCCGTCTACAAGCATGACAAAGCACTATAACGATGCATTTACGGCAATATGAAATAGGTTTATTCATTCCGGGTCGTCAGTGAATCCATTCCCTAGTTTTCGGATGTGACGTTCGCGTCGGAGGAGTTGGAGATACAAGATAAGGTTTAATCGATGTGTGCTGGCGTAAGCCTTATTTGTGCAAACTTACCTTCAAAAAAAGAACACGATGCGAAGAATGCGACCAATCTTGAAAGAAGCTTGTCAGGCACTAAAGCAGCGTAAGCAAATAATGGGGGAGGTGAGCATATTGTATGTCGAACAAAGCAAGCATTACTGAACTCGAAACAAAGTCAATGACAACATGAGATGATCTCAATTACTCCTACACTTCCTCCATTCTCCATGACCAGAAAAATCCATGATTCATCACAATCATCACCACATGACACATCATCTATCCCACTCAACCAACCATCCAAAGTCTAAAGACTCATGAGACCCAAAACAAGCAAAACTGTAAAATGTGAAAAAACTACATGATAAATCAAACGCTATGCAAATGAAATGCAAAGCTGCCACCTTTTCGAGGGCGAGCAAGCTTAGGACCTGGCAGTCCGGGTATTGTGGTGCAAAAAATGTCGAAAAATTTTCAAATCCCGAATTCCCCTCTTTCCCTCCAAATCGTATAAGCAAAGCAAAAACTGTCCCTTGATCCTGACTTTCGTGTGCTTGTCGGGAGGGATGTCGTGAGACTCCAAGAAATGCTCAATGGGCGCCTAGCCTCCTAGTATTGTGTATTTTTGGTCGAGGACGAACCTCTGATGCGGTGTATGTAAGGAGATCTGAAGTATGACGGCGGTCGTGCGCAGCGCTGAAGGGTGTATGTGTCCGTAACAGGCTGGAAAGAGGGCGAGTGTTTTTTTACATTGATTCGAGGTTGGGCAGATACGGGCGGAGATGGCGATATGGTGGAAGGATGATCAAAGGGTGGTAGCAATCCATAGTGCTAGTACAAGGCAGGCGAAGGCCAAAGTATGTCGAAGATGCGGATTCATTTGACGGAGACGAATCATAAGATCAGGCAAGACCCTCCAGAAGACCTGTCAGCAGACACACTTATCAGTTGAAATTCGGGTAACAACGATGCCTGACAAGGAATGTTGAGTTCTTTGTTGTTTGACGAAAGGGATGAAACACTTACGATCTTTGGGTCTCGATCCTACGAATCCACGTCACGACAATCTTCAACCTTTCTCGAACACTCTTCGTACTCAGAAGCTGGTACTTTTCGTCGTCCACAATTGGAAGGATGGAGGCGAACCAGTATGGGAAGGTGGCAGGATCGTCAGGAGGTCCTCCGTGAACTTCAATAATTCGCTGGTGCAGCCACGGAGCGCTGTGCGCTCGCATTTTTTGGACGAAATCGAGTCCAATAGCGAGAAGTTGTTGCGTTGAAAAGCGGTCCAGATTAACGGATCGATCAGGAGACGAAGTCCGGTTAGCACTATTGTTCATATCGCTCATTGGGCTGTCGGGGAGCGGCATTGCGGCAACAATCTCTTCCGCCTCGATTCGCTCTTCTTCAGCCAAGGAAACATCTTCGACCCTTTCCACTTTTCCGACAGTGTAACCATCCAAAGTGCCGTGGCCACGCACTCGGAAGCGGTAAAGACCCCTTGTTTCAATCATACTGCGTCCGTCGGGCATCATGTGTACATTGAGGATGTAGAGCATGGTTCCGTATTCTTTGAAACGGGTGATACCGAGATCGCCTTGTGGTGTACCCAACCCGTTGTATGTTAGCATCCCGAATTGTCGGTTAGTCTCCATCGCTCGTCGAATCATGAGTCTGTAACGAGGCTCAAAAATGTGAAGAAAGGTCGGCATTTTAGGAAACGCAAGCGTGCATACAAAAAGTGAGGTATCCATGTCTCCTAGAATCCCACGCTCTTCAGCCGCTACAGCCTCTGCTCTCGACGCAACCAACTCTGGGCAGAGATTGCCCAGTAGCGAGACAAGCCTTACATTGCTAGATTGGCCCTGAAGTGAAGGCGGTATCGAAAGTCCGCGGCGACACACCGGACAATATGACGCATGATCCAGAACCCTCGTCAAACATTTTCGACAGAATGTATGACCGCATGGCGTTGTGACAGGGTCGTACATGAGATTGTAGCACACATGGCAATCTAGTTCTTTGTGTGTTGTTTCCCGGAGTTCGTCCAGCAAGGTTTCGTCCAAGCTGTGGTAGTCATCGCCGGTTTGGGACAAGGTTTCGTATGAAACATTTGCACGGTAGTCGAGTTGACCCATTTCAGCCATTGTAAAAGTAGACAAAAGTCGACCACCAAGTAGAACTTGTTCCCGGCTCTTCTCGTCCACTATTGTGTCAGACATAGCGTCTTCATTCCTGACCTCGACCAAGCGAGTTGGCGTATCTTCTGGAGCTGGCCGAAAACTATCCACAACCGCGTTGATCGACTCCATGACTTTTGACAAGCAGACGTCCACGCAGCAATCTCCGGTGGAATGTTCCTCACCACATCCGTCCATCGGACAACGTGTTCCTAGTACCCGATCAGGTGTATTGGGATATGAGATGTTCTCTCGTCGGTGGGCATTTGGAAGGCAGGCTCGACACACGGAGTGTCCGCAAGGTAAAGTGACCGGCACTTTGAAGGGAAGTGAACATTGGGAGCATTGGACCAGCCGGACGAGAGCTCTCGCGTCTCCATGCGAATCAAGCCCCGCCAAGCTCCTCGATGGTGTTTGACAGGAGTCATCGTCGCTCATGAATACTCCTGAGGCCAGTTGTAGTTTTCGAAAGGACTCTCGCTCAGCTCGATTTGCAGAGCCGGAGCGTCCTGAAATTCGTGCCGCTTTCATTCAGGCTCCTGGTAAAACTTTGTTCCCTCTTTTTCTCCCAATCCATCGAAATCCCGGGGTGAGTTTGGAAGGTTAGGGCAACTTGTTCGGAGTTCTTCTAATCCGGGGATACGGAAGATATGGCCGATGTGTATGGGTAGAAGTATTGAGGTTGGATTAAGGCGACGTCGACCACGGGAGGTATAGTTTTCGTTGTAGGTGGAGTGAGACTGGTGGCTGTGGCAATATATGACAGCAGACGCCGGAAGTAGAGGGTCTACTCGTCTAAGGTATGCAAGACTTTGGCTAGCTTTAGGGATAGTATGACACTAGCATGCGGAACGTTATAAGGGTCTACGGTGATGACGAGCCAATGGAAAGTGTGGCGCGGGCATAATACAAGCAGTGAGGTGGAGGAAGAGGGGCTGGAAAGAGAAGATGAACGGGGCCCAAAGTCTGATAACTTGGTGTATGGAGGCCGAAATCCAGCAGAAAGTCGAGGAGTTGAGGCCGATGACGCCTACAAGGGAGAGATCCGCTGACAAGCCGGTGCTACTCCACTGCTAAGGAGGCGAACAGGTGTGTATGTTTGGCAGAAACATGATGGTGAGGGAAGCATCGACTTAGACAGATTTGACGAGTCCTTCAATGTCATGCACGGCTGTATAATTGACGACGCGATCGTCGATCGTGTTTAGTAGATATGCTTAAAACGCCCACGCCAGCCATTTTTGGACCCCTAGCTCTCGATACTCACGACGTCCATGTCGTCGCAAGATCGAAATTTTGCAATCATCATACTCCAGGCAAACAGCCTCGTCCCTGCATCCTCTGCGGCGACCAGCCGCCCGGTAAGCAAAGGTAATTGATTGATTACAGTTGTCGCGTGCCCTGAAATGGGCTCGAAAACCGGTACGATACGGTGCAAGTTTCAGTTTCTGTTGTTAATCAACTACCCGCTCATGTTCATTCATGGAGACCAGACTCCGGATCAGCCGCGTTGGAGCCCATAGTTTGTGGTCTGGATCCCTTTCCAGTTTTTATCAGATTCTCTTCCTCATGACTCGCTGTCAAGTTTCGACTTCTAGAATTGATGATTTCTACTTTAGAACGATCTGATGTTGAAGGCGTTTGCGCAGTTGAGTCAGTGTCGCTTTAATCAAGATAACTACATCTCTCGTATTGTTGTCGCAAACCCTGCACCATTTCCTGGATGGGTACTTAGATTAAGCGTGGTTGGTTGTCGAAGTTGTAAAAGCCATTGGACTCGTCATAGACTCCATCCTTGTTTGGTTTGCAGAATGCGGACAATTGCCTCACCCTCCGAAAATTATAGACATGCCCTCAATTGCTGCACAAGGCGCCACATCTTGGGAGATAATTTGGTGGTACACGCCAGTCCTGTAGGTGCGACTGGTGACTCGATGATGTGAACGAAGTCTGAGTCGTCCAACGCTCAACGATGTCTGGTGCTCCACGAATGTCATCTGTCACACGGCTTGGCGTCGCTCATTCTTTTGCGGTACTTTCTCTGCTTTCCTCGTCGGCTTAGTCGTCACTCGATCATTCTCCCTGGCTAGCACTATTCAATTGCGTGTGTTCCAAAGCCGGCTAACTAGCGGACAGCATATTCTGATTCCGTCAAAGATCGCCTCATGCCGGTTGGTGAAAGTCCCGGGAACCACATCGAATCCGTCACCACAAATCTATTCCCTGATTTGCTCCTCCCATCCGGAGTTTTCTCCATGGTGGTCAGTTGGCGTCCCAGAAGGGCGTGTGGCAGTTGTGGAGCACGGATCAGGCCGCAGCGTGACAGCAATTCACTCTGGTAATGGAAGCGACTTTGCATGAGTACCACCCAATTTGGGCCTTGCATCTTGGTACACGCATGAAGCGGACAGAACAGGTCTCTCAAATCTCGGTACCATTGACGATGAGAGCTTCGAATGAGGCTGTTGAAGAGGACTTATGAAAGGAACAAGCCGTCGCAGGTCCCAGAAGGCAAAATTGCGAAACTCAACTTTTCAAGATACCAATGCTCGCGTTTGCTTTTGGAGGACCATTCTATGACATTCCATCAGCGGAAAACCCACCAAGAACGATGCGAACGCAATCACCATGTGATGTGTATGACATTGTTACTTTCATTGTCCATCGTAATCCCCATTAAAAACAACCCCACCACCCTGCTTGTGGCATGGCTCTCGGTCCCTGCAAATCCCACAGGCCTCAATCAGCGATGGAGTGTGTAGCACGCCAACGCCCACGCCCGAGTAGGTCGGCGAGAACGTCAGCCCCCACTCACCTCGATCTCATCAAACCTTGTGGCGCGGCAGAGCACAGTTCAGTGAGGGGGAACAGTACCTAAGGATCGATTTTGGAGTAACTATCGAGAGGCCTTCAGGCCGTGCAAATGGTAAATACCGCAACCCAAAATCTGCAGACTTCGTACCATGCGGCAGTACAAAGGCTGTTCGAGCCAGACCTTTCGATCTGTAGACCCTTGTTGGTGAAGCAGGAATCACGAACATTCCTTGCGTACCCTAAAACAAGTCGACGAGCAGATTAGCTGGAGATAGCTCCGAGTGAGCGTATGCCATGTAAATGTAGTATTACTTGAACCTGATTCTATGGATCCTGAGCGGCAACATCTAAACCAGGCAGGCAAAAACGGGACGCCAAGCTGCATCCTGAAGGTGGATCGTAGAGATAGATAAAAATCGAAGATAATAGAAAGACAATCAAGCAGGAAATTGAGACAAGATTTAGGAAAGAGTAGTTGAGTTCGGACGACCTCTAAACATAGCGTGATTTGAGGACCGGAAGGAAATAGTAGAAGACGCTTCTTGAGAAGGAATCGAGTCCAAAAAAGGTCTGCTAAATGAATCAGAAAGCGAATGTTTGATGGACATTTGAACATAGAACAGCTAGCATTAGGACCAGTTTCTGATGACTTTTTTAATCGCCAGTACTACACCAACATATTATGAAATTGACTTACGTCCTCGGATTTCATTTATTGTTCGCCCTTTCTGCCACATTCTTTTACCTTCAAAATACTCAACCCAGCAATCTCAAGACCAACCTCGTCCCGCTCCCTTCGCCTCGTCTCGATCCTCAGTCCCTGTCACCAGAGCTTGTAAATTCTCGACGCAGGGCAAGGCTGAATACCCAGACACATGGCATACGTACAGCCCAGCCACTGACACCATAGATAGCGGCACCAGTGCAAAACGGGCGAGGCTGCCATACTAGAAGCAAATGAAATCTAACAGCAAGGCTGCATCAATCTCGTATCAGCCAAACACTCAGGACGACGGTATGAACGCAACTCCAAAGACGGAAAGGAAATGGTTCCGAATACCACTCACATACAACAAGATCAATCGAAGAAAATATACCTTCACTTTCCCTCTCACCATTCCCCGAGCCAAAAAAGAAAAATACCGGAGAATATTAATAGCAACAATCTGACCAAAAAAAATTAATCTAGATCTAATCAATCAAGAAATCGCATCTCCTAAATACTACCTCCATCCCCAAAACCCTTTTCCGAACCGCGACAAAAGCCACCAGAAAAGGGTTCAAAAACATACTTTAACAATGACCAAAATCGACATCATCAAGCGCATATACAAGGAAGAACCTAATTTTAATTGGACGGATAGGAGTGCGCTCCTTACTCGCTAGATCTTTAGGAGAGAACAAAACACCTTTCTGGCAGCTAGTTGGTAAGAAAAAATCACCAAGAAATCCGCTCTGTCGGAACAACGAAGGTAGGTAGTAGAAATGATCATTCATTTCACTCTGGTGCATCTCAATGTCCTCCTCTAATAATACACCTCGAGGAACCAGCATCGTTGTGCTGCTCCAGCGTACGTGACTGACAAGCTCTTTCCAATTCGGAGCATTCAGCTCCAGTTCGAATCCCTCGAATCCCTCTCGAATAGAATGCCATTTCGTGACTCGTCTCTGTGGCAGGTCCAGAGGTCGCCATATGTCCGTCTTCTTCCATAACCCGTCTCCTTAGGCATCGGGCAGGCACCTTATCTCGGCGCATTCAGCGACCGGTGCAGGTACAACATGCACAGGAACCACCGTCTGGGTCGTATCAGCGGAGCCACCCGATTACAGCTCCTTCAGAGTCTGCGTGACATTTCAGCAACCAATCGGATTGTGTCTAACCTCGTTAGCCAAGTCAAGGACTAGCAGTCAACTCTCCATTTCCCAATCCCCCCTCCTCACCAGACTCATTACCAGTCTCTTCGTCTGAAGAATCAGAACTATCTTGCTCGCTGTCTTCCTCCTCCAAGACGATCTGTCGCATAACTTTTTTGTCAAAGAGATCGATGACGAATCTGCATACTGGGAGACGGAAGTGGTGGAGTTCGAGAATCGTCATGACTTTGAGGAAGAGATCTGTTCGTTGGAAACGTCCAGCATTTTTGGCTTTCATGCTGGAAGATTTTTAGCTGCGCCTGTCATAACGAAGAAGAAATGGAAACGTACGCATTGAGATCACTGGCGGCCTTCTTAGCCAGGACAGTGTTCCCGAGATCAGTAACACTCTTCAAAATCCTAGCTTCAATCGGGTCCATTGCCTCCTCGGCCGCCTTCTGGTCCACTCTGCGAATCGCTGTCGCTTGCCGGTGAGGTGCCCTGGATGCCGTCCATGGTTTTATCGAGAAGAGGCTCTTGAAGTCTAGAGGGATGCAAAAGCCAAGGGACTCGCCTCTCATATTCACTGTTCCATCCCAACCATATTCTGCCAGAATTTCTTGCCCATGTAAACTTCTGGAGATGAGACCCAAAGCGAAGAAAGCTGTACCTCGCATAGTCATAACTTCAGAGCGTTCAGCAATATCCACAATCCATTGAACGACTCCAGTGTTTTCAAGGAATGGCGCTCCAAGTTCCATAGATCCTACATTGCCAACTGCCCATAGGCATCCTTTGACTTTGAGGATAATTTCTGCATCCTCCTCTTCCATGCCCAAATCTTTGATAGTAGCAACGAATTCGTCAAAATGTCCTTTCTGCTCCAACAATTTGCATCCTTCTTGCGTCCTCGTAAGTTCGCGATAGAAATGAGGTGGCACCATCCCATACTCCTGCACCTCAGGCATGGAATCATCGAAAGTCGAGAGCGGTTGAGGCAATTTCTCCGGTATATCCGCCAACGCGCGTGCCAAGGACGCCTCAATGAGAGCAACATAGCTGTCATTTCTTCCCAAAAACCAGTCGTCCATTTCCCGAGTGATGTAGTCCAGCTCGTCAAGATAGTTATATCCAACGGATGTTGACAAGAAGCGGAGGAGAAGAGGAGCGCCAATTTCCCCCAGATGATCTAAAGCAGGTCGACATTTGACAATGTATTCTAGAGAATGCTTTTGATGACATGCCTCTTCTAGGATCTTAATAGCTACTTCGCAGACACCTATCTCTGGGTCGTACAGCTGAGTGACGAGGAGTCTGATTGCCCACTCGACAGTTCCTGTTGATGAATCGCCAGTCTCGGAAATTGGCTTTGTGGCGTATTTGCGAAGCAAGCGTGTTGCATACATTCGAATCACTTTCGAGCTCGTGGTCAACGCTTTGGAGAGAATGATCCTCAGATGACTGTCCAAAGTATAATCCATGCCACCAAGGAGAGTTTTGATGAGATCGTCACGGCCAGTTAGTTCCACGATGTGGTAGAACATGTTGAATATCTTCCATCTTTCTAGAATTTGCAATCCTCTCGGATCCTTCGTCAGCGCACCTAAAAGAGCAAAGTAGCCTGCGCTCAGGGTCTCGTTCATCTTTTCAACGGTGAACAATGGCGAGTCTGATGTATATCCGCTTACTCTGTCAAAATGTGATAGGCACTCGGCCAATTGACGGATGAGCTTGTTGTCAAGGAGTTGTCGGACACCTTCGGCGTTCTGCATGAGACTGTGCATCAGCGAGCAGCCAATTCTGACGTACCGCTGATTTGGTTTCGTATTCTTCACGTCCGCAAATCTGTATTTGAATGGACGGTAAAATCCCAAGAGTCGGTGAAGAAATTTGGTTGAACGTATGGCCTCGTCCAATCGTTTCGGGTTCTTGAGAGGGCCATCAATGATGTTTTGGATGATGTCCCATCTCCATTTCGTAAAGGTGACAGTATTGAGAACACCACTTTCAAGCATCATAGTTCTGAATTGTGCTTCATCAATCTGCATAGCTTGCTGGGCTTTTGTTTGTTCAGCTGATTGTCGTGCGGTCTCGACTTCGGTCGTGCTGCTAGTTTTGACTGCAGTGACAGTCGTGGGATCAGACCGGTATAGGGTTCGATTGACGCTGTCAACCTGATAAATGGTTCCAGTGGCGACAAATCGATCATCGACATCGAACTTGGCGGCAGAACGAAGCAGGTTCGGAAGAACTTGTAGTTTTGCGCTCCACTGATTGGGAAGAAGCTCATTTGCGAGCTTCAAGACCTCTCCAAGAACTAGAGTCGTTTTTCTTTTTAACGCCATCGAAAGAGGATCCGATTCGGCATGCAAAAGCGCTTCGAGTAATCCAGAGTGGAGGAGAACAGCCAGGACAACCGCCGTATAATGCTCCACCAGATTGCGTTGGCTCGACTCTTCCTCTGTTTCAACGTTCTCAGAACTTGGTATTTGCGTTTTGAGATTCGTGACTCGCGCATACGTCGTGAGTCGCCTGCCAGCCACGAATGAAGAGCCCCAAGAAGGTGGTTTGATCCGAAGAACATCGATGAAGAGCTCCAAGAGAACGTGCCGGACGTGAATCAGGGGTATGTACAGAGACGCAATGAGAGATCTCAAATCCATAAAGTCGTTCATCGAGAGTGTGATCAGTCCTGGCCAACTTCGTAGTAGCGCTGCAATGACTTTCGCACTTGCCTTTAGCTTCTCTTCATGGGCATGGCCGACAGGTGATTCTGTGAAGGCTGCCAAAGGCATCTGCAACTCGTGACCTGACCGTAGATATTGCCGTCTTTTCGGAGTATCAAGTAGGTATAGAAATGCACCCGTTAGACTCTGTGCCGCACGATAGTTGGCATCGCCCAGGACATCGGTTAAGGTGCCCATCCCTCCAGCAGCAACCAACCGAGGAGGATCGCGAACGAGTATCTCAGCCAAAGTGAGAATAGCAATATTCCGTAGTCGGTCATCACTGTGCTCAGCAACTGCGACCACAATCCGGATCACAGCGCGTGAGAGCTCTTGGACTCCATCCTTGACGTCTAAGAATGCCCGCACGAACTTCAATGCCTGCTCCCGCTCCACACTTGCTTTACTCTCCTTGACCAATGACAAAATGACCAGATAATCTGTGTGCAAGTCGCGTATGATGCGTAACGACCTACGATCAGTAATGGCATATCGCATGACGCGGTACCCTGCTGCCACGACCTCTCGTCCGTCGCTCAGCAACAGTGTCTGAATGCGCAATCCAAATATAGACCAAGCGAGATCATATTTCAGAGTAGGATTCCGCTTGAAGAGTTCGACGAGTTTGTTGGCGTAGTCCACGTAGTACTCCGGTTGCATGCCTTCAGCCTCTAGTGCCTGCAGGATCTCAGAAAGCACATATGAAGGCGATTCTTCCTCCTCTTCCTCCCCATCAACTTCATCTCCTCCAAGAAATGTCTGTCGTGATTGCGGACGTCCCGATGCGTTGCCAAACAGAAAAGATAATCTGCTCTCGCTCGTCGCTTGAGACTCTTTCGCACGCTGTATCTCAGCTTCCAAACCCAGTTGGAGTTGGGTCAGCTTTCGGTTCGAGGTGTTCAACTCGGCCTCGACCTTCAGTTTCTGCTCTTTAAATTGCTTCCCAGCCTTTGAACTCAGTGCCTCGAGCAGATTCTCGGACCCCTTCTTGATCTTGGTCTCCTTGTCTATCTCTTTCTGAATTTCGGCCTGCCGCCGCTCTGAATTTGAATGCTCATCTTCCTCGACGAAGCTGGAATGTGAAGCGAAATCAGGCCTTGGTGTTTCGGCCCGCGAGATGGTCGACCTCAAGTCCGAGCTGAAGCTTCCAGGAGGGGCACCTGACATTCCCAGGGACTGGCCACGGGGAGGGTAAATGCTGGCTGCGGAGAGTGACCTGCCATCTTTGCCAATTCTGGAGGGTTGTAGGAGACTGTTGTCACCATTGGAGGTGTTTGTTGTGTCGGCTGTGCTGGCCATGGAGTATGATGGAGTCGACGGCGTAACAACCGTTGCTCGAGCAGTCGGCGTCATTGAAAGTTCCCATGAAGCGCAGACTGCTGGTCCTCATTGCTTTCAATATGCGACCTCGTATCTGTCGCAGTGTTTATGAGGACCGCGTCCAGATGTTTGCCGTAACATGCGGCGATGGTTGCGGGCTCGTTGCGCCTTGGTATGTATGGATGAGTGCTTGTGGTACGAGTAGGGCGGATCCCGGCGCGGGGTTCTAGCGTACACTTTGGGAATATTCTAATGGGACAACAATGTCTGTGTGGGATGATGTTCGGTAACAAGCGTCCTCTGGTCGTGTGTGAATGTACGTCTATGGAAGTGAGGCTATGCCTTCTGCTACTCCTCGATGTTGTGCAGGGGGTTTCGAGGATAGGTTGCTTGAGACAGCCTAGCGTGTTCCTCCAAACATATCAATATCAATATCAGTCAAGCCATCCCTTAATATACCACGCGGCTAATTTATTCATATCACTTGTAGTCCAACTCCAGTTACCCGGGCTGAGAAGTTAGTTTGATGATGGAATGGGTGACAGTCGACTTACCGCTTACGCTTCACAGCATCATCATCAAGACTTGCGCTTGAGAGGTTCCAAGTGTATTTTGTTAACTCTACATAAAAGGTTCACTACTCTTTCACACTGTCAAATTTAGCCAGTTCGGTCGTTCATTCAGCATGATCTGTCAATTCTATACTCGGCATATCTCCTTTGCAAAGCATGTACCCGACGTATACTGTTAATTGTTAGCCTTCTAATTTCGTAGCTCATCCCTATGAGGCAGTTTACGATAGTTTACAATTCCCTTTAGCCGGTCAAACGACTGATTCAAATACGAGAATTTCAAGTTTAGAGCGAGGGCGATAAAACTCCTGGCAATGTTGCTTTTGAAGTGGCCAGACACATTGGTGCTAGTGCTTTCAAAAACCGAGAGTATCATGCGGATTACTGCTCTTTAAAAACCCATCTCGATAATCATGCTGTCAGAAAGCGAACAGAATTGATGACCCCTTCCTACGGGGTTTTTTGATTGTAAGGCGCGAGGTTGTATGGAGAAGAGAACCAAAGTCTAAACAACTCGGGAGCATCTACAGACCCCTAAGAAAAACTTCGCCCCAGGAAACACACAAGATAGACAAGCGTTAGCATGAGTTTTAAAGCCATCCTCATCGCAATTCCCATAGCAGATCGATCTCGAACCAAACCTCGCATACACCTCCTTGCCGGATCTGGATTGATCAAAACCCGAATGTGCTCATCATCGCTTGCTAGGAGATAATGTGCATCTCAGAAGCCAATCTGGATGCATCTATCGTGAATTATGATGAAGACGGGACAAAGGTGTTGATAGCAATGGCCCGGCCCAATCACAGAATTTAATCTGTTGCGGATCAACTATAGTGGCGCTTCAAGGCTGAAGTGCGTTGTTATGTCATACTACCTTAAACTTCGTGCAAGCACAAGACGAGGTCAATAGCAAACCCTCTCAGAGTATGGGCAATGCCGCATATCCGCCCCTATAAATGGAGAATATTGCAGAGACTGTTTGAGGCTTTCATTCAACGGCATCTTATCCGTGAAATAGGCGTCGAACTGAGAGGTTTTGTGCCATCGGAAACGGCCGAAATGGCACGAGAATGCTTCGAGGCGACTCTAATGCAGGCTGGAGATCGGACTGACGAACCGTGCAGAGCCCGCGCAAAACAAAGTCCCATGCAGGCCGCGGGGAGCTCCGTTTGTGTCGTTGATCATTGATAAGAGCTTGTAGATGTATAAAGAAGCCTTTGCTCTGCTGAATAGTACTGCATCATCACACAGCTTCAGCATTCATCAGCACTTCCTAGCCATATCGCATCCTATATCACACATTCCTCTTAGTTATACAAACCTCCAAAACATCAATCGCAATGTCTGAGCTTGGATACGCCCGCTATGGCAAAGACAACATCCGTCTTTACAAGGTCAAGCGCAACTCTGATGGCACACAAGAAGTCACTGAGCAGACCGTCTGCATCTTGTTGGAAGGGGACATCGAGACCTCGTACGTTCTAACCTCTCTTCTTCTTCAACGACACAACTAACAACCTCACAGATACACAGCAGCCGACAACTCAGTAATCGTCGCAACAGACACCCAAAAGCAGACATGTTACATCCTCGCAAAACAGAACCCAATCAACCCACCAGAGCTCTTCGCTTCCATCATCGGCGACCACTTTGTAAACACCTACAAACACATCCACGCCGCCCACGTCAAGATCGTTCAACACAGATGGACCCGCATGACTATTGACGGCAAACCACACCCCCACTCTTTCTTCCGCGACGGCGAAGAAACCCGCGAAGTCGAAGTCGTCGCCCGCGAAGGCACAGGCATCAGCGTCAAATCGGGAATCAACAAGCTCCTGGTCCTCAAGTCCACAGGCTCAGCTTTCTACGGCTTCGACCGCGATGCATACACCCAGCTTCCAGAAGTCTGGGACCGTATCCTCAGCACAGAAGTCAAGTGCGACTGGAACTGGAACACCTTCGCTACGCTTTCTGAAGTGAAAGCCCAGCAAGCAAAGTTCGATGAGGCATGGAAGAGCTCCCGTGATATCACCATGACCACATTCGCCAATGACAACTCGGCTAGTGTACAGAACACCATGTACAAGATGTGCGACCAGATCTTGGCTGCTACACCTTCGGTACAGAGCGTCGAGTATCTCTTGCCCAACAAGCATTACTTTGAGATTGGTATGTTGCCCCTTTGCTCTCGACTAGTCAACACAATCGCTAACATGATTCACAGACCTGAGCTGGCACAAGGGCCTCAAGAACACTGGCAAGGATGCCGAAGTGTATGCACCTCAATCCAACCCCAACGGTCTCATTCAATGCACCGTTGTTCGCAAGGGTGGAAAGGCCAAGTTGTAGATTAGAGTGTGTTAGATCATGGTGCGCTTGTTAGTTTTAGATTTGACATGGTTTGTTTTCAGCGTTCAGCATACTACACGTACACAGATGCCAATGGCGCTCTGGGTCTTGGTTGGGTTATTCCCTCTATTTGTACAATTATGATGAGACAATGTGTATGAAATACTTCCAATAAAAGCATTGGACTTAGTACTGGTTCCTTCTCTTTGTTGCTTGATTGTGATGGTTCGTTTCTTCTTCTCTTTTGACAACCAATCTACATCAACCGACTGCCATTTCCAACATTCGATGGCATCGAATGAATACCCTCATTTATCGTTTCAATTGTGGTTACCTCCCAAAAACTCCATAGTATGTAACATAGAACATGTCCTTCAAACTGTCGGAGCTCCCTTCCCAACCTCACTTATCCGACTCTTCACCTCCGGAATATCTGTGATACTCTCTAAAGCCTCCATACTCTCCACATTCTGATTAGGGAACTGCAAGAAGTTCTTCTTATGCGGATGTGCGTGTCCCTCAAAAGCTGTGTCCCATATTAGCCTCAATTCCACACCATCCATCTAGCACGAATGGTGGTGACCACACTTACTCTTTAATCTCGCCAACCTAACATCCCTCAATCGATTCTTAGGCAACATCCCCCTGACCGCCCTCCTCAACACCTCCCCACCCCCCCATTTCTCCATCATCCTATCCAAACACATACTCTTCAAACTTCCCGGTCTCGTCGAATGCGAATAATACAACTTCTGTGTTCGCTTTTTGCCAGTTACGGCGAGGGATTGGCAGTTTGTGGCTACGACGTAGTCGCCGCAGTCTGTCGAGGGATCGAAAATGGGTTTGTGTTTGCCCATTAGGGTGAGGGCGATGCGGGAGGCGAGGCGGCCGAGGGGGAGGGGTGTGCTGGCGAGGTCAAGGTGGTGCCAGGGGCGGGCGTAGGCGAGGCGGGTCTAGAGGATGTGTGTTAGGTGTGGTGAGTTTGGAGGTGGTGATGGAGAGTAGTTACTTTGCCAATGACTTGGGACATTATGAGAGATGCGGGGGCCCAATGTGGGCGATGTGAGTGGGAGACTGCAGTGAGGAAGAATCGGAAGAGAGCGAGGGGTATAAAGATGAGTTGTAGGTTGCCGGAGGTGTCGCGATGCTCAATTGATAATGGGCGTGGTTCAGACTGACCTTCAAAATGTCAAGATCCTCGTTTCGGTTAGTTCTAGCGCCCCGTGACTCGGATTTCTCTCCTTATTGCAATTGCTTCTTTCCTCCGTCGTTTCTATAAAGATAACATAACATCTGCAGCTGTTCCTGATATCCATTCTCCCAGCAACACATTGTCTCCTGAAGACTCATGGTTGTTGTTCGGCTGTGATCGCCCTCCACAAACATCAGAGTAGGGAATGAGAGTATTGCATTGCCACCTGATTTGGTCAACACACACGGCAACAAGCATCACTCGTTTCAATAGCTTCAAGTGCCCGTTGAGAACATTTACTAATAGCAGAGCATCGGGTCTGAAGACCAGCGGACAGGCTTCCATTGATAAGAGATTGCGGTCTTGATCTGGGAATCGGGAAAAGGTGACGGAGAGCATCCTACTGATAGCTTCATTCAGATATATCGAAAACAACCATCCTCGGCACAAAGATATCAACCTTTCAATCATCTGCTGTTTCTCGGATTGCACACATGCTTCCCGATTTGCCACAGCACATCAAAAGCAGTGGTAGGGAAGAGGAGGGAACATGGCTAAATGAGCCTTCTTTGGGCTCATAATGCGATTTTTTTCTTGACCAACAATGGGAACTTTTTCCCTAAAGTATCTTTTCCACCACACGAATGACTGATCCACAAATTCGTCTAGCGGAGGCGTAATTCGTATGGAGGTGGATCTGCTACTGGGAGGGATGCAAGAATAGATGCAAGACTAAGAACAGAGCACTATGATCAATTTTTGCTTCGGAGAATATTTGATGTCTGCCCTCCAAACCCGATACCAAGACTCGGTTACCGATCTCCACATACGCAAGCCAAGCAGAGCCTCATTCCGAGGCAGAAATCAGCCTTATTACTGCCACCCTATCATCGGCCACTCAAGCCGGCGTTTCCGAGTAGGTCAGAACGTCCAGCTCAGCAATACCGCGGCACATAAGTGTGCTCGAAAACTTCAGCAGCTAGATGTCCAAAAACCCAAATCAAAAACGCGCGTCGTCGGAGACTTTTGAGTGTTCTTCACTCCTTTAAGACGTGAAGGTTGAGGTACGTACCGGGTTCACCCACGTTCAAGTGCGGTACACCCAGCAGATCTGTGTAGGCCACAAGTAGTCCACTGCTCTCGTTCCGTCCGTCAAAACTGGGGATCGTCAATAACAAGTTACGCACTTGTTCAAATGTGTCGAAGCATTATTCCGGATTCGGGGTTGATTATAGGGCAGAGATACCACTTCTCGCTTCGCCTTGCCAGACCACCGATATCCCGATACAATTGCCCAATAGGGCATTTTACAGCCGTCAGCACGTTCTTCAAACCATCTCTTGGCCACCACGTCCTCCAGCCCCGGGAGATTAAGCGAATCCGAAACATCTTTCGCCCGCCCAGTTGAAGGGTTGAAGTAAGAAGTCACTATATACTTCCACGAATCAACTTGGCACCCTCCAGCTGTTTCAGTCAGATGTGAAACTCAGACCAAAACCATTCGATGTCTTCACTCCACTTCCCGCGGACCAGTGCTCGGCTGTCCTCGCCGACCCTGTTGAGGGAGATCTGATAAACAACCTGGCCAATGTACCGCATGGAGACCTCGCTTCATTATAAGCCTGTCAATTTGATTGTTCTTACTACAGTCTTGGATCAACTGTTCCCTTCCTGACGGCTTCCCTGTATGTTTCTAAGTTAGTGAGCCTTTCAGACTTCCTCGGGATAATGAGAAGCTGCTTAAGTCTGTAGACCGCATGGCATTGTTTTAGTTTCAAGACACCCAAATTTGCGGGGTGGGAGTAAACGATTACGATCAATATCGGTGGCTGTAATATTTTTTTTCATAAATGCTGATTGAATAGCTTTACCAAGACAAGCACACCACCTATATCAGTACTAAAGTCCTTGGTTATACTCATCTCATGCATCCCATTCTCTCATTCTCTATCCCTTCATTATTCACTCCCTTTGGTTCACGTTCATCTATAATTTGACAACCACATTTCCTTCCATCTAGATTTACAGCCACCATGAGAATCCACGCACTTTTGAGCCTGCTGGCAGTATCAGCCTACGCGGCGCCACTTCTCCAAACACGAGACAGTCTCGACTCTCTCGATGGAGGAAAGGATCTCGAGAAAGCATACAAACAGATGGGACAAGCCTATGAATCAGCGATGAAAGAGTACAGCAAAAATGCCGGGAAGAACGCAGCGGAACTTTCAAAAGCCTATTCAGATTACGCAAAGGCTATGAGCCAGTTGGCAAATGATGCCGGTAAGTTTGATGCTCAATGAATTCTGTATCTCCATATGAGATTTCTAACAATCTTGCAGCGAGAGACTCTGGAGATGTTTACAAGGACGCGGCAGATACGCTCAAAGACCTTGCTAATGGTAAGATATCCCTTTTATCCTTTTTCTCTCCAGAGAACCACACCTCCGACGCGATCCAATTGCACCCACAACCCCAACTATGACTCTGCTAACAATAATCCACAGCCGCCGCCGACGCAGCGAAAAAGGCAGGAAACGGCAACGGCGCTAGACCACCACCACCAACCGCACCACCATCATCCTGGGGCCAACCCACCCCAGGCAAACAATGGGGACAACCTGCTCCATCAAATTCAAACAACGGCTGGGGAGGCCAACCTGCTCCCTCGAACTCAAATAATGCTGCGAGCTGGGGCCAACCACCTCCATCAAACATGGGCCCCAATAACTGGGGTCAAGGGCGTCCACAAAATAACCAACCATCTCAATCATGGGGCCAAGCACCACCACAAGCACAAAATAACAAGCCAAGACCGCAACAGAGCAACCAAGGCGATTGGGCGCCAGTTCCACAGTACCAGCAGGGCAAGGATCAAGGCTGGCAACCTGTTGCTGCTTCTCCTCCACAGCAGCAACAGCCAGAGAAGCAGGATAGCTGGGGTCCACCTAGTAACCAGGGTCAGTGGGGAGGTCAACAGAGTGGTTGGTGATTGACTTGGAAGCTGACTATTGCCCTTTTCATAGGCATCGTTCATAGTCATGAAATGTGCATTGTCACTTTTGATTCAGAGCATCCGGAGATGAGTCGTGAGGTTGAGTGTGATTCTTTGTAGTGAGTATTATGTTGCTGTCTTGTTTCTTGTTGGATGCGAGGTGTTTGGCGTTGCCTTTGGGTAATGGTGGTCATGGACATGGTGATTGGGTGGGACATTTGTACCTGCCCATCACGATGGATGGTTTGTGAGTTCTCTTGTATGAATGAATGGTAGAAGTGTTGGGACAGTTCAAGTGAAAAGCCGTTGGCCGTTTTTGTCAATACAATCCCCGTTTCGTTCAACGAGACCTTTGAGTATACTCACTGTGTGCCCTTTAGAAAATGTATACAACTGAAATCACATGTATCCACAATTCTAATGTTCATTTCTTGGGTTCGCTTGGCCAATCTGATTGGAATATGCGACACCAAGGGCAAGTTCAGGTTGTCATGTTGCATACAAAACCTGGCTCGGGGAGAATTGCACACTGGTTCATGTCATTGGCATGGTCTATTAGTTTCATGAGTTGTATACTCTTGATGGTCACATCTATTGATAGCTCTCATTCAGTTGAGACTACAGAGAGATGAACACAACATACCTTCTCTGCTGTATAGCGGCCGAGAAAAACATTTCATGTTTTCATCGACGAGAAGTGCATCTTCGAGACAGATCAAGAATCACTACTCTCCCGTCTCCCTATTAACAAAGTGATTTCTAGTACCGTGTCAGCTATTTTCTACAATATTTGGCTCTGTAAGGAATCGCTTGTTCCTCGATCTAGGCCTCGCAATACCCAGTAATGTTCTAGGTTAGCTCTTATGAAGTGTTTTGTAGCATGGAGACTCTTGGAAATGTCTATCTATTTTTACACGTTTAATTGTTATGAAGGGGGACGAGAATATGATACATGGAATGGAGGAAAACTACCATCAACGATCGGATCATTGCTGACTCGCTGATGATCGAACCTTAAATAGAGCCAGCAGCAATAAGGCTAGAGCCAACACCAGTAAGGATCCCAGCAAGGGCATCGCTTCCGGGCATGGTACTACCCTTGATCCCTTTTGCAAGGCCATCAATGATCTGGCCAGCGCTCTTGCGAGCTTCAGGGGTACCAGGAGGTGGCATAGCAGTGCCTTGACGCTTCTCCAATTCCTCAATCGACCTCATAGTTGGCGCCGTCTTTGCACCGTTCCCAATTCCGCCACCAAGTCCCTGCAAGATAGAAGCGATGCCATCAGAACCAGGGAAAGCCCCCTTCAGTCCATCACTTAGGCCCTTGAGGATACCACTCGCACGCTCCATATCAGCTGAAGTTGGTGGCTGAAGTGCTGGTTGATTTTGGCGCTTCTCAAGTTCTCCAACCGACCTCACAGTCGGTGCTGTCTTCGCACCATTTCCAATCCCACCTCCAAGTCCTTGGAGAATAGAAGCGATGCTTGCGGCTCCGGGAATTGTGGAGCCTTTCAGTCCATCAGCGAGGCCACTGATGATACTGCTTGCGCGTTCCATGTCAGCGGTGGTTGGTGGTGCACGTGCAGGCTGGGTTTGACGCTTCTCAACGTTTTGGATGATGGAGTTCAGGTCGATGTTGGTGTTGCGAGAAGGTTGTCCATTTAGGCCTCCCCCTAGTCCTTGAAGGATGGAAGCAATGCTCTCAGCTCCTGGTATGGCGGAGCCTTTGAGGCCATCTGCGAGGCCTGAGAGAATGCTACCTGCGCGTGCGGCATCGGTAGAAAATGGACCTGGAGTTTGTCTATCACCGGGTTAGCTTTGGCGCTCGAAACTGTGGGCAGGCCGTTGTAGACATACGCGACAGGTGCTGCAGCGGCAAAGCCAGCTAGGAAAAGAGTTGCGGTTTGGTACTTCATTGTTGATATTGTTGAACTGTAAAGGGAAGTGATATAGAGATTTGATGTTGTAGTGAATGTAATGTTGATGCGATGATGTTATGATTCAGAGTGAGAGAGAATACCTACCTTCTCCAATCCTCTTATACAATTCCGTCTTCCACCTCCTCGTACACCGGCACGAAATTCTCCACCATGACGAAATTGCCTTCACATTCAGGAACAAGACATGTCTGGTGTCCCTTGGTATCAACGATCAACAATCCACATTCAATTTATTCGAGTGACAGCGGCCCACCATAGGACGAGTTCCGGGTCATTGAAGTGACGCCATGTGAAGATAGTCGCGGGATTCTCTGAAAATAGGATGACACGAAACACTGTGGAGTCGAGCAGCAGAGATAACGGTATTCTGTTTGTGTTGTTTGACAGCTGAAGTAGGGTCCACAATGGAACATTTTCGGTCTTTTCTTATAGTGCCCATGTGAAGATGCTCGCTATAGTCACTAAATTGAAGGTAGGGACAGGCAACCAAATTTACACGAAGCTAAGGAACCTGAGACTAGAACTTGAGACGGATGATTTTGTGAAACATGAAAAGTAGAACTTTGAAGAAGTACGGTCTTAGTATCTTTTTCGTAATCCATAGTATCAATGGTTACAAAATCAGTTTGCAACTTGTGGATGTGACAGAGATTTTGTCACATTCCGATGACCTCACATGGTAGAATTGGAGATGGAGTTGCGATTGTTGAGCAAATTTGTTCTTGTAGATCGTGTATCCATATCGCCAAGTATCTATCAAAACCCTAAGATGTTCTATTTAGGGACAAACATCAAGAGCGGAAATTTCCATATTGCTTCGAACTCACCTCTTCACGTCATTGCCAATGGTCGTACTATCAACTCGAAGTTTCTGTGATGCACCAATTAGCGATATTGCATTCTTGTGGATGTTGGATGACCCGTGCGGCATTTCCGTTAAAGTTTGATGATCAAGGATGTCCTTGCAGGGAATATCGTACTATGGATTTCGTGGTTCCACGGAGGCTGAGCGACTCCGATGCCTCAAGTTTTGGGTGTAGAGGTGCCAGCATAGTGAAAGGCCAAGATATATATTTGAGCCATGGCCATATATCAGTGGGAGCGAAAAGCGGCCACGTCCATAAGTCACCCCCAACTACGTAGATAGGATGCTGAAACTCTAGCATATAAAGAAAACCATGCACTTGTTACCAATGTCAACTTTAAGATTTTATTATAATCGTTGTGGTGGTGATTTCTTTCAAATTCTCAAGGGCCATCTTTAGATCTATAATCACTCTCCCTGTCATAATACTTGAAAGATTTGGAGTAGAGGACAAATAGTTTTCTTAAGCTGAATGTCCTTGTCAGGCGCTGCCTCCATGTGGTTGAGTCACGCCAATGTCGTTCTCTTCTTTCAGGCTTAATCAGTAATTTCAGCGTCGTGCAGAAAGGTGTCTTCTCGCCTTTGCAATAACCAGATCTTGATGTCGTTCCAGCTTTGGTGTTCAGGATGAGAGCACCACGCTTAGAACTCTTGGCTAGACAGTCCGACGATCATATTCCTACTTTCTTTAGCAGTCTCTGTATAATCACTGTTGTCCTTAGCAGAGGTCTGCAAACGTAATCTCAAGGATTCTACGTATCCACACTCATACCAAACTCACAACACAGCCCTCGGATCCTTCTTCGCCTTTATAAACAAACACTCCGCAACCGTCAACTCCTTCCCCTCCTCATCCTCAATAACACCCCTGATATAAACCTTCCTCCCCTCCACTTTCTCCACCCTCGCCCTTCCCATCACAATCCCAGGCGTCCTCACGGGCGCCAGATACTTCATGTTCAAATAAGCAGTCATACTCGTAATCTCCACCCCCTCCCCCCTCTCCCTATGCAAAAACTCCTGATTCACGCTCAACAAAATCCCCATCGTCTCATCCAACAGCGTCGCCACAAACCCGCCATGGCAAATATTGGGGAACCCATTAACTCCATTGCCGAGCTCGAAGAAGGCGACGACTTCGCGGATGGGTGGGTCGAGGGCCGTGGGTGCCGTGTTGAGGGTTAGGCATTTGCGGACTGTGCGGTCGGTTTGGAGCGTTTCGGCGAAGAAGGAATCTTCGGTTGTGTCTTTGGGGAGGCGCGAATTTGTGGGGGAGGTGTGGTAGAGGGGGTTTTCTATGAGGGTGCGGCACCAGGGGATGGTTTTGAAGTAGGAGATGTGCTCTATGCCAGCGCGGAGCTCGGTGCGCATGTTGGGTGGATGGAATTGGAGGGGACGCAATTGAGGAGTCAATTGCGAATTGTGTAGTGCTATGAGGGCAGCATGATCACTAATTATCAGTGTCTTTGCTAAGAAAGCCCTGGTGTCTGCAAATGTCGAGGTAAGGGACGAGATGTGAAGATAGCCGAGGATGATCTGGATACGAATGCGAGGCTTGATTGGCCAGCCTTGTAGGACAAACCGCCTCTATTCCTTGAGGTTGATACCCAGAACCGTCGACTACTTCTCTCGGGAACAGATCGTATCACTAAACTTCCCCATGTCAGGACATAACAAATAAACCACCCCTCCAATACAGCACGCTCAAAACCCTCCTTCATCAAAGCAAAAAAGAGTATCAATTCACTAGTGAATTTCAAAACCAAACCCAGTAAAACCAGAAGTCCAATACCTCTCAATCCCCCATAAACCAATTTCTAAAGCTCCCTCCTTCTCATGGTATGAGGATTCCAAGTCCTCTTTAATAATGATCGTAATTCAGCGTACGCTCAAGCTCGCAAGGCAGAAGAAGAGTACAGGTAGCTTAGAATATATAAGGGCACAAAGCAGGAAATCTATCGGTTGCTCCCACTACGAGAATGATGCAAGAATTCAGTGCGGTGCCCATACAAGACCAATAACGGCGGTCAGCGCACAAGGTATTTTTAATGTCCGAAAATGAAACCTTTCACAGAACCGTCTTTGCGGGATACAGATCACATCCACACAATCCATTCTCACAGCGCAAACACGGCCTGAGTTGACTACAGATCTGGTGTCCTTCTAATTTTCCTGGACAGAAGTAGTGCACTCCAACTCCCAACAAAGGCTTCTGTGCAGTCCGCTTGTTGTTAGAATTCGCCCCGCATTGCTTTTCTTTACTCTCGATGCTGTCAGGGAAGACGTTTGTCAAGCGGCAATCAAGCACGCCAAATCAGAACATGGTGAGTGTGGCAATGGCTGCGTAGTAGTGAGGGTGAAAGGTAAACACTCCTCTGAGACTTTTGGAATCATATATTCGCAGGGACATAAGACCGTACGATAGAATTATCATAAGTACGTACTAGTGTATATCATTCATCATCCAACCATATCATCATCGACATCGTAATCCTTGTCCACCTCACCATTTCCCAGGACCAAACCTCTCACCAGGCTCCAACGTCTTATACGAACACGCTTGCCAATCGCAACCCTAAACAAAAGTTAGCACCATTTCAAAGTCTAGAATGACGAAACAACATACCTGTTTATACACTTCAGTTCCCCACCACTTAAATCCATCCATCCACCCAGGCCACACAATACCAAAGAAAACCACAACAACACCAACGGCCAATCCAGAATCCAAAGCGGCACTGAGTGTCATGGTATACTTAGTCCACCACTCTCCGTTCGTCTTCCTGATCCGATAATTAAAGACATAGCAGACCAACGCCCAGACGCTGAAATTGAGTCCCGTGGCTGGTGGTATCCAACTAAGACTTCCAAAGAGCAGTGGAGGATTCACTTTCTGCAGAAGTGCTTTGACTGCCTTGGAGCTCCTTTTGTGAATGAGAAATAGGATAATTGGTGTGACGGCTCCAACGAGAAAAGCCCATACGAGCGGTCTGTAGAGGGCTCCTGGTCCAAAGAAACGCTGAGGTCCGACGACACCCCAAAGAATACTGCCATTGAAGTGGACGCGAGCAATTGGGCATGTGAAACCACTGATCGCATCAGGTGTGCAAATCCCGGGAATGTTGGCGAGCATCCAGTTCAGCACGCCAATTTGCGTGAGAGAAGAGACGATCGTGGCGGATAGTTGAAGGTTGAAGAGAGTCTTTGGAGGGATTTTCATGTAATGGCCTAGCTTGAGGTCGGATGAGAATTTGAGGCCTTGGGTTGAGCTGATGTACCCGTATGTCACAAATACCATATTTGCGACGGGTCGCCCTGGGAACACCATGCCGCAGATTAGCTGACAGATGAGGTAGATGCTGTTCTGCTGATTCGTGATAGCCATGACGATTCCGATCGGGATAAAGAGTATGGCGCAGATGCCAATCGCCATGAGAAGGCCCCACCAAGGCAAGAAGACGGGAAAGTATTCAACAACAAAGATTCCAATCGCTAGCATACTCACTCCCGTGAGAAGATACCACATCATTGGAACATCTTCATACCGCCGCATGAGCCGATTGTGCACATCCTCGCCACTCATGAGATGATCCAGCCCAGGTTCACTTGCCATTGATCGGTCTGTTTGTGTGGACGCTCGATGTGTCAATGGTTCACCTGGCACATTCGGTGCAAGCGGCTCATAGAGCGGCTTTTCGTTCCTGATCTCCTTCATCGATCTCTTCCACTGCTTCCAAATATCCCGACCATGCCAGCAAGCGGTATGCGTTATCAGAGCTGACAGTGCTGCAAATTGCAAGGCGTAGCTCAGAACGTACGTGATTGGCAGGAAAACACGGCTGTAGTCTTGGTATGCGTCGTGATCAAAGACAAAATCTTTGGTCAATATTTTGCTCACGTCGTAGGGTTTGCCGTTGTTGTCAAAGACTGCCGAGGAAAGGATTGGCATGTATGAGGAATACATGATGTTGGCATAATCTAATGGGGAGAATTAGGGATTGCTGCATTCACATCGAACGCGAACAGACTCACACATTACAGGAGCGATGATCCACATCACGATGACCAAGCCACCGACGATATTCAATGCAGCCCAAAATGGCACGACAAGAGGCGAGCCAATGTAAGCAATCTGAGACCAGTCAAACGTCATAGGAAAGAGACCTAGTCCGGACGCAACACCAAACTATTATAGGTCAGCAGAGTAGACAGCAGTGGATCAAAATACCCACAAGATTGGCAACAACCACATTTCTCGGCGCGAACCATGTGATAACGTTGAACCAACTCAGCGCTGGAAACAGTAGCCCAGGAAGAAAGTAGAAGGCCACGGATCCGAGGAATACATAGAGAAAGAAACGGAATCGAGAGATGGTCCATCCATTCGCGGGCTTATTCTCAGCTTTATGCAGGCTCGAGAACATAGCTGTCGAGACGAGCACACCAGGCCAAATCATGCCACTTGGGCGGACAAGGAATCGCCGGGTCAGGCCGGCAAGCGCATATCCAATAACCTGTGTTGATATTGTTAAGAGTATCTGGTAGTAGATCGATAGCTCTTGGTTGTAAAATTTGGTCTGTTCAACGATGACCTGTAGATGTGTCAGTGGTGCGTTGTAAGAATCCATACAGATTACAACATACATCAGTCGCAAAAGCAAATCCAAACGAGACATTACTGCTGATAAAAACGCAGCAGTGCTCCTTCTCGTTCCATTGACCTTGAGCCAGCCATAACCGAAGTCGGCGTCTCCAAGTTTCTCTGACAGCAGTAGAACTTGATTGTATGTGTCGTGGATGGGTGGGAGAGTCGGATGGTGTGGGTGATCTATTAACAGAGCCGTTGGTAAAAACTTGTTCCGGATCTTTATCTCGTTTCAACATCTGGTCCCAAAGAAGACCGATGGGATGCACAATAAGCAAGGCAATTACTGGCGTGATGGACACGCTGGGGTATCTCAAGGAAAAGAATAAATTCGTGGAGGAACCAAATATCGCAAATAGCATGGACAGGAACCACATGCGTGGTGTGTTGATAGAGAGGGATGTATTATCGTACGGTGGGACAGAGGCTCTTACTTGAGCATAAGGCGAATCGTCAGCCGGGATTTCATCGTCGTCGCCTTGAATGGAGATATGGTCGAAGCTGTCTTCGTCGTCCTCATCGTCGTCAGACGTCGGTGTTGACTCCAAGCTTCTGTCCGATCCGTCAAAGGCACCAAATGCAGGTAAACCGACGCTTGAGAATCTGATATCTTGGGTCATGGCACCAAACCCAGCTATGCTCTTCCTTCTACGTGATGTGCCCTCTGACTGGAAGCTTGTCCGACCTTGTGAGCCGGTTCCTGAGCTGCCATCACCTGCTGAGATGACTCTTCGCAGAGCATCTCCATTGTGTGTATTCTTGTGACGTCCTGTGTAGCCCTGGTCGTTGCTTTCGGGCCTGTCGAGCTCGGTAGGGAATATGCCGCCGTACGAGGACGCTGTTCCAAGCGCGGGCGAGGATCTCATTAATAGAGGCTGACGAGACATTGTGCCGGTTAACTCATTGTCTTGCTCGTCAGGCCCGGCTGGTGGGATATGTTCAGCATCGTGGGGGCCTGGAGGTGGGAGGATTGAAAAAGTACTAGCAGAGAGCTCGATGGAGTCAAGGTCCGAATCCATCGTCATCACGCGCCAACAACGTGATGATCACGAAGAGACTGGCTGGCCCAGAAGAACTAGATCGATCTCACATCTAATGGGTATCCATGATAGAGGTGATAGAGAGAAGGAATACTTATTCACGGGCCTCGTCAAGGTCCACCTCCGCAAGAAGGGACGAGCCGCCGTTCATCTCACTCATTTTAGGATTGGCGATGCGGCTTAGCGGACCGCAAAACTCCAAAGAATCTAATCAGATTGAAAAGATCCGCTCGAGTTCACTGGTTCGTTGGTAGGGATACCCTGCGTTTGATGAAGATGTCGTGCATCCACCCTTTTGCCTCACCATCAGCAGCTAGGAAGTACAGAGGTCTTCGAAGTCCTCAAGAACCTCATAGAGCTGTGAGTACATTCGAATTACTTACATAACCGCAATGCCCCAAAAATTCTAGTAAACTCCCGGGAACACTATCTACAACATCGCCGGGCATCACAGTGCGACAGCCCGTCCTGTTCCCTTTCTGACAGCAGTCTGAGCATGCCGCTTTTATCAACAAATTTATGCATTTCCGTCAAAAAAGCAATGCCCGACATCACTCTCTTTCTCATAGAAGAATGGTTAGAAACTTCAATGTCACTCTCTAGCAAAATCACAGTCAGAATCGGATCACTCTCTAGATTATGTCTTAGGTTTCTCGAAAAATGTAGGTTTTAACAATGCAATCTGAGATTCTACATCTCTCGTCTCTGCAAGGACTAAAAATCTATCTTCCTCAGATATGTCATGCTCATCTATCTCCCAGAGGCAAGGTTAAAGCTTTGCCAGGACGCCATCTGCGTTGATGCGAGCCAGACATGACCGATTGATATCATCAATAGACTTGCACCCACAAAGTGCCATACACCTCCTAAAGTCCTCCTGCAGAATATCCAACATCTTCTCAACGCCAGCTTGTCCATTGTACTATTTCACCATATTAGCACGACAAAATGCCCCACGAAAGACTGCAGTACACTCACAGCAAGGCCCCAAATAGCCGGTCTCCCAACCCACACAAACTCAGCACCCAAAGCCAAAGCCCTAAAAATATCAGCACCCCTCCGAAACCCCCCATCAACATGCACCCTAATCCTCCCCCTTGCAGCAGCAACACACTCAGGCAACACATCAATAGTAGCCGGAACACCATCAAGCTGCCTCCCACCATGATTACTCACAACAACGCCATCACATCCCGCCTCCACAGCCCTCTCAACATCCTCTCCACAAATAACCCCCTTGATCCAAATTTCCATCTTCGTCTTGCTGCGGAGGTAGGGGATATCGCGTTCCCAGGAATGTTCGTTGTCGTTGAAGGTGGCAAATTTGGAGTCGTGGGTTGTTTTTCGGATGTCCTCACTTGTTGCTTCGAGGTTTGGATAGCCTAATCCAGAGGGCGTTCGGAAATCGTTGCGCCATTCGTTGAAACGCACGCCTAGGACTGGGGAGTCGGCGGTTAAGAAGATGGCTGTACATCCTGCTGCTTCTGCGCGACGGATGATGCGGAGTTGGAGGGCTCGGTCACGCATTGTGTACAATTGCATTGCGTTGGGGATTGTATTGGGACCTGCTATTGAGATAGCAGCGTCTCGAATCTCCTGGATTCCGTAGTTGGCGAAGCTGGAGACGGCCATGGCGACGCCCTTGGTAGCACAGGCTTTTGAGGTACCGATTTCGCCCACAGGATGGGCCATTCCTTGGAGGCCTGCTGGAGCGATGCCGAGTGGGAAATTGATTTCTTTACCCCATAATGTTGTTTTGGTGGAGCAGCGGGAGACGTCAACGAGGACTCGGGAGCGGAGGAGGAGACGGTTTAGGGATGCCGAGTTCGCCTTGATGGTCTCTTGATCTGTCGATCCGGAATTGAAGAATTCTGGGAGTTGAGTGAGAAAGATTTAGTGGCAGAGTAGAGGAGTGTGACTTGTGGTTCTTCGTAGTAGAGCCATGGAAAATAACCCGCGCTACGTCAAATTTCTGAACTAGAGAATAAAACTCACCTCGTACCACCTTTGATAATTTCTTTGAACCCTCTACCTCTAAATCAGCTATACTTAGGATTTTTGCCTCCTTTGGTAATTCATCTTTGTCCTTGATTACAGGAATTGGTGCTCCGCCGGACATGATTACAAAAAGATTTTTCTAAAATAAGAAAAGTGGGAGAGATGTTATTGAATATCGAACTGGAGTGGGCATTTATATTTGACTAATTGAGCCTGGAGAAAGTACTAAAAGCAGCGATAAGCCGACATAGGGAATTGATAACCCCGCCTTATCCATATTGACAACCTACTACGCCCTATGCATGCGAAGGACATCTGCCCAAGGAACTGGGAGACTCTATAAATTTGTCTGTAGTGACCTAGTGCCTCTAGTCTTGAGGAGAGGCTTAAGTTTGAAGGGCATGCTTTGTACATCTGCGCATAAGACTTCGTATCAAGCTATTGAGACATCTGTTTTTTGTTTTCGATGAGATTTCTTCGGGGCATGTTTGAATAGTCAAACCCAGTAAGATTATTCAATTAAAAAACTTGTCAAGATAAGAAATATTAAGGCTGGATCTGCACAAATGTTGATTCTTGACGAGAGTAGAATGAAGCTCGTGACGATTCCGCGAAGAGCTTTGCATAGAGACTATGATGACGAAGTAAATCTTACGACAAAGCGTACATCAAGTGATTCGGTTTTTAAAGACAGTGTCAAGGTGAAAGTGGTAATTGCTCGTGTGTTTGAGTTTTCTGATTAGCGAAGTCTGAAACTTACTCACACTGGCTGCCTATCACCACTCACTCCTTAACACCCACCACCATATATAAACCCCTGGGCTCTACCTCCTCGCCTGCTCTTTCCCACAAAACAACCAAAACAGGATATACAACCATAACTGAAGCAATCATGGCAAACAGCACAAAACGTATCCAGAAGGTACTACTACCCCTCCTCGAGCGCTAACATTCGAGTAAGGCTGATATCAGCAACAGGAGCTCGCAGAGTGCACGCAAACCCCACCTGCAGGTATCAAAGTGAAGCTCATTGACGACAATGACCTCTATAAGTGGGAGATCCAAATGGACGGCCCAGAACAATCACCCTACGCAGTAGGTTCCCCTATGCCCAACCCCTCCCTTCACACCACCGAGTCTCTTTCACAAGTCAAGAACCTCCCCTTTTCAGCATACAAATAACTAACAAAACACGCAGGGCGGCCACTTCACCCTCCACCTAACCTTGCCCAACACCTACCCTTTCAAACCACCTGTCCTAAACTTCGCTACAAAAATCTACCACCCCAACATCTCAAACGACGAAAAAGGCTCAATGTGTCTCGGTATGCTGCGTTCTGACGAGTGGAAACCACCAAACCGTATCCTCGCTGTCCTAAACATGGCTCGAACACTATTGATTGAGCCGAGCCCCGATGATGCTATCGAGACGGGCATTGCAGAGCAGTACAAGAACAAGAGGGCCGACTGGGAGAAGGAGGCGAAGAGTTGGACCAAGAGGTATGCGGGGGGCAAGTAGAGGGGTGAGCTGTGTGTGCATTTATGGCGTTTGGGATTTATCTGGCAAAATTGCGAGCATTGCAAGGCGTTTGGGAGATTGGTATGGTATGGTGCAAGGCAGTCAAGGCATATGGAGACACGATTTTGAAAGTAGGTAGAGAAGAAAGAGCAGAGTAGAGCCTAGACTGGAAGGAATATTATGATATTTGAAAAGTCTCGCCGTGCATGTTGCCTCTCCGATCGTGAATATATATTTGGTTGACATGAAGAGCCTGGACGTGCTAATCGTAGAGATAAGAAACCACTTGAACTTTGAAATTACTTTAGAGATTGCGAGTGCCGACATAAGAACCCCACTCTCATCCATCGCCTTGAATAGGCAGAATCCGATGCGAATTTCAATCAGGCAGTCCAGTAAGGAAATCAAGCTGCGATACCGATATCACGACTACACAGCTTATTTCAGACCTCCTGTTGCAAGACTAGCATCTCGAAAAATGTTAGTTTTTCAAGGTAAAAAGACTACGAAAGAGTGCATAAACATACATACAGAAACGACAACTATCATGTTATGCTTGTCCCGCCATGACTTGTACCAGTGCGCTATATTCCTTAGCTGGCTAGATATATATGGAAATTGTAGAAGGTATATCTACAGTTTCTATAAGGTGGGAAATGGTCTTGGCCACATTAGACGCGTTGCTTCGTTCTTAATCATCATAACATACATTCATCGCATTCCTACATCGCCACACCAACCAAACTCCTCCCACTCCCATCACTGCCCTCCCTCGCGCTCCTCAAAAACGTCTGGCCATTGCTGTTGGGCTCAATATCCCCCAGCTCAACATCCATATCCAAATCCCCAATCTGCATCTGATTACTTTCCCTCTTAGACGGTCCCCAATTCCTCATCCCCTCATGTTCCATACTCCCATCATGACTCCTGCTATTCTCGCCCCTCGACTTGCTGCTGAAAATACTGGAAAACGAGTATTTGGAGGATTCGTATTTGTCTAGCCACATTGTGAGGAGGGGGCGGAGGGTGGCGATGGAACAGGCCAGGAGGCCGGTGCCGAGCTCGACGATGCACATTATCATGAGGGGTGCAACGACTCCTGTGTGTGCATGTTAGAAAAGTCAGCAGAAGGATTGGTAGAGTGGGACTTGCTGTAGAAATCTAAGCCGGGGTTGAGGATGCGAGGGATATATTTGAAGCGGATCATGGAAGCCACACATCCACTATGAGTGTTATTAGCACTTATTTTAATGTCAACTTGATTGGTGGCAGCAGAGCAGAGAATATCGAACATACCCGACTGCCAATACACAAATAGCAACCACAGAGACTTTAGCCGAAGCCTTCATGTCTAAACTCCACAGCAGCCATATCGGTATAATAACCAATGCAACATCGGTGGCCATATTTACAGAAGACTGCGAATACGCTATTCCAGCCTGAGATTGCACCGATGCGCATTGGCCCGATAAAACATGTAGATAGTAGTGACCATCGGGTATTCCACACAAGAAGACGACGTAGAGGCCTTCGTAGACATTTGTGATTACTGAGAGGGCTCCGATGAGGTAAACCACGCGACGTTGGTTTGGTGACACGAGAATACGGAGGAAGAATGCACAGAGACTGAGTTTCAAAAAGAGCATGCTCAAGGCATACGTCGTTTCGCTGGCAGTGAAAGCCTATAGATTTGGTTAGTTTCGTGATATATTGTCCATATTGTGTAGGTGGTGGACTACAGAGAACAACGTAGACAGACGAATGAAATGGTCGCTAGGACAAACCTATTATGTGGCCACTTTGTCTGTTCGAATGCATCTGTGAAAGTGTGCGATACAGTGTGCGATACAAGATTTGGAAATGTAACAGGGACCTGACCGTGCGAAAGGTAAATATTAAACCTACATCTACAGTTTTCTCACCAATGGCAATCGTTGTTGGGAATTCGCCGGGAGTGAGATGGATTACCACCACCAAGGATACACAATAGCCTGTGAATGCTATCTAGCGAAATGAGTCAGTGACTACCAAGCAGTACAGAAATCCAATTGTACTTGAGACAAAAGCGCAAAAGCATCGTCAGCTCCGAGTGACGATAGAAGGCGATGGCGAACCCAGAATCTCACTGCGAGTAATGGCCATGTGAAAGAGAGAAAGGATATTGCGATAATCACCACCTGGCGACCTTGTGGATTGGCAGGATTCTCAGTGAGGATGGAGACCATCACTCTGGGAAAGCCGTCGAGCAAAGTAGTAGTGTCGATATGAGCTGTGACCTGCCAAGCTATGGGAGAGTATATTCAAAGTTCTTGTCTCAAACGCAAGATGTCTTTGTGGAGGAGTTAGGGCCGGACCATAGTACAAAAGGTTTGCGCAATCGAAGGCAGGAGCTGGACAATATAGACAACCGTTACGTTATGATCCACAAGCTCTTGCTTATGTGCTTTTGTAGATATGCGGGAAGGGAGACTCTATCACCAACATTAGCCTCTCAGGCTCTCCACTAAAGCCTGTAACAAACGTTCTTAAGACGAGATTGAAGTAATGCTGTCGACTCAGGGATTTAGCCCCCACAGTGGCTGCGGAATATATCGTTATGACAGGCATAATATCACACCTCGCGTGGCTCACAAGCCTCATGGCTGATGGAGACAAACTTGCTAGTCTTTAGCTATCTCTATCCGTGAAGAGGTTGATCAACAGGAACGGCCGGCTGCGATCCGAGACAGGGGATGAGCTTCGAGAATCATCAAATGGAAAGGCCAATAAGATATCAATAGAAAAACCCGAGAGACTGGAAATAGACTAGCTTGGAACATTTACCTGCTTTTATCATCGACTGCAGAATCGTCCAAGGTTCGGTTAAACTGACAGGTGAATCAAGGCAGATCTTCCAGGGGTTGTTGGGGGCATATTCTTTTGGCCCCATGCCCACTGACTGTTGTAAACACCACCCGCTCTGCCGACGAGCCATTTAACTGGAAATGAAACCAGGGATTGCGTACAGATCCTGCACTCATCAGATCCTGAGAGCTGCATGCCGATCCGCTGACTCGACAATAAATAGCAGGTAGGGCCTGAAATCCAGTTGGAACTTGCGAAGCTTCCGGAAGCGCAAGAGAGTCGTGCAAGTGGCTGCCAGCCTTGCACACAGCCTTCGATGCAAAAACAGTGTTGAAATGGTTCATCCGCAGATCGACCGGGCCGTGCGATGGTAACCGAAGATAAATAGTACACGCACATTCATTTCAACATGCTCCATTTCTTCATTTGTCATATGATTCCTTGTAGGAGTTTCCAGATGTGCTTGCTATGTAGTCTGTTCGGCACTTGTTCGGTTGATATGGTTTATCTTTCAGAATGTAGGCCCATTTGTAGATTCGTGCCGTTTGGTTGCAAGAGCTCCACCAAGATGTCTTACTTGTAAACATTCGGAGTCTCTCAATCTGGCAGGGAATGTCCAATTGCTAGCCGGTTTGTTAGGGGAAACTAGCGCGATCCTTGGAAAACCCTTCAAGGATTCGTCATGTCGTGCTGTGAATCTTGTTGGCTTGCTGTCCTCGCCGAAAGATGTGCTTTTTTCATAATAGGCCCACAGTGCCCTGAAAAGGAGAACTGGACCAGTGGTAGTGAACATGAAACAGATGCACATTTCATGGATCCTGCCTGTGATAAATGAGCACCCGCATGTGTATCACACCCGGAAGACATACAGATAGGATTCTGCTTTCCTTGGAGTGAAACATCATGATTTGATTTCTTCGACACAGTCCACCAAGCCGTCCAATTCTTGTCTTCCATATGTACATCATCTGGGGCATCGTGGTATAGGTGTTTGGTGATTTTCTACCCTTCCGATACGAGTAGGTTGGTTCGGAATCTCATTCCTCTTGCTCGCACCCATCATCATCGTGTTGACATTCGGCCCTGTCTCTCACCTAAGTGCAGCAAGAACTTTTCAGTATCACCACTTTGGTACAATGAATTGTCCGGCCGCCGGACCTCTTCGAACTCTACAAAATGAACAGCGCCCATAGTGTGCATATGTTTTTGCGAGCGAGGGGAATCTGATAGGCCTTGTGAAGATGACCTGGGGTAGATGTCGATGGACAAGGGAGGAATCGTGTGATGAAGGAACCAATGGTTCGTCAACTTTGTCTGTACAGGGGTGGAAGCGGAGAATGAAGGGGCTGGAAATTGACAGGGAGGGAGGCCGTACTGTCAGATTACCGAAAAATGTATCTTATCTTGTGGGATGAGACAAGCTTCACAGTTTCGGCAACGAAGTCATAGGGTACTGTTGTCTACGCCAATGAATTAATCATTTCATCAAGCTGGTTGGAGGATAGAGGTGAGGAATGTGGAAGTAAAAGCACGGGTCAAAAAGATCAGTGCACAATTTCTCACAACACCATGATCACCTCTATCATATCGCCTGTCTCCAATCATGGCTCGTCGACAGAAACGCGGACGTGCAGATCATACGAGTAGAGTACAATCGTCGCCGTCGGAGAAACCGAGTTGAATGCGAATATAATTACGTCTATGTGCTGTACTCAACCGAATGTGAACCTAGGACAACAAATCAAATTTGTGCAGACAGTCGCAAAATCCTCACGATAATTATGCAACGTCAGAAGTTCCGATTGTCTTCAAGTGAAAGAATAGATTGGGAGTATGCCATCCATCAAACAAACCCAATTATATCATCAAATTTTCCTGTCAGTAAGGAAACAGACTTCGCGAACCAAATTCCCGATTCTGAGACTCCTCGATTGTTTGCTCTGCAAGCGAGACTGAGTTGTCTCAATCTACCAGCAACTAATAGTGGTGCCAAAAAATTGTGTTTGTGTAAGTGCTCTGGGTGTCCAGAGCTTGGTATCTTTATCGCTAAAATACATTATATACAGAGATCATGCCCGTTCCCTGCGACATAGTGCGGAAGTGATTTTACCTCCTGTCACTGTACGCTCACAGATGTTATTTCCTCGCCAATATCCTGGAGATAATAGCCACGCTGCTGAACAGGAAATACATATTTTTGTCTGGATCAACTTCTAGCAGTCCTTAGATTAACAGTTTTTCTTCTCATTCATTCATCTCTTCCTGGCATGGTAACCAGGCGGCTGAGCTCCAGGTTGCGTCTCACTCCCTGCCAGCTCTACCGGTGGCGTATACATCTCATGACTGACCTCATGCCCTGGGGCCTCCGTTGGCACTTGTTTGGCGTATACAGGCCAGTTTTGGTGTCCATCCACAGGCGCTGACATATTGTTGGTCTCTAGTTCTGCAGCTTTATCGTGTGGGACCTTGTTCTTTCGACGACGGAGAATGAAGAGGATAAGTCCTATGATTGCTGCTATGACTACAATGGCTACTCCGACACCGATGCCTGCGCCAGCGCCGGCGGAAAGTCCCGAGGAAGATTTTGCGGAGTTGGATTGGGATGATGAGGTGGCGGTTGAGGTTGCTGTTGATGAGGAGCTGGCGATTGCTGCGCCTGCTGATGCGGTGGAGACTGCGCCTGATGTGCCAGTTGTTGTTGCGCTTGTGGATCCAGACGTGGTAGAGGTTGATAACTTTGATATGTTAGAATAGTGTGCTGCAACAGATGAGCAGTACATGACTTACTGCTGCTACAGCTGTAGAATAGGCTCCATCATTGATAGTGGTCAAGGACTTCCATTGCCAATGTTGCGCGGGGTTATAGGGTGTAGAAGCTGTGGTCGGGTTCATGAACCCAGGATTGCCCGGGTGCCAATCAAGATTATACTATGAGCAGAGTCAACACACTGGTATCCACCTGTTACCCGGACCAAGTACTCACACCTGTCCCATTCTTCGCGTTGGTAAACTTGTACGTGTCGTCTCCCCAGTTTGTTATAACCCATTCTTGTGATTCATCACCCCCATCGGCGTCCACCATACATGGTTGGGTTTTTGACGTGCTCGCCTCTTTCGCAACATAGCAAGTTCCCAGTTGTTGTCTTGTAGCTGTGGCTTTGTTTCGTATCGCATAGTTCCCATTGTCCAGTTTGTAGAACATCCAGTTCTGGTTGGCTGTTGGTGAAGCTGCTGCAAATATGACTCCAGTGGTTATGATCATTGAAGAGTTGAAATCAACACGAGACTCGATGACTTGGTACCAGACATTGCCATCGAGTACAACGTCGGTGGAAGACATCGTGAATTCGTATAAATTGCTGACACCAGGGCTATGTATTTCTATTAAGATAGTCTTCAGAAAGTTTCCTAAAACACAAATAGATGGGAGATAGTATCAACGAGACAATCGTGAGGTAAGAGAGGAAGAATGAAAGCACAAGACCCAACAGAACTGCGGAGTAGAATTGGAGACGATGGGATCTAGGATGCTTTGTAACTGGATTTATTTTTGGAGGAGATTAAGAGTGCCCACATTTGAGACGCTTGTATGTTAGTGTGTCAACGGACCTCAGCCTCGACAAGGTACAGCGCCTCCCGAACGTGGTGAAGATGCACGGCCTTAACCTGAGATGGGAAACGCTGTTGGGGGCCGAGTCACAAATGCCGTTGGGGTGCCTGAATTGCCATCCTAGTCTTAGCGACAATTGGGCAGGACAACCCGTAGCGACGAGATCTGCTGCCGCCCTTGATGTCTGACTGCATCGCATCTGCGCCGATTCTTCACTGTTCGAGTACATGAGACGAGGTCCCTCCGGGATGGGATTTCGGTGGCTAAGTGCGGTTCGTGAAGAGGAAGAGTGGTCGGGAAATGTCAAGAGTGTACTGGTTAGCCCCAAGTGTTAGCTGTACCCCTGTATTCTATATTATTACTAAGCCGTAAACTGAAGTGAAGAAGCAATTCATAGGCAGACAGACGCTCAAAGACTAACAACACTTTTCTCACAACCAAAACCTCTCGAGCACAACTACACCGAAAAGCAAAACCACACAAAGATACCACCACCATGGGTTCCGTCGTCCTCCCTCATCTCCGCACTGGCTGGCACGTCGACCAGGCCATTCTCTCAGAAGAAGAGCGCCTCGTAGTCATCCGCTTTGGAAGAGACAGCAATCCCGACTGCATGCGACAAGACGAGATTCTCTACCGAATCGCTGAACGCGTCAAAAACTTCGCCGTCATCTATCTCTGCGATCTCGACGAGGTGCCCGACTTCAAGCAAATGTACGAGCTCTACGACCCGATGACAATCATGTTCTTCTTCCGTAACAAACACATGATGTGCGATTTTGGGACTGGTAACAACAACAAGCTGAATTGGGTCTTGGAGGACAAGCAGGAGTTGATCGATATTATTGAGACTATCTACAAGGGTGCGAAGAAGGGACGTGGTTTGGTGGTGAGCCCCAAGGACTACTCTACCAGATACAGATACTAGGTTGGGTGCACGCTTCTTGATGGGAGACAATACCTGGAAACGGGTGCATTTGCTTGAGGTTAAATACCTCTTGGAGACCTGGGTCGGGCACGACACCTGCATGAATGGAACGACGGCTCGAGTGGCATGAAAGACTCTGCGGAGCTAAGCATCACGAATCATGGGAGAGGGTTTCTACGAACAAATGGCGACTTTGATGACATAGGATCACACAGGATTATGAGTATGGCTTTCCTATCCATCCTATTTTCAAGAAAATCAACTAAACTGTTCAAAAAAGATAACTTGGTCCTTTATTGAGGCAGAAGCTCAAATTTGACGGCATGTTTCCTTGTCCATTCGTGCAACACTGCGATGAAGATCGCCTCGCCAACAATGTACTAGACGTGCTCATTACAGCAAGAGAACGAAGCAAAAATCTCATTCAGTGCGGTGCAGGAATTTCGATTAGGCCGAACCACAAGCTAAGGATTTTCGAACTTGATCAGACACTGCAAGGTTTTCACTCTTTCTCTTCTGTAAGCTCCTAGGTTGTGAAGCCTTTGACGCAGTGTGCAATCCGGTACTCTCCTAGTTCTTCTCTCTTAGTTCATTTACTTCAACCAATAGGTTTAGGAGAGGGAGATGCGGCTAAGTTCCCGTAAATGATTTTTTGAATTCATGGGAATCTTAAAGGTAGGATGTAGTTACTCACCTGCAAAAGAATTCGAAGACTGAGGAAGTTACCATCATGTGTGGTCTGGGGACGCGGTGGTCATTAACATACGTGATGATCGAGAATCGGAATAAAAGACGTGCTATGAGTTAGTTTTCAATTAAAAATTCAGTCTCGAATCACAATATTGAATCATTTCCCTCTATATACAAAAGTTTTCTTATGCTACACCCGCTAAAACGCCATCTATCAACCACATGTCCCCAATTTCCTCCGTCGCCTCCTCACTTCTTCCCAAATTTAGCCTTAATCTCTTCCTCCGTGAATCGCCTCGTTTTCTTTTTCAAAAGCTCCTCCCTCTCCGCCATTGACATATCAATCTGCTCCCCCATCGGCACAAGACACCTCGCCAAATAAGCATAATCCTTCATCATCAACCTCACCGAAATCATAAGATAATCAATATTCCGAAACACAAGCGCCTGTTCATCCGCATACCTCTTCTTCTCCTTCAAAAAATGAACGGGATGTTGGCGCCAATGCCGGAGTGGATTCAGATGGTGGGAAGTGTGATAACCATCGTTGAAGCAGTAACGATTTGATGGGACGTCGATTAATGTGATGCTGGATCTGTAATCTGAATCTGGATCCACGTCGTCGACGAAGGCGTGTTGGCCCCAGTTTCCGATCATGAGGCCGAGTCTGAGGAGGAGAAAGGGGAAAATGTAGACAAAGAGGGTTGGACGGAGGTTGGAGCGGGCCATGAGGATGAAGAAGGTGTAATTTGCTGTTTCCCAGAAGGAGCCTTTGAAGGCAAGGGTGTATTTTTTTTTTTGCAAGAAGTAGAGGGGAAGATCGAACCAGATTAGGAAGTAGAAGCGGCCTATGTAGTGTAGGAAGTCTGGGAGGGAGTCTCTTTGGTAGCGGATTGTTGAGCTGAGATCGTCGGGACCGTTGCCTTCGACGTGGTGGTGTTTGACGTGGTGGTAGTAGTAAGAGTTCCAGGTGTGACCCATCAATGGATCCGTGATGTAAGGAAAGAGGGCGTCGAACCATGAGATGGGTGCTTTTCTGGAGAGGACTCCGTTTTGGTGGATGTGTTGATGGCGCATGAGGGTGTAACTGCCCACATACCAGAATGATATGATTGTGTGCAAGATGCCGTGAATCCAAGTAAAGTGGCGATATAACATGATCGCACTTGGTACGGAGGTGGTGAAGTAGAGTAGCAAATGTGTGGCCATCACTACGTCGGTTGGATACCTTACCATCTTCTGAGCAAGCTTGATATAAGGCTGTAAGATCAGATTTGCAGTCTTGGAGTTGACGTCTTTGAGATCCATGGAGACAAAAACGGTCGGTTCGAAATTGGCACTTTTTGGATCATTCATAGATTCCAACTCTACAAGAGCTGCTTTATCTTCTTGTGCTCTCGATGATTTTTGCTTTTTTACTGTGATTGTGTTAGGGGACAAAAGACAGCAATAGCACTCTTGAGAACTCACCTCCGTTCCCATTGGCATGTCCATTCTGAGGTTTTGTTGTGCTACCATTGAACACATCCGTCGATGTTACCGATATCGCGCTTCCATTGCTCTCAGCATCCCCCTTTTGCTTGGATACGTCTCTTGAACCAGTGCGACTTTCAATATCTCCCAGCAGGTTGTCTAGGACGACAAGGTCAGCCAACGGGAGGTGGCCGTCAACGAATGTTTCTGGGTTCATCGCTATTGAACCTATCCGGAGGAAAAGATAAAAGAAGGGTGAGAAGATGGGAAAGTTTGGAAAGTTGGAAATTCGAGGTCTGAGTGCCAAAAGGAGCCTAGCGGTGGCGTTATGAAACGATCGATTCTCACGCGTTAAGTATCGATCTCACGAAGACAAAAACTTTACAACATTTTTAACATCGGATCGAGGGCGATAAATTCCTGGATATTCTTATACGAAACTCCCAAAACTTCAAGACTTACATACCTCAAAGCCTTCCTAGCAAACTCAAGTACGACGGACATCGATTGCATTTTTGTGTACTAGAAGAAATGGGTATGTTCAATTCTTCAGCCGAACACGAGCATGATCATTTGCACCAGGAGCAAGACAGCGAGCCATGTAGATTGAACTCCGACAAGTAGGGGTCAAGACTTTCAACAAATATCCACACATGAGCAAAACACGTGAACAAGCTCCTCGAACAAACATTTATTATCTGATTCTATCCCGTTTCCTTGCTCTCGGGACTTCTATCGATCCATTCCACCGCTCCAAACTGGCCTGTGGGTGATTGGAAGACTTTCTCAACAGATGCGTATGGGGCATATTCTTGTTCACTCAGCACTTTCGATATCTTTCCGCTTGACCTCCCTCCCGCGTTGTAACCTGATCCTGAATTCTGATACTCCCCCATCAATGTCTTCCCGCTCATCCGGTTATCGTTTGCGGACCACTTCGTGTATCCGGCTGCAATAATGGAATCGTCCAGATGGCATTTCGCAAATATCGAGCGATGCATTTCATTCTGTTACGATAGTCAGCTTCCACTTTCCGACATCACTAGTTGAGAACGATAACGTACCCAGGGCCTGCCCAACGAGCATTTTCCTTTCAAGTCCAACCCAGGCTTCGCTTTTCCAACATCGGAATCGTGAATATATACACCATATTTGTTCGGTGTGGACATACTCGTCCCTTTCCACGCCGTAATGCCACCGCCGCACCCCCTCAAAGCAACTTTCGCACTTTGGATCCACGCAGTCCCGAAGCCGTAGAGAAAATCCGTCATTCCCGCAATTTCTCCTTTATAGAAATACGCATTTCCTCTCTTGCCAATATACACAGTATCCTGCCAGCTCCTTATCCCACAAAAATAAAACCCGGTATTTGCCATCCCGATACTGATCGCAAGACTTGGCCCAGCGGAAGTTTGTTTGAACTCGTTTCCAAAATCGATGTTATAAGCTCGGAAATCTGTATTCCCAAATGGCGTACTTGGCGGGATTTGATGTCCAGTAGGGCCGCTTCCACTCAGCGCAGCATCCAAATTGGGTGCGACAGTTAGGGTAGCGGTGAATGCGTTATCCTTAGTTCCTGTCTCCTTTGTTCCGGTTGCGGCATGCCATAGAACCTTCACGGTGTTACTGGTATGCGAGTTGGGTGAGGTGGTGACGCCGAGGAGTGTCAACGGACCAGGACGGGTTATGTTCACTTGCTCTGTGTAGGTTCCTGGTTGTATAAGGATTGTTTGTGGTGTAGTATCCTGAGGGAGAGATAGGACTGCCGATTGTATTGTTTTGAAGCGCTGCGATGGGCCGACGAGGAGGGTATTCGGTGGACAATCCGGCGCCAGACCTTTGCTCCCAGGACTTTGACATGAAGCGCGATTGTAGGCTAGTGTCCCTCGGAGCCAAAATAAAAGGAAGAGGAGTAACGAAATCATCTTCGAAGATTCCTGGCAGAAGCTCAACAGTTAGGCCTTCATGTCAACCTTGATCAAAGAAGCACGTGTCTTCTTTGAATCAGCATCACGTCTTGAACTGAAGGAATATTTCCAACCAGGTCATTTGAGCAATGTGGCGGCGAAGGCGCCGACATACTGGATGAAAATGAGGTCTAGGACATTGCAATAACCATGGAGAATGTGCTGGACAAGGATTTATATGACCACGGACGTGCGGGCAACACCGAGCTCAACCTTGAGACGGGTCAGGGCATTCCGCATTTAAAAAAATGCACCAATAGCAAGCAGATTTGGTCGACATCTATCAAAAGCAAGAATGGCCAGAATCAATCACATCTCGATTACTTAGACACATCTATAGATACTGCAGTTATCTTGTTGTTTTTCCCATTCAAGACTCCCCCTCCAGCAACGAGAATGTATTGGGGGTCTGCCATCACCATCAAGCTCCTCGTATATTGACTGGGCGATGGCGTCGAGACCTTAATCCACGGCGTTCCTGGAGCAGCAAGACCGCGGTTGATGAAGACTTCTGATCTGCCTCCAGAGCTGACAACAATCGTGCCCTGTGGCCCACCCGCAGGAGTCCAAACAACATAAGGTGAGCCATTAGGTTTCGTTCCGTCCTGTGATGCAAGTTGAACACTCGGAGCTGAATTGAACTTGAGCGGATTCGAAGCGATACGGTAATGCACCGGGCAACCTCCCTGGGGTGCATTGCACCATTCGTATGTCAAAATGTACTTGTCGTTCGGAAGCTTTGCAATAGTTGTCATTCCCGGCCTTCCTTTCTGAGCAGAATCAACAACATCGTCGACTGGTGCTTCCCATTTTCGCAAGTCGTCGGACACTTGGTGGTCTAGTAACTGGCCGTGTTTCTTGTTTCGGCGTTGGTCTGAGTAGTAGTAGATCATTTTGCCTTCGTACATCATCAAAAATGGCTCCCAGACTGGTGTCTCGTCGTTGTTGGGTAAACCTTTGCCGCCTTTCGCGATGTGGGATATGAATTTCCATGTTCGTCTGATTTGTTGTTAGTAAGACTATTTTGCATGAAGCCAAATAGGAGTAGAATGTTTGAGATCTTTGGATTCGAATAGAAGGAACTAAGTTGAGATTGAGCCTCTGGAAATTCTAACAGAGTTTTGGGAAGAGTTGCCAAAAACTTAGGTGTCTCGATCTTGACCGGGAAAACTATGCTCGAACTCGAAGATTGCTTGAAACTCGCGCTCTGCTCAGTCTTTTGCAGCACTCTCTTAAAAAGGCAATAGAAAGAATCAAATAGTGAACGTACCCTTTGTCTGTACTTGCGTACAACTCGAGTTGAGTCACGGACAAATCCGGTGGAATAGCACTGCCAGCACAAAGAATCGTGCCAGCTGGAAAACCACCAAATTCTTCAGGAAGCTCGTAAAGAAATGGTTGATAACGCAACCCCCATCCATTTTTCTGGTCTTTCACGCGGCCAATCTCAGACCATGTGTTGCCTTCATCCTTGGATTCGTAAATAGGAAAGTAGGGCGGTTCCGGTCCATAGTCTTCCCAGGTGGCAAGCAGAGTCTTTTCGGAGGTTAGAAGTGTTCGAGCATACAAGACCCGTGGAATCTTGTAGGTTGATGGCGGCGAGTATATAGTCGTTAATGGGAGTGCTGCAGTTCCATTTGCGAAATCGTAGTCCGCAAGAACGGTTCGGACATTTGCCAGAGCCAAAAAGAAGACGAGGGTGCTGAAAATCATGCCGATAGATGACAGGTGAAGACGATTTTAGTGTTTCATGATTGAATGACGGAAAGCTCAAGATACTGGATGTCAATATCTACAGTTGTATTTGTGGTAAATAAAAAGGGATAAATGCCGCCCATATAGATTTCAAATTAGCAGATATTGCAATATACAGTTTCATTTGAATTACTTGGTTGTTCCGGTTCTACTTGAAGCGATCATTGAGACCAGTGTAGGGTTGAGTTTCCAACAATAGAATACATAAGATGTCATTGAGAGAATACGCAATGCTTTTCCAGATGAGAAGTATAAGGGTGGCCAAATATCCTTGGAATATATGCTCCATGTCTTAGGTCCGCTCGAGTCTTCAGCGAATTGCCTGATATCGTGTATTAGCTAATAGTCGGTGATTGGGAATTTAAAATATTACCTTAGCAAATGCCTTTGTGGAATGCAATGAGGAGTTGAGAGGGTATGAGTAGAGCATCAATTAGGAGCTCTTGGAGTCAGTTCGCTTTTCATTCCCATTACGCTTCCAGCATTCTCGGAATATTTCCATCTGGCATCGAAATTAGTCTCGGTCTCAGTGAAGCTAATAATGAAACTTATGGAACAAGTCGTGATAGATGGCGCACCTCCTTTTTGCAAGCCCTCCAATCCTTCGTCTCATAGTAACAGTCTGTCATTTTTGCATTCTCCTCTTAAATACCATTAGCATTCATCGACTATCGAACCGCGATGTTCCTGACTTGCCCGAACATCCCGTGCTGAATATCCTCTTGTCCCTAAACGATCGTGATGGTCAGCAACGACACGGATTCCGAGCGAGATGCGGGGACAAAGCTACGAACCATTCATCAGGTTCATCATCGTCAACAATCGGCTTCTTCTGCAGTCCATCGGTTTTAACGTCTACCATCTTTGTAACTGCAGCACCCATCACGTTTGATGAAATAAGACTCGTGGGATTACGTTGCAACAAGTTTGAAAGTGGAAAGTTTCCTACTCCACACAACCGCCACCCACCTGATGGCTAATAAACGCGTCAACGTACTGGTATATTCAGGTATGGACATCTAAATTTATCTATCTGCTCTACTCAAATGATAAAACAGGCCCTGGAAGCACCGTGGAGTCCGTTCGTCACTGTCTGTACACCTTGCGTCGACTATTGTCACCAAATTATGCCGTAATCCCAGTCAGTGGAGATGCCATCATCAAAGAGCCTTGGAGCGCGTCCTGCGCGTTACTCGTCTTCCCCGGAGGCGCAGATCTAGGCTACTGCCGCACTCTCAATGGGGAAGGCAATCGAAAAATCAGTCAATTTGTGAATCGTGGAGGATCCTACCTAGGACTTTGTGCCGGCGGGTACTACGCTTGTTCGAGATGCGAGTTCATGGTTGGTGATAAGAAGATGGAGGTTGTTGGAGATCGTGAATTGGGTTTCTTCCCAGACGTGTGCCGTGGACTCGCGTTTCCTGGATTCGTATATCACAGCGAAGCTGGGGCTCGAGCAGCAGAGTTGAAGGTCAACAAAGCAGCATTTGCCACATCTGGTGGAACTATACCAGACACTTTCCGTGCTTACTTCAATGGAGGTGGCATCTTTGTTAATGCTGAGAAGCATAAGCACCGTGGAGTTGAGGTTCTCGCAACCTATACGGAGGACGTCCACGTAGATGCTGGCCAAGGCGCACCAGCTGCTGTTGTCTATCGTAAGATAGGTGATGGAAGTATCATTCTCACCAGCCCCCATCCAGAGTATGTTCTAGCCCAACATGATGATCGTCATATACTCATGACTTCAGATTTGCAACAGCCAATCTCAATAAACAGGGCAGTGGCCCAGAATTCGCAAAGGTTTTCGATGCCCTAGAGCTGGATGACAAGTTGCGCGTTGATTTTTTCAAAGCGTGTTTGTTGAAGCTCGGTCTCCACGTGAATCAAGCAGAACAATCGGTGCCATCTTTGTCTCGTCTTCATCTCTCTTCCATAACTCCAACCGAAACAGCGGAGCTCGTCTCCTCGTTGGGAGTGGCCATAACCAAAGAAGGAGACGAAGAGTATATTAAAGGCGAAAATGACACCTTTCTCATTGAAAAGCCTGAGCGGTGGTCAATGGGTGCCTTGAAAGAGGCCATTTCAGGTTCAGCACAAGAGAAGCCCGAGGATGGATCAACAGACAGCGTTCTCGACTACAACGCCGTCACCAAGCGAATCGTGCCCCATGAACAAGAATGGCCTTCAAGCAAAGAAACCCCCTACTTCAACCACCACGCCTTCTTCGCAAACCTAACGCACTACATCCAAAAAACAAATGGCACAGAAGGCTGGTTCGGCAAACACCTCCTCTACGGCGAAGTCGTAACCTCGACCTCAACCCTCCTCGAGAAAAATCCCTCCTTGCTGAAACATCTAGAAACAGGTTTCACGGCAACAGCAACAACCCAAGTCGCCGGTCGCGGCCGCGGCTCAAACGTCTGGGTCTCCCCTCCAGGAAGCCTAATGTTCAGCACAGTAATCAAACACCCCATGAAACTAACACAACAAGCACCAGTAGTATTCATTCAATACCTCGCTGCCCTCGCCATTGTCCGAGGCATCAAAACGTACGCACCGGGCTATGCCTCTCTCCCCGTGAAACTAAAGTGGCCAAACGATATCTACGCGCTGGATCCCGCGGCTGCTGCAAAGGGCGTCACAGGCCGAGAAGCCTACATAAAAATTGGTGGTATACTAGTGAATTCCAGTTACGCAGGCGCAGATTACACCCTCGTCGTCGGTATAGGTCTTAACCTCGCCAACGCAGCTCCAACAACCAGTCTCAATGCCCTCGTAGCCTCCACTCAACTTGCACCCTTCACGCCGGAAAAATTGCTCGCAAGGATTCTGACTTGTTTCGAAGCGATATATAACTCGTTCTGTCGCGAGGGATGGAGTCGGGCGTTGGAAGAGGAGTATTACTCTAACTGGCTTCATACGGAGCAGATTGTCACGTTGGAGGTGGAAGGCGGTGCGAGGGCGAGGATCAAGGGAATTACCAGGGATTGGGGTTTGCTTTTGGCGGAGGAATTAGGTTGGGAGGATAGGAAGACGGGTAAGGTTTGGGCGTTGCAGAGCGATAGCAACAGTTTTGATTTCTTTAAAGGCTTGGTGAAGAGGAAGTTGTGAGCGAGGGCGAGAGGTTGAAAAAAAAACGTCCGCTAGGTTGTTAACGACAAGTAAGAATACAAAAAATCTACTCAATCTTACACCTCAATCATTTCTGCTTCGGCACTGCCTTCCCAAACAAAATCTCACCAACAGAAGCCGTCCCCACACGTTGAAGCTGCCAATCCGACCTCACTTTCCTCAAATCAGGTGTGATTTCAACTTCCATGCCACCAGAACCCAAAACATCCACACTCGCCTCCCCTTTCAAATTCCCCTGCGACTGTATCCTCCTAACCTCCCTCTCTTCTCCCATCAAAAAGGAATCCCTCCTCTTATCCTTCTCAACCTCAACCCGCCGCGCCCGGTCAACCTCCCTCCAACACTTCTCAACACACCTCCGGCAAACCCTCCCATTCTTCACTCGGGCCTCATATTTCCAACTTTCCTTCCCAATCATGTCCCTACAGTGCCCACACTTGACATCAAAGTACACAGTTTCTTTTTCGCAGTTCCGCCTTGCCATCTCCAGGCCCTTTGAACTCCTAACTATCAGGCGTTTAGAATCTCGATCCTCATACTGTGTATCTGCGGACGCATTTAGGCCATCGAAGACAACGAGTTTGTCGTGTCGACACCACCATGCCTTTTTCCCGCTTGTGGTCGTACCGGTGACTGTTGTGATGTCGAAGGGTTGTTTGGCGTATTTAGGTCCTGGAAGGATACAGGCGGCATTTATTGGTATTTGCGGACGCGACTCATGACGATCTGCTGGCAGAGGGGGTAGGACGTGTTGTGGTCTCGGTTGACCAAATGATTCCGTTACAGACATCTTCTCGGGGCTAGACACTGCTCTTGTTCTCTCTTCCGGCGTGATAGAAGTATCTTGTATGGACTGTCCTAATTTGCTGTATAGAGATGAGGAGGCTGTGAATGATCGGTGGCGGGATGGCGATGTAGGAGGTTGTGGGGCTATAAATGGTGGTGATGGTGGTTTTGGGGGGACAGTTTGTTGTCTCCTAAAGAGTTGTTGGGCTGCAGCGAACCTGCTTGGAGCGGGTGCTCTTTCTTGTTCTTCATGTTGGATGTTGTTGATTTCTTTTCCTTGAATGGTTGTTGGGGAAGGAGAGATTGAAGACCTCTCTCTGATAGCGGCAGATACAATGGCGTACATGATTGATAGGTATGTAGTGAAAAATATTGGAAAGAAGCAATGTAATGCCCTTTGATCTTAAGAGACTCAATTATCATAAGATATCGCCAGTATAGGGAAGAGATGCATATGAGGGGCCTAAACTGCTAAGTCGGTTTGAACAATACGCTCCTCTGCCATGCCCTCCTGATATGTCGATGATGCCACATTTTCAAACCAAAGGAAATGAGAAAACACAATGTATTGCCTAGACGTACAAAATTTCAGGGCGTCGACAATGAGTGATGAGTGTAAGAGAAGAAATAGGATGCCATCCTGATATTCTGGCACATCGAATAGTTGATGATCGTGATCCTGGCATTTCTGAGAATGTGAAACCGGGGTCGCATCAGAACAAGAGCATGTCCAACCACATGTTGAACTTAATCCAAAGTTTGCTGTCACCTACAATGCCCTGGCATTCGAATTGGATCGCAAATCCTGATGATGGTCTGTGAATGTCCGGGCGCCAAATCGCAATGATGGCGAAATTGGGTGGTCGCGGATCACTCTATCCGCGAAGAACCTACGTTCACCAAGATCACAGCGGCCCAGAACCATGCACAAATAAAGCTGGACGGAATTCAGGATTTCCAAGCTCGTGTTGTCATCTCAAGCAAAGCAAATCAAGGCCCGCTAAATTCCTTTTGTTCAAATTGCCAGGAGTTTATCAAGCATCGAGACTTGTACTCGAGGCTGCCGCCCGTCTAAAGGTACTTTTGAAATCCCAATTCCATCATGGACTCTTTATCACCCTTGCTCTTGACCTTGGAATAACGGACGTTTGGTAGCCGAGGCGCCCAGATGAAGAGTGCTGCAGAGAAACCTCGACAGAAGATGGAATTTTGAGCACTTTCAATTCTTTGCATGCAGCTAAGCTCAATTAAACATGTCTGAAAGATTCTAGAGATAATAACAAACTTGCCAGAAATTCCATTGTCGGACCGAATCTATTGCAAAGGCCCAAACACTCCAGATCCTGTTCTACCGCAGTCTTGTATTCTCTTGCGCAACGCACTATCCTTGGAAGATCTCATGAAACGAAGACGTCTACAGCATCGAATGGAGTGTTGATATGGAGAGGTATGTTGAACGTTGCTTTGTGCAGACGTCTTCAAGTAGAAGCAAAAGCTTGCGACACATTTTTATGACAAACCACCTCTTGAACAAATGGTCCCGCTGTGCCATTGGCCATACACTGAGGCAGAAGATCGACCACAGTACAGCCAGCTGGTGTTTTCTCGTCGAAAGAATGACTCGCAAAAAACAGTTGTATTGTAGAACCGAGTGGTAGCGTGGAGTTGCAGGCATAAAACCATCCAAGAGTAGGATTGGCGTCGGTAAGGTGAGGGTCTCCAGAACCGGCCATTTGTGCCACACCAAGTCCTCCTGTCCCTGCACCGCAGTTTATGCGCACAGGGCGACGTCCGAATGCGTCTGTTTCGTTGCGGTGTGCGATGTTTAGGCCATAAGGTGTTGCAGAAGTGCCTCCATCGGAGAGAATGTTGGTGTAGAAAGGATGCGGGCTGGTTCCATTGGCGTAAAACAGGCGGCCTCCTGGACTGTTCAGCGCATTTGGGTTTTGGAGGACGGCGTAATCATTGCATGGCGAGATATGATAGCTAGTGACTTCCCAGCTTTGAATAGAAGGCTTCAAATCATGTCGCAAAGGGTCAGCAACGAGCTTGAAGTTGGTCGCCCGGCTGAAGGGAGACTCAGATGAGGTGGCAACCGAAGGAGGTGAGAAGAAAAAAGCGAGGAGGGCGAGCCCTGAGGCTAATGAGAAACGAAGGCTAAACATTTATGTCGGCAGAATGGATGCCTCTTTCTTGGTTCTCGGTCGGCCCTTAGATATACCTTTGCAGACCATTGAATGGAACCCGCTTTTCTGTCGAGGAAGGAGAATTGCCTGGTACATGACCAACAAACCCCTGAGGCGATTGCTTGTCGGTGAAAGTTATACCAAGGAATAGCCTTTCTCTCCTCAGATAACGTCCAAAGCCAAGCCTCTGTACATGAATATGACTCGCTGCTGAGGCTATCCATAGCAAATTCGGTGCTGGTACAGAGGAGACGGTACATCAGCCTCGCCTAAGAAGTAAATTTAACGACTCGATATATGATGATGTGTGCATGGATTGTGATTAGCGACCAGCAGACCCACCAACGATGAGCAAAAGATTAATTGAAGCTTCAAAACGGAATGGGAAGACTGAGATAACAACGTGAGAAAGATGAAAATCAATATCGAGAGACAGTGGTGCAAATAGATCAAACCAGGCTGGAACTGTAAGCTTGTGGTTGGTTAGAACTATCCTAGTCCTTTTTGAGTAATGGCATTCCTAGAGAGATGCTGTGATTATCATACTCTTTCCTGACTCCAGACGCAGCAAGCTGAATACTCTCTTCAGCAGGAATAGGAGCAGATGGTCTGTCGAGACGCGTCTTGCAGAGACAGACGCGTCTTAGGCCAAATATGACTCCAGCCATGGAGAATTGTGGATGATGGCTTGCCTAATTCTGTCCTCACTGGATACCGCAGTAGAGAAGGAATGTGCATGAAAGACGAGATCAGTCGTTGGAGAATAGTCAATGGAGGCGGGCGATGGAAGCTCAGAGACGAAATGGATTGCCCATGGACGGAATAGGCTAGCGTGGACGTAAGCTACGTTACCTACAGAGCATCAACATTCAACAACCACAAACAATCACCCATCATACATAATACATTCCACCACGAGTACTAAACAAATCCAGCCTCGATCCCCTCTCCCATACACACTTCCATCCCATCCACTCCCAGAACTCTACCGCCATCATGTCTACACTGGAAGATCTCGACGATCTGGAGCGCGAGAACAAGGAGGACAAGAAGGATGATGGAGACAAGGACAAGAAGACTTCACCCGGCGATGCTGAGATGAAAGATGCCACCGAAGAGAAGAAGGAGGAAGAGGAGGAGGATGTCCTGGATGAGGAAATCCTAGGCCTAAGCACAACAGACATCGTGTCCCGGCGGCGGTTGTTAGAGAACGATGCACGAATCATGAAGAGCGAATTTCAGCGCCTGTCGCATGAGAAAGCAACTATGGGCGACAAGATCAAGGAGAATCTGGAGAAGATTGAGAACAACAGGTACGCAGATATCATATATCGAGGCTGGATGGCATTCAGTCTTCATAATTTCATTGACTAATCACGCCTTCTCATAGACAACTACCGTACCTCGTAGGAAATGTCGTCGAAATCCTTGATCTAGATGTCGAAGCTGAAGCCGTCGAAGAGGGCGCCAATATCGACCTCGACGCCACCCGAGTAGGCAAATCCGCAGTTATCAAAACCTCCACTAGACAAACCATCTTCCTCCCACTCATCGGTCTAGTCGACCACGAAAAGTTGAAGCCTGGAGATTTGATCGGAGTCAACAAGGACTCATATCTCGTTTTGGACACATTACCCGCTGAGTATGACAGCAGAGTGAAGGCTATGGAGGTCGACGAGAAGCCAACGGAGAAGTATTCAGATGTCGGTGGTCTCGACAAGCAGATCGAAGAGCTGGTAGAGGCAGTCGTGTGGCCGATGAAGGAGGCGGAGCGATTCAAGAAGATTGGCATCAAGGCGCCCAAGGGTACGGCTGAAACACCTGGCTAATTTTTATATACTGATCATTGCATAGGTGCACTAATGTACGGACCTCCTGGTACTGGAAAGACTCTTCTCGCCCGAGCATGCGCAGCGCAGACCGACGCCACCTTCCTCAAGCTTGCTGGTCCTCAACTTGTACAGATGTTCATTGGTGATGGCGCGAAACTTGTCCGCGACTGCTTCGCCCTAGCAAAAGAGAAGGCTCCATCCATTATCTTCATCGATGAGTTGGATGCTGTCGGTACAAAGCGGTTCGACTCTGACAAGTCTGGTGATCGTGAAGTGCAGAGAACTATGTTGGAACTACTGAACCAGCTTGACGGTTTCGCATCCGACGACCGCGTCAAGGTTCTTGCTGCTACTAATCGTGTTGATGTTCTAGATCCTGCTCTTCTACGTTCCGGTCGTCTGGATCGAAAGATTGAATTCCCTCTGCCCAACGAAGAAGCCAGAGCACAAATTCTCAAGATTCACAGCCGAAAGATGACCGTCGATGAAGGTGTCAACTGGATGGAATTGGCGAGAAGTACGGACGAGTTTGGTGGTGCACAGTTGAAGGCCGTGTGTGTTGAGGCTGGCATGATCGCACTCAGGACAGGACATTCCAAAATCAGTCATGAGCACTACGTCGACGCTATATCGGAGGTGCAGGCGAAGAAGAAGGACGTCGGTAAGTCACTCTACTACTCCAAACGTGCGATTTTCAGTGTACTAACAGCTTCATTCTTAGTGTCCTTCTACGCTTGATCGACTCGTCTTTGCGTCAGGAGTTGTGCTCGTGAGGAGGAAGTTGGTTGTGGGCTGAAGAGATTCTGTAACATAGACCATGGTATAATGGCGTCTCTAGACATTTTCTCGATGGCGCATGTGTCACCATTTTGATTGGAACTCAGCGATGCTTCCCCATGATTTTCTCATTTCTGTTCAACGTGTGATGTGATTTCCTGTTTTCATCTCACGATGTGTCGTGTTGGAGTTGTGGTTAAACCCAGCGTTGTCACCGGCCGTTCATCAATGGCCTGGTTGGGCAAGTTATCTACCGATGCTTTACTGTTTAAGTTCGGTCTATTTCTAAGGCACAGAAGGGAAGCAGCCACTCCTAGAGAGACGAAAACGATCTACCCGATTGATTCTTGGATTTCTGATTACCCAACATCCGGGGAAAGAATGGCGACGATACGAGGACCAAGTAATCCTATAGGCGGTAGTAACTGAGGACGAAGGTTTACGGAGAGAAATTTCCCGGAGAGACTATAGCAGCATAGGCTCTCAGATCTCTGACTTCTAAGCTCTTGGGTTCCAAGATCCGGGAAACAGGGTGGTGAAACGAGGACTTTGATGAAAGGTCCACGACGACAATAATTGAGGACGAAGGTCGGCGGAGGGTAAGTAAAAATTAGGTGAAGTACGACTTTACGAGTACGGGTACGGAGCACCATCTAGCCCCTCACGTGCCTCTTTATCTGGCATCCGTGGAACTAGGATTCCGAGCCTCCGTCTGTCGTTCTCACCTTAACAACATTGACTTACAAATCATGGACATCATGCGATATATATATTCACTTGTGAGTTCGAGATCAGGCCATTGCTCTTAACATCTCCAAAAGAACGACAATCAATAATGGCTAGCCAAAAAGTACTCTTACTCGGTGGAACCGGCGAAACAGGAGGGGATATCTTGAACGGACTCATTGAAGATGGGAGCTTTGTGAGTATCACCAAGAAGTCATTCAATTTACGCCCTTAATCTTTCAAGCTAACCTCTTAAGGACATCACCTGCCTCATTCGCGTAGGCTCAGGAAACAAACCACCAGCTCAGAAGTTGAGCAGTCGAAGCATCAAAACCGTTGAAGGAGATATTTCAGGAACCGCAGAAGATCTTCAAAAGCTTCTCACAGGCTATGACATCTTCATCAGCGCCGTCTCTGCGACTGGACAGCTCGACCAGCTCAAGCTCGTGGACGCAGCCGCGAAAGCTGGCATCAAGCGGTTTGTCCCATGCGGATTTACCACTATTTGCCCTCCTGTTGGCGTCATGAAGCTTCGAGACGACAAAGAAGAAGTTTACCAGCGCATCTGGTATCAACATTTGCCATATACAATCATTGATGTGGGCTATTGGCATCAAATTTCTTGGCCACGGCTTCCGTCTGGACGCGTTGACTATGCTTTGCTGATGCCAAATACAACCAAGTATGGCGATGGAGATGCACCTAATCTCCTCACAGATAAACGAGATATTGGACGTTTCGTTGCCCGTATCATTAAGGATGAACGGACTCTGAATCAAAAGGTCTTTGCACATGGAGATGTGCTGTCCCAAAATAAGATCTTTGCTCTTATGGAAAAGAAATCTGGGGAGAAACTTGACTTTGAACAGGTCAGTGTTGTAGTCTCTTAAATTTTACTTCAATTGTCTAACAACGTAACTCAGATGTCCGCCGAGGAATGCATCAAGCAAATAGACGAAGCAAAGGCTGGATACGAAGCCAATCCTTCCGACTTCATGAAAGCTAGCAGAGTGTTCCAAACACAGTACATTGTTAGCAAGTACATTCGACGCGACAACACGCCAGAAAACGCCAAGTACCTGGGATATCTTGATGCTAGAGAGTTGTATCCCGATTTCAAGCCAATCTCCTTCTCTGCTTTTGTTGACGAATTGCTGGATGGAAAGGCGACACGTCCTTATGCAAGCAAATTCCCCACCCAGGCGAAGTAGTGAGAGAAAATGAATACTCAAGTTTACAGATAATGTCTGGGTTAGAACGTTTCCACTTCGTATTATATTCAACGCTTCAAATCTGCCAATCTCTTCGCCTGATTGAACAAGCCGAGAAGGTCTTGCAGCAAACGGCCTACCTTCTTTTCCCACGAATGGCCAGTTAGGTTTGCTAGAGTCTACGCGGGTCCTTTGAATTCCAGGAATCTCTTTTCATGATTTTCAAAGTCGTAGCAAATATTTTCGTGGGATGGCATAATCACAAAATATTTTGCTGATACGTTTGGGAAAACATCAATCTCAATTTCACTAACAAATATCTACTAGAACCGAATCTCCCTCTCCCAATACTGTACGACCCGATCTGATCTCTCAACCCCAACATCTACCACCAGCGGTCGCAGTCTCTATCGCGGTGGTCACGGCGAGAGTCCTCACACTCCCTGATATACATATTAGTGGCTGATATCATGATTCGAAACGATGTACAAACCTTGGTCGTGGGCACTCTCGTTCTCTCTCGCGCCATGGGCGGTTGCAGTCACGAGCTGGTGCTGCTACGGCAGCAGCAGAGGCAGCGGCACTGTCGGCTGGAGCTGCGAAGACGGTGGCACTAGATGATGAGTTAGTTTTCAGTGGCCATGCAAGATCATTGTTAGGCTGAGGCTTTGCTTACCCAAGGCCAAGAACGGCGAGGAGGAGGGTCTTGGTGAGTTGCATGATGACTGTTTCGTTTGTTTGTTTGTTTGTACTTTGTGCGTTTAAGTATAGAATTGATGTTGCTGAAGCTGTTGATGCTGCTGATATTCTTTCTCTTCTGGCAAGTCTGGAGGTTTATATATCCAATTCCCACCTCTCCATATCCGCCTTACCTCCACATCTAATCAAACTCTCCCAGCATCCAGGAATACTCAATTCTCATTGCCACCATTGCATTTCGATGCTGGTGTGGATCCTATTCTATTCTTATCCCCAAGCTCAGCTTCAGCACAGCACATTTCATTAATTCTTCATATACAAAACATCGCAAAGGTTCATCCTCAGCATTTTTTCTCGAGCTCTCCATGCTCCATGCTGTCATAATTCATCAAATATGAAAAGCTCGGTTGTTCTAGCTTACGCGGGCGAATTGCGTTGACCCGTTTCGAACAAACGACCGGGAGGCAATTGGCTCACCCATGCTAAACAATCCCCGCTTTGATCAAATTGAGGCGCTGTGCAAAGCTTGTGCAAAAGCTTAGATTCCTTAACCTGGGCCACTTTACTGTCGATCGAGTCGTTATCTGATGAAACTGTAATCTGGGGTTCATATGGGATGGCATTAGAAACTTTGTGGCTGAGATTAGATGGTGGCATGATGCAACTCGATACGTCAGGCAATCTTCTAGAATGGTAGTGAGGGCTTAGGCATACCATATGTCTCTTTACAATTTCACGTTTTGAGGTACAGTTCATCTATTCCTCGGCACGCAGTATCCGAGAAGGCTGTTGTAGGCCCTTTCACTGCCTTGTATTTTCCAAGGCCAACCCTCCGCATTTTTGCTCGATATTAGCACAGCCTCATCGAATTTCCATTATCTCAATAGGTAGGCTTATCACCGACTGCACATGTAGGAAGCCTACGCGTCGAAGAGATCGCATTGGTCATGGTTTAATTTGTGTTACAACGATCATGATGGAGTGATCTCAGGATACATCAGGATTTCCGGTTGCAAATTGGGAACTCAATGCATGTATATTGCATTGTGGATCTTCACGTAATGGGACGTCACCCCTCTCGAACAATGCTATTTTGCCACGACAAGTTTTCAGACAGACCACAGATCCAACAGGAACTCGAAACATGGACTACTATCGATACAACTTTTCTTCGCTTGTTCTTACAGAGGCGTGCCTCCAAGCCCAAAAATAGCATCGAGCAATACTCGTCCCCATGATAAGTCTCATGTTTACTGTACACAGATGGCAAACCACTACGATGGAACTTGTCTTGCTCATATTCGAGAAAGCAGGACTTGAAACCACATGTGCTTATTCAAAATACTCTACACAAACTCCCGCAAGACGAATGCTCCGTTCCCATCGTCCATGCCAACACCATCCAAAGAACGCCAAATCGTAATGCACGCATATTCTCCAGCCATGAACGTTGAGCGATTGAATTTGTCATCAACAATCGAATCCATTGTACTAAAAATAAAAAGACTAAAATCACAAACCAACCTTCCACTGCCCATCATCTCCATCCCAATCCCACTCCCTACACCGTCCAAACCACCCCTTCTTCACACAATGTGCCTGCGTAGGCTGCGCACTTGCCGTCGTGGAGGGAATGTCCGTCGTGATCGTCGTCAGAACTTTGGTGATTGTCTGAGTACTGTAGTGTACGTGCGTCGAAGTCTCGATCGGGTCATTGCAGCCCCACCATCCTGGCGATTCGCAGGTAGTACTTGGAGCAGTCTTGCTCGCTGACGTGGAAGGTGGTATGGTGATGGTGAAGGTGGCGGAAGGTGTCGTGACCGATGTTGTGGCAGGTGTATCTTTGCAACCAAACCAGCCTGGTGTCAGGCATGTGGACGTGGTAGTTGTTGTAGTAGTGGTCGTGGTGACCTGCGTTGTCGTCGTGGTTGTCGTTACGGTAGAGGTAGGCTCCGCATTGGTAGTGCTTTCGTCAAGACATCCCCACCAACCGGGAGTCTTGCATGTTGCAGTTCGCGTGGCAGTGGTCTTCGGCACAGTTGATGTGGCAGATGTCGTCGTATCAGTATGGTTGCTGTCAAAGTATTTCCAGGCGTAGCAATCAGTGCAGTTGGTTCTGAGCTCGCAGGCCGCAGGTTCATCATACTTTTCGATGACGTCTTTGATTACGCTCACGATTCGATGAGTGCTGCTGCTGCTTCGCCATCCCAGATCGCCAACAGTATCATAGCTGCAGGTATAACCTGTATGGCATTGACTCTGCATAGCGTATCCAGCAATGGTGCACACCGAGGTGTAACCGTTGCAAGATCCCATATATATAGGATCTGCTGTATGGCCAAAATGCCATCCGCCAGTATGCGGGCGTTCTTGATGAGAGCCAATGCGATATCCAGGGGGTGTAGGAAGTCCAAGACGAGCTGCAGGCATAGCCTCTCCCGGTGCCTCGAAAGTGACGACGGGAAGACCATAAGTCAGGGCGACAAGACTGCTCGTTGAGCCGCCTAACGAATGTCCCACCAACCAGATGTCTGCCTTTGGGTAGATTGCCGACACATTTCGATAGATCTCTTGGGCGGCGTAGTAGTACCGATTCTTGTTCTTGAGTGCTTCAGTAACACAGGTAGAGTTGCACTTGTATGCCGAAGTCTGGCAATCGCAGACTTGATGCCAGGATAACTGTCCGCCCTGACCGCAGCAGCAGCTGAAAAAGAGGTTGTCGTTGATCTTATCGTTTGTAGTCGTATCCGAGCCATCGAACACGGCAGGTGACGTTCCCTTGAACCCGATCACGATGGTCGAATTCTCTGTGTCGGCGAATATATGTCCCCTGAGACCATCATTCTCCCAGCCGAAATCCTCAGTATAGTTGAATCCTCCACCAACATCAAGCCATTCAGAGTTGTCGTGTCCAGTAACATAGGCGTTGGCGGCCACTCTTGCCATGCTCAGCACCGTCTCCTTGTCCGTGACGTCTGGACCTGGGATTTCATCGATAGTCCATGCCGAGGCGTCGAGCGTGACTGGTTGGCCCGATTCCCGTTTAGCATCCAGGATGCCATCTATCGTCTCTTGTCGCCTGTCTGCTAGGCGTTGTATGCTGATAGTCTGTGATCGCGCGACCAACTTTGGCACGGACTCACAAGACGATGAGTCCCCGGACGTCGAATATATCGGCGTATCTTTGTCGACATCTAGGCGTCGATGCAGGGTTGGGTATTTATGTGTTCCATGATGGAAGATGTTTCTTAGTGTCTGTAGAAGAGTCAGCATAGACCAAACGGTATAGCGTTGGCTATAGGCATACAAATACATGCTCCCGCCCTCTCGTGGTACCGTCCAGGACATCCTGTTGGCCTGGTATGTATATTGGCGGAAGGTCCGCGGTGGCGAGCTGGAGGAAGAGTGAAGCAGTTGCTAATATATTCGATCGCATTTCTCTGTGGGTTATGTAGGGTGAAGGAAAGGCATTCTATTGTTGTTTGGAGACAAGTGGCGGATGATGATGATGTTGCCTGCAAGCGGGGGCGCAATAAATAGCGCGCTTTGGGCGTACTATGGTAGGATCTTTGATTACACTGAGATGGTTTACGGACAACTAAGCGCTGTTACAGCTCGTAAAATTCCTGGCGGTCCCGAAAGAGAAATAGCCAGAACCTTTAACTCTCAATCTCGAGGTGAAGAGGTGGAATAGAATTCGGCTTCTTTGGTCTCTGTACTTTTTCGTTGTCGTTGTCGACCGATCTCATCAGATCAACGTACGGGAGTATATCAATAGGCTGATGTTATATTTCCGACTGCGGGTATGATTGGGGGGCAGATAAATACAAAGCGATGTCCTATCAGACGCCTCTATCTAGCCCAGCACTCGCGCGCGTCATATCATCCATGGGACCTGGGCCTCAATCATCAATGCCATCCAAAGGTCGAGTTTCATCTTCACAACCTATAATAATCCTACAATCCCCCCCATCCCACAATGTTCTCCCCTAATGCCTTTCCTCGCCTTCGCTAGCATGCAGAGAAACGCTTCCTGGGACGTGTCTGCTCAACGTCCCACAGTGCAGAACTCAAAGTCCTTTAGTCGTCTCTCGAGTCCTCCGCGTACTCCGACAGACACAACTCGTGCTCGTGCTGCCACTGTCCAAGGCTCCGTTCCAGAGATACAGTTGAATCAAAATGGAGTGCAAGCAAAAGTCGATGATCCCCTTGCGGAGAAGAGCGACATCTTCTCAACAGCTGAAGATGATGAGCCCGTCGTTGCTAGTCCTACGGAGGTGACCAGTCCTGCTCTGAAGGCGCCTGAAACATTCGAAGAGCTGCCTATCGAGATCCGGAGCTTGACCGAGAGGTAAGGATCATATTTTGATCATGACTATCTGCCCATCCTAATACAACGCTAGGTTTTTGGAATCTCTCAGTGCCAAAATCCATCCAACTCCGCTATCCATCGATGCCTTGTCCGAAATGTTCCAGGATTTCTACATAAAAGCCGACTCTCACATTGCTACCCACATTGCTACACTATCTTCACGAATCTCTCGACGAGAGAAATCACCTGCCCCTTCCGTCGCCTCCCGAACCTCCACCACCTCTAAAACCACCATACGTAAGGACCCCCCATCGCGAAAGTCCAGCGGAGACCAACAGATGCTCTCAGCTTCTGAGATTGCAGACAGGAAAAAGGCTCGAAGGTTATTGGAGCTTAAGAAAGTTGCGTTGGAGGAAGCTGTCGAGAAGGCCGTTGTTGGACGCTTATATGCCCGCCTATACAGACATCGGAGCGCCGATGATGAGGAAAGGGACCAGAAGCTTCGTTCGCGGATTGCTGCCCTTTCACTTGTCGGCATCGGCTTGAAAGAACTTCTTGCTGGTGCCGATGAGATTCCTGATGATATCCGGAAGAAGACGGTTGATGAGCAAGACCACATCAAGGACCTCCTAGCCGGAGCAAGGAAAAATATTCAGGATATGGATGATGAGATCTACCCTCTTGGGAAATTGCAGCATCTGAGTGCAGCACACAAGAGTATCGTTGAGACTCTGTCTAAGCTGTTCCCATCGTCGTCATCCGCTGACGAGATCCTGCCAACCTTGATCTACGCCTTGATAACATCGCCTCCAGAACATGTCAATGTTATCAGCAACTTGAAGTTCATCCAGAGATTCCGTGCATCCGGCAAGGTGGACGGAGAAGCTGCCTATTGCCTTGTGAATCTCGAGGCTGCCGCGTCTTTCCTGGAGACCGTTGATCTGCCCTCTCTCCGCGCTGACGAGAGTCCTCAGGGCCCACAGAAACACTCTCACCCACCTACACCCAGAACCGAGTCTACTCCAATGAGTCTCGGTATCACCCCAGCAGATGATCCGCTCGCTCGTTCTACCGAAAATATTGGTAGTGATCCGTCGAAACCACTCCCGTCACATGTCAAGCAGCAGCGTCGACTAAGTAACTTGCTCCAAATGCAGTCCAACAAACTCAATGAAGCAAGCGACTCGATCCGAGGAGCTGTGCTTGACAGTGCCGATTCAGCGTTTGACACTATCAATAGTACGCTTGAGAGCAGCTTCAAATTCTTGTTCGGCCGCATGCGAGAACATCAAGAACAAAGCAGCAATGAAAGTGGACAAGAGGTTGTCCTACCTAAGACCCTTGAAGATGCACGCAAGTTGGTCAGCACACCACCTCCTCCAGCCGAAGAAGCCGACGATGCAAGCGTAGGCATGACCAGCTCTCCTGTATCAGAAAGAGAGGCTGTCGTTGATGACCCGCTTTCGAAATCCGCCTCTGAAGACAAACTCACAGAACTGTTTGCTGGGCGAAGACCACTTCGTGAACGAAGTGTAGACAGCACCAGATCAGGAGGTAGCGGCAAAAGAGTTGCCTTTGAGACAACCACTCCCGCGCCAACCTCAATGCCCCCTCCGCTGACATCGAGAGATTCCAATCCAGCTGTAGAATCGATGCGAAATTTCGGCAATACGATCAACCCGCTCAATCAGTTCTCTCGAATGAGCGGACTTTTTGGTCGAGCAACTCCTGTAAACGCGTCAAATGCTCCGCCTTCACCTACACATATGACTACTTCTTCCATGGAGAGCACTTTACCGATGATCCCGGGCTCGCCTCCTCCTTCACGCACGACTGCGGACATCAAAGCGGTGTCCGCGATAGAAGAGCTCAAGAAAGCGACACCACCCAACAAGCGATTTGTGGAGTGCAAGGATGCCAGGGATCTCAAGCTAGGAGAGGTGGAAGAATTGTTGAAGGAGTATCAAAGGTTGGTTGCAATGATGGGCAAAGCTGTGAGTTCTTGAGCTCGTGGTGCTGTAGCAAAAGAAGGGATACTTTCAGTCTTGTTGTTTTAGTCTGTACGCATAAGCGGGAGTTCTTTTTTTGGATTATTGTTTCTGGACTGTTTTGACAAAGGGCTACTTTTGGGATTATGGGAAGAAAGATGGTCTGATCACGGTGTTTGGAACACATAGAGGAGTAAAGGCGTCACGGGATTCTGAAAACACTCGAAGTCTGCTGGGCGAAAGAATTGGAATTTTGTATATCGAAGAGATGGAGCAGTCCTTATTTCTATGCCTGGTTTGATCTTTTTGTGTCTTGGAGTTACATAGTTCTGAGGCGAATGCCAACTACTTGCCTACTTTTGAATTTGGGACCTGAAACTTATTCCCTCCGTGTCTTACATTACTTTGATTCTGATACCCTCACAAGGTCAGTTCTTTGCGGCAACAACAAGAAGCCCTCTTTTTTGCTTCTGATTCAAAAAGATTGTTCCCTTGACGGTTGAGAGGATGATGTGTCATGGTGGGTTTGGCTATTTGTACTTTACATTCTCAGTTGCACCACTGTTGATGCATCAATTGCGTTCCCACTTTGTCTGAGGGATTTGTGAGATTGGTGTTGCCGTTGTAGTTTCTTCCATCAACGAATTCAAGGGTATTAATCTGGAATTGGATTGGATTGGAGTTTTATCAATTATTTGAGTGTGACAATGGACGGATGACCTTGCTGTAGTCAAATCTTCTTTCTGTGATGATCAAATAATAATTGGATAGTGTAAAGTACTGGGGATGTGTGTGGCGTTCTGTATCTCGTGGCTCTTTTATGGACGGCGCTTTTTCGCAGTCTCTTCTTAGGTTATATAGGTTTTCCATACTATGAGACGGGGGAAATGAAAAAAGATGGGCTTGAAGACGTGGTTTGTAGTCCTGGCAGTAAGTATGATGAGAGACTGAGAATGAAGCTCCGTATCAGTGAAAGACTTCATGGTCCACCCTTTCAATCAACCTGTCTCTATGGTGATGATAGTCGAGTAGTGGAGTACCACAATACCAAATCATCTCATCACTACTACTTGCCATGACGACCCGGCGCGCTACGGCCCGCAATGTTTCATCCAATATATCTGACCCGGCCTAACGAGTCTAGAATGGCCGAGCCTTCTTCGCTATCGTCATTCATATGTGTTAGTCTTATATTTGTGAATTAATCTGGGGAAAGTACATGGTTTACTGGGTGGCATGCACGACATCGAGGTACCTGTTTAAGCCGAGCCCTTGTGCATGAGAATTCAAAATTGAATAAGATCGATGTCTTTGGGGATATAGAAGTGAGAATGTATATGTAGTTGGATGTGATGAGAATGCGTTATGAGAGGACTCGATTCATGCACGGAATGAAGTACCCACCATTATTATTAACCGGATTATTTAGATCGAAGGCCGAATCTGATCGAGTGGCGCAGTGATCTTGGAATGATGAGTCAAGGAGAGAGAATGATAAGTTCCGGGTTGTAATTTGCATGAAACTCTCCGGAATTTGTGGATGTCGGTTGTGAGAATGGAAGGTGTTACTTAGGAAAGGCCCGATCGAAATCCTGCAGGGTTTGAGGTCGACTTCGTGAGTTGGAATGTATTGCGCTTCAGTTGGTCAAATTTCAATCATGACTTGAGCGTGTGAATGTTGACTGTGACGGCATCTCAGACGCGCAAATGAGTAAGAAGTACCACCGCAGAGTCATCTTCAGATATGACTAGCAACCTCACGAGTTCTGTGATCTGAGCGTAACTCGACAACAGGGTCCCTGCTGTTGCTGGCCATGAGAGGTGACACTCCCTCCTGTTCTGAATTTCCGAGCTTGGTGGCGCGGCGCAGTTCTCCTATTTTGGGCAGCTAGCGTCTTCTAGAATCGTGGTAGAAGGCCAAGCGTCGGCTTCGTTTGTTCCAAGATGATCGACCCAGCTGCGGGAAGCCGCTTCGAACTTCTGCAAGACAAACCACGCTGGCTCATGGCTTGCAGCGTGCTTAATCGATTAGATAGTGATGAATGCGATATTCTGGTTCGTGAGCCCGAACGCAAGCCAAAGGAGAGTTGGAGCCAGTCCTTGCATCTGGAAGCCAGACGACTCGACGGATTCAGCAACGCGTTCCAGGTCCAGTTATCGCGCAAAAGGAAGTGGCCGATTCAAGGCCAAGGCAACATACTTGCCGGTCAGAGATTACTCACACTTGCAGTGACTCGTCGTAAGTGAGACCTGATTCCACCATAGCGCAAAGGTTATGAGCCACTGAAACACTTTCGCAGCGATGAAACGAGATGAATGGACGTCGCAACTGTAACTAAACAGTCATGTCGTCGCATATGGTCGCCTTCACAGTTGCGTGGACAAGCAGCTCTGCCCTGTGAGAATGGCCGAGAGAGGTGATTCAAGGATTATGTATGCACCGGCAGTGTCCAATGGAAGAGGATGCGCCACGAGTGTAGGCCATCATCGTGCATACAGGCCGAACTGGCACGGGCAAGGCTCTCGGAAACAGTCTAGCTTCAGCGGCCTCAAACAGTCCATCTTCTAATTGCCATCAAACACTCGTTTGTTTGTTACAGGCACAAGCAGCCGTGCGCACATCAAAGGTTTCTTTTGGGTCTTGACACTCCTTTGCCGGCTGTCGGGCCTAGGGGCAGCCTGAGAGTAGAAAAGCACAAAGAGCGAGGGCGACTCAGCCCCTGAGAGAGAGCCAGCGAAGACAGGGCGCATACTCCCAACAAAGGGGAGATATGATGTGAAGATTGACTGGAATGTATCATATCAAGGCCGAGAACATAGCAATCAGGACACATTCCCGTCAATGGGCAATCACAGATAAATATACGGCAACCGAGGCGCATGCAAATTGAGTTTGGCTGTTTAAGGAGTGGTTGTGTGGGATCTGCTTGCGAGTTTGCTCTTCTACTGACGGTCTTTGTCATGCCCTCAATGAACCCGTGTTGACCAGACATTCAGCGAGAGTTGATCATAATCTGCTTGCAGCACTCGACGTAGTACACAATAGGCAATAGAATTTGTTTGCCATGGGTGGAAGTGTTGTGTGCTGGGTGATTTGTGTAGCCCATCCCTTGGTGAGCGAGGGAACGATTATTATTAGCAGTCAGTGCCAGTGCCAAGAGCCCAGCGTTTTTTTCCAAATCCAAATTGTTTTCAGACTTCCCTCTCTCTCTCCACCATCCACCACCAAACATCCCATCCTCCATATCCATCCACAGGTAGGATATAGAGTTGATACCCCATCGGAGCACTCCTTCCCACGAGTCTCCTGATACCGGAATCGCAGGACACCACCTGTCGAGATCCGTCTCCTCCCAAACGACCACCGACCGTGTCTCGCAGCCTTCAACCTCTCTCTACGAGGTCGTCGCTCAGACATCGCGCTCGCGCTCAACACATAAAAGTTTCATCTTTCGCTCCTTTCAGCGACACTCTCTCCACTCTTCCGCTTTCTCGTCGACCGCTTCTTTAATACTTGAGCGCACGGCAAAAAGGCTGGACCTACACTCCGTCGTCATCTCCGAGCCCTTCAGGGATAATTAAAAATTACTCTCACCACGAACGCTCTCCCACCAACCACCACAACGACACATCTAATGACGAGCACCGCTCAGCCTCCATCTACTTCCGTCAACGTGTCGTCCGCCAACTCGCAGTCCGTTGCCCAAGGATCTCAGCGCCCGCCATCCTACGCAAACGCGACAAAGGGAAAGCCCTCCAACACCTCGACCACTGGTCCTCTGGTGGTGGGAGGTTTGGCTTCCAGTCAGCATGCTCCACACCACTCCAACACTGCTTCGCCGGTGAACGGCAGACAAGTTCCTCCAGCTGTTCCTGCAGTAGGAGGTGGCCCAGCAATTGTCAACAGCGCAAGCATTGCAAACGGAACTCCGAGTCAAAGTGAGCACATCCGAAAACCTTCAGTCACAATTAGTGCACAAGGTCCAAGCGGATACTTGCCCAACGGTTCAGCCACGGGACCAGCAGCGCGGCCAGCTATAAATTTTGGATCGATGAACAACCCTACTCCATCTCCAAACATGGCAAACAGCACACCTCACATGCACCAGAACTCCCTCTCCGCCTCCTTCCCAGGCCCTGCGCGCTCTCCATCTCCGATTCCTCAGCCCAACACAGCCAGTGGAGGACGACCACCTTCGACACTTTCCGCGCAAGGAAGTGTGAACTTTGGTCAACTCCCAGGCGCCGACGGCTCTGATCAGACAGTAAGTGTTGCCAACGATTCCCAGTTATGTTATACCACCCATGCTAACAAACTTTTACAGTTGCGCCCCATGGGACCCAACTCACAACATTTGCCACAAGCTCAACACCTGCGCCGCGAATCTTCTCAATCTACGCACAGCGACATGAGCGGAAACATGAACAGGAACTTCATTCCCGCAAATCGCACACCATCAGGCAGAGGTCCTCAATTCCAACCACAGCAGTTTCAAGGTCAAGCTATGCCGTACTCTCCAAGCAACCGACCCGCTGTTGTCAACCACCAAGTCCCGCGCCCAGTATCTCAACAGTACAACCGCGGTGGCGGTGGGTTGAATCCTGGTCAGTCACCTTACCAACAACGAGCAAGCCCTGCAATGCAGCCAGCTCAAATGCAACACCCAATGCACGCCGGACCCCATATGTCTCACCCATATGGATATCCTCCACAACATCTAAACCCTCAGCAGGTAAATATACCCTTCCCTTCAGTGCGTCAAATGTCAGCTTCAGATCCGACGGATTTGTCCGCAGATCTGCAGATTGACACGCGTTTTGTCCACTTCTATCCTCCCCCATTTCCGACCGCTGAACCCCGTTTGTCTGGCCGACTAAGATCATGGTGGCCTCATCAATTGAGTGCGCCGGCTCTAAGCGATAGACGCTCGTCGGACTCAATTGATCAACCCCGTGTGAAGGCAGACTCTCCGTTCGCCGTGCACGCATGCATTCTAACAAACTTGCAGAACCCAGGCATGTACATGCCGCCTGAATTCCAGCAGCAAGCATACGGGTACTACCAGGCACCATTCAACCAGCAACACATGGCTTATGGCCCACCTGCTAGTCCACAACCATACCCTCGACAGCAGCCGTATATGGGACCTGGCTTCGCACCACCAGGCGGTCCTCACACTCCAATGTCGCGCACATCCTCAAACAATGGTGGTATCGATCGACCACCTTCGTCGCTAGCCCATCCACCAACTCCATCTCAGGCGCCACTTACACCTGGTCCCGGCACCAACAGCCCAGCACCTTCCCAATCGAACTTCACTCGACCTGAGCCTCGAAAGAGCAAGGCCATCGTGATCAAGCGACCCGATGGTGAGGTTGTGGACATCAAGAAAGAAGCAGCTGTTAAGGCTCCTGCAACTGCGCCTCAGTCTCACGGTCCTGTAATTGTCTCATCTGGCGCCGGCGTTCCTTCTTCATCGACTCCACCCCCGCGTGCTTTGGCCACAACACCACAGCATGTGCGAACTGAGTCGCAGCAAGCAAAGAGTGCTGAGGAAAAGAAGGCTGAATTTGCGGAAGCCATCAAGCGCAATCTTGAAGCCGACAAGGCTGAGGTGCTCAAGAAGGAGGCCGAGAAGGCACAGAAGGAGAAAGATGCCGCCGAGCGCAAGGTGAAGGAGGAAGAAGCTGTTACAAAGGCGAAAGAGGATGCTGCGAAGGAGAAGGAAGCCGCCGACGCAAAGGCTGCTGGTCCATCCGCCGAGGAAGAGGCTGCACGCAAGAAGAAGGAAGAAGATGAGGAACTCGAGCGCATGATCGCTGAAATGGAGGCGGCTGAGAAAGAGGAGGAGGAGCGACAAGCTGCGTATGAGAAGAAGAAGGCGGCCGAAAAGGCTTTGAAGGCAGCAGAGGATGCAGCCAAAGCAGATGAGGAACTCAAGCGTCTTGAGAGGGAAGCCGAAGCACGCGAGGAAGCTAAGTCGAAGGCAACCAACGACAGCGACGCCGAAGCCAGTGCTTTGTTCGCCAAGTTGGGGAAGAATCCCTTTGGCCCATCTGTTGACGCACCTGAGTCTGGCACATCTACGCCTCGCTCAGAATCACCTGCGCCTCCTGTTCAGCCAGTCGCGGCAATCAAACCTACAACTCTCAAACCCACCCGGCCTGCTGCGCTCAAGCTCGAGACGAACAAGCCCGTTGAGCCTGCTCAGCCAACTGCCGGTATGAACTCCTTGAAGTCTGCTCGCTTCCTCGAAATCAAGAACGAGTCTGTCAAATACCCAGAAGGCATTCAATCTCCAAACCCGTCGATCAACCAGTCTGCTCGCACTCAAGGACGCCGCTACGACAAGAGCTTCTTGTTGCAGTTCCAGCCCGTCTTCAAGGAAAAGCCATCCATTGATTGGGACAAGATTGTCAAGGACACCGTTGGTGACTCCTCAGACTCGGCCAGGCCAGGATCTGCACGCACACCATCAATGGGTGGCCGATCGATGTCCAACCGACCTGGTGGTCCTTCCGTTGGACTTGGCGCCATGGGTCAATTTGCTGGATCTGGTCCTCGAACTTTACCTCCAGGAACCACCTCGGAACAGCGTTTCCAACAGGCTTCCATGGGCGGTGCTCCTCGTGCTGGAGCAGGTGGTATTCCAGCCTTTGGTCAATTTGCACCTGGGCGTGGAGGTTTCCCAATGGCTGGCGCAACTGGCATGGCTCGTACACCTTCGTCACAGTCCATGTCTGGCCAAGGCATGAATTCACCTCGCAATGCCAGCCAGCGTGGCAAAGGTAGTCGTCGTGGTGCAAACCCCGCACAGGAGAACGAGATGCGAAAGAAGATGCCCCTTACTGCCAATTTGGACATTGCTCCTCTCGAGGTCTCCAAGACTGGATGGAAGCCTGCCAGTATCGTCGCTCCCCAGCAGTCGCAACCACTGCCTGGTGGGCATATGGCCCCAGATATGGTGCAGCGAAAGGTCAAGGCTGCTTTGAACAAGATGACGCCAGAGAAATTCGACAAGATTGCCGGCGATATCTTGGCTATCTCCTCCCAGTCCAAGGACGAAGCTGATGGTCGCACACTCCGCCAAGTCATTCAGCTTACCTTCGAGAAGGCTTGTGACGAGGCTCACTGGGCTTCCATGTACGCCAAGTTCTGCAAGCGCATGCTTGAGACGATGTCTGCAGACATACGCGATGAGAACGTCCGTGACAAGAACGGCGCCCCTGTTGTCGGCGGTGCTCTCTTCCGGAAGTACTTGCTCAACCGTTGCCAGGAAGAATTTGAGCGCGGATGGGAAGTCAACTTGCCAGCTAAGCCAGAAGGCGAGACCGAAGAAGCCGCCATGCTTTCTGACGACTACTACATTGCCGCTGCTGCGAAGCGAAAGGGTCTTGGTCTTATTCAGTTCATCGGTGAGCTGTACAAGCTTAACATGTTGACCCTTCGCATCATGCACGAGTGTGTCATCAAGCTGCTCAACTTCCAGGGAACGCCTGACGAGACTGCTGTGGAGAGTTTGGTCAAGCTGCTCAAGACCATTGGTATGACCATGGATGGTGAAGAGAAGGGTCGTCAAATGATCACCACCTACATGGATCGCATTGCTGCTGTTCGCGACCAGGAAGGCCTCCCTAGCCGTGTCTACTACATGTTATTGGATATTACCGACCTTCGCAAGAAGAACTGGCAATCCAAGGACAACGAGAAGGGTCCAAAGACCATTCAAGAAATTCACGTCGAGGCTCAGAAGGCCGCACAAGCTGCCGACAACGCTCGCAACAACGCCCCTCGTGGTGGTCCCAACCGACCTCAAATGGGTCGTGGCGATGCTCGCTCCACCTCTTACGGCATGCCACCTCCACAAGACTACCAGCGCAATACAGTTGGTATGGACGATTTGAAGAAGCTTGCTCGTGGTGCTCGCAACACCAGCAGCGGAGCTAGCGCTCTTGGTCCTTCTTCATTGTTAGGAGGCTCCCGAAGCGGCAGTCGCCGTGGCCTTGGACCAATATCTGGTCGTGGTGATGATTCTGGTGCCAGCTCGAGAACTGGAACACCACCTGTCAAGGAGAAGCCCCAATCAACTGCGCATGTGAATGCATACGAGTAAGTCGCCATGTAAACCCTCTTTTGGATATCAGCACCTAACTTTGTAATAGTGCCCTTCTTGCTCTCGATGCATCAGGAGATACCGCAGAGGATGTTGCTTCCCCACCTTCGACTTCGCCTGAGGTCACCAAAGCCCAACCAGCGAAGACCGAATCCGAGGACAAAGCTTCATGAATGTTATGAGCTAAGCACACATCATCCAATTTTCGACACGCCGGTATTTCCTTTTTTGCATCACCATACCATCATAGAGCGGGCTAGGGATTCCATCATTGTATAGCATTTCTACGAGTGGGCATTGCATTAACTTCTGCCTCCTTGCATCTACATACACTTCTTCACCTTGTCTAAGTAGTATCAAAAGTTCACCTGGGGGTTATGGGAAGGGGCTCATCAAAAGACTGCGGCAGCTACAGTCACTTTCCTACTTTTCTTTGTGATACCGCGTATGGGAGCTCGATACGGCGTTGATTTTATTGCTGCTTGCTTTACAGACCGATTGCTCTTCAATTCTGCTTTGCCTCTTTACTAGACTATTCTACTCACCCTCAGGGGCTTGTATGAATGCGTCTGCGGGACTAGGTTGTTTGTCTCTGGTGACGGGGTCATCTGGGCTTCGATTCTCCCTCCCAATCTTCTCTTCTTCAATTCAAACACTTGTATGTATTTTATCACCTTTTTCTGGGAACATTGGGTCTCTTCTACTTTTCTATCAGCGGGAGGCGCGGAGGTCTGCCTCGAGTTGGGTGCGAATTATGCAACACGGCGGCAGTATAGCACTTTGCGGAATGGCAGACGATGAGCATTCGGTGAGATGATTGCTTGTCTCTTTGCTCTAATCTAGCAGTGAGATTATGCGCGCGTGGGGAGGCAAGGATATGAGAATCGGCGGCTGGTGGAAGGCATAATTTCGGAATAGGCAACGTGGAGGTTGTGTGCTGAGGTTCAGTTGGTCGTGAGTGATATAGACTGTACTTATGGCTTGTAATGCGAGGGGTGTGCCTGAGTTGTGATGAGGGTATGCTCTTTCTTCTTTCATACACAAAATAAACTGCTATGGTCGTCTACAAATATTTAGTTGCTTGCTCCGTTGTGCTGTATACTCTCCATTCTAGCTATTTGCAATTGGTGCATGAATTGATAAGGCTGTCTATCACCCATGAGATAATAAATGCAGCCACCTACCTATATGTGCCTGGCTATAAACTTGGTTCTCCACGTTGTACGTCCCTTCGGACCGTTCACAATTTAGGCCATATTGTGGAACTACTATAAAAACGGAGCAATCTACGTATCCTCGCTCGCGTCGTTGTTTGGGTTGGGGTTGGGTTTGTAACCCCTGCAAGATCTACACAAGTGAGATCATTTCACAGATTTCACAGCCTTATGCTCAGCCACACGTCTTCGCCAGGGTTTTAAAAAAACTTGGAAGGAGGGTGAGAAACCTGGCAATCGATTGTGATGCTTGCTGGGATTTGTGTAGATTGTACCTTTTTGAAGTACGTACATGGTTCCACCGGTCCACGTCAGGGTTGATGTCATTTGGGGGGGAGGGGGATGTGGTAGGAATCTTGATACAAATTTTGGGAAATGGAGAGTATATATACAGCGCTTTTCTTTGAGCAATTGGAGGATATTCACAAGCTTCGGATCAAATCAATTTCAAAATAAAAATCAACCACTTCATTCACCTTTTCAAACCTCACATCAAATCAATATGTCTGGTAAGCTCCTCCCTCTCCTTGACTAGTACTATCCATATTTATAAACATCTGTACTAACAACCTCAGGACTTCTCGGAGGCGTAACTGACACCGTCAATGAAGTCGGAAAGACGGCCGGTAACACCGTTGGTGGTGTAACTGTAAGCCTTTTTGTTTCCCTCTCATTGTCTACTATCTCGTACTAACAACCACACCCTGCAGGACACAGCCGGCAAGACTGTCGGTGGTGCAACAGACAAAGTCGGCGAGACCACAAAGGGCGCAACTGATACCGTTGGTGGTGTCACTGGTGGAAAGAAGGAGCAGAGTGGTCAGAATCCTTTAGGGTTGTAGATTTACCACCTATCTCAATAAGTCAAGAGGCTTTGGGTTGTTTGAATATGATGGATGATACATAATATGAATAGATGGACATGAAATGGAATAAACACTATTACCACTGTCATGATTTTTGATCAAAGTTTTGTATTCACATGTGATGGTTAAGTATGAGCGGTGTAGGAAAGTATTTCATACACGCAGAGACGAACACACCAAGGCCTGGACGTGAACCGCTAATATTTACAGGGAGCGTAATCGTTTTGAATACTCTGTGCTTCCTTCGGAAGTTTCTTAACTACTAGAAACAGCATTCCAGAAATTACCAAGAATTTATTACACTCGCTAGTAGGTTAGGTATAAGGTGTTTCGACAAAAACCTTTGTGTTGTCGATCGAGTTTAGCAGGTTTTTGTTGCTCTTCTTTTTGTTTGGTATTTCTCATCACCGTCTCTTGTGTGTGACGAGGCTTCAGGGATCAGATAATGATGGACAAGAGCAGTGTATTTGTATACAGATGTTTATTTACATTTACTCGTGGGACCACTCTGCCTTCTTCTTTTCGGCAAAGGCTGTCATACCTGGTAAAGTCAGTCAGCGTTCTATACAGCCTGCCAATTCGCGCTGTGAACTTACCTATTTTCTGATCCTTGCTTCCAAACAGGCTGTGGAATACTCGCCTCTCGAATTCGACACCCTCCCTGATACCCAAGTCCTGACTCTTGTTCACGACCTCTTTACCCGCTTTCACTGCGACACGGCTATAGCTTGCGATCTTCTCTGCTGCCCCAATGGCACCATCGAGACACTCCGCTGGGGTCTCGAAGACCTTCGCCGCCAATCCCCACTCTCCAGCTTGTGCGCCACTGAAGTTGTCTCCCGTAAGAATCAACTCCATAGCTCTCGCCTTGCCGATAGCCTTTGTTAACCTCTGAGAACCTCCGGCGCCTGGAATCGTCCCCAACTTGATCTCCGGTTGCCCGAACGTGGCGCCCTTGGAGCAATACAGAATATCAGCCATCATGGCCAATTCACATCCTCCTCCCAATGCGTATCCATTTACAGCAGAAATGACAGGCTTCTTGATTTGCGAGGTCATGAGGGACCACATTTCTATAAAGTCTGTTGTGTATGCGGTGGAGAAGGTGAGATCCTTCATTTCTTTGATGTCAGCACCGGCGGCAAAGGCTCGATCTGAGCCTGTGAGCACAATTGCGCCAGTGTCGGGCGAGGCGTCGAGTTTGCGGAGGGCATCGTTTAGTTCGAGGAAGAGGGGAGTGCAAAGGGCGTTGAGGGCTTTGGGACGGTGGAGGGTTACTGTGGGAATTATATGTTAGAATTGAGGATTGCATCATAGGGAGAAGATGATTAGAATTATTGAATTTGAAAAGTGAGCTCGTACTTAGGCCGACGCCAGGTTTTGGGGTAGAAACTTTGATGAATTCATATGCGGGGAGCTCGGTGGAGTAGGATACGCGGGTTATTCTTGGGAGGGGAGATGTATGAGAGATGAGTTTTGAGGCAATTGGCCTCCAGGATCGTATATTGAGCATTTTGAGTGTGGGAACTGAAAACCGAATGTATTGTTGTGAGGATCAATCCATGTTTCGGGTCCTGAAGCTTTTGGAGCTCTCGGATGGTCTTATGCCGCCAGTCGATATCCGAGGACAGTGAGGTGATGATTTTGACCATGTCAAAATTGTCTAAGACTGATTTCTATACTATTTGATAGACTTACGGTTTGTATACCGAAGCTCCAAAAATTGAAACAACAGTATTTTTGTCCGCGTCACCTGACAGCAAGCAAGCAAAAGGAGGCGTAGTACTCGTACTAGCAGGCTCAAAAGTTGTGAAGAAGCCAGAGTGCATCTCAACATAATCGCACCACACCACCAACGAATCCCCTGAATCTTCCGCGCATCTGGCATCCCATAACCAGACACAGCACAACATCTCAGAGTCCCTCCAAAGCTGGTTCGACCCCAAGGACACCATTGCGAAGACAAGGCGCACCACTTTCTCTGGCACAAGTCCAGTTCCTCTTACTCTCCTCCACAAGCGCCAACCATCTGTCATGGACGCCCCAGAACCTGCCGATACGCCCTTCGCGGCCGTCTCTGCTGAGACCACGAGATTAGGACGCGTAGGCAGCATCTTTGAAACGGCCCATTGCATGAGGCTAACATTGTAATGCATCCAGGTCTATCAAGCATATCTAGACAAGTCAACTCCGCATGTCATCTACCGATGGGTAGGCACGGGCGTGCTGTTCTTCTTTTTCTTCCTCAGAATACTACTCGCCCAAGGGTGGTACATTGGTTCGTGATCTTGAGATTCTCGAGAAAGACGACCAAAGCTAACGTGGCAATCAGTCGCATATTCACTCGGCATCTACCTCCTCAATCTTTTCCTCGCCTTCATATCACCCAAATTTGACCCATCTATCGAGCAAGATGAGGGCATGGAAGATGGCAACGCAGGAGGCTTGCCAACAAAGCAAGACGACGAGTTCAGGCCATTCGTGAGAAGACTACCAGAGTTCAAATTCTGGTACTCAGCGACAAAAGCCATCACCATTGGTTTCGTATGCTCGTGGTTCGCCATGTTCGATCTTCCGGTCTTTTGGCCGGTCTTGGTTATCTATTGGTTGATTCTGTTCGCTTTGACAAGTATGTTGGCCTACATCTCTACTTCGGAAGGAATTGAGCTAATCTTCGTTCATAGTGAGGCGACAGATCCAGCACATGATCAAATACCGCTACGTCCCGTTCACAGTCGGAAAGACGAAGTACTCCGGTAAATAGCCTCTCTCAATCGTCGCGTGCGGAACCCGCTCCCCAGACATTCGAGGAGACGCTTACCATGCTTTCTATAAATTCAGAACCAGAGGCTTCGCTTTCTTCTAAATAATTACACTTGAGGACGGTAGGATAGGGGCTTGGAATGGGTCTCAGCGGTTTTTAAAGCGCAAGCTAGGCGTTGTTATTGGGCATATGTACGAATAGACGGCTGTCTTTTCTTCTTGGAGACGATGGTCATGGATGTATGGAGTGATGGCATAGATATAATGGATGAGGAGGTGACTTGATTGATGTTGGCATCGACATAGACTGAATCTGACTAGGATGAGAGATGGGAGACCATGCTCTCAGCAGTTCTCATTAGCCGGCTGTCCGCCGTTCATGCAATGGTTCGTCCCCCCTTCACGAAACCAGCGCCTGAATCCTTTTATGTGACCAGGGTTCACTTCGATCATGCCAAGAGAATGGGTTTTGATTCATTTCGTCTCCACATCTTCCATCCACGTCTCCCACCAATGCAGTATTGATAGCTTTCATTTTCGCCACCCAGTCTCTCATTTCGTCTTCGTCATCACATGGCGCGATGCATCGTGAGCTGGTGGTTTTGGTGTGTTTGGTGATCGTCTGGGTACCATGTGTGGTGGGTGTCTTTGTATGGTAAGAGACGGATTTCTGGTAGTATTTTGCTCTTGGTTCCTGCTTTGATCGGGGAATTCGTTCGGTTTGTGGCCCGAGGGTTGGGTTCGGCATTGTGGTCGTGGTTGGGAGCTTCTGCTTTCAATGGAGAGAAAGGTATGATAGGAGAGAGAGCTTATATGCATGGGTAGGAAGGGAGAGCTGATTTGAAGGTGTGTCCTGACGCCGTTTACCCGAAGGATCAAACAAGTCGAATAGGCTTATGACAACGTCACATCAGAGGGAGAGATGAAGCGTGTGCGAAAAACGAACACACGCCACTTACAGACTACTTTTGGACACAAGTGATAGACGATCTGTGTGAGACTTGAAGGGAAGCAAATCCTGGAGTTGCAAAATTGAAAAACTACAGCCAAGTTACACCTTTTTGAACCCGTTATATCGGTCTACTATTACTCTTCTAATATCCCTGTTAATCACGATTATGCTACCAATTCCTCCAAGGCCATCATCTTCTGAGCTCCTTGCCATTACTCAGAAACCCCCACATCCCCTTCTATTCATGCATCAATTCCCCCAAGAACGTCTGATACAACCAAAGAATCCTTCCCACAGCATACTCAACATCGACCATGATTCGCTCATCGACCTTTCGAAGGATTGACACCAGCTCCTGAACATCGGATTTGCATTTCAGGACGTGAGGATAGTTGAAGTGATTACCAGTCCAGGGTGATGATAGGAGGTCTCGTATTGCTTGGCAGAGCACTTTTTGGCAAAGCTCGGATGGGAGGGTGAGGAAGGTTGGGCATGTGCTCGTGGTTTTGGGAGACATCTTGGTTGTGGATTTATGTTTGGAGAGAGAGGTGAGGTGATAGTGGTGGGGGGAGCTTATTTGACGGTCTAGCAGATGTGTTGGACGTTGGATATAGATGGCGTATACACTTTGAGCTGAGTGTTTTTAGGCAAGTGTTGATGGAGTATAATCGACAGCTGAAGCCGATTACCTGATATCACTCGATTTTTTGAGCGGCTAAGGAATGAGGAGTGTTTGTTCTCATTCAGTCCCAACAACCCCTCGAACTTTTGGGTTGGTGGACCAGAAGACATTGTAAGTTCTGGATTCTATTCTATACAACTGACTATGTTCTCCCCAAGGACAACCCAACCTGAGATCAAATATGACTACATCACTGATGGCTTCTTGCCCAGCTCTTGAACCGCAAATCCTCTACCATGAGCCTCAAGTTCGATGCAAGTCCTTACGCCTCAGCCAATACAATTAGCGCCCAACTAAGGTCTGCATCCCTCTCGACCAGTTCTCGAATAAGGCGTGCAGCGGATCAATTGACGTACGCCTCTGGTGACACCGTCAAGCAAGTACGTTTGAATCTCAAGTAGGGTCATGGTAGCCTACAAGACCTACAATACCTCGAAACAATTTTCGACACTCGGATTCTCCAGGTCAAGACACAGCTTTACAAAAAGGGCCAAGAGTTCATGCTAAAAAAAAATGTGTTCACTTCATACAACACTCCTAGACGATCGGAATTGCTCAGCTGGGTCCGTGGTTTGATCTTTATCATTCCTGATGTTTTAATGAAGAGGCTTTTGGTGAGATTGTCGCATTCCTTGCTCGGCACCCGGAGCTGCGTTGTTTGCGAATAGGGTCCCCTATTCATGTTGTCTTTATTCCAACCTTGTGCGAGATCCTGGAGTCATTGAGGAGCATACATTTTAAGGATGAAGTCTTCTTCGTAATAAGTAACATACTCGCGAGGCCGCGACCATGGATACCATCTTTGGAAGCAGACGAGAAAATGATGAAATTGGAAAATTTCCTCCACAAAATAGTGAAAGATATGCAGCGTGCGGCTTCATAGAACGCAAGTAGGCATAAAGTGTGGAGTTTCGAGTGTTAGTCGTGCTTGTCAAGAGTTGGTGTCTCTCAGTGGACAGATTAGAAAATCGACAGAGGTTTGAGATTTGCCATGATGGCTATATTGGAAGTGGTTTTGTTAGCGGGCTGGGGTGTATTAAATTTTGGATTATGAATTCAAGAGCAAGATCAGTAGAGCTGAGAGCTGAGATCGATCAGAGGAAGTTGGGTGACCAGGTCCTCTCTTTTTTAGTGGCTGGAGACTTCCTGGGTACAATAATGCTGGAGTTGACTTTCTTTGGAGTCGTCAGCGAGGTCGAGGTCTAACTTGGATTGGAAACTTCAGATGAGTCTGACCGACCTTGGTAATTTTACGTATGTTGTAATTCCATATCGTCTTTAGTTAGCCACATGCCCGGGTAAAAGGTGAACACTTTTTGGTTAACACACTGCTTTCCAACGCCTTCTAGAATATTTCTTTCGCGCACCGTCAGATACATTTAATAGCCAACCCGAGTCTTTTTCTCTTGTTTAAGCACCATGACAAACAAGGAGACCACATCCCCCTTACTCGATGAACAGTCCGCCGCAGCCGAAGCAATCCTCTTCTCAGCATCAACGGACGCCCGGAGCAGAATTCGCTGGCTCAATCGCAACAGTGTAGGAATTGACGGGTGTCTCCTCGAGCAGAGTCAAATCTCTCTTTCGATATCCAGTTCCAGTCTTAAAGTTTGCTTCCCGTGTCCCCGAAACGGTGTTCCTCTTTCGATATCCAGTCCCAGTCCGAAATATCACTCCCCATGTCATTCCAACAGCTAGCCAACGCACGAAGCTTCTCCAGATTCTCCGAGAGCTTCTAGACAGGATTCTCCGGTTCATCCTGATCGAACCAAATGGACCCCACGCAATCCACTCTGCCATTGCCGAGGAAATTCGAATTCAGTTCAAGAAGCTCCCATCAGAGTTCCAGGCCAAGAACATGTCCATGGTTCTCGACACTCAGATTCTACGCGCAAACAAGCAACTCTCCGCAGAAGGTCAAGACACTCTGTTGAAAGAAAAGATTTTCGACTACAGTCCTTCACGAGCGCGTCTCCTTACGCTTGCTCCTCATATCTCCTTCTACAACGCAAACTTTCGCTATGGGAGAAACAGTTCGAAGTTCATCTCATTCCTGAAATTTCACTCTCGGTTGAGAAGTCTCAAGATCAAAGATATCCTTTCCGAGAATTGGTGGGTCCACGATGTTGATCTCCCCACCTTCTGCGAATTTCTCAAATCACTCAAAAAGATCGTGGTTCGGGAAAAGGTCGAGTTCACTCAAAAAGGTTTGAGCGTTGGACCGTTCGGATCGTATTATATAGATCCAAGATTAGACGATATTGGCGAGCGCTTATCTCAGTTCAAGAAGTTCCGTGCGCTTTGGAGGAGATTGGAAAAGTAACATGCGCTCTGGAAGGACTCAAGAAGTGGAAAAGAGCAAGGACCTAATTGAGTATGGCTACCCAACTCTTAACCATATATAATCGCGAGCGAATGCGAGCATAAAAAAATTCGACGACGCGGCTTAAATAGCATGCTCGGCAGCAGAGTGGGTAGGGCTAGGTCCGACTTACCGTTTTGTATGGGCGCTTCTCAAGGGAGAATACCGGGAGTCTAGCATGGCCTTGACCTGGACCGCATACCTCATAAATGACTACGTTCCATATTCGATACCCGCGAATTTCGACCCCTGCAAGAATTGATTATTACCCGGCTGATGGGAACACTGATAATGAAATGACTTACAGCGAAATAAGCCAAGCTCGCCACGCTCATTGCAAAGAGAATCGTTACGCAAAGTCGGTCCCTTGGCAGCAACTATTGCATGAGACGATCAAGGTAGCTGCATCTATCCTGTGGCTTTGTGTTGAATTGTAAGCGGAAATTGAGGAAGCAACTTAAACTAGTGATTCAAGTGTCGTAAGAAAGTTTGATGCCGCAGAGTCTTTACCATTGTCTTGGCCAGGGGACGGAAACATACCAGTGAAGATGAACAACGATTGAGCTATAGCAAGAAAAAATTAACAAATTGTTCACTCAGTTGATCTTCAAGACAACACCAACTACTAGAGCCGCAATGATTTTGGATACATAAACAAAAACTGACAACGCACTCCCTAATTATAAGCCGCAACAGCCTTGGCCACGGCTTGGTTGACATTGCTTGCATACCAACCCGCCAATCCGTCCGACGTTCCACCTGGCATCTTGCTGACCAACGCGGCCGCGAACTGATTGGCCGCATTGCTTTGTTTCCTAACAATATCTCCAACTGGACCTCTGCCCCCGTTGCTGATAACTACACTCTTCGCTCGGACCCATGAATCGCTTGTCTTCCTGATCTGATCTAACAAGTCTTTGGCAGCGATAACAACTCGTGGTTTCTCCATTGAGTTAGCTGGAGGTCCTGATAAAATGGAGGCTGCGCCTTGGACTAAGGCGTCGACGGCGCCTTGCCCATCATCGCTTATCAGTCGTTGTTGGGTGGCAGCATTGCGGGAGGGTGCGTAGTAATAACCATCAATTGTTTTTTGGAGGTTGGTGAGGGCGAGTTGGGAGCGAGAGATGGCGCGGTCTATCAATATCGTGTCGCGGATTGCTAGGTCATTTGGTGTAGCGATTGGAGCGGCAAATGCGCTGCTTGCGAGACAAGCTAGGAGAGGGAGTGCGAAGAGCATGTTTGAGTTTGGAAGGAAGTTTTTTTTTAATTGAACTCGGAGAAGATAATGAGAACAGAGTACAGTGAAGGCCGAGAAGTACTTGATGATGTGGAAGTGGTAAAGACTGCTTCAAAGACGAAGAAGAGATGTGTTGAGGAAGTGAAGAAATTCATAGCGTGAGGCAAGGCTACTTATCATCCTGTACCGACAATCTTCACCCCCTTCCCCCAATAATATGTCTTATCTTATGTTACCGAGCTACTTGTGCATCATCGTAAAATCTTGAAATATTTCGCTCTTGAATATATTTTTATCCCAGTCGAGGCCACGCGGCGGGGGTGTGAATGTCCCGATCGAGAGGATGGTGGAGTAGTTGGGGTTCTGCGTTGGTGAGATCAGTCTGGGGAATTTTCGCGGATTGGGCGATCGTCGTTGAAATTACCCTGTCCTTACTTTAGTCTACCAAGACACCCTCATTGGGTGTCACAGGGCCGTCACGGCGGGCACGGGGGATTTAGAGTTGAAGAGCTTACCAGAACGGGTAATGGAAGACAAAATTCTCCTGTTTGATATGAGGCTATTAGGTTAGGCGAGAATATGCCGAGAATAAATTGACGTTCTGAAATCGAGTAACATCGTCTAATGACGGAAACGACAGTGCTTAACGGGTACCTGGGCTTCCCTCGTGGATCCACCTTGGTCGAAGTCGGTTGAAGAGTCTCGGCTAACCGCAGGGCTGGCTACCGCACACAGTACATAATCAATATGCCACAAGTTGAGCAAAAATTGGTGAACCTCGGACCTCTGCCAAGACATCAAGACACAACGTACCTCCGCCCCCACAAACTGAGGAGATGGGGCTGATATTTTTGGTGGTCGGGTGGGCTCGATACCGTATACTAGTGTCATGGCTGATCTCCAAGTTTTGATAGGGGATTCCGATCGGTTCTTGAGCTTCTTTTGTATTGACGTCAATAATTCGAACGATATATCAACAGGGTGTCGTAAACCGTTTGTGATAACAGGCATGGCTCAGAGAAAATATATGTTTGCTACCGAGGATATCTAGGTTCTAGGAGAGAACGTATGATGAAGCGGCCGCATATCTGATGTTACTCACACCGACCACCGACCGGATCTAGTCGTCACAGAAGGGTAACTCATCTTCGTCATATGCGAAAGTAGCTCTTCGTTCGGATGCGAACCCATCAGCCTTCGGCAAGATCGCATTGGCTAATTGATAAAGTGGGTTTCTTGCCGAGAGAAGCCTGTCAAATGCTTGTGGATTTGTTCAATACCATTCGAGCTCTGTCTATAACACGAGAGCAATGATGGCTTCATGTCGCGATTATTCGCCGTACAATTTATTCGGATCTCGCCGAACTGTGGGACAGAGCTGTCGCATTGGCCAGTATCAGATTCGTGAATGCAAATTTCCACGGAAAGGATGTTGTAGGTGCTCTGAGCCGGCACTGGGGTTGCGGGTGAGTTGTTCGTTCGTTCGTTCGTGCGTTCGTGCGTTCGTTCGTTCGTTCGGACCTCCAGTCCTGTAGCCAAGGTTCGCTCCTCGGACATCGGATAGGCACATCTATGAGGTTCGGACTTAGGTGTAGAGTAGAGTAGGTCGTCGAGAAGATTGAAAGAGAAGTCCATTCTCACCAGAGATAAAATGCAATCTCCCCACCGATTTACCGAGATGAAGGCAACGACGACTCCAGTCCCTGTGACAAGTTATTCAGGGAAGTGGAAGCAATTATTCAGGACTCGATTATCAAACTCGCTCCCTTCTGGATTTTCTCCTTTCAATTACAATATTTGAAATCTGATTTTCTTGCAGACCTTGTTCACGTGTATGAATTATGTATCACTCACCCTTATACGTGTGGTTCAAACAAGCCCAGCAAAAGGCCAGCTCCGCCTGTGCTTGGCAGCTTTCATCCTTCTCTTCTATCTTAGGTTTCAGCTTGTCGTTGTCTTACACTACTCTACTTCCTTCAAACTGTTAGACTGCTGTTCGAGAAGCCAACATTTCTTTTGGCCAACCTACTCCAAGTCATTTCAGCTCCGACCACGGCAGACTGGTCCATCACACCAACGACCTGCTTTCTGAACCCTTCATTCGATGGCGTCAACCAATTCAGGTGCTCGAAACCCACTACGAGATTTTTTTAGGCCACGATCCCGTCACGACTCAACATACAAATATGCTCGGTTAAAGAAATCTACAAACCTTTGTCTGACCACTCTGCATCCAGGGAAATTTGGGGACAAATCATAATAAACATATCCGAGACCAGATTCAAAGAACATGATCCACCTTACTATGAAGCTCTATCATATCTTTGGGGCTCGGAGGTTGATCCTGAGCGTAGCAGTGTCGAGAAAGCAGCATCTTTGCCAGTCACCCAGAATCTATTCGTCGCGCTAAAGGAACTGCGATTGGAGAAAGATTCAAGGATCTTCTGGATAGACGCCGTGCCTATCGATCAATCCAATGATAAGGAGAAGAGCAAACAAGTTGCTATGATGGGCGACATTTACCGACTGACTTTCCGCGTCATTTCTTGGCTCCGACCAGAAGACAGAGCATACGACAGCGACACAGCGACACAGCCATGAAGATATTGGGTTATTAGGGATCACAAGTCCATGTTAACTATGCCCTTTAAACCCTCAACCCAGCTGTGGACTGTGTAGATCCTACGATGGGCGATGAAGCAAAAGCTCTCCCTTATGGCTACGAAGAACTCAACTCTATTTTCCACTTGATATTTCGTCCTTGGCTTGAGAGGCTATGGATTTGATAAGAGATATTTCTCGCTAATTCTATGACCCTCATTCGAAGCGGATCTCTGGAAATTCTTTGGGCGAACTTTCGAGCTGGTCTTCTCTGTGTTTTCTCCAAGAAGAAATAGGTGATCATTCCGGGTCTCTTTGATCGGCTTGGGCACATGAGAGGTCTCATCTATCACCGCGAGAAGGTGTCTCTGTCGGCTCTGCGCGATGAACTTGGTGAATCAAGATGTCAAGACGATCGCGATAGGATCTACGCTATATCTGCTATACTTGATCAAACGGTCAGAGCACACATTCTGCCCGATTACCGTCTGTCAACACGAGAGGTGGACCGCAATGCCGTGTTGGGACATATCGACGTCTACAGGAATCTGAAATTACTCCGCGAGTGCGAATTGAATCTTGGCCCGGCTCATTCGAGTCCGACATGGGTTCCTGATTGGTCACAAAAGGCAACTACGACGATGCATGGTAGTGCCTCCATAGCCTCTTCTAATCTAGCCGCCTGTTATGATATTTCAGAAGCAGGAGTGTTGAAGGTTGCAGCCAAATCAGCCGCAACAATCCGCGAGGTCCAGGATATTGGACAACCCGCCGATCCTTCGTCCAATACCGTGAATTATAGTTGGATGCGCAGTGTGCTTCAGAGGAAGGACTCGTCAGGTCGTTATGTCAATGGGATCAGCATGCTTGACGCTTCTGCTAGAACCTTGGTCTATGATGTATTTGCCCATGAGATGGACTTCAATTATCTCTACTTCACTTTAGAATCTGCCAGATATGCTACAAAGCTGCTATTCTTAGGAATATAGGAAGGCTAAGTTGATACAAACGCCATGGTGTTTGTCGAGCCTGAGGAGCTTCGAGCACGCGGTGTGGAAATCGAGTATTTCAACTTGTTGTAGTACGATTATTTGCGAGAAAATTTCCCGCTAGCACACTATATTCGATCTTTCAGCTTTCTACCGAAAACGGATGTTCATAACAAAATCAATACGGACTTGTGAGATGAGACCATTGCATTCAACACTAGGCATTTTCGAAATGTACTTGAAATACCGCTTATCAACAATGATCCCACACTGACGGGCTCATAAAAGCTCGAAAAAGAAAAGTGGGCACAAACTTTTTGATACTGTTGACGAGGTAATAGATGGTACGAGAATTGAGTCTTTACAAGGAATGCTGGTTGCGCTCTTACCTCGCAATGCAATGGTTGAAATGAGTATATTAACATTAAAGAAAAAACCTCAAAGGATAATCCTATGCCAGACCAGAAATTCCATGCGTCTGTAAGCCGTACATGAATTCGCCCTTATGAAAGAAAACGCTGCTAATGAAGATGAAGCCGGCGACGGAGCACTAAGAATCATACACATCCAATCCTCTTAGCCGTCACGTTGATCCATCATCAGCTCGGCTTAACATTCTCATCTGACACCGCGCTCGAATTGCTAGCAGAAACCGTACCAGCATCTGTCTTCTCAGAACCAACAGACGGCGCAACCTCAGACCCATCACTTTTCTCGGCCTCCACATCAGCATCGTCAAAAACCACCCCTTCGGACTCCGGCTCCCCTGTCGGTCTTCTGATGATCAGACTTGGCGCTCTTAGCTGCGGTTCTGGAGAACTAGGCCCTTCAGTATCATCATCACCAAAAGCACTTTCTCCACTCAGCTCAGGGGACTCAAGATTCTGCATTTCGGGACTCTTCATCAAACGTACACCATCTTCACTATCCGGACTGGTTGCATCGGTCGCCGCAGACTCGACTCGCACAAGTGGGCTTCCTTTGGCGGCGCGTTCCAGTTTGACTCCAACAGCTGCTAGGACAGCTGCGCCCTCGTCGTCGGAGGCGTGTCGTTCTTCTTGTTGACCGCCGAGTTTGTCGGTGCTGTTTCTGTTGCTGGCGTCGAGGAGGTGGCCATCGATCCCTGCGCGGTCTAGTAGGTCTCTGTAGCCGTGGCGGGCGGGATCTTGCAGTCGCTTCCTCTTCCCACGGGCTCGTTGCATGTTTGGTCGAACTACAATGACTGGTACTGGCGAATTTTGCAAGCAGAATTTGGATATGGAGCCTGGAAGGAGGCCTTGAAAACCTCCAAGACTTCGGCCTTTAGTGCCGACAATTAGAATTGCTGGTTCGTAGAATTCAATCTGTGGTCGCGTGAGCTCAGCAACAGCACCACACCAATACAAAACATACCATTCTCTTGATGACCTTTTCAACCTTGCCGATTGTGAACTCCAGAATCAGGTTGATGGCTTTGTTCTCGTGATTCTTCTTCTCGATTCCCTTCATGATCACCTCAGCCTGCTCGCGGTACTTCGTCTCAGGCAGGCTAGTCTTCGCAAGCTCAGGATCCACGACTCGTAAGCATACAATTTCGTCGCCATCATCAACCAATTCATCAATCAGCCACTCCAAAGCATATTCGGAATAGTCGTTGGAGTCAAGACCGCACAGAAAAGTGCGAGATCGTTTGCTGTATTCGTAGTCCTTGTGCTTCTGGTTGAGTGTGAAAGATGGTGGTTCAGAGCCTAACTCATCCTTCTTGTCGAGCTTCTCGAACGTATCGAAAGAGACTCGCGGTCGGAAAGAGCTGTGGGCCATGTGTTAGCAGTGAGCTTAAAGGTCCTGCAAACAATCATGATTATCAATAGTCTATGGTGATCAGCCGAACCCGTTCCCCGCATTTTTCTCTCCGTCAATAAACTACTCGGCTACGAGTGGGTAACCTCCATCTTGAGGACGGAAACTCCGAAGAAACATAAAACTTACGGTGGTGGAGGAGGAGATGACATCCTTCTACTGCTTTTACTACTCCCACTTCGGCCAAGATTCGGTTTGCCAGAAATCACAGCATGAGGTTGAAACTGAACCGAAGGTCTCCTCGCGTCTTGCAAACCAACGATAGCAGCGGCGGCAGGAGGAAGCTGGAAGGGAGTATCGACACACTTAACAGCAGGGGCATCGGATCCTTTACCGGCAGGCGCAGAGCGTGGATTCGAGGAAGGCGATACGTCTGTATTTGGGGAAACTTCTGACAATGGAGACGTGGGGGAATCGCTGGAGGGCGACATGATTGCGGCCTCCGATTGGGACGCTCGCCGTCAATGCCGATTTCTATCTTTTCGTTTGGTACCAGGTCTGGCTAGCACGGGACCCCGTATTCGTGGGCGGGTGACGATGCTGTCGTGCGAGCAATCTCTGCTTCCAGGATTCGTTACCGCAAGGGAGGACTGCGGCTCTGACGGCCCTGTTGGGTTGACCCAACAAGCAACGATATGCGATTTGGTGTGTAGCGTGATGAAAGTCCTCACAGCTCGTTGAGCTGAGCGTGGGGTATTGGATTTTGCGGGGGAGGATTGTGAGTCGCGATATTGATTCGCTGGTGAGTTGGCACTGCGACCTGCGAGGTACACTTTGAATCACAAAGCGTAAAAGTCGTGGAGGCTTCTCTGCCTGTCTTTCGAGAACGTGCAATGGATGAAGAGGTGAAGTCCAGCTCAGGATTCAGATATTGCCCAGGCGTTGATCTTGGCTTGCGGCAAACGAGGCTGGGCTTTTTGGCTAAGATTAACCTCCGTTCTTGGAAGATTGACCAGTGTCCTGAAGAGCGTAGAGTGTCGCGTGCATTTTTCTTCTTATATGTCAAAGACAGAGAAGGACTATGTCGATGCTCATTAGTGGTGGCGCGAGAAAATGGTTTGAGTGCACGGGAATGGTTCGTGGAGGCGTTGTTTGACAAACCATTACTTCATGAAGCGAACGGACCGTGGGTTATGGATGTCAAGGTTACACTGATTTCAAACAAACAAAGAGACCCGGAGGTCGTATTAAGTATTTACAATCACTAAGAGAATCCACGTTTTGACGTCGAACCACCGAGAAATCATGATATTTGCCATTTTGGTACTGCAACCGTAATCTGAAATCATAGCAAGCATTGAGTCTATGCCCAATGCCCGCCTCAATCTAATCTAAAAAGCCACGGTCCAGGTCTATGTGTATCAAAACGCTCAGGATTATACAAGCTCAAGCAAAGCAAAGAGCAAATCAATCCAACGCCTTGACCTCACCATCCTGAAGTTTCCCAGCACTCTTCAAGCTCTTGACCTCATCAACAAATATAGTTTTAATCTCGGCAGCATCCTTCTTGCCGTTCAACTTTGCTGTCAATGCAGCCAATTCCTCTGGTCCAGTCTTTGCAAGCAGAACATCGACATCGTTGAGCACAGCATCAATCTGGCTCGCTGATGGTGCTCCGGAAGCAAAGTAGTTGGCATCCTTGACGGCACCTCGGACCACACGCTTGTTCTTCTTGACAGCATTCTTCGCTGCCTCCTTAGCCTTCTTGCCATCCAGCTTGGCAGCCTTATCCGCTTCAGCCTTTTCGGCAGCGGCTTTGGTCTCCTCCTCCTTCTTTTTGGCAGCCTCTTCAGCAGCACGTTTGGCCTCCGCTTCCTTCTCGAACCTCTTCTTGTTCTTCTCGGCAAACTCCGCCTGCCTGAACTTCTTAATGCGCTCGTCCAGCTCCAAAGCCAAATCGACCATTTCTCTCAAGCGTGCGTTATCCTCGGCCTTCTTCTTCTTACGTGCGTTGGCATTCTTGCGCTCGACGTGACGTCTCTGGTCTCGGCTCTCATTATCATCAGGGACATCCTCGTCCAAGTACTCGAATGTTCGCCAGCTGTCGAAGTTGTACCAGAAGTCGTAAAATTGTTCCACTTCCTGCTTTGTAGACTTGTCGTTACCCAATTTTGGAACTGGTTGTCTGTTTGAGAATCGGGCTTCGGCATCGAAGACCTTCGACCAGAGCTTGAAGTAGTTGCCTGCTTTGGTCTGTTTCTTCGTTGGCTGCTCGACCTCAGCACCTTCATCGACGGAATCGAATTGGCGGCGCTTGACTGGGTCGAGGAGGACTTCGGTAGCCTTTTGGATGCACTTGAAGAATGAATCGTCCTCATTGCTGCCAGATGCGGCCTTCTTGTCAGGATGATGGCGGAGGACCTTCTTGCGGTGGGCGCGTTTGATTTGCTCTTCGGTGGCTCTGAATCGGAGTTTGGACAAACCAAGAACGGCGTAGTGATCTTGTTGCTGTGAAAAATATAATCAGCATCCCTATTGATGGCAAAACTTATGTCCTAGACAAACCTTCCAGTCCTTTGCATCCCTTGACAGCATCATAGAATCTTCCGGCTCGCTGATCTCGCCATCATCGACGTCCTCTACCTTCTTCACATTCTCAGCAGCCTGAATACGCTCATCCTCCGAGAAAGTTCGCTTATGACGCTTTCTCCGGGCATGCGCAAGGAAGTGTGGGCCAACAGGCTCGATTTGGCGGTGGACGGGTGCAGAGAGTTGGCCAAGGGCTTTGAAGTCCTTTTCGCCCGTCCAACCCTGAGGAAGGACAGGGAGAGGCAACTGGATTTGCGCAGTAGCCATGGTTGTGGTTGTGATGATAGTGGTGAGGCTTCAGCGGGCAAAAAGATTTTTGATTGAAGGGAATCGAGGCGCGCTAAAGATGACCGCCGACTCCGATGCCTTGAAGATGAACAACTGGACAACATTTGACAGTAACCACCATTCAATGATCAATTGACTCGTATAATCTGTATACCGTCAAATTGAAACCGTCTCTATATCTCGTTCTCCCACGAAAACCAACAAAATGGCTCTCGCCGCTTACAGACACCTCCTACGCTCAACCCGAATAGCCTTCCAAGGTATACCTTCACATTTCATACCTCCTAAGTCCCAAGCCAGTCCATATCATACCTCCAATTCTTTCATTTCCTTGAACCAAAAACCAGTCCACTAACCTCCACACACCAGGCGACATACCCACCCTCCTCTCCGCCCGCACCGCCGCCCGCGACAACTTCAATTCCAACCGCTCCCTCTCCCCTCAATCCCCCGAAACCCTTAAACAAATAACCCACGCCGAAGACGTCGCAAAACTACTACGAGAAAACCTAGTTCAAGGCCGAGCTGTTGAGGGGGATCAGGATAGATATAGTATGTTCCCTCCAGTCCACCCTAGATCCAAATCGAACACTACTCCAAGTCCAAGCCAAAGTCGATGAAATAGAAGAGGTTTCTTTGGTTTGGTGTGGTTACTATGGTTTGGGTTGGTTACGTGGGTTTTTGTAGGTATTTGCTAATGTTTTGTTGTAGAGTTACGGATACATGAGCACACAGAACGAGGGGACAATGAGAGTGTGAAGACGGCTGGGAAGAAGGGGAAGATTGATTCCTTGGCGGGGGTCAAGTGTTGTTCGTTATGATTCGATTTGATATAATTATAGATATAGATACCCATTTATCATGTTTCCCACTCCTCTAAAATTACCTTGCTAGAACCATCTTAAGCAGGAAGACATCGTCGGACTGAGTGAGCAGTCAAAACAATAGGACCATGCAGAGAGGTCGGAATACTTGAGCCATTGGAATGAAAAGTCAAATCATGAAGTTGAATGAAGAGGAACAATTCCGTGGTGAAGTTCGATTTCAAAATGCTAAAAAGGCTAGTATGCTTGTGCAAAAGTTACCCCCTCGTAATGAGGATGAGCGTATTGAAGATTTCAAGCCTCTTGCTTAGTCCCCGACAGTCATTCATCACCCTTGACTTCCTTCGCAGCATGTCCGTCACCGAGATCTCGACGTCATCCTCCATTGTGCTTTCTGCGGAGCAGCCGTAGTCTGCGTAGATCAATGTTTCCTTGTCAACGCACCTGGTGAGTGATGCTCTCAGCTTCACTAGCTTTTAGAAGGAATTCGTCCTCATAGAAAGTTTGTTGGTGCCATATTTGCTCCCTACAAAATACTCCCAACGATTTTCTAGTTTGGGTTTCTGACCATCCAGTCCGCAATATTTTGCCCTCCGTCCGCTTCTCTCAATTTCCTGCCAAGCTAGCATACTCCACATCTTCTGATCCGGGAGGAGCTGGTGCAACTAGTCCGTCTAATTCATCCGCCGCTGGTGCTTCCAGCAAATTTGGTGCAGCGGCCGCAGGAAGAGCTTTCTTCGGACCAGCAATTGTACGACCTTCTCTCGCATACTCCATGCGCTTATCACGGTCCATTGTGTCCAAAGGCTTTGGCTTTCCCCACTGTACCCTGAGCGGCACTCCTTTCACCACAGCCTTGCCTTGGCATGCCTCTGCTGCCGCTTCGGCACCTTCTCTTGTCTGGTAGTTCATGAATGCGCAATGTGATCTGTGTGAGCAAATGACTGATCGGAGCGTGCCAAATTTTGTGAAGAATGTGCGGAGCTCGTGTTCTGGAAGATCGTCCTCAACACCTGTGACGAACAAGGATGTGATATTTGGGTCCTGTGGAGGTCGGATGTCTTCAGGTCTTGGAGCGAGTTGTGCTGTGCCAGGAAATACGCGACCACCTCTTAATCCTCCTCCTCCACCGCGGCCGCCTCGAGCACCTCCTCGCATAGCTGCAGCACCCGCCATTTTCGAGTCTCGAGGTCGTACAGGACCATTTCCAGCTGGTGGGAGAGCCTTTTGCACACCAGTACTCGACTCTTCTCCGCCCTCCATTTCTAACCTCCGTTGTTTCTTGTAGTATGGTTCGCTGTTTGCTAGTCTCCGTAGCAAGTCGTGGGCTTTCTCGTCTGTCTTTGCATATTCCTCATGTACACCAATCCCCATCTCGATGTTCTTCTCATTCTGCTGGGCATAGAACTGCTTGTTGATATCGCTCTGTGGGCCTGGTGCGACCATTTTGAGAGCAGCATCACGGACCACGATTGGCAGACCAAAAGAAAGATCAAGCATGCAACACTGGCAGCAGTTCTTGAGGCGGGCGCATGTGAGGCAGATGTTTGTTCGCTTTTGGCGACTCGTTCGGTCGGTCTTCCATCGGAATACTGTGAATGGTCTACTGCAGATTTTGCATTCTGCTCCGTGGTTTTCTTTGAGCATTTGTACGAAAGGGTTGTCACTGAGGCAGGTCTCGCAGACACTAGGGAAGTCGGTCGTTTCCCATCCTGATCGATTCAGATCTTGCTTGATTTGAGGCGGCATGGTGGATTTCGAGTTTTGTGTGTGTAGGGCGAAGGTTATGGAGCGTGTCCGGATTATGTATGTTTTGGTACGCAGCTGAGAGAATCGCTTTGATGTATTAGTATTCAAGTTCTTCGAAGAGGTTAAAGATTTCAATCAGATGGGTCACCTGACGGAAGTCACTCGCCACAAAGTCGGTGGCGCAGTCTAACCCAATTTGGAGGATTGAATGTTGAACAAGGGGCCTGGGAGCACCAGTAGAATCCGGACGAGAACGGCGGACAATCTATTAATTTCCCCCTGCGACAAAAGAGACAACAAGTAAATACTTGAGCTCTCCTTTCGCATTCAATCAGATTCCTCGCTTTCAACACCTCTCCTTCTCCTTCTCTCAATTCATTCACCATGTCTCCAATTGCTCTAGAAAAAGAAGACCATGAGCGCGACGCTGCCTTTGGCAAAGCTCTCCATGGAAAGACATCTCAAGCAGAAGGTGGTGTGAGGGCCATGTTGGGCAAGGACAGAACTGCACAAACCGAAGCTGTCAACGAGTACTTCAAGCATTTCGATGGCAAGACGGCTGCAGACGACACCCCCGAGGCGAGACAAAAGAGAGTGGACGAGTACGCTACTTTGACCAAGCAGTATGCATTCATCCCAGAAAGCCGCACCGCGAACTAACACGACTTCTCTCTAGCTACTACAATCTCGCCACGGATCTCTACGAGTATGGATGGGGTGCGTCCTTCCATTTCTGCCGATTTGCCTACGGCGAGACCTTCGCCAAGGCCATCGCTCGTCACGAACATTATCTTGCACACATGATGGGACTCAAGGAAGGCATGAGGACTCTTGATGTTGGCTGTGGTGTTGGAGGCCCGGCAAGAGAGATGGTCAAGTTCACTGGTGCGAACGTGGTCGGTCTGAACAACAACGACTACCAGATCGAGCGCGCAACGAGGTATGCCGCAAAGGAAGGCCTATCGGATAAGCTCAGCTTCACAAAAGGTGACTTCATGGTACGTACGCGCTGCCTTTTCAGCACAGCAACCGTCTAACAAACTTCAGCAAATGTCATTCCCAGATGCATCATTCGACGCCGTATACGCGATCGAGGCCACTGTCCACGCTCCTTCACTCGAGGGCATCTACTCTGAAATCTTCCGAGTTCTCAAGCCAGGAGGTGTCTTTGGTGTCTACGAGTGGCTGATGACCGATGCCTACGACGAGAGCAACCTTGAACATCGCCAAATCCGTCTGGATATCGAGCACGGTGATGGCATCTCCAACATGGAGAAGATCGAGGTTGCGCTCGCTGCAATGAAAGCTGCCGGGTTCGTCATGGAGCACCACGAGGACATGGCCATTCGCGATGACCCTGCCCCATGGTACTGGCCATTGAGCGGAGAGCTCAAATACATCCAGTCCCTCGGCGACGTCCCAACTATCTTGCGAATGACGAGACCTGTCCGATGGTTGATCCACCGAACACTTGGACTGGGTGAGGCCATCGGTATCATCCCACCGGGAACGGCAAAGACTGCTGACGGACTTGCCATTGGTGGAGACGCGTTGGTGAAGGGTGCGCAGGAGAAGCTGTTTACACCTATGTACTTGATGGTTGGAAGGAAACCAGCAGCTTAGAGTTTTTGTCGATTAACTTTCTGCCATTTGGCTCTTTCGGTATGGACGTTGTTTGCATAATCTTAATATCTACCATGTAAATACTAGCATGAATGGGGCGCTGGGAAGGGAGGCGGCCACTATTGATCCTGAATTCACGAAGCTGTAATTGTACCTCTTGTCTCTATCTTGTCAAATGTTGAAGTTGCAGAAATATGTATTGAATTGCACGGTGATCTAAAAATATGGATAGAAGTGATGGTTGAATTGAGCGGACCCTAGTCGGAGAGCTTGGGCGCGACGTTGGGAAGTTTGGAGACCCGTTCCCGTCAGAATCTCAAAAGCTCGCATCCCGAAAAACATTGAACCTCCTAACCACTCAATTCCTCATCGACTCCCTTGACTTTCACTCCCTTCTCTCCCCATAATTCCCGAATACCTCCCACCATGTCGACCGGTCGATTACTGCGACCCGCGAGTCGCCTCGTCTCCGCAACCCGCACATCCTCGATACGGCCATCATTCCGCGTAGCTGCCTCGATACCTACAATTGCGAGATGTAGGAGCTATGCAACACCCAGCGGGGTCAAGGAGATGACCGTTAGGGAGGCGTTAAATGAGGCAATGGCTGAGGAGATGGAGCAGAACCCAAAGGTCTTCGTGTTGGGCGAGGAAGTTGCACAGTACAATGGAGCGTATGTGATATACAGACTCGGTTTCCCCTTTATCGGAGAGCATCATCTGGCATTGGCATTGTTTGAATACGCTCAAATGCCAGATCAGAGTATCCTAGATGGAGAAATGTCTATCCCTGAATACAGCTGACAAGAATGGCACAACAGATACAAAGTCACAAAAGGGCTCCTCGATCGCTTCGGTGAAAAGCGAGTGATAGACAGTCCCATCACCGAGTCTGGTTTCGCTGGTCTCACTGTTGGTGCTGCATTGGCTGGCTTGCACCCCATTGTAAGCTCACGATACCATCTACAACTAGCATGCGCTTACACAACATAGTGCGAGTTCATGACCTTCAACTTCGCCATGCAAGCTATCGACCAAATCATAAACTCGGCCGCAAAGATCCACTACATGTCCGGTGGTATCCAGCCATGCAACATCACATTCCGTGGTCCCAACGGTTTCGCCTCTGGTGTCGCAGCACAGCATTCACAGGATTACTCGGCTTGGTATGGAAGCATACCAGGTCTCAAGGTCGTTACTCCATACAGCGCCGAAGATGCAAAGGGTCTATTGAAGGCTGCTATCCGGGATCCCAACCCAGTCGTTGTGTTGGAGAATGAGTATGTTAATGGACAATCGTAAATTTAGGAGATAGGCTAACTGTGAATAGGCTTCTCTACGGTCTATCCTTCCCAATGAGCGAGGAGGCCCAGAGAGATGACTTTGTCATTCCAGTATGTATCTCAAGATTGTTCCTTGTGATGAAAGGAAAATCTAACCATTCATTTTCTAGTTCGGGAAAGCCAAGATCGAACGTGCCGGCAAGGATCTCACCATGGTCACCCTCTCCCGTTGCGTCGGTCAGTGCCTCACAGCTGCTGAGCAACTCCACAAGAAATACGGCATCGAGGCGGAAGTTATCAACCTCCGCTCCATTAAACCAATGGATGTCGAAGCCATCATCAAGTCAGTCAAGAAGACCGGTCGTCTTTTGGCTGTCGAGTCTGGATTCCCAATGTTCGGTGTCGGAGCTGAGATCCTGGCATTGGCTTCCGAGTATGCTTTCGATTACCTAGAGGCACCACCATTGAGAATTACCGGTGCTGATGTGCCAACACCATACGCGGCTGCATTGGAGGAGATGGCATTCCCAACCGAGACCTTGATTGCGGACTACGCTGCCAAGATGATGAGAGTTTGAGCATTTTCAAGAAGCGAAGATTGAGGTAATTGAGCTTGGATGGGATATGCTGGCGACTTGTATTTCTATATCTTCTCATGCGCCATCGGTTGAGGTTGACTTCTCTTTTCTCCACCATTTTCTGTGTAAATTTGGGTTCAGCGTATGGGGTGCGGGATTTGGAAGGGAATGGGATATTAGAGGAGCGTAGTCTGGCAAAAAAAAAGCTAATTCACAAAACGAGGAATTGATGGAAGTTTCTGAAGAATGTTTCTGGAAACAAGATGCTGATTCTGTTTGCAGAACACGGGTTCCCACATGCTCGGAGGCGTAATCGTGGCGGAACGTTGTTTGCTTGAAGGCCTCGAAGGAATATTGCCTTCAGCATATTCCGATTCAAGACAGTACAAGGCATGGGAATGACCTTCGTGACGCGTTCGGACAAGGTTTCGTGGTGGCACAGTCGATCATCAATTCTTCGAGTGGCTAAAACCAGTACTAACACGTTTATTTCAAGATGGATATCGATAAATTCCTGGCAATCTAAAAAGGAATTTTGCCAGAAACTTATTCACTACTTTTCAGAATAGAGAGGCCGCTGTACCAGTGCTGGTGTTATGGTTCTCAAAGGTGGTATGGGTATTGAGTCGATGAAGGGACTGTGGTGGCACACATTCCACGCTTTGATAAAGAGAAGGCATAATCACATTGCACATGTTTGGGGTCCAAGAACCGCCATCTGCACAAAATACTGATTAATTTACAGCCGCACTCAAGCAAAATTACCCCTTTAGGATGCCAGCAGGTTAAATAAGGTACCGTGGCGTCTTTGTGGCGTCTAGCTACGCCAGGATTAGGAATCTCATCGCGGTGGAGATTATGAACGAGAAGGAGTGCCGTTGACAACCTCCGAATCATGGCATTCATGATTCCAACGTTCCCTTTGGTGATCTTTTCCTTCTTGTATCGTTCGTGCCCCCACCGGAGATCGCTCTGTTTTGGAACTCTTGTCATATTGTCACTCTTTTAGCTTGCTTTCTTTGAATCTATATATCGTTGTCTTTCGTTCGCTTTCATGTTTAGGTCTCTGTTTTTAGTGGTGCTTGGGGTGGGGCGGTATACGAAGGCGCAGTTTGATCCGATCAGTAATTTTTGTCGGAGAATTGATACGCAAGGTATGTTTTCGGTTGTACGAGACTTCTCTTTACTGGTTTGACAACATCGTCCGATTTGTAAACTTCAATTGGAAGGAGTTGAGCTAATTTTCTTCCAGCGACTCTCATTAATGGCACCATTTACGTGGATGGTGGGAGAGCAGTCTTCACTACTTATGATGCCAATGGAACGGACGTAGGCCCTCGGATACAGGGGAATAGTGAGTGTCAAATTGGAATTGCAGTCAATTCGTGCTTACTGCCATCAAGATCAATATCTCATCGCCATCGATACAACACAATCATGGGACTGGAGACAATCATTACCTCAAAAAGTTATAACGAAAGTCCACGAAGCGACCAGCGATGTCTCAATACCAGCCATGTCACGCGGGGCACTTTATCCAGACCCAAGTGATCCCAAGAAATTCTGGCTCTTTGGCGGCGCAACTGCTACTGACAACACGACTTTCAATGGATACCAACTACCACAACCCGAAGCATGGTCCTTGTGGTCTTACCAGAGCGATACTGATCTATGGACTGGCTACGACATGTCCTCCTCCGGAATCCACAAGCCAGCTTCCGGACAGACAACTTATGTGAAAGATATGGGCATAGCTGTTTGGTTCAATGGAATGCAAGATAAGGGGAGTGCTGCCGAGACGACTGTGTTGGATACTGCTACTCGTTTCTTGGATGGTATGGTGGTTGTTGATCTTAAGAATCAGACTGCGAGGAATGTTTCTACTGCTGCTGTTAGTGATTTGGCGAGAGTGAGGGGTGGGATGGTACACATTCCGTTGGCGGGATCAGATGGTGTTATCGTGTTGATTGGAGGTGGGGAGAAGTCGAGTGCTGATTTAACGCATGATTGGAAGGGTGAGTTTTGGTGTGTCTTATAGGCACTATTATGACTGACGAAGGTGGTTAGGAACACTGGTGTCTCTTTCGACAGTGGATATCCTGGACGTCGGATCCTTGAGTAATGCTAGTACACCAGATGGAGTCTGGTACAAACAGAACACAACTGGCGTTACCCCGAAACCTCGACTAGACGCTTGTGTCGTTGTTGCAGCAGCACCGGATAACTCAAGCTATAACATCATAATGTATGGTGGCCGTGACGGTGTCAATGGATACTACGACGAAACGTGGATTCTGACAATCCCATCCTTCCAATGGAAGCTGGTCAACTCTGGAACCAGTCCTCGATATTCCATGACTTGCCATGTCGCTGGAAACCGGCAGATGATCACGACTGGCGGATCTGACACTGCAAATTTGACCTCGGGGTGCGATTGGCATACAAGGGGTGTTGGTGTCTTGGACATGAGTTCCATTGTGTGGGCAAGCACTTATAATGCCGCTGCGAAGCCTTATGTTGTCCCTGGAGTGATTGTCGGCATGATCGGCGGAACACCAAATGGCAATGCGACAAAAATTGCACCAGATGGTGGTTTCTCAGCCCCAGGATTGCAGCAACTCTTCCATCCCTCCTCCAAATCATCAGTCCCAGGCTCCAAACCTTCTTCTTCAGGAACGAGTTCGGGCGGTTCTACAACAGCACCAACTAACGCGGATGGTTCACCAATACCCGCAACCAAGAACAGCACCCCTGTTGGCGCCATCGCAGGCGGAATCATCGCAGGTCTCGTCGCCCTAGCTGCCATCCTCGGCCTCATCCTTCTCCTCCTCCGTCGCAAGAAGCAACAACAAAATAAACCAGAAGCCGCCGAGCTAGTCCCAGAACTAGAAGCAACATACAAAGACCACCCCGTCCTCGACAGTGCCCCTGTGTACGAGAAATCCGGTATCAGCATCGCAACTCACGAATTGGGTACGGGGAAGACTTCGCTGGAGAGTGGTGGGACTGGGAAGAAGAGTGGTGGTGATGGTGTGGAGGTTGTGATGGAGCCGGTGGAGATGGAGGGGAGTCATGTTTTGGGCATTATTGCTTATAGTGCGCCTCCTAGTCCTGTGGCAGGAGGGAAGGCTTTGTCGGTCAGTAGTTTGCAGGAGAGGAAGTCGGCGGATGGGAGGTATGAGCCGCTTCCCAGGGATGAGTAATTTGGGTTTGCGAGTTTGGGCTTTGGGTGTGGGTTCGAGGTTCGTGCCTGTTTACTTTTAGCGGGCGAAGGTATTTAGACGGTAAGGTTTTGGGTAATTTGTATGGTCGAAGTACATATAGACTTTGAGAGAAAGGTAAGTAGATAGTATCGAATTGAATTCGGGCTCCCTGATTAGGCTGAGCGGGCCCCTATCAATGCCTCCGGACGATGCTTTTAAGCACGTCGTATCCGAATTTACAGCTAGGATGATATATTCCTAGCAATCACAAACCCAACTCCTGATAAAACGCCTTCGTCTCCGGCATGTGGCCCAAATAGTCACGAAGCGTCTTCATCTCATCCTGGCTTCCTCCTTTCTCCAGCACCTCACGTCTATACCTCATCCCTTCCTCAGCATTCAAAGCATCGGTCCGGAATTTCGAATACCATATGTCATCTGCAAACACTTGGGAACTACAACGGCCCCAATCCAGTTAGCATAATAATCACGGCACAATCCAGACAGAACATTGCTTACAATAAATATCCATAGTATCCTGCATCGTAATTGTCGATTGGATGAACCCAGCCAGTATACCCATGCGCCCATCCATCTCCAAGACCGAGGCTCCCGTGGTCGTCAATGGGAATGAGGTCTCGACGTAGCCGATTGTACGTCGCAGCCACGTCGAATTGGAGGACATCCTCATGCGTCTGCGGCTGATAGCACGTCATGTCCATGATGCTCAGATGCAAGTTCTGTAGCGTGGCGAGCGATACATGTGTATATTTTGCGCGAATCAGGCTCTCGATTGTGACATCTGGCAGCTGTTCCGTGGGTTGCTCCTGGTCTGGATGTAGCGCTTTCCAGGTCTGGAGATGATGAGCATCTAGGTACGAATAATGCCGACCGATTAATTTAAGTATCGATGGCGTCCAGCACCAGTGCTCAAGGAGCTGGCTAGGCGCCTCGCCGAAGTCGTCGGCGACGTTGGTCCCGTGGAAGATGGAGTACCGGGTTTTAGAGACCAAGTTGTGCAGAGCGTGGCCGGTCTCGTGGAATAAAGTTATTATTTCTCTATGATGCAACAGAGTAGGTAGGTCTGTGGAAGGCTTATTGAAGTTGCAGAATAGCGCTGTCGCTGGGTACTGCCTTTCCCCGTTGGCTTTTAGGAATCCCTCTTGTTGTCAGCCATTGTCTTTGCGGCTAGAAGCTCGAGCTTACTGGCTGAATGTTCCTGTTCGTATCCATGCCCGTTCTGTTGGTTCTCTTGAACAAGTCCATGTAGAAGTAGCCCAAAAACTCTTTCGTGCCATCGTGGAGGACATCATAAACGGCGAATGTTTTGACATTCGCATGCCAGCTAAGCTCATTTTCAGCTTCCGCACTTTGCACGAGATCCTCGGACTGATTCTCGAGCTCTTCGAAAGCTAGCCCAAACAAGTGGCTGAACGTCTCGAGCATGCCACGTACTGTTCGATCGACAACAAAGTATTCAGACACCAGTTCTGTATCAACCGAAAATTTTGTTGCCAAATCAAGTCTCTTGTAGTAGTTCAAGTCCCAGGTATAGAAGCTACTGTCAGCGGACAACCCTTTTCCAGCAAGATCTATCTTTTGTAGCTCTTTCAAGCGGCGGAGCTCGACTTCACCACCTCCCTTTACTCTGGACCGGAGATCGTCTAGAAAAGAATTTACCACGCCAGGATCTTGGGCCATTCGATCCTTCAGTCTGTACTCGGCATGATTATTAAAGCCGAGAAGGCGAGCCGCTTCATCTCGCAATACAAGAACCTCCTTGAAGATTGGTGCATTTTCCATACAACGATTTGGGAAGATGCGGGCGCATTGTTTGCGAGTCTCGCTATTTACAGCGAAGCTGTAAATCGAGCTGATGAAGAATCCCCCTAATGGGACTCTTAGCTTGCCGATGTCCCCACCTGGTGGAGTTCCAGCCTTGATCTCATCAAGCACGCTCTCAGGTATACCCTCCAACTCCTCCGCCGTCAGCCAAATCGCCTCCTTCGGCGGCTTCGTCAGATTGGCACGATACTCACTCACAAGCTGCCCGATTCTCTTTTTAATATCCTTGAATCTCTCCCGTTCCCGTCCCGGTGGAATACTTAATCCATTCCCACGGTACGCTCTATACTTTCTCTGCAAGTACCGGCGCGATTCTGGATCCATTTCTACCTCATCGGTATTCTTCGCCACGATGGCGGCGACCAAATCATACAGATCTTGCCGCAGCGCCGCATCAGTCCGGAACGCGATGAAGAGATTCTTAGCTTGCATCGATGCTTTGCGCACGGTTTCGTGCGGGGACACGTCGTGGTAGAAGCAGAGGTGGTAGGAGCCCAGGTCGAGCTCGTTTTCGGCGTCGGCTAGAGGTTCGAGCACGTTCGTGAACGTGGCGGTATCGACTGTGACACCTTTAACGATAGCGTCGTGGGCGCGGCGGGTGCGCTCTATCAAAGCGTGGGTGCCATCGATGATTGAAGTTGCGGATTTGGTGAATCTTGGTCGTGGCGGTAGCTGTCTCATTTTTGAAGTTTCATCCATGTTCGATGCACAGTCGTTATTAGGACTGTTAAAAGCTGAAGACCAAGCTTGTGGTCGGATTTTCGGATTGTATCCAGAGATTAAACCCGTCAATGGAGATCACGACCTCGACAAGGGATTTAAATCGTGGTAGAGATCCAAAAGCGACCTCGGAGGGAGAGAAGTGTTCTCGAGCAAGTATTACTTTACTTCATGCCAGAAAAGATATATCATAAGCCGAAGAGAATATCACGCAAAGTAGGGATAGGGAAGCCGATCCTACGCAATATAACTTGAAAGTCGGCTTAGGGTATTGCCGATGATTTGCAGGAATTCTTACCAGATTCGTGCCATCACCCATGCACCGCAAGGCTTGAGAATGTTCCGCTCTCGAATCGCCCCATTCCTTCCGTTCCTTCTTATCCTTCACCTGCCAGATTCAAACTTACTCCAATTAGATCTCTAGGAATGCCATACTTCCTGGAAAGTCAGAATGGCATTGGAATGCTTCTCGATGCAGGTTCCAGATAACCTAATATAAAAGGCTGATACAGATCATAACATCAGATCGGGAGCCTTGGTTCATAAGCCAGAAAGAGGTAGCCAAGGAAAGCCAAGTAAGATGGCACTCTCGTCATTCGATCACAGAACCTACATACCGTGACACAGATGAACGTATAACAATCGTATCCAAGCTTATCACAGAAGCTCGATTTGAGAGAGCGAAAGCGAGAGCAGAACAGGATCGCGCAACGAGAATACCGTAAGGCTGAAATTGGTTTCTTTACTTGCAAGATTTTCCATTCTAATTGGAACAGGTCAAAATCAGAAGCAACGATTTCGAGCCCTGGAAGAGAGTTTGGGGCAGAGGTCGCTGAACGGGCTGCAGGTTTTGGAGCCCGACGAGCCGCAGCACTCGTTGCCGAACCTGGAAATTGATACGACACAGGATATGCTGTCTCGAGGCCCAGAGGAAAGTAGACTGAGAGACGGCTTTGCGCTTAGCTATGCGGAGCGGGTCTATGGAAGTGGTGAAGCTGATCCTGAAAAAGGCGATTAGCCGCAACATCCTTGACGTGACCGGTAGAACGGCATTATTTACAGCTGTCCAAACAGAGGATCAGAAAATGGTGAAGGGTTTGTTGGAGGCAGGTGTGGACGTGAATCACATAGATGCTGCTGGGAGCGTGGTGCTTCATATGGCTGTGGATGCCGGCTCGGAGTCGCTCACTTCGTTGCTGATTGTTTATAAAGCTGATGTCGACGTTTGATGGATGTGGAATGGTTCTGGCTGGAGAAATGGTTTTTCACATTGTGGCGGACATTGGGGACAGAAAGCATGTGGGACTTTTAGAAGGTAGTCCCAATCATAAGGCCGAGGCCAAGATATCAGGGAGATAAAACAAATGGCGATTTGTCCTGTGTTTACCTGTCATTGTCTGCGAAGCTGCTTACTACCCTTCCCCGACGTGAGATTTTCGTCAGGAAAGAAACTTCCGTTTAGCAGAATCTCGCGATCAGGCTTCCTGGCCGCTACATCCTCAACTTCAACCACCTTCTTTTTTTGCAACATCATCGCCATACAGATAATAAAGATAGTACAGAAGCTCAGAAAAAATGACCACACCCACGCCGGTTGTCCAGCCAAGTTCTGTTACCCATCAAACATTTTCACATTCTTCCTGATTATCAACGCTGTTACCAGCTCTGAACAAGCCACTGTGAAGACTTGTGTTTATCCATGTTGTTACCCGCTCTGCGTTGTAGACTCTATAAAGACCTCCACAATGGGTCATCAATTCATTGCCCCTTATACGATATATATAATGAACTACAATCTGATAAAGTAAAGTGTATGAAGTAAGGGTATAAAACGAACGCTTCTTAGAGACTAGAGAAAAGAAAGACAAACACAAAACCTCACTGTCTCACGAACCTTCATGCAAATTGCTTCCCACCATCATCACCATCGGTTACCCTATCAAGCAACCTCAACAACATGCGGAATATTGACATCGAAATCCTCCCTACTCCCCGCTTTCCTGCCCGCAATACACTTGTTCTCCGCCATCAACTTCTCACTAACCGGACTCCCGCTTCCACTGCCATGTTCAGTAACAAGGTGTTCACAAAGCATCTCCACATTCCCAAAAATCGCCGTCTCCCTCCCCTCACCCACACAAAACACACACCCATAACTCTTGTCCTCGACCTTCGGCCCGGTCAAGAAGGAAGCGCCCATACTCGGCAAAACAGCCTTGCGCTTCGTATGCGACTTCGCCAAGAATAGCCATCGATACCGAACCCCCGAGTCACCTGATTGATACAGTTTCTGATCGATGTCGTAGGGCTTCTTTTGACCGTAGACGTCGCCTTCGAAGGTGCAGTGTTTGCAGCGCCAGACGGTTTTGGTGGTGTACATTCCGGTGGGTACTTCGTAGATGCTGAGACCTTTTCGCCAGTCGGAGCGGATGGTCCAGGAGCCTTTGCAGAAGCCCCAGTAATTGTTTTGTTTGTCGGGACGGCCGGTGAGGAGTTTTGGTGCGGGGACGGGGATATTGGTTGCGTTAATTGATCTGCTGTGGCTGGGTGGGTTTGTGGGAGGTTGGTTGTAGATACTACCTGTTGTGGATGAGGAGAGGGGACGTTGGTAGTTTCGTTGACTGTAGTCGAAGGTCATCCCTGATCCGGAGAATAGTGGAGAGGGAAGCATGGAGACATTCGAGATTGTTGATGTTGGTGATTGTGGAGGTTGCAGTTGTGTTGCATATGATGCGGAATAGATCTGATTTTGGTGTGGTGGAAGGGGAAATGCTAGATCAGAAGGTGACAGACTTGATGGTGACTGTGCTTCCTCTCCATGTTCTTCTGCTACCACTGCAATCTTTTCATCTGAAAAATCGCTTCTTACAGAGTTCCGAGTTGATGTTGACGTGTGTCGTGAAATGTCGCTTCCTCGGTTCAAAGCAGGATGTAAATGTGTGTCAGGCTCTGGAATTGGAACTTTGACATCTCTGAGAGGAGCCACGACGTCTCCAGCATCAAGCTCATAGGAGGGCTCCTCCATCTTCTGCAAAAGACCTGGCATAAGCATTTCCGGAGTTGGCATTAGGCTTGATATGAATGGAGAATGGACCGAAGAAGATGTTGAGAGTCGCTTCTCAGAATTTTTGTCAGAATGTCGTCTCTTTGAGAGGAAGCGGCTGATGCTTCCTCGTGAGTCTTCGGCTGCTGGGGGAATAGTCACAGTGGTTGGCTGCGTACTGGAAGATGACGAGCGGACGGACATTGAAGACATCGAGGTTTGAACAGATCCTAATGATGGTCTCATAGGCAGGAACCCGTTCGACGGGAATGTCGCGCTCTGTGGGGATGATTGCTGTATTCGAGATCGAAGTTCATCGAGAGCAGTGAGTGTATCCCTTTTGCTCATCACAGCATCCTCTTGCAACTTTGTCAGATCCAACTTCGCATTATCGAATTTCAGCGCAATTTGGAGACTGCGAATGAGCTCAGATTGCATGGTGACTGCAATATGCTGCAACTTCTCTCTCGAAATATCTATCGAAATCAGCAAGTAAACCCCAAAACACCATAAGAACCGGAAATTTTACCGTCACCAATCTGTATGCCCGTGCCCGTCTCTGTAAGATGCTTCGTAAACAAGTCCGAAATCTGCTTCTCACCAGATTCCAGAGCCTCCTGCAACAACTTCTCCTTGATAGCCTGCTCTCCCTTCTTCTTCTTCGATCTCTTCCGAATCTGTTCTACCAAATTCGCACCCGTTTCGAATGTCGACACCACACCCGCAACCGCAGCCCCAGTCTCCATGATTCTTAAAATTTCTTGACGATTCTCAGCTCAAGGCTCCAACTACCTAAACGGTACGGCGCAGGCGTCAGTAGTGGCGAAGCGGGGTTAAATCCAACTCAGGGTAACAGCAACAACAAGTGCGCTGTCTTCACGGATACAACGAGTACAAAAGAGTGTATAGATAGAGAGTAATAAGAGAAGAGAAAGAAGAGAAACTGAATCAGGCTTACCCAAAGATCCCCGTCGATACTTATCAGCCCATGGAGGCTATGAGAGTGTGACACGGCACCAACAGCGTGGCGCAGACTGCAGCTAACCTGCATGAATGCTTTTTCAATAAGTGCGCCGAACGACGAATAAGCCTAGCGAAACTGCCTTGCTAGTGTCGCGATGGGAAGCTGCATCATTGCCAATTCAAGTGATTGGATCAAAAAATCCAAAGCCAGTGAGTGGTTTTCGGCAAGAGGGCAGGTGTATTCGGAGGCCGCAGATTTTTTAGAGGGTGCCTCGCGAGTTTCTGTTTTGGGATTAGGGGTGGCAAATTGGGGTATTTACGCGATTTAAAGTGTGGAGGGATCGGGATACAACTTCCGTACCTTTTCTCTTTCTCATGGAGGATTTGGTTGGAGGTGTTGGAAGAGGCGGTCGATATCGTTGCACAAATCCATGTTCATCTTACTGTGAGGCCATCAGCTGGTGATGCGGAGAGTCCGACATGACAGGATAACCATCCTTTCGCACACAATTACAAGGTTGCCTTTGTACCTTGTGTCATCGATCTTCTAAATCGGGCGCGAAAAGTACAGCGGGTGTTGGAAAGTAGTTAACAGCAGATGGACCGAAAATTGGGTTTTGAGCCCAGTTGGGACCTGAAACTAGATGACTTGTATCGTGAAGAGACTTAGTACTCTCTTCGGTAATAGCTAGATTCCTGGAGATGTGTTTGTAAAGATTGCTCGGAGTTTATCGTACTCGCCGCCATTCGGGTTTGACATACTTAAAAGCACCGTCTGTGCAAGACTCACTGCTTGTGTGGCCTGTCGTATTGGTTATTGGACACAAAAATTGTAGAATCTGTAATTTCCATCTTGGGATATCCCAGTTCGGCCGTCTACTCCAACATAAAAGCAGCCATGTGCTTGGATATAACAAAGAAAAGTCCAACCCTGCCCATCAATAAGACTGTTGCTCCTCGCAAAGATGCAGCCACATACAAGAGAAAATGCGGATCCCAGTCCAAAGTATAAACATCCAGTCTTCCGGCGACTGCGACAAAAAAGGTGATTACATGCCCGACCAGCACCTAAGAAAGAAAGTCGTTAAATCCTCCCCCATCCTCATTCCTTCAATATTCATGCATCCTCGAGTATAACTCGAACACTCTTTCGATTGGATCCTGGCATCTCCACCATTTGTACAAGGTTCGGCGTGAGGGGTTTTCTCGCGACGAACCTTTCCGTTCCTCCATCCTTCCTTACAAGTTCAACTTTGTGAGGACCAACAACTTGTTGGCCGTCCAACCGTTTGGGCTGGTGTCGTTGCCCATCGACCCTCTTAGGACCAACAATCTGTCGTCTTGCCTTTGTGACGCTCATTGATCTTGCAACTTGTACAACTCCTTCTCCATCATGATGCCAGTCCTCATCCTTTTCATCAGAGTTCGATCGCACGCGTACTTTCGATGCTGCAAATTTGGCCGCATCTGAAAACCTGTCGCCCGGCTCTGCCATCTTGCCAATTGTGATCATTTCCCATGATGGTTCCGTAAGAGCTGGATCCCAAGTAGCTGTGCTGGCCCGGTTTCCAGCAAAAGTCCGGAAGGAGTGGACGCTTTGTGCATCTGTTGGTGTTGTCGGGGTCGATGGTTCCGACGGCGTTGGTGTCAAGGCCTGTCTGTTGTCCTCTTCTATCAAATCCTCTGCGACTTCCGACATGGTTGAGAGCGGACTTGGATGGCCTGAAATCGAATGCTTCTCTTTCAGACCAGGCGAGAGCGCGCTGGGAGCTGTATTTGACCGGCGCAGCGGCCTCGGTCTGTGTAGTGTAGATATATGCGGCATTTTGTTCTGCTGCGGTGAATGCGTCGACTCTGGAGGGAATAGAAGAAGTTTGTAAGAGGGAGACGGTTCAGGGGTCACGCTGTTTCTGCGCTTTGGTGGAGCAGGGATATCTAGAGCCTTAAAATCGTCAGCAAACTAGCCTAGCGATCTATGGGAACAAAATTTACCTGAAGAGAGTCTACTCGCTTCGGCCTTGATACACTCGCTTGTCTGCGGGCTAAAAGTCCAGATTGCCCATTTAGTTGACTGGGCGTTTGGTCAAACATAACACTGTACCGCTCCATTTTGGTTTCCGGAATGTGAACATCAAGCATTGGTCCTTTTGGCGGTGGTATGGGGCTTTCTATCCTCCGTCCTGTGGGTGCGGTCTGAGCCCTTCCAAGACCCATTCTTTCCCTTCTGGGTTTCTTGGAAGATAATGGTGGAGTTTGATCCTCGAAGACTACTTTAGAAGGATTTTCCCTTTCCCACGTATGGTAGTCTTGTAGCTTGAGATCAACCGGGGCCGGGGACGTCTGTTGCAGAAGTGGAGCTTTTCTTTCTCGGTTCGCCTGGGCTTGTTTTCGTCCGAACAACCCGCCTAGCGACCGCCATCTGCTCAGCTTTGGTTTTGTTCCTTCATTTAAGTCATTCTTCGGACTGCGTGAATCGTAAGAGGTCATAGAACGGCCTGGCGTGCTGAGAGGTGTGAGGATATCATTGGGAACACCGAGACTGTTCTGATAAGGTGATTCGAACATTGGACTCTGGAAAAAGGCGGCGTGGGACGGACTCCCAATTGCAATGCCGATGTCTGGTGTGTCCGAGCGTATGTCTGTCGAATGCACATCTTCCTGTGCCGTTGAGGGTCTCCTCGAAGGTGTTGGAAAGTTGAATATATCTCTTCCGGACGTAAAGCTGATTGGCGAGCCCATAGCCATCAATTCTTTCCGTCGGTCCATGGCTTCATTTGCGGTTCGAGGACGTGTTAGGGTGTCTACTGAGGCTTGGTCATGGCCAGCTCTTATGACAAAATTGGGAAGTTTCGCCGTTCGACTGAAATTCGGAGTGCCTGATTCGACCAAGCGATTTTCCAAAACATCCAATTCAGGCACAAATGGTTCTTGGAAAACTTTGGGGGAGGGTCGAAGTTTGTTAAGAGACTTGGTTCGACCGATGGTGAGCTTTGCCATACTACTGCAGGTGTCTGAGTCTGGTCAGGGTTTCGGCAAGCTATAAGATGAATGCAGCTAAGAATAGTTGTTTTAAAGGAGTGTTTGGAAAAAGCGCAAATAAGGAATGGACGGTTCTCAGAACCAAAGAGCAATAACAAAAGCGTATGACTTTCAAAGCAGATGGCACATGAAGGTAGAACAGAAGTTAGAGATAGGGCAGGGAAAGAGAGACAACAGCCAGGTATGACTGCATGGCACAGGAGTTTTGTTGACGAAAGCGCGCCGAAATTGATATGAGGTCCTCATTCCAAGCCAATCGTCACCAACCTGCCCTGGGAGCAGATCCTAACGGAGGAGATGCTCATTCTGGCGCCTTCTGCAGGAGATTAGCATTGTCTGATGTTTGTCCACACAGCGGGTTTGGACAGGCTCTTGGTGGATGCTGCGTTTCAGCTGGGAAGACCCTAGAGATTAACCTTCAATAAGGAGGTTTTCCTAGCACGGCCCCAATCATTTAAAACCTTGTGTTGATTATCCGTTGGGCTTTCTAGCCAGTAAGAATGATAGAATTTCTCTAGTAGCAAGGCTAAATCTAAAATTACAGCTCCAAGTTCAGCACCCCTAACCCCAGTGTCACTTAATTTCGGCTCGAAAATCCGCTCCCGCAACACCTGTCACAGTCCTATATTCCACATTCTTCAAAACAAGCAATGAGCAGTAAAAATCTAGTGCCCGTTCCCTTACATTTCCAACAGCCTCAAAGGATTCTCATTCGCCACCGCTTTGATATAGCATGAACTTATCACACTTTCACCTTCTCCTCGAGGACTAGTGATGTTCACAGGGCTGAGGTGAGGTACAACGTGCTTTTTTAACATCTTCCTCTTCGCATGCCCCACGCATTCATAGATGTCTTTTTGCGCTTTTCGTCCTGTTGTCAAAGGTCCCACCACTCGTCTTCCCGGCAGATCGTGCTGCAAGATAACTAAATACGAGCAGCGAGCGGCATCTAAAAGTACTTGATCCTCTTTTCTCTCAATTCAGCCCACTTACGGTGTGAGAGTTTCTGGGAACAGAATGGAAAATGGTACCCCAAACTGCACAAGTCTTGAATTGGTCTTGAGAACGCTGGTTGTGGATTCCAATAGTCAATGTCTTTTGTGCCATTACTTAGTCCTTCAATTCGGTTCCGTCATTGAGAAGCTGCGATTCAATCTTGCACGACTAACTCCGTAATATCCTACCAATCTAAATAACCGTTTCACCAGAAACTCATCGACTACTTTTCGGAAGAGAGATAGAGCGCTCTTCAACGATCTCATCGACGCATGTTCCTAGGACGGGAACAGAATCGATTGACCCACTGTGCTATCGGAAATGGGAGCTCCGCCAGCTGACAGCAGGTCACTCCACTTTTACCACTCCATGTCAAGCTCACCGTCGACTTTCACCTCGAAAACAGGTCCCAAAGCATCCTCTTGTCCACAACATGGAAAGCTAATTGTCAGTTTTGTCCTTGGATGGTGAACTTTGTAGTAGCTTTTGTGATAGCACGATTTGGGTATCTTCTCATTGGAAGCCATCTATACACCCGACAATCTCTGCCACCACTATAATGTACTAGGACATCTAGCAACTTCAAATCCTATGTTATTCTTTAAAAATCTAACAAAGGCGCCCAAACATAGTAAATTCTCGCATATCCACTGCTAAACAAATCAGAAGCACAGATCACTAGCCACAGTGGGCAGGCCTAACTGTTCCCTTTCTGACAGCAGCATGACTGACGACTTGGGCTATTTGAAGAGTGCAAACTCAATCTTATATAGCAGTATTAAAGTTTCTAGCGATATATGAAAATAATTTTGCCGGGAAGTTACGATATAGATCTCCAGTTGAGTACGTTGTACAGAATTGATCATTGGTACGGGGGAACAGATTTGACGGCCCAGTTGTGCAACCCTCCTAGACATCATCTCGGACATACTCGCAGCATCCAGGCGTCCCAAGCCTCCCACTTCGCTTCCTAGAACACGGTCAAAGTATGCATTGTCGCTGTTGATGATCAGCCATACACGTGACCTATTAATCAATAACTCCTATTCAGCTGCCCTCGCACTCGCTCCTAACGTTGAACATTCCCTATCAAATCCTCGCATTCCAATATCCCAACTACCGTCCCCACAAACCTACAAATGGACAAAGCCGGGGAAGCCTCAATACAAATACATCGTCATGTCCCTTACTACGACATCGACAAACATCGTCGGGCATTTCCTCCTCGTTGTAACATTGAGAAAACAGAATGAAGCACAATCTCCCAAACACCCAATTTTACTACAATGAAAATGGAGACAAATCACCTCATTTTCATACTGGGAAACCTTACAGTGCGGTCATAAATTATATCACGGGGGACGGAGAAAAATAAAACCTGGGTGATTCTAGATTCCAACTCGTCAAGCAAGACACGAAAGTCACAGATTTTTTGATGCCGGCAACAGTAGAAAAAGATTATTATCCCGAACTAGACAAGCTGTTGAAAGAAGTGTCAGTATGCCCAAAATTATCAACCATGGAAGGCGAATATGGCGTATGTACTTGGATCGAAATTAACGGATAGACTTTAGGACCGGCTGCAAACGCGTCATTGTGTTCAACCAAAGAACAAGATTGAGTCAAACGCTCGATCACAAAAAAGCACCAGATTCACAACTCTCCGCCAGACCGACGGTGGAATGGGTTCATCTCGATCGCTTCTCAGCTGAAGATGCGGCAAGAGAATTGGTATACAAACACGCCCCTGAAGACACCGATGACCTCGTAACAGGTCGATACCAAGTCATAAAGGTGACATCTCCCCCCTTCCTCCCGTCAACAGCCACCCCACTAACCCTTGACTCCTTGATATGGCGTCCCCAAAAAACAATCTACAAAGACCCCTTTGGCATCGCCTCCTCAGTCCAAACATCAGTGGTATTACAAGTATAAGCAGGAACCTAACAAGGTTTTGTTGTTTAAGGCTTTTGATACGGAGACTGGTGTAGGGAGACGAGGGTGCCGCATACAGCCTTTACGGATGCGGAGGAGGAGGATAAGGCGCCGAGAGAGAGTATTGAGGCGAGGGCTTTGTTGTTTTATTGAAAATAGTGGTGTAAATGAGGGTGAGGTAGGCGACGAGTGACAGATTTGGACAAGTAAAATGGGGTGTATTATTCTTTGAAGTAGAAAATGTTTTTATGGAAATATTCCGGAATATCCTATTTACCGTAAGCAAAGAAGTATATTTGAAACAAATACAGAGATCTGTTTATAAGAAGTACTCGTCGTCTGGCCCTTCGTTATTAAGGTTGTTCAGCTTCAAATACTCCACCTCAAGCCATCCAAAGGCTCAAAATTGCCGCCCATGAAGGGCAACGACCTCGAAATCACAATATCCAACGCCCTCTCCACCGTCCTCACAAGCCACAAAGCCCCCTCCATTGCCGTTGCAATCGCCTCCCGCAATGGACTCAACACCATCTGCAGTGGCCTCCGCAAAGAAGGTTCACCGACCCAAATCACACCCACCGACACCTTCATGCTCGGTCCCATAACCTCCACCTTCATTCCCCTCACCCTCTCGCGCCTGATTGACCTGCACTACTTTAAAAGGACCGATACTATCTCCACACTCCTCCCAACTATGCCAATGTATCCTCTTCATAAAGAAACGACAGTGCAAATGCTCGCCTGCCACATCTCCGGTATCGTGACGAAATTCCCGGAACTTGAAGATGGGCGTCTGGCCACAGAAACGATAGACCTGAATAGACTAGAAGTGCGTCGTCGAACTGTTCTATCATCACTTCACACCGCGCCCGAGAGACCAATAAAGCCATACGGCAATGCAATAAACCTCCTCCTCCTCCTCCTCATCTACATCGCCGAAACAGTCACAAAAAAACCATGGAACGAATCACTATCCCTCCACATCCAACCTTTCATCGACATACCCAGTTTAAGCCTCGGGCGCCCAGACTTCTGTCAATGCCCACGACCCCACCTCCCAGACGGAAATCCACTGGAAGAAAAAAATACCATGGCTAGATTGCGAGGCCACGTACCCCACTCTGGGAGGGCATTGCACTCTCCCCGATCTAGCAAGAAACCTCCAACACTGTCTCCGCGAAAGACAGAGAAATCGAGAGCTTTTTGAGGTAGCCGGTGAAAATTTTGCATTACGTGGGTTCGACCAAGTTTGTGAGGAGGGGAAGAGTCTGGTGTTGAGATGTGCAGGTCATATTTCGGGGTTTTCGACGGGGATGTAGTTGACTGATTTGTTTGGGGTTGCAGTTATTGCGAATTTAGATGGTAAGGAGGGTGCGGCGGCGAGGAATGAGCTGGGAAAGATGGCGATGGATATACTTGGGTAAAGGGGTAAATAGTATGTAGAAGTACAGAGGGTGTCGTGAGGTATGTCATATCCGAACAAACAGTAAGGGCGATAAATTCCTGGCAAATTCTAAAATTATTTTTCGAGGAATTTAGCTACGGTCGAAAAGAGTAGAAGGTACCAAAGTCGACTATAGAAATTCAAATTCCTGGCCGTTGGCGCGGGAGATTTGGCTCACAAAGCGATGTTGCTGTATGAGGTACTTTCTGATACCCTCTGAACAACTCTCCATAGGATCATTGGTGCTTGAAAGTTGGTCTTTCTGCTTTTCAGCCTTGCTAACTTTAATTGGTATTTGTTGAGTAAGCATGACAGAGATCCATACCGCATCTCCATTGATGCTCTATCCTATCGTACAGACCTTTGAAGCCTCGCATCAATCCGCTAATTGTAAATAGTATCCCGATCACAGATTAGTCAAGCAATGCTGTTCCCGTACTCGTGCTCCTGTTGAATATCAGCATATAAATTAGTGACACAGCACGAACCAGGACTTACCTTGATATAATCCCCACCCTTCTCCATAAATTCAGCCCTTGTGACAAAATGTTGCCGTGAAGACGCTTCTCCCGCCCACTGCGCAGCTCCTCTCCAAGCATCAAGCACGGGATCCTTGGCCTTGCGCACCCTCAAAGGCGCACTTTGCGGCAAAACAGCTTGCAGCTCCTTCTGCAATCGTTCCTCAAAGCCTTGAAACATCGTGTTGCCGCCAGTGAGGAATATGTTTTTCAAAATATCATCTCGGTATTGCGAGTCTCCGAGCCGCTCGTTGACAATCCCTGAGATAATTTCCACAATACCAGATTGGTCTAGTCCGGCAATGGAAGGTTGGAACACCACTTCTGGAACTCTTATTCGCTCCACGTTCAAGTGGATCTGGTTGTTTTCTTGTTGACTTTCGGGATCATACGGCCATGGGCCACGAAGGTAAGCATGCACGGTAGATTTTGTCCAGTCCATCTGGGCTTCCAGAGTGCTTTGTTCGGAAAAATTAGGATCAAACTTCAGCAATTGGCCTTCGATGGCCTTCAACTGCACAGTCAAGTCCTCCTCTTCGTCGTCGCTCTGGTCTCCAGTGGCAACTTGGCGATATACTCCCCAATCCGCGTCATCAGCGCCAAATGTATCATCCTCGCCTCCGCGTCGTCGTTTCTTGGTGGTTGTATCAGATGCAAGGTTGGCGATCGTCTTCATTCGCATTTGATTTGCAAGTGATTTTCTGTTCCCTAGATCGGCTTTAAGTCGATCCCTGTCTTTGATTTGCTGAAGTAGTGCCTGGCGTTGGATTTGACGCTCCTCGATCCACCCTTCCGGATCTGCTTCTCGCTTCTCAGCATCTAGGCGCTCTTCTTCTGCTATGCGGGCCTTCTCGCGCTCTTTCTCGATTTTGGCTCTTTGGCGAGCATCGTAATTTGATTTCATGAGACGTTGCTGACGCTTTTGCTTTATGCCTTCCTCGTCAAGCTGGTCATCTGCAACCTCCAAAAGGGGAAATGTAGGTATCTCAACCTCCTCCTCTTCAGCCTCATCGCCGAGATCCTTGTTTCTGGCCTTTTTGATGGATTTCTCCATCTCTTTGATTTTCTTGTCGAGCTGGTTTTCGTTGTCGAAATCGTCCGATTCAAGCATGCGTTTTACTTCCTTCTTTGGAACTTCCGCTATCCTGACCTGTAACTGCTTGTAGTATTCCAATTCCTGCTCTTTACGGATGAGTTTCTCGAGGCGCATCTTTGCAGCTTGCTCTTGGAGTCTTCTACCGCTCTCCTTGCGCTTCTCCGCCTGCCGTGCAAGTTCTTCTTCGGTCTTTTGTACCACTATCTGCTCTGTGAATGGGTGCTGAATAATGTGATCCCTATCCTCCAGTCCTGTCCAGTCTAGGTAGCCGCGGTATTCGGTTTGGTAGTCTTGTGATATGTAGCAGTGATCTCGAACAAGATCCACGGCTTGTGGATCGCTGATTTTGCCCGGGAATGATGGGTATTTGACCTTCAAAAGCTTGAGCAGGTATTCTGCACTTTGGGCTCCTCCCCAGTTCAAACGAGTCGCATGCGAAAGCAGAGCTTTTGAGTTGACCACTGGTATAAGATTGGTTGAAGTGTACGAGGAAGAGACAACTAGGCCATGCCGTCCGCCATTGTATCGGTAGGAGAATAAGGAATCTATCCCGTATGCCACAGAAGGAGCGCCGTAGCATTCGAAGAGGATTTCGGAGGTGTCTGTTCCAGTCTTATCAGTATAATTCTCCAAATCAAATAGATAGTCTGGTTGCATGTACACTTCCGAGTAGACTGAAGATTGGCAACTGGTTCAGTCATGACAATAGGCCTGTCGATATTGCCGTTCCTGCCGTCTATACCCATCTTGATAAAGACATAATCCAGTACACCTTCAAACACATCCCAATTGTTGACTACATTACTACCCGGCTCATACATGTTTTTGGACTGGCCACGAGCAGTTCCGTCCGCGTAGACATCTGAGCCTACAAATGTGAATCCACGGTTGAGTTTACGGTCGCGATAGCGAGCCATAAGCGGAGGTAGGGAGAGTCTAGGTTTCGAATCGAACGACCATCCAGCGCGAACTATGGAGGATCCTGGCAGTAGGTTAGAAAGGAACAGATCAGTTGTTGGAAGCTGCAAGTACCACTATCAATGACAATAGCCGTCTGTCCATTGCCCTGGTGGTATCCTTGGGTATCAATGGGCTTGAAACCTTCGAAAGGGGGCTCTTGGAGGTGCCATATTTTGGCCGGCGCAGGCTTGGGAGAGTTGCGCCCACTGGTGTCGACTGCTGAAGGCATTGTATATTTGTGTGATATTGGGTATGGAGGTTCGTGGAGTTTAGATGTGTCGGTCCATCACCTCATATTGGTGTCAGTGTCTTTACGCGAAGGGTTGTCAGAGTCGTAACAATTCATGGTGGTGAGGCTCTCCGATATAAAACAAGGGTAGCATCGGGTTCAGCCACAAAATCAAAATACACGCGCGGAAAGACAGTATATTGTATATTTGTAGAGTATACTCTCATTTATCATCGATTCTCCATTATTCTTTCATACAAATCATGGAGCTACAAGTCGGTGGTATCTCCCTTCTCAATTCCCTTCGTGACCAAGACTCAAACCATCATCAAGCCACTCAAACCAGACCACCCAACGCCAATATAACAATCGTGAAAAGTGTTTCGAAGATTAATTCCATCATGACGGATCTTTCAAGCTGTCGGTCGCTGCCAAATGTCAGCGTTTCTGTTCCCCTACTCCTCAAAACTTATGACAAACCTTCTAGGTGGAATAGCACATTAGACTGATAATTCTTGAACATCTGTGCAACGAGCTCCACATTCATGTTCTGGATATTGATTTCCTGGAGAGGAGTCAGATCAAACTCAGGCGAGAGTCTGTTGGTGGAGACCACTCACTTGGAGGCTCTTGTTCAGAACCATTATGGCTTCATTTAGTTTCTCCTACGCGGACATCAGAATCAACGCGTTCGCATACGCGACGTTTACGCTGCTTACCACATTGGTAATGATTCGAGAGAGAAGGAGATTCTGCTGGTGTTCGTGGGGACTCTCCTGGTGGACTTGTTAGTACGAAATGGAGTGCCTGAGAATTGTTTGCGGTACCATTTTGAAGGCACTATCTTTTGAAGCCAACCAATGACTTGACAATGAGGTCTTGATCTTTTCAAGTACGAGATTCGGGGATTGATGTGTTGAGACTTGGAGTAATAAACCTCCGCATGCACGGCCGATATCACGAAGAGGAAGCGCTCGTTTGTTTCAAGCGACTTCTCGAACTCATTGCACCAACACACAACTTCAACCACAGCATTCACCTCTCTATCACCTCAAAATGGCACCGATTACCACCAGCTCAGATGAGAACAATCACCAAGCTCTCCTCGACCAGCTCGACATGCACGCCTTCCCAAAGCCATTCCGCAATCCCGCCTGGAAACCATCGCAACGGCGCAACAAATCGCTAAAGCAAATGCTCGCCGACGCCGCTAGAAAAGAAGCCTCCATGATGCCCTCCCAAGCTGGGTCAGGCTCCTCAACTCCCCTTCTTCCACACAGCGGCGGTCTCACTCCGTCGAATGCCTCGATATCTGGCGACAAAACGAACATCGCCCAAGCAGCACAACGCCTCGATCGGTTGGTCCTAGAGCGCAACCAACAAGCTACTCTCTCGGCAGATGGGAGATCGAACGTGGGTGGCGGGACTATGCAAGTCACCTATACAAATATCGAAGCTGCCCCGAGCATGAGCCCGAAGAAGAAGTACTGCGATGTTACGGGCATCCCGACGACGTACACGGATCCAAAGAGCGGCCTCAATTACTACAATGCGGAGGTGTACAAGTATATCAGGACGTTACCGCAATCGACGGTGGAGCAGTACTTGTCTTTGCGAGGAGCACACACGGTGTTGAAATAAATGCGTTCTGATTGGAAAATGATTACGAGGTGGGTACTAGGCCAGTTACGATGGAGAAGAAACCAGTTCTAGATTGGCTAAATTATGGTGAGCATGGATATTAGAGTCTCAATTTCTCCCCCTTTCTCCTCTGCTGCAAGAAGCAAAAGGATGACCACGTTTGCGTTCAAAGCCGAACGGGTTGGGACGTGGTAGCTTGCAAGGTGTTGGCTCTCCGGGATCTTGAAATGAGATCAGGTGGTCAATCTTGCAAGCCACATGGATGGACGAAAGGACTGGCGACTTCCTACAAGGAAGCAAACGGTGCAACCAGATTTGACGACGAGGACAAACCACTGAGGCAGAATATCGATTAGACGATACAAATCAATCGCCGAATCTCTTTTCCAATCATGCATCTTACCATATAATCAAGACCCGCTATTCGACACAATCATCATACGAGTATGCTCGAAAACTTTAGCAAGTCAAAAATCTATTCTCTTCACGCTTCCATATTTTCGTTCCAACCTAGGAAACCGAAACGAGTACTGAAAGGAAAGAGGGATCAAGTGTGTGAGATTTTGTGTGAGATTTTCGCTTTTAAAGCAGCTTGATGAAGTGTGGGTGCACAAATCTTTGATGTCAGTGTCCAGGAATCGCCTTTTTACCATTACTACTGACACGTTCTTCTTCTAGCATTATACTACACAGAAAACATATGGCTTGGTCAACAACGAACGCGCTGGTCACTCGCATTGTACAGTTGCCTACGCTCTCGCTGTGGCTTGTACCATGTTTTTTTTTGTTCTGGCCGAAGAGGTGGTAGCCTTCCGGGTTTTGGGGGCAGGAACATATGTGGACCGGAGACCGCGAGGCTGAGGTACTTCTGGAGTTGATGGAATTGGCGCAGCATGGTGCTTAGAAGAGTCTCACAACCGATGCGCAGATGGAACTCGACTTCGACGAATGAAAAATTAGGGAGTGCTTCTTCTCCCAGTAAGCTGAACGTCTGCGTTGGCGAAGTCATCGCGCCGCCATCGGATGAGAGCGTTCGATCGGATCGATGCTCATTCTCGTCGGGCCGACCTGCTGAATACAAGCACATAAAGACGGGCTTGCCCCCAACATAGCACAAGGCTGGAAAATCATTACTGCAATAAGCCAAAAGTTGGAGCTGCTTTTCGTCACGCCTTCAGGCATGTCTTCAACTCCATGAGATCGGAAGTAGCACCGATTCCCATTTCGGCCTCGTTTACGTCCTTAACCACCCTCTTTCCCCATACCTGAGCCATCTGACTATCGCCGCATTCGAAAATGGCTGCTTCTTCGGCATTTGCTTTGCCAAAAGAATTGGATGTGGAAAGCATACTTTCTGGATTGACACTTGAGGAAAAGGTGTCACTCACGGCTGGTAGGTGTCGCGCATTTGAGTATCAGTTCTGAGAAAGGGCAGGGTATGGCTGACCTCGTCTTACAGGCAAGGACTTCTGGCATACCATTCCAATTGAGAGACTCGGTGTCCCGTCCATTCGATTTTCCGATGGCCCAAATGGTGTCCGTGGTACCCGATTCTTCGATTCAGCTCCCTCGGGATGCCTGCCCAATGGCACTGCAATAGGATCCACCTTCGATGTCGATCTAGCAGAACGGATTGGACAATTTCTCGCAGACCAAGCAAAAGCAAAGGGTGCACATGCACTCCTCGGGCCAACAGTGAATATCCAACGAGGACCTTTGGGTGGACGTGGATTTGAATCCTTCTCCGAAGATCCTTTGCTTTCTGGGACCATCGCAGGTCATTACATCAAAGGATTGCAAGAAAAGAAAATATCAGCAGTACTGAAGCATTTTGTATGCAACGATATGGAGGATCAGCGAATGGCTATCGACACCCTCGTCACTGAAAGAGCGCTGCGGGAGATCTATTTGATGCCTTTCATGATTGCCATTCGATTTGGTCAGCCCCATGCAGTAATGACCGCGTACAATCAAGTCAATGGACTCCATGTATCCGAGAATCCTCGCTTGTTGCAGGATATCCTGAGAGATGAGTGGAAATGGGATGGCTTGTTGATGAGTGATTGGTATGGAACGTACAGTACGACCGAAGCGATCGTTGCAGGACTCGATCTTGAGATGCCTGATCCAGCAAAATTTCGTGGCCAGGCACTACAGCATGCAGTCACGGCGAATAAAGTCAAATTATCGCAGCTTGATGACCGGGTTCGAACAGTCTTGGAAGTTTCTTGGCCATACCTGTCGCTCAGGTGTGCCCGAAAATGCTCCTGAGGGAGAGCTCAACCGGGAGCAAGATAGACAGTTACTACGAGAAGTTGCATCGCAGTCAATTGTGCTTCTTAAGAGCATCAATTCAGTGCTTCCCTTTCAACCTACCAAGCGAATTGCTGTTATTGGCCCAAACGCGAAGTATGCAGCGTACTGTGGAGGAGGCAGCGCCCCTCTCAATCCATCCTACACAGTCACCCCGTTCGACGGCGTTAAAGCGCAATGTACAGCACAAGTCGACTTTGCCCAAGGTGTATACGGAACGCAATTCCTGCCTCAAATGGGACCACTCCTCAGAACGAAAGACGGGGAAAGGGGGTATCACTGGAGAGTATACAATGAGCCGCCAACAGCGAATGAGAGAAATCTCTTGGAAGAAAGAGTCCTGACAGATGCCAACTCATTCTTCATCGACTACCAGCATCCAGAACTGAGCAAAATCTGGTACTGCGATGCCGAGGGGACATTTACACCGGAAGAAAGTGGCTTGTACGATTTCGGCCTCACTGTCCAAGGCACTGGCGAGCTTTTTGTGGGCGGAGAACTGGTTATCAGCAATATCGAGAACCAGCGACCAGGCTCGAGCTTCATGGGTTCAGGCACAGTAGAAGAGACTGGTTCGAGAGAGCTTCAAGCAGGAATCGCCTACCGCATCCTCGTGCAATGGGGATGCGGAAAAACTAGCAAGCGCCGTACCCCTGGCGTTGTTGACTTTGGACATGGCGGTCTACGTTTCAGTGTTCGTAAACGCCTCTCCCCCGAGCAGGGAATCAAGGATGCTGTGGAGCTTGCCAAATCGGTTGACCAGGTTGTCGTTTTTGCTGGGCTGAATGGAGAGTGGGAATCTGAAGGACATGATAGGAAGACTATGGATTTACCTCCACACACAGATGATTTGATCAATGCAGTTCTCGAAGCAAATTCGAATACGGTTGTTGTTCTCCAGTCAGGAACACCGGTGGCTATGCCCTGGATTGACAAAGGTTACACGGTTGTGCATGCTTGGTATGGTGGCAATGAGACGGGCAACGCAATTGCTGATGTTTTGTTTGGGAAGGTCAATCCTTCTGGGAAGTTGGCTCTGACGTTTCCTAAACGATTGAAGGATAACCCAACGTATCTCAATCACCGTTGCGAAGGTGGGCGTGTGCTGTATGGCGAGGATGTTTACGTCGGGCACCGATACTACGAGAAGATTGGTGTTGAGCCGTTATTCGCTTTCGGACACGGATTGTCTTACACGACATTCAAATTCTCGGATCTAACAGTATCATCAGCTCCCGATGGCACGGCGACGATTGGCGTCATAGTCAAGAACACTGGCAACATCGCAGGAGCAGAAGTGGTCCAGGTGTACATCGCGCCGATTTGTCCACCTATCGAGAGGGCAGAGAAGGAGTTGAAGGGATTTTGCAAGGTCTTCCTTCAGCCTGGAGAAGAGAGGACTGTTGAAATTGTGCTGGAAGGGGCGAGGGCAACAAGTTACTTCGACGAGCTTAAGGCTTCCTGGTGTAGCGCGGAAGGCGAATATGCGGTCTTGGTTGGGTCTAGCAGCAACAGGATTTTGTTGGAGGGGCGGTTAAGGGTTGCGAGGACTACCTACTGGACTGGACTGTGATGGTGCGAAATACGAGGTATGAGGTACGAAACACAGCTTCAGCTTAAACACTAACAACTAGGCCACCTCAGGATTAACATTAAAATTATTTGGGTTTTGCCCGAGCAATTTCTCCCCGAGTGTTGAGTTTACTTGGACTAATTCGACTAGCATCTCGGTAACTACGGTCTGGTTTGCAGGTTCTGGAGCGCTGATGTGGAAGTTGTTCGCTGAGGCTGTGACGTCTATTGTACCCGAGATGCAGAAAGCCTTGCCTCCAACCGATGATTGTACGCTTGGATTCTTGAAGCCCATCAGATAGCTACTTGAGATGTCTGGAAAGCTGGGCTTGGTTTGGTTGACTGGAGTAGCGAATATTGGCGTTGTTAGCACCATTGCCGTCGAAAATATGATAGAGCGCATCTTTGTGTTGATAGGTGAAAGGAGATTGAGGTATTTGGAGACTGGTTTTGAGATCGCTGCATTTTTCCACTGACAGTGCAGACGAAAGCTTTATATGTCATGATGGGCTGATGATTTCACCAGTTAACATTTCCAGTTCAGCCTTGGGCAATGCTCGTTTGACTCGCTGCTATTGTTAGTAAGCGCATACGAGGCGAAGTACCCCTGCTGACGCCGACCGGAACATGATTAAGTAGTCGCGCATTCATGTTGACCGATTTGTATTTGGCACCCGTATTTCGTATGCGTATTTCGTATGCCGTATCGCGCTTTTCGCAATTGACAGGACGAGTACGCTGGAATTGAATGTCAATGGTTCTTATCCCAAATACTCTGGGTATATATTGCACACAACCTCATGCCATTGCTAGCTCAAAACTACAATACAACTCACGTTGTCAAATCAAGAAGCTATCTCGACGTCTCATATTTTCTTTTAAGCCGTCCATACACAAACAAGTACCTTCAACGACCTTCTAGTCACTCACGATGGACACCCCTCAAGCACTTCCCAGCACTTTTCCGGTTGCACTCCGGCTTTCACCAAAGTCTCCAGCACCGTCCAAACCCTCGAACGTTCCTACGAGCATCGGCAGATGGGTTCATACAACCCCGACCGTTGTACAGGAATGGCTACTCTTCAGCATCCCATTGATTATCTGGGACCTAGGATACGTGCTTCTACGACCACTGAGTATGCCCGGAGGATCCCTGCATTCGCCCATCTGGGCTCCCTACGAAAAATACGTCCGAACCGATTACATCTATGGCTGGAAGGCCTGGGACGAGAAGAATGGCTTTACGGCTGCGCAGGCATCAATGAATGTGCCCGAAACACTGCTTTACCTCGTCTATCTGTATCTGGTTTACACGCAAGGCACTCAGCAGCTAAAAGAGGTCGCTGTCGGACGACCAGGAGAAGGGATTTTGGCTAAGAGATGTATTGCGGGCCAGCCTGCTGCGGTGGCCATCATGGCTGGTTTCATCGGAGCCGTTATGACATTTAGCAAAACGGTGTTGTATGGTAAGTACATTATTTGAAATTTTCGTGCCACCGGTGGTTCACCAATTCATGCCCATCTTTAACAAGCTGAAATTAACTTACAAGTCCTACTCGATGTCGGTATCGATATATTCCTGGCGAGATTTCTTTTTCAATGTCCAGGAATTTACCAATATCGATGCCTAGTCCAATGGTTATTGTTCGAAAGCTACATGGTATAGCTTCGCATTTCGGCTGGCGAGCATGAATTGATGGACCGACTGTGGTTTCAGGTTGCAATACTGATATATCTTGTAGGACTCAACGAGGCTTTCTCTGGCTGGAGTAATGTAGGACATAACGACTGGCGTGACTTGGTCTTGTTTTATATGATTCCTAAGTATTCTTTGTCATTTTTCCCTTTTTTGGTAGAAGCTAATTTTGGGGAAAGTGGAGCGTGGCTTGTAGCTTCTGCGTTGATGTCTTTTGCGTTTGGACGGGAGATATTGCAAGTACTAACTATAGCTGCTGGAGCACCTGCACCGCAAGATGAATTGTTGGTGAGAGAAGAGTAGGAGATATACGGTACTGGCAGGACACGAGATTGACGGGCGGGCTGGAGTCAGACTTTAGGTTGTGCTATAGATGGTTAAACGAGAAGGTTAGACGGATTGGATGAGCGATGTAATGGAGGCTTTTTGGGAGCGGTAGTTGACAAATTGCATTATTCGAAAAGAGATAGAAGAGCTTTCGGTTGCAGGGGACAAAGAACGATCATGCCTTACTTTACAAAGCAGAAAGGGATGAGTGTGCTCCTCAACTCTCTTCTTGATGGCTAAATTCGGCTAGGACGAGCTCTTGCAGAGGCCAGGCAATCCAGCTTTCCCAATCCTTGCCAATCTTGCTGTGAATAGTTTGGAGAAGACGTCTGCTCATTCCTTGCATGAACCAGACCTGATTTGCCTTGTTGAGCATTAAGGAATAGTGTGCCAGCACGATAAGTGCTTCTGGTCTTTGTTCTTTGACCATAACGAGGAAGGTCTCGGGCACTTTGATGGGCCAAGCGTACAAGATTGTGACTAGGTCAACCTCGGAAGACGATTGCACCAACACACAGCCTTCAATTAGTAAGGCCAGTGTATCGTTCAATGCTGCCACCTCAATATCACTGAACACGCCATTTGATAATTCCCAAAGCTGACTTAGCGCTGTCAACTTGACACCCACTTCAAGATCAGCTGCATCAGCTGGCTGAGGGTCTGTGGGATGCAAAATCGATTTCATTGAGCTGCTCGCCATCCATTCATCAGATACGTTGAGCAAAGTAAGCACACCCCGTAAAAGGCCAGCCCACTCGACATTGGAGGTTTCCTCGACATTTGCTGAGTCTGAAAAAAACAGAGAGCCGTTTTGATTGGAAGAAGCCCAAGAGTAAGCAGCAATGATAGTTGAGAACGCGAGGCAAGCATCGAAGTTTTGTGACGTGATACTTGACACTGCGCTTCGGAAACCCCTTAAGGCGATATCGTGGTGAGAGGAGGCTTCCGTGTATAGTAGACTCTTGCGTTCAGGTTGTGAGCGTGCAAGATGCAGCGCAGAGAAAGCCAGAATACCACGAAGGAGGAAGTCATGGGTAAATGCGATGCGGGGAACCACATGTTGCCAGATTCGTTGCAGTTCTGGGCGATTGGATAGTGTAAGGCTTGTCGTTGAGGTGTAGAAGTGTAACAGCTCGAGAACTTTCAGCTCTGAAGTTGGACTAGGCTCTGACGGCGATCCTTCAATTGAGTTGGATGTAAGCAGGGAGTCGATGCCGATGTTATGCCGCTGTGGAGATATTGATGGTCTTCCACTGGCATCCGAAGCAGAATATACGGTTGACAGCGTGCCCGAAAGTGAGCATTCAGACCGATGCCTTGTGCACATGCCACATGAGGGTTTGCGTTCATCGCACTAAGGTAATTTGTCTTAGTAAATGGGATGCTCTTAATTATAATGATTAGGAGAACGGGTCCGAAGAGAAGTAAGAACATACCTTGATTTTCTTTTGCTTGCATTGCTGGCAGCCGCTGCGAGATTTCTGATGTGGTCTCCTCTGGCCAGGAGCTCGCATGTTAGCGGCCGGTGTGAGTCGGCTTCTGACTGCTCCTGAATAGCAAGAGCCTCAGTACCATTTCCACTCAGAACAATTGCGAAGATTATCGTTGATATGATCGCGATTCTTCGTATACGGCGTACAACGTATAGCGAATAGCGAATAGCTATACGAACAAGCGGCTGGCTGATGCGTAAGCCATGAAGTAATCTTCTGTCTTGTCAGCTCGACGCAAACGCTTGACGAGCGGGCCGGTTCCGGTTATGTCGGGGCTCTCGATAAGATGTTTCGCGCAAATCAACGGGAGCAGAGATTGAACAGGATTGTTAAGTAAAGTACCGCAGTCGAAACCGAGGTCTTGATTAGGTTGAGGAGTGATCAAATTTTGCTGGAAGGGCGATTGAGGTAGTACGTCTTGGCGATCTGTGTCGAATTGGCTTTGGCTCCGATTCGACTCTCGATGCACAGTGGGTTTATCCATTCATTGCCCCTCGAGATACTCATCAATTTTTTGGTACATAATTTTCAAATCAAGATCAGGATCGATAAAATTCGGGCCATAGTATCTAAGAAATCGCCAGAAACTTTGAGACTACTAGATTGGCTCGCGCCCCTCGTGATCACGTGGAAGGGAGGCCGCTTTTCATCGCTACAGAAGCCTTATCTCATAAATTAGACTCCCGACGAGTTTTTACGCCTTATACGCTATACTACTCTTAGCTAGTTTAGCTCTACTAAACTCCTTTAAACTTCTAGACTAATTAAAAAAGGCGGCTTCGCCGCCTTTACTACCCCCCCCCTACTAGCGTTTACTACCCTTACCTACTTAACTCCTAGAAACTCCTAGACTAATCAGATATAGTATAGGGAGAAAACCTATAGGGAGTCTAAAATAAAATAGTCGCTATTTTATATAAACTTTACCCTATTTAAAAAAAACTCTTTAATACCTTAAATAGTAAGGTAGAAGATAAAAAAAAAAGATATATTAGTATAAATATACTACTATTATATTATAACCCCGTATAGAGGGCGGATAGTTCGCCCTAAACTAATTAGGTCGCTATTCGCCCTTAAAAAGTTATAAAGATTTAAACTCTAACTTTTTATACTATACGCTCTATTTAATAGTAGTAATTTAGGCGACCTTTAATATATTATCTAATTTAACTAGTATAATAAAAAATATTATAATATTCTAGTTCGCCTACCTAAATTACTATAAAAGAGATACCAAAAAGAAGATAGCTATAGCCTAGTACTATTATATTTTATTCTAATAGTAGCTTTAGTAACTTCTACTTCCTAGTAAATCCTAATAACTTCTTATAACTCCTTATAACTCCTAAGCTAATTATATTATAGTATTAAGATAAACGTTATAGTTCGTCGCTAATATTACGAGTAATAAGCTCTAATTAGGGAGGACGAGGAGTAAACGTAGATATATAAGTAGTAGTAAAAAAGAGGACGAGGATAAAAGAGAGAATAAGAAATAATATAAATAGGTTAAATAGATTTTAATATTAAACGTAATATAGCTTTAGTTAAGTATTTTATATTAGCTAGATTCTACTTCTTTCTCTTAGTCCCTACCTATATATACTATCTATATATTTTATACTCGTATAGCCTTCTTTACTACCTATACGATATTATAAGGACTAGTACGTCGAGTAGCTATAATAGAAGTAGGTAACGTTATAAGAACTAGTACGTTAGCTATAATAAAAGTAGGTAACGCTACTATTATAGATTATACCCAAGCCATAGAAACGGCACTAGAAGAAATAATAGGGCAGGAAGGTTTAGAGACGGAGGACCTAGAATATTAGGAAGACGAGTAAATAGAGTAGTAGGACGAGCTAAGTAATAACTCTAGCGGTATATACTAAGTATAGTTACGTAATATACCTATAGTTCCTATAGCCTTAGTAAAAGTCCCTAGTATAGGAAGTATAGGAAGGTTACTAAGAGTATAGGTAACCTATAGGACGAAGGAATATATAAGGAAGGTATTTAGTAGGATCTCTTATTTCTTTCTTTATAGTTATCTTATATTACTTTTCTTAAGTTAGAGGTTTATAAGATATATAAGTAGTAATAATACTTTACTTAAATATAAAGCCGATTTATCTTATATACCCCTAGCCTTATATTAGGAAAGACTTTAATATACTATATAGCTAAAGACTAACGCTATCTCTCCTCTCCCTTAACCTAGCTCTACCTCGTTATAGTCGACAATTCGGATACTATTTAAAGCTAGTTAAAAGGAATAAGAAAGAAAGAAAGGACTTAAAGTAAGTCTATCTACTAACTCTCGCCCTTACCCTAAACCCTCGTTAGGAAGAAAGTACGATACGATAGGCGTTCCTAAGCGAAAGGAGTAAAAGATACTCTAAGGATACGTAAACTATACCGTACTGAGAAAACTAGTCGTAATACTATAACCACTCTTATTACGAGTAGAGGTATAATAGTTAATAGGTTAATTATAAACCGAATTATAAAAATACGAGTTAATATAGGCGATATATCGATAACTAGTAGAACTACTTTAACCCTAACTATAGTATAGATAGTAAATATAGTAAATACTATAAATACTAAACTCCTAGAGTTAGAGGAAGAAATAGCGGAAAAAGATATAGAAATAAATATACTTAAGGAATCCTAAAGAGTACGATACTTAAAAAGGGACCTACTAGAGAAGTTTAACGGGAAGGAAACCGGCGTACTAAAGCGATTCCTTATTTAGGTAGACCTATTCTTAGAGTATAATCGAGATATATTACTAATAGCGGAAGAATAAGTTAAGTATATTACTAAAAGACTTATAGGAGTAGCGTTCGATTGGTTCGAACCTATACTTAGAGACTTTATAGATTATAAGGATCCTATTAGGCGAGTAGAAACTAGTAATATCTTCGGAAGTTATAGGAACTTCGTAGAAGAACTTACTAAACTATTTAGAAGCGTAGATTAAGTCTATAAAGCGGAGAGGAAGATCTAAAATATTTAATAACGTAGAACGGCGACTACGTATATATCGGAGTTTCTATAGGTTTCTAGTAAGTTAGGATAGGTAGATAGACTACTTATAACCTACTTCTATAAGGGGTTAAAACTATATATTAAAGACGACCTTATAAGGATAGAACGACCTAATAGCTTAGTAAAGTTTACTACTCTAGCTATTAAAATCGATAATCAATACTACGAAAGATAATTAGAAAAACGAAGCGGCGTAATACCAACGTTTATAAATTACGTACCAAAAAGGGATAAATAACGTTATATATAAAGAAGGCTATAGTAACCTAACGTTAGGATTACTCGTTAGCTACTAACGCAATAATAATACTAGGGAGATCTAATAAACCTTAGTATAGTAAGAGTACTAAAGAAAAAGTTCTTACCGAAATAAGAAAAAAGGTTTAAGAACGGTAAATATCTAAACTATAGAGCTAGAGACTACTTCTCGCGCTAGTACCCGAGAAAAGCTAGATAGTTTAATATAGTTAGGAAGGCCTAATCGAACGAAGCTAGTAAATAGGAATTAGACTATATACGTCTAAGCTAGACGGCTTACTATAACGATTAGTATAAGACGTATATCTTAAGTAAGGAGGATACAGGATAGTACCCTAAGGTACCTTAGAAAAAATAGATAAAGAGTAAGTAAACCCGGGATCTTACGATAACTATAGTAGATAGTAATCGATTAGAGAAGGATCGAGGACCTATACCTAGATTAGAGTTAAGGATAGCCTACGTAGTATCGAAGTATACTTATTCGCTAGAATTCTATATTATAGTAGATAGTAAAAGGGTTAAGGTAATAATTAATTCCGGAGCCTATACGAATTTTATTAGTAGAAGCTACGTCGAAAAGAATTAGTTTAGAATCTAAAAGATAAAGGAACTATATAAGGTACGAGCGTACGATAGGTCGATAGGAGAAAACGGATCGGTAAAGTATAAAATACTTCCGTTAACTATACGTTTTTACTAATATATCGAACGAATTACCTTCGACGTAGTTATAATAAAAGGATACGAAATTATCCTAGGAGTACCGTAGCTCCGGTAGTATAATCCTTCTATCGACTAGGAGAAAAGAAGTTTTATATTCTCTAAAAAGTACGAGATAACCTATACCGCGCTAGGTATATATAAAAGTCTAGGATAACCCCCTAAACGTAAGGAGGGTAAGATCGAGCGGGAAGAACTTCCTAGAATCTCGGAAGATAATAAGTAATCTTTTTATAAAGAATAGTAGATCGCCGCTACTAGTTAAATACTACCGGAGTATTAGGATCTCGAAGATATATTTAAAGAATTAAAGGATAACGAGAACCTACTAGAATATTAGCTATAGGATCTAGTAATAGAACTCTTACTAGGGATAGAGTTAAAGCTATAACCGATCTATCGACTAAATAAGGCCGAGCTTAAGGAGCTATGAACGTAACTAGACGAGCTACTTACGAAGGGATATATACGGGAATCCTAATTACTAATCGGAGTACTAATTATCTTCGTACTAAAGAAAACGGGCGAAAAGCGGATATATATAGACTTTAGGAAGCTAAATAATAGTATAAAGAAGAACTCCTATCTACTTCTACTAATTAAGAAACTTAAGGATAGACTTATAGGAGCTATATACTTTACTAAGGTTAATATATAAGATACGTATTATCGTATTCGAATTAAGGAAGGTAACGAGTGGAAAACGGCTTTCCGAACTAAGTACGGGTTATACGAGTAGTTAGTTATACTATTTAGGTTAACTAACGCGCTAGTAGCGTTTTAAGTAATAATAAATAATATACTACGGCAGTTTATCGATAGGTTCGTAGTTATTTATTTAGACGATGTGCTTATATATACTAAAGGAACTAAAGAAGAATATACTGAGAAGGTTCGGATAGTTCTAGAAGTATTACTAAAAAAAGGTTTTCGAGTAAAGCTATCTAAATACGAATTCTATATAGAGGATTTCGATTTCCTAGGATTCCGTATTATACTAGGATTAGTAGTAATAGACCTAAAGAAGGTTAAAGCTATCCTAGAGTAGCCTAAACCTACTACTATTAAAGAAGTATAGTTATTTTTAGGGTTAGCTAATTACTATCGGAAGTTTATTAAGAAATACTCGAGTAAGGCTAGTCCCCTTACTATACTTACGAAGAAGGACTAAGAGTTTATATAGATAAACTAGTATTAATAGGCGTTTAATTAGTTAAAAAAGTCGTTTATAGGATATCCGATCCTAGTAAACTTTTAACCTAATAAATAATATATCGTTAAAACGGATATATTAGACTATATAATAGGCGTATATCTTAGTTAGAAGGATAATAAGGGTTACCTTTACCTAGTCGCGTTTTACTCCCGAAAAATAATTCCGGTAGAATAGAACTACGATATATTCGATAAAGAGTTATTAGTAATCGTTATAGTACTTAGGGAATAGCGAGTATACCTCGAGGGAGCTATATATACCGTTATAATTATTACGGATTATAAAAATTTAACCTATTTTACTACTACGAAGGTGCTTAATAGGAGGTAAGCTTAATAGGTAGAATAAATCGCCGTATACGACTTTAAAATTACCTACTAAAAGGGATTAGAGAATAGAAGAGCCGATACTCTTAGTAGAAGACTAGATTACGTAGATAATAGTCCTACGCCGGGTTACTAGATTCTTAAAGTAAATAAGGACGGGTTACTTAGCTATACGAACCTACCGGAACTACTAGATAAGATAGACCTCGTAGTAGTAATAGTAATATCTAATAAGGGATTTACTAAGAAAATTAAAGAAGTATATAAAGTTGATACTATAGCTAAGGAACTAGGTAAGCGATAATACGAGGACGCTTATATTATTATCGATAATAAAGGATTAATTAGGTTCTATAAGAAGGTATACGTACTAGAATCTATAAGAATAGCGCTAATTAAGGAAGTATATAACGTACCGGCGTATAGATACTAAGGCTATTAGAAGACCTACGATAGGTTAAGGGAAATATACTACTTTCCTCTAATAAGATAAAAAGTAACCGAAATGGTTAAGAATTATATAAAATGCGTAAGAAATAAGGTAAATAGATACGCACCGTATAGCGAAATATAGATCGCCGAAATCCCTACGCAACTATAGTAATATATAGCGATAGATTAGATTACGAAGCTTTTACTATCTAGGAAACTAATAATAGGAGTAGTATATAACTCTATCCTAGTTATTATAGATAAACTTACTAAGAACGGCAAGTTCATTCCGTATCGAGAAAGTTTAACGGCGGAAGATCTCTTATATACGTTTATAAGAAATGTCCTCGGTAATTACGGAATACTATAACGAATTATCTCGGATCGAGATAAGTAGTTAATATCAAAATTCTAGACTTTATTAGTTAGTTAGCTAGAAATTAAGTAGAAGATGTCTATAGTATACTACCTATAGATAGACGGATAAATAGAACAGTTAAATTAAACGTTAGAATAATACCTACGCTTTTATATTAATTATCGGTAAAATAATTAGGTTGAGCTCTTACTACTCGCTTAATACGCCTATAATAGCGTAGTTACCAAACTAACTAAGATATCTCTATATAAGGCGTTATATAGATACTAACTAAAGGCGTACTATAAACTACTAGAACTAGGGTAAGTATTCTAGAATACTAAGTTTCGAGTATTGTAAATTAAGGAAATATAGGTATAATTAACCTAAGACCTACGTTTTATTAGCTATAGAGTAGTAAAATATTATAATAGTAATAGGTCTTCGGCGCCGACCTTTAAAGGGGGGGATAAAGTTTTCCTACTCCGAAAAAACATTAAAATAAAACGACCTAGCGTAAAACTAGACTACGTTAAGTTAGGACCGTTCGAAGTCGAAGACCGAATTGGTAAGGTTAATTATAGGCTACGACTCCCGTAGTATATAAGGATATATCCGGTATTTTATATAGCTCTACTAGAAAAGGTACTAGAAGGAGTAAAAGTAGACCTAATAGTAACTATTATTAACGATAAAGAAGAGGAGTACGAGTTAGAATAAATTCTAGATTACTAGATAATTAGAAAAGAAACGTACTACCTAGTAAAATAGAAGGGCTATAATAACGCGGAAAATATATAGGAACTAATTAGTAACCTAATATATACTTAGTAGGCGATAGCCTAGTTTTACCGTTAAAACCTATAGACTTCTAGAAATTAGAATTAGGATCGGATATCCCCGGTATAGAAGGCTAATCGACTAAGGGGGCGTCTAAGGAAATAGGTATCCCTAGTAAAAGTAGTTAGTTATTCGATTTAGGTACTTAAGACGGCGACGAAGGAGCCTAGCCCTCGGGAATAAGGAATCTATATAATAGGGTAGGTTCGTAAAGGTAACCCTTATATAGAGTTATCTCGCTACGAAGCGTAGCTTTATACTCTAGCCGCTTAAGCTTCTCTAGAGTAAGGAGGTTATCGGCCTACTAAATCTTCTTACGCTTAGTTAGAAAATATAGCTATTTTCGAAGACGAAGTTTCTTCGAGCGATAAATAGCTTAAAGTTAGAGATAACGACGATACTACTCCTTAAAGGAACGTTCCTCGAGAGAGATCTCTTTATTTATACTCTCTAACTACCGACGAACCTCTTCTTTCTACGCGTTAATCTTATCCCCTAAGATAATAGTTAGCATACGAGCTAGCTAAGGGAGATATAAGCTTAATATAGGTAGATAAATAAGGATTACGGTTATATTAGTAGAACGGAAACGATATAAAATAGCTATAATAAAGAGTAATAGTACTTAGGCGAAGGACTAAGGAAAGATAGAAGAACGATAGAAAATAGATTAAAGAAATTTAAGTAGGACTCTAGGGAGCAGCCTAGGAAGGAACCTAGGAATACTTAATAACCTAAGTAAAAGAAGTAGTAGTAGCCTAACTAGAGAGTTAGAACCTAGGGAAATTATAGTTAAAGTAAGTTAGTAATAATATTTAGAAAGAGTTAGCTTCGGAAATAGCTATACTCTTAAATAATAGCTAGATAGACTATTACTTATACTATAACGATAGGAAAGAATAGGTTAGATAAGGGTTTAACTAAGGAATACCTTAGTAGGAGGAATTTATATAGACTAAAGAAGTAATAAGAGTACTCTTAAACGTATAGTTAGCCTTAGATAAGATTAAGTTATAACTTCGATCTATACTAATATAGGTAGAGTATTTACCTACCGTAACGTCTACCCGATACTCTAGTTTAGCGTTACGATAACGTTTATAAGGAAACGGTATAGTATAGCCTTTAGCCTAGATAGTAGCGGAACGAGCTTCGCGAGACTTTAACGAGGAAGCCTTTAGTATAGTTAGGAAAGAATTAAAACTAGAGGTCGATAAGTAGTAGGAACGAGAGCGTACTTATAATCCCCTTATACTATAAGCTCGGCGTTAATAGGAGGAACGCCGACGCTAAATCCTTAGGACGAGAATTCCTAGAAGGGAGGGTAGTATTATAGATTATACCTAAGTTATAGAAATAGTACTAGAAAAAATAATAGGGTAGGAAGGTTTAGAGACGGAGGACCTAGAATATTAGGAAGACGAGTAGATAGAGTAGTAGGACGAGCTAAGTAATAACTCTAGTAGTATATACTAAGCGTAGTTACGTAATATACCTATAGTTCCTATAGCCTTAGTAAAAGTCCCTAGTATAGGAAGTATAGGAAGGTTACTAAGAGTATAGGTAACCTATAGGACGAAGGAATATATAAGGAAGGTATTTAGTAGGATCTCTTATTTCTTTCTTCGTAGTTATCTTATATTACTTTTCTTAAGTTAGAGGTTTATAAGATATATAAGTAGTAACGATACTTTACTTAAATATAAAGCTAATTTATCTTATATACCCCTAGCCTTATATTAGGAGAGACTTTAATATACTATATAGCTAAAGGCTAATATTATTTCCCCTCTTTCTTAACCTAGCTCTACCTCGTTATAGTCGATAATTTGGATACTATTCGAAGCTAGTTAAAAGGAATAAGAAAGAAAGAAAGGACTTAAGATAAGTCTATTTACTAACTCTCGCCCTTACCCTAAACCCTCGTTAGGAAGAAAGTACGATACGATAGGTGTTCCTAAGCGAAAGGAGTAAGAGATACTCTAAGAATACGTAAACTATACCGTACCGAGAAAACTAGTCGTAATAGCTACGAGGATTAGAACGTCGTATAGCTATAATAGAATCGGTAGGAATCTAGATATTACCGAAATAGAGTACGTAAGTAAGCGTAGGGGGCGAGGATAGAGTAGACTAGCTATTTAATATATAATTAGTATACGCTAGAGCGTAATAGAAGTAACGAAAGAGAATAAGAAAGGATTTTATATTATAGGATAAGACTAGGGGGCCTTACTATTTCCCTTTTTTACCGCCTTTACTACCTTTACCCTATAGGGTAGACTAGCTACTTAGTATACGATTAATATATACTAGAGTATAAGAGAAGTAATAAAGAAGGAAAAGAAAGAGTTTTATATTATAGGAACTAAAAGGCCCTTACCGTTCTCCTTTACCGCCTTTACTTTCTTATCGTCTTTACCTTTTTATTATCTTTACCTTCTTATCGTCTTTACCTTCTTATCGTCTTTACCTTTTTATTATCTTTACCTTCTTATCGTCTTTACCTTTTTATCGTCTTTACCTTCTCGTCGTCTTTACCTTCTCGTCGTCTTTACCTTCTTATCGTCTTTACCTTCTCGTCGTCTATTAGCTTCCTCGAGTATACGCTCGTAGCGCTTAGATTATTACCTACTATTATCTATATCTAGGCGTACTATAATATAATTAGTCTAGGAGTTTAGAGAAGTTTAGAGGAGTTATAATACTATATAATAAATACTACTTAAGGGATATTATTACTAAGCGAGTAGTAATATTCTTAACTAGCGGGGCTAGTTAATTTCTTTTAGATCTTTAAATAAAGTCGTTCTATTCTCTTACCCTTAGTAAGCGATACTATAGTAGGCTAGATTTAGTAGGATAGATAGTCTTTAGTATAATTAGCGTAGTCCTTAGTAAAGCCCTTTACTATCTATACGGTTATAGTAAGCTAGTATTATTATAAATATAGCGTATAACTTAAGTATAAATAGTATTTAGTATTAGCTCCTATTCTATTATTATACCGCTATTATCTACTTACGTATATATAAATAATACTATTAGTATAGGAGTTTATAGAAGTTCGTAGTCGTAATATAATTAGCCTAGGAGTTTAAAGAAGTTTATAGGAGTTAATATAGCTATATAATAGTTTAAAGTTAAGTAAGATCGAGTATATCGATTATAAGTTCGTCTATATTAATATTACTAATTATATCTTCTATATTTACGAAGCCGTCGTAATTATTAGTTTAAATAGAAGGATATATCGTAGAGATAATACCTACTTAGTAAATATATATACTATTAAAGTTATTAATCTTTTCTACTAATAAACCTATTCCTTCTACTATAATATCGTATAAATAGAAGATAGATTTAAAATTACTAAGGACTTTAGGGGTACGTAGTTCGGCGAGGTCTATAAGAAAGAGTATTCTAGTAAGAAGGAATATATCTAATCCTACGTTAAGTATACTATAGGTACTAGATATATCCTCTCTAAAGGACTCCTCTATCTTTCGGCGGAGGTAGGCGAGTTATATATTACTAAAATATATTTAATTAAATATAATATTAGTATCGTATATAGAATTCTTATAGTTTCGAAGTAAGATAGCGATAGCTCCGTTAAAATACTCGAGACCGAGATTAATTAGTTTAAAAGTAGTAGATCGCCCTAGCTAATTTATTAGACTAGAGGTAAGAATTATACGTTATAGCTCTAGTATATTAATATTAGAAAGAAACTAGCAATAATATAGTATCTCTCGGCCGTAGTTATATTAATTTACTTTAAAGAAGTATATAATTAGGGGGTCGATAAGACGGTAGAGTATACTAATATCGCTATTTTTAACGGCGTACTAAATAGTAAGAAATAGCTTAATCTTTTAGAGTATTCGATATATTATCGTAAACTCTATATCGGTATAACTAGTTTTATCCTATACGTCTAATATAAATACCGTTATACGTATATTATTAACGATCTTAAGGAATTATATTAGTTCGAGTTTACTAATTAGTATATTTATCTTACTAGGGTTAGTAAAAAAGTTATTAGTATATCCTAATAGAATACCTTTCCTTCGTAAGGATATATAGAATAAAGCTAAGATACGTAAAGTAAAACTCTAGAGTAGGATTAGTTTAATCTAATAGTATTTAGCGTTATCTCGACTACTATAGCTCCGGCCCTAAAAACTAATATCGGAAGAGAGATAGTAATAGGCCTAGTTATAGGTTTTATCTAAGGACTAATAAGTCCTAATAATCGTATTAAGGAGATTTATTTAGATATAAAACTAAGTAGGAATACCTAAGAGCTAGTTACGGTAATTAAATAGAAGTTAGGCGCGTCTTTACTCTATTTTATATAAACGTATATAATATATAGTAAGCTAGTCGCCGTAGACGAGCTAAAGTCGATTATTAAAGTCGATATCGGGTTTAAGGTAGAGTTAGTTAAGGAATATTTATTAATAAATATTATATATTTTTATTAGAGTTTAATTACTATAGTAGTATACCGTATAGATCTCTTACCCTATATTATACCCTTATTTTTATAAATCGTACTAAATTACTAGTATTACGTTCGGCTAGCCGGAATAGTATTAATTTTAAGTATCTCTAGAAATACGTTACTTTCTATAATAAAGATCGCCGTAACGCTCTTAGGGTAAAGTCGCTTAATAGTAGTTACTATTATAAATCTTAAGATATTAATACTAATACCTTAGTCGTTACTAGATAAGGCTAGAAAGTAGAAGATCTTATAAACTTTTAATAGTACTATAGGATTATATATAGATTAATATAGCCTAATTATAGGTAGTTTAGGATAGAAGATAAGGAATACTATAGTTATAGCGCGTATTATAGCTATATAGCTAACTACCTCGTCTCTCTTAGTATCTTTAAAGTTAAAGTTATTATATACTATAACTACTTAAAGATTACGTCTAAGTAGCTAAAGTTAACGCTATTTATTTAAATTAGTATACTATAAAGTACTCGAAGTAGGAATCTAATTAGTCGAGGAGTTAATAGAAGTTTATAGGAGGTAGTAGGAGTTAATAAATATAAAGGAAAAACTATACCTTATAAATATTAGCTATATTCTTAGATATAGTATTTAATTATATATAGCTAGGATAAAGCCTAAGACTAGCGAGAGTCTAAATAACGCGGCGCTTAGTTCTAGTCCTAAGAAGATATATACTAAGTAATATAGAGAAAAAGTTTAATATCTTCTTCTTCCTTAAGTAATATACGATAGATATAATTATAAAAATCTATTTTACTATTACTAATTCTATCCCGTCTAACCTAGTAGAGCCCCCTCTTCGATTATAGCTATTTCTATAAGTACGTTAGTTACTTAATAGTTTAAAGAAAAGTCTAAACTATATTAGAGCTAGAGTCTCTATTAGCCTAGTAGCTTATATAAAATTGATTATTTTAATCTTAGCGGATTCTATAAATAGATCTATAAATTTTATAAAGTAGCCTTTAGAGTATCTAATAAGACTATCTAATTCCGCGATTATAGACTATATTATTATACTAATTATCGGGTCGGAGATATCTATAATACGGATAACCCCTAGGTCTATAAGCTTAATAATAATATCGTTTAGAACGCGTCTCCTTTAACCTCCTATCTAGTATAAATATAAAGATATCTTAATATCGCTCTTCTACTATAATCCGGTCCTCCTATTCGTACGTAGTCCTACCTATATACGAATAAAATCCTAAAAGCTCTATCTATTATTATAAATCGTATTTAATATATCTTTTAATTTCTATACTATAGATAAACGGTATATTAACGAGGTATTAATATCCTCTATTTTAGTATTACTCTTAGATAAGGAACTATCGTTATTATTACGTTAAACTAGACGGGTAGAAATATTTCGACGATATAGGAGACTTAAGAGGGGTAGGGAGCCGGAAAGTAAACTTATAAGTAGAAAAAGACTTAAAAGTAGGCTTATAGGAAGAATAGATAAATCTATAATAGTTAAAAGCTTAAAGATTACTTAGTACTTACTATATTATTACTAAATTAAGCGTTATAGTCTTCTAATATCCTACTAAAATATTAGTATATATTTATTCTGTAACTCCTATAAACTCCTATAAACTCCTAAGCTAATTAAATTACTAAAAAATATATACCCGAACTACCTCCTATTGAGTTTAATATAATTTATTATATCCTACTATTACTACTAGGATACGTTATACTATAGTAATAGTATATTCCTAATCTAGAAACTACTCTTAACTCCTCTTAACTCCTACGCTAATTAGATTATTATAAATAGGAAGGACTATAATATATATTTATAAGTATATCTCCTCTATATTAGTATAATAACTACTATTCTTATTATAATAATAGATACTAGATTAATTAGTACGGTATTGTAAATATTTTTAATATAGTAAAAAGAGGTAATAAGAAAACGTATTACTATATACTCTATCTACTAAAATCGCCTAAATTGCTAAGACTATATATAATATATACTAAATAGATAACTGAATAAATACCTTACGGTCTAGCCCTTCTAAGATAATTTAAAGTACCCTATAATTAAAGTATTAATCTATAAAGGTTAGACTCTTAAGCCTTCCTTATAGTTAAGCCCGCTTATAATAGTAGTAACTAAAGAACGAGGTTAAAACGTCTACTACGAAGAATATAAGTTAGTTATACTAATATAAGTAGCTATATAGTAAAAATAAGAACGCCTAAATCCCTATAAAACCTTACGCTATAATACTACTATCTATACTAGGAGGAGGAGGAGGAGGAGGACCCTTAGGCTATATAAAGCCTATAGAGCCCGGTCTAGGTATTAGCGGTTATTTAGGCCGTATAGGTATTTAAGTAGACTTCGTATATCTACCCGGAGGGTTAAACTACCGGTAATATATATATACGGAACTAGTAAAGGCTACTTACGAGGTACCCTTTTTAAAGTACCTCTAATACTCTAAATCCCTATATTAGTAGTAGGTATATCGTTAGTCGCTAAGGAATTACTTACCTAATTCCGTCTCTATAATCTGCCTAATATAACCTATTATATTTTACTAATTCTTTTCTAACCTAGCTAACTCCTTCCTATCTATATACTACTACTTAGTAGTAGCTAAGAGCGTATAGGCGGTATAGGACTTACTATAGGGTTCCTATACCTATAGTACCCGTATAGTATCGGCGAGCTAGGAGAGGTTATAAGCCTCTTTACTAGAGGCTAGTAATAGTAAGGATAAGGTAAGTAGCGTAAGCGAAAATAAAGGCTAGGAGGAGGTAGCCGGTAAAAATAAGGGTAGAAAGATAAAAGGTTCCTAGTTATTATCCTATAAGAGCGCGGGCGATAACAACGTATAGCGCTATAAGGGTAGTAGCGGCGACGGCGGCTCCTATAAGGATAATAAAGATAGGGGTAACGGGGCCAAAGGCGCGGAGGCTAAGAAGGGTAATAGTAGTAGTAGTAGTCTAATATATATAAGTAAAAGACTATATAAGAAACTAAATAAGTATATTAGCGCTAGTTTTAAGATTAAACTAAGGTATTTTAACTAGATCTCTAACCTTAGAATTAAGAGTTCTTAGTTTAATCTTAAAATTAGTACTAGTATACTCGTAATATCTAACTTATAATTCTTTAGGTATAAAAGGCCCTACTAGTTCTTCTTCCTCTTCTTCTTTAACCCTTAAGGGCGAAGGCGCCGGGCGACGAGCCTAAGGGCGGCGAGGGCGATAAGGGTAGTAGTAGTAGTAGTAAAGGCTAGAGCTTATAAATAACTAGCTTAATACTTAATTCTACTAATAATCTTAAAAACCTAAGATATACTTAGATTCTTAAGATTATAACTAAACTTTATTTACTAGCTATAGAGGGTTCTAAGCTACCCTACTAGAAGGGTACGGGCGGTAGTAAGTATATTAAGCTTATTAAGCTTAACGACCCTAGGAACTAGACGAGAGAGGTATAGGAGGCGGAGTATAGTAGTAGTAGTAATAGTAATATTATTATAATAAGTTAACTAGAAATTATAAGTAAATATATAGGTAGGCCGGTAAAACGTTAGAAGTAATATTAAATTAATTAAAAGTACTACTTAGAATCTTTTAGTATATTAAAAATTTCTAAGAATTTATTATTCTAACTCCTACTAACTCCTATAAACTCCTAGACTAATAAGAGACTAGATACCGGTGTTACGACTAGTTTTCTCGGTACGGTATAGTTTATAGTTCCTAGAGCAGCCTCGTGCTCCTATCGAGTTAGAATGCCTGTCGTATCGTACTTTCTTCCTAACGAGGGTTTAGGGTAAGGGCGAGAGTTAGTAGAGGGACTTACCTTAAGTCCTTCCTTCTTTCCTTATTATTCTTAACTAGCTTTAAACCGTAGTTATATCGTTGACTATAGTAAAGCGTAGTAGGGTTAAGGGAGAGGGGAGATAACGTTAGCCTTAAGCTATACGTTATATCGAAGTCTCTCCTAGTATAAGACTATAGGTATATAAGATAAATCGGCTTTATATTTAAGTAAAGTATCGTTACTACTTATATATCTTATAAACCTCTAACTTAAGAAAAGTAATATAAGATAACTATAAAGAAAGAAATAAGAGATCCTACTAAATACCTTCCTTATATATTCCTTTATCCTATAGGTTGCCTATACTCTTAGCAACCTTCCTATACTTCCTATACTAGGAACTTTTGCTAAGGCTATAGGAACTATAGGTATATTACGTAACTACGCTTAATACGTACCGCTAGAGTTATTACTTGGCTCGTCCTACTACTCTATCTATTCGTCTTCCTAATATTCTAGGTCCTCCGTCTCTAAACCTTCCTGCCCTATTATTTCTCCTAGTACCGTTTCTATAGCTTAGGTATAATCTGTAATACTACCCTCCCTTCTAGGAATTCTCGTCCCGAGGATTTGGCGTCGGCGTTCCTCTTATTAACGCCGAGCTTATAGTATAGGGGGATTATAAGTACGCTCTCGTTCCTATTACTTATTAACCTCTAGTTTTAACTCTCCCCTAACTATACTAAAGGCTTCCTCGTTAAAGTCTCGCGAAGCTCGTTCCGCTACCGTCTAGGCTAAAGGCTATACTATACCGTTTCCTTACAAGCGTTGCCGTAACGCTAAACTAGAGTATCGGGTGGACGTTACGGTAGGTAAATACTCCGCCTATATTAGTATAGATCGAAGTTACGACTTAATCTTATCTAAAGCTAATTATACGTTTAAGAATACTCTTATTACTCCTTTAGTCTATATAAATTCCTCCTACTAAGGTATTCCTTAGTTAAACCCTTATCTAACCCATTCTTCCCTATCGTTGTAGTATAAGTAATAGTCTATCTAGCTATTATTTAAAAGTATAGCCATTTCCGCAGCTAACTCTTTCCGAATATCGTTACTAATTTGCTTTAACTATAATTTCCCTAGGTTCTAACTTCCTAGTTAGGCTACTACTACTTCTTTTACTTAGGTTATTAAGTATTCCTAGGTTCCTTCCTAGGCTGCTCCCTAGAGTCCTACTTAAATTTCCTTAATCTATTCTCTATCGTTCTTCTATCTTTCCTTAGTCCTTCGCCTAAGTACTATTGCTCTTTATTATAGCTATTTTATATTATTTCCGTTCTACTAATATAACCGTAATCCTTATTTATTTACCTATATTAAGCTTATATCTCCCTTAGCTAGCTCGTGTGCTAACTATTGTCTTAGGGGATAAGATTAACGCGTAGAAAGAAGAGGTTCGTCGGTAGTTAGAGAGTATAGATAAAGAGATCTCTCTCGAAGAACGTTCTTTTAAGGAGTAGTATCGTCGCTATCTCTAACTTTAAGCTACTCGTCGCTCGAAGAAACTTCGTCTTCGAAAATAGCTATATCTTCTAACCGAGTGTAAAAAGATTTAGTAGGCCGATAACCTCCTTACTCTAGAGAAGCTTAAGCGGCTAGAGTACGAAGCCGCGCTTTATAGCGAGATAACTTTATATAAGGGTTACCCTTATAAACCTATCCTATTATATAGATTTCTCGTTCCTAAGGGCTAGGCTCCTCCGTTGCTATCTCAAGTACCTAAATCGGATAACTAACTACTTCCGCTAGGGATACCTATTTCTTTAGACGCCCCCTTAGTCGATTAGCCTTCTATACCGGGGATATCCGATCCTAATTCTAATTTCTAGAAGTCTATAGGTTTTGGCGGTAAAACTAGGCTATCGCCTACTAAGTATATATTAGGTTACTAATTGGTTCCTATATGTTTTCCGCGTTGTTATAACCCTTCTATTTTACTAGGTAGTACGTTTCTTTTCTAATTACCTAATAATCTAGAATTTATTCCAACTCGTACTCCTCTTCTTTATCGTTAATAATAGTTACTATTAGGTCTACTTTTGCCCCTTCTAGTACCTTTTCTAGTAGAGCTATATAAAATACCGGGTATATCCTTATATATTATAGGAGTCGTAGCCTATAGTTAACCTTACTAATTCGTTCTTCGACTTCGAATGGTCCTAACTTGACGTGGTCTAGTTTTACGCTAGGTCGTTTTATTTTAATGTTTTTTCGGAGTAGGAAAACTTTATCCCCCCCTTTAAAGGTCGGCGCCGAAGACCTATTACTATTATAGTATTTTACTGCTCTATAGCTAACAAAACGTAGGTCTTAGGTTAATTGTGCCTGTATTTCCTTAATCTGCGATACTCGGAACTTGGCATTTTGGGACACTTGTCCTAGTTCTAGTAGTTTGTAGTACGCTTTTGGTTGATATCTATACAACGCTTTATATAGAGATATCTTGGTTGGTTCGGTAACCGCGCTGTTATAGGCGTATTAAGCGAGTGGTAAGAGCTTAACCCAATTGTTTTACCGGTAATTAATATAAAAGCGTAGATATTATTCTAACGTTTGATTTAACCGTTCCGTTTATCTATCTATCTGTGGGTGGTATACTGTGGATATCTTTTATTTAATTCCTAGCTGACCAACTAGTAAAGTCTAGAATTTCGATATTAACTACTTATCTCGGTCCGAGATAATTCGTTGTAGTATTCTATAATTACTAAGGATATTTCTTATAAATATATATAAGAGGTCTTCCGCTGTTAAGCTTTCTCGATACGGGATAAACTTGCCGTTCTTAGTAAGTTTGTCTATAATAACTAGGATAGAGTTATATACTACTCCTATTATTAGTTCTCTAGATGGCGGAAGCTTCGTGATCTAATCTATCGCTATGTATTACTATAGTTGCGTAGGGATTTCGGCGATCTATATCTCGCTATATAGTACGTGTCTATTTGCCTTATTCCTTACATATTCTATATAGTTCTTGACCATTTCGGTTACTTTTTATCTTATTAGAGGGAAGTAGTATGTTTCCTTTAACCTATCGTAGGTTTTCTAATAGCCTTAGTATCTATACACCGGTGCGTTATATACTTCCTTAATTAGCGCTATTCTTATAGACTCTGGTACGTATACCTTCTTATAGAACCTAATTAGTCCTTTATCGTCGATAATAATATAAGCGTCCTCGTATTGTCGTTTGCCTAGCTCCTTAGCTATAGTATCGACTTTATACGCTTCTTTGATTTATTTAGTAAATCCCTCGTTAGATATTACCATTACTACTACGAGGTCTATTTCGTCTAGTAGTTCCGGTGGGTTCGTATAGCTAAGCGACCTATCCTTATTCGCTTTAAGGATCTAGTAACCTAGCGTAGGACCGTTATCTACGTAATCTAGTCTTCTACTAAGAGCATCGGCTCTTCCATTCTCTAATCCCTTTCGATAGGTAATCTTAAAGTCGTATACGGCGATCTGTTCCGCCTATTGAGCTTATCTTCTATTAAGCACCTTCGTAGTGGTAAAATAGGTTAAATTCTTATAATCCGTAATAATTATAACGGTATATATAGCTCCCTCGAGGTATACTCGCTATTCCCTAAGTACCGCGATAATTACTAATAACTCTTTGTCGAATATATCGTAGTTTTATTCTACCGGAATTATTTTTCGGGAGTAAAACGCGACTAGGTAAAGGTAACCTTTATTATCCTTCTAACTAAGATATACGCCGATCGTATAGTCTAATATATCCGTCTCGACGATGTACTGTTTGTTAGGTTAAAAGTTTGCTAGGATTAGATATCCTATAAACGACTTTTTTAACTAATCAAACGCCTATTAACACTGGTTTATCTACATAAACTCTTGGTCCTTTCTCGTAAGTATAGTGAGGGGACTAGCCTTGCTCGAGTATCCCTTAATAAACTTCCGATAGTAATTAGCTAACCCTAAAAACGACTGTACTTCTTTAATAGTAGTAGGTTTAGGCTATTCTAGGATAGCTTTAACCTTCTTTAGGTCCATTGCTACCAATCCTGGTATAATACGGAATCCTAGGAAATTAAAATCCTCTATATAGAATTCGTATTTAGATAGCTTTGCTCGAAAACCTTTTTTTAGTAGTACTTCTAGAACTATCCGAACCTTCTCGGTATGTTCTTCCTTAGTCCCTTTAGTATATATGAGCACGTTATCTAAATAAATAACTACGAATATATCGATAAACTGCCGAAGTGCGTTATTTATTATTACTTGGAATACTACTAGTGCGTTGGTTAACCTAAATGGCATAACTAACTACTTATATAATCCGTACTTAGTTCGGAAAGCCGTTTTCCACTTGTCGCCTTCCTTAATACGGATACGATAATACGTATCTTATATATTAACCTTAGTAAAGTGTATAGCTTCTACAAGTCTATCCTTAAGTTCCTCAATTAGTAGAAGTAGATAAGAATTCTTCTTTGTACTATCGTTTAGCTTCCTAAAGTCTATATACATCCGTTTTTCGCCCGTTTTCTTTAGTACGAAGATTATTGGTACTCCGATTAGTAATTAGGATTCCCGTATATATCCCTTCGTAAGTAGCTCGTCTAGTTACGTTCGTAGCTCCTTAAGCTCGGCCTTATTTAGTTAATAGATCGGTTGTAGCTTTAACTCTACCCCTAGTAAGAGTTCTATTACTAGATCCTATAGCTAATATTCTAGTAGGTTCTCGTTATCCTTTAATTCTTTAAATATATCTTCGAGATCCTAATACTCTAGTGGTATCTAACTAGTGGCGGCGATCTGCCGTTCTTCGTAGGAAAATTACTTATTATCTTCCGAGATTCTAGGGAGTCCTTCCTGCTTAATCTTACCCTCCTTACGTTTAGGGGGTTATCCCGGACTTTTATATATACCTAGCGCGGTATAGGTTATCTCGTACTTCTTAGAGAATATAAAACTTCTTTTCTTCTAGTCGATAGAAGGATTATACTACCGGAGCTACGGTACTCCTAGGATAATTTCGTATCCTTTTATCATAACTACGTCGAAGGTGATTCGTTTAATATATTAGTGAAAACGTATAGTTAACGGAAGTATTTCGTACTCTACTAATCCGTTTTCTCCTATCGACCTATCGTACGCTCGTGCCTTATATGGTTCCTTTATCTTTTGGATTCTAAACTGATTCTTTTCGACGTAACTTCTGCTAATAAAATTCGTATAGGCCCCGGAATCGATTATTACCTTAACCCTTTTACCGTCTATCGTAATATAGAATTCTAGCGAATGAGTATACTTCGATACTACGTAGGCTATTCTTAGCTCTAATCTAGGTATAGGTCCTCGATTCTTTTTTAATCGATTACTATCCACTATAGTTATCGTAAGATCCCGGGTTTACTTACCCTTCGTCTGTTTCTTCTAAGGTACCTTAGGGTACTATCCCGTATCCTCCTTACTTAAGATGTACGTCTTATACTAATCGTTATAGTAAGCCGTCTAGCTTAGACGTGTATAGTCTAATTCCTATTTACTAGCTTCGTTCGATTAGGCCTTCCTAACTATATTAAACTATCTAGCTTTTCTCGGGCACTAGCGCGAGAAGTAGTCTCTAGCTCTATAGTTTAGATATTTACCGTTCTTAAACCTTTTCTCTTGTTCCGGTGAGAACTTTTTCTTTAGCACTCTTGCTATACTGAGGTCTATTGGATCTCCCTAGTGTTATTATTACGTTAGTAGCTAACGAGTAATCCTAACGTTAGGTTACTATAGCCTTCTTTATATATAACGTTATTTATCCCTTTTCGGTACGTGATTTATAAACGTTGGCATTACGCCGCTTCGTTTTTCTAATTATCTTTCGTAGTATCGATTGTCGATTTCGATAGCTAAAGTAGTAAACTTTACTAAGCTATTAGGTCGCTCTATCCTTATTAGGTCGTCTTTAATATATGGTTTTAACCCCTTATAGAAGTAGGTTATAAGTAGTCTATCTACCCATCCTAACTTACTAGAGACCTATAGAAATTCCGATATATACGTGGTCGCCGCTTCTCGTTATTAAATATTTTGGATCTTCCTCTCCGCTTCGCGGACTTAATCTACGCTTCTAAATAGTTTAGTAAGTTCTTCTACGAAGTTTCTATAACTTCTAAAGATATTACTAGTTTCTACTCGCCTAATAGGATCCTTATAATCTATAAAGTTTCTAAGTATAGGTTCGAACTAATCGAACGCTACTCCTATAAGTCTTCCGGTAATATACTTAACTTATTCTTCCGCTATTAGTAATATATCTCGATTATATTCTAAGAATAGGTCTACCTAAGTAAGGAATCGCTTTAATACGCCGGTTTCCTTCCCGTCGAACTTCTCTAGTAGGTCCCTTTTTAAGTATCGTACTCTTTAGGATTCCTTAAGTATATTTATTTCTGTCTCTTTTTCCGTTATTTCTTCCTCTAACTCTAGGAGTTTAGTATTTATAGTATTTACTATATTTACTATCTATACTATAGTTAGGGTTAAAGTAGTTCCGCTGGTTATCGATATATCGCCTATATTAACTCGTATTTTTATAATTCGGTTTATAATTAACCTGTTAACTATTGTACCTCTACTCGTAATAAGGGTGGTTATAGTATTACGACTAGTTTTCTCGGTACAGTATAGTTTATAGTTCCTAGAGCAGCCTCGTGCTTCTATCGAGTTGGAATACCTATCGTATCGTACTTTCTTCCTAACGAGGGTTTAGGGTAAGGGCGAGAGTTAGTAGAGGGACTTACCTTAAGTCCTTCCTTCTTTCCTTATTATTCTTAACTAGCTTTAAACCGTAGTTATATCGTTGACTGTAGTGAAGCGTAGTAGGGTTAAGGGAAAGGGGAGATAACGTTAGTCTTAAGCTATACGTTATATCGAAGTCTCTCCTAGTATAAGACTATAGGTATATAAGATAAATCGGCTTTATATTTAAGTAAAGTATCGTTACTACTTGTGTATCTTATAAACCTCTAACTTAAGAAAAGTAATATAAGATAACTACGAAGAAAGAAATAAGAGATCCTACCAAATACCTTTCTTATATATTCCTTTATCCTATAGGTTGCCTATACTCTTAGTAACCTTCCTATACTTCCTATACTAGGGACTTTTACTAAGGCTATAGGAACTATAGGTATATTACGTAACTACGCTTAGCACGTGCCGCTAGAGTTATTACTTGGCTCGTCCTACTACTCTATCTATTCGTCTTCCTAATATTCTAGGTCCTCCGTCTCTAAACCTTCCTGCCCTATCATTTCTCCTAGTGCCGTTTCTGTAGCTTAGGTATAATCTGTAACAACCGGCGTATATTAGTATTAATATATACTAATATTATTAATACTCGTCTAATTCTTTATACTATAATAATTCCTCCGCTTCTTTTACCTTCCTTAATAGTATATATATACGTTTAGATCTAAGTAGAGTACTAGACGGCCCCGTTAATATCCGTCTTTTACGCTTTTAAATAATTAATACCTCTAGCGTTAGAGATACCTAAAGTAATAGTATTAAAGAGTTTAAAGATATACTTAAATTACTTACCGACCGAGACCTAGCTCGAGTATTCTTAAGTACCTTTATTATATTAAGTATATTAGTTAGAACGTTTATAGGGGCCAATCTAAGCTATATCTCTAACGTACTAGATACCGTACTTAGAACCTAGGCGGATAAACGCGAAGTTAACTTAGAAGTACTAAACTAAGTAGTTAAGTTCTTAGTAGGGGGGATAGTATTTAACTATTAGGTTATTCTAATAACTTCTCTTCTTACTATATATATAGTAAGAGAATCTAGTACCTCTTTATTATTTACTAGATTAGGTAATAAATTATTTATAGTTTATCTACCTACCTACCTTTCGTCTAATAAAGTAGTATATTTCTACGCTACTATTAGTAGTAGTTATTATAATTTTTTTAGAAGTAAGTATATATAAGTTTCCTTATACTTCTATTTCGATACTATAGAAGTATCTTTAATAAGATTATCTACTTTAACTAATTCCTAGCGTATCTTTATATCTATATATAAATATACTAACTACTAGTAACTTATTCGATCTAAGAATATTAAGAAATAAACTAGGAAACGTTAATTAATAGCCGGAAATAATAAACCCGCTTACTTAGTCGCCTATTCTTAGATTATCGATAACGCTATACCTACTTAGGTAGTCGGACCTAGTACTCGAATTTCTAGTAGGTCTAGTAGTAGCTCGACTATTTTAGGAAAATAGTTTAGATTATATCGAGAATAGTACTATTCTTTCGGAGTAGGGATAGGGGAAGGGACGACTTTTTTCTTATAAAAATATATAAAAAAAGTACGCTTATAATATATCCTATTAATTATCTCTTTCTATATATTATTTAGATCTTCGCGCCGTACCTTCTCTACCTTTATCTAATACTTTTAACGCTATTTACCTCGGCCTTTATATAGCTACGAAACTTACTACTCGAGAGGCTATAAATTTTACTAATTAAGAGTTATAGAGTTTTAAGACTATATACTCTCTATATTACTTCCGTTACCCGGCGTAAATATCTAGTTTAATTAGCTACGCGTAAAGTTTTTACCTTCTTTGTAGGTAGTTAATTTTTAAACTTCTTATAAGTAGGTTATATAGCTAGCCGAGTAGTAACCTCTATTAGTAGATTAGGTTTTAAAATACCTTTTAAATTAAATACCTAATATAATAGAAAAATATATATAATACTCCTCTATTTACTACCCCGGCTACTATAACTAATACGCTACTAAAAATTACTAAGATCGTAACCGATTAGAAAGTTCTAGAGGTATACGCGGGCGATATTAGAGACGTTAATACCTATTCTAAGATAGGTCGTAGTAATTATAATACGGATAACTAAGTCTAGTTTTTAAAACTTTAAGTACTAGTAGTTACGGTTATACTCCGCTATTATTATAGTATATATCTTAATAACGTTATATATATAGTACCGTCTATTAGCTAGATCCGTAGTATACTATAGGTACTTTTTTAAGAGAAAGGTCTATAAGTATACTACTATATCCGTAATTATATATTTTCCGTCGATAAAAACGATCGTTTTTAGTATATCTTTAGGTATCGCTACTATTTTACTATAAAATTAGTCTAATAGAAAGTATAGTTACTTAACTTTCTTTATCTCGCCCTTTAGGATAGGTAATATATAAATCGTAATATTAGGCCGGTCGATCGAAGTCTAAATAATAGCCGTTTAGTAGATTTTTAGCCTAATTATACGAAAGCCCTCTTAGCTAAGTACCTCTCTTTTTATTTCTATACTTAACGTTACTAAGTATCTAAACTAGAGGATATCTTACTATAATATTATACGTAACTTACTAATTATTATAAACTCTAGCCGAAACGCTTCCTACTACTTAATAAGATAGTATTCGTTAATAGTAATAAGCCCGATCTTATACTAGAGACTAGTAGACTTTAAAGTATACCGGAATACTTTCGATAAGGCCTATTCTAAACTAAGAAATATATAGGTAAAGAGACCTTACGCTACTCGCTTAAATAAATCCGATATTTCTCTCTTTATCTATATCGTAATTAGGTATAGCCTTATACTATCGAATTTATAAATATTTCTAAGTTATTTAGTACTAAGCCTACTAAGAGGAATAATTTAGAGTATTATTAATATTATAAATATAGAGAATATATAGAAGATAATACTCTTTCTAAATCTAGTCCTCGTAATTAGGAGCGTATCTCCTTTCTTAAATAGTAACCTTCGAAGTATACGAACTTACTCTTTACGGGGTAAAGAGCTAGTAGATATATAATTAAATATATACTAAAGATATACCCGAACTACCTTAGTTTAGAGATATACGTTATAGGGGAGACGTACCTTATTAATAACTTTAGGAAGGTATAAAAGATTATAAGAGGGAATTAGAATAAGGTAATTTTATAAACTAAGACTTTAGCCTCTAGTTCGGCTTTATAAATATTAAAATAATTATAGTAGAGGTACTATAGCGAGGCTATATTACTATTACTACCCGGTTTACTATTAATAGTATTATATACGCTTTAGTAGCCTTAGTATACTCGCTTCTTATTAGCCTAGGAGTTTATAGGAGTTTATAGGAGTTCGAAGGAGTTACTAGGAGTTTTTAGGAGTTATTATAGTACCTAGAAAAGGCTAAATATATAAGTAAGAGTATCCTTATTAAAATATTATTTTAACTAACTCTATCTAGATACTATAAAGCTATATAACCGTATAAAAAACGCTACGTAGTATAATAATTCGGTCTATCTTAAAGGTTCTCAAAATTTTACGTATACGTAGTAGTTATAGTAGTATTAAGAAGAGGGTTAAAAGTTAATAGATAAAAAAGTTAGGTTTTTAGTTTTAGTATAGGCTAATATAATATAAAACTATAGCTATATATAATAGGTAATCTAATAAGGTAGTTTATTAGTATCTATCTTATAGGTATTTTATTTTTATATATATATATATATAGCGTAGTAATATTAAGGGGGGGGTCTAAAGTTAAAGAAAGATAAGATAAAGTTTAACTTTCTATATACCTTACGCTAGCTATTTTAGAATAATACGAGTAAGTATATACGTAATTAATTATATAATTATATATAAAAGAAAACTAGAAGAATAGAGTATAGCCTTTAGTTTAATAATTACTATATTACGTATATATATATTAATAAAATAATAGATTTTAGTATTAGCGGTATAGTAGAGTTTATATAAAACGGCGACTATTTTCTCTTAGACTCTACTATTATATATTTTAGGTAGTAGGGGTTTAGAGAAGATAATTAGTATAGGAGTTTAAAGGAGTTCGCTAATAAAAGTAGCGGCTTAGCCGTACCTCCTAATTAGTCTAGGAGTTTAGAGGAGTTTACGGTTTTTCGGCGTAGCTAAAAGTAGTTAAGCGCTTCGAGCCCAAATACACACGATTGTGGAGTCTGATTTATGAGACAACAGAAGCCCAACTCTTTCTGATTCTGACTTCCCTTTGGTACACCAGATCTGTCACTTTGATTTGCGCAGTCTTTTTCCTAAGTTCGGAGGTTCCTTACTCGTCTTGGACACTCTTCAATTGCCTCCACATCGCCTGTCATTCTCGACATGACTCATCTCAAACCCTTTCTCTGCGATTATTGTCAGAACATACTCAAAGGCCGCATTGCGAAAGAAGATCCTCCAAACTCCCAGCTTAGGTCAACGCGGAGACCGGAGCGGCCACTGGGAGAATTTGAACAACAAGCCATCAAAGGCTGCTACATCTGTTACCATGTCTGGACGAGACTTACTGCATCGATTCAAAAGCACAAGAGACGCCCTGTTACCACTAGGATTATGGATGGCAAAGGTGGAAAGGTGGTATGTGAGATCATCCACTCCGGCGGATCGGAACCGTACATCAAGTTTTGGATATTCTTGGAAGAAGATTATCGTGATTATCACTACACCCAGTTGTCTGCCTTTCCCTGTGATTTCGCAAAACACAAAAGTAAGTCAAAACAGCAACATTCATTGTCGTTGCTGAGCCGCCCAAGCCACGTCACCAGGCCACTCTACTCAAGCCCGTCAAGACACCGGCCAGAAGATTGCACCAGAAATATCAGCTTCCATGGATGCCGAATCCAATTGGGATCTCATCTCGCAGTGGCTCAATGGCTGCGTAGCTACTTCCGATGACCGATCTTCACGAGGCAAAAATCCTTGGTTCTCTATGCCAACTCGTCTCCTCGATGTGCGGAAACTTGGAGGACTGCGGATAGTGGAGGCTCGTGAAGGACTTTTTTCCAAGCCTAAGCCAAAACCCTACGTAGCCATGAGCCACTGTTGGGGGGAACAAAAATTTCTCACTCTCACAGAAACAACCAAGAAACAACTTTTCCATGGTTTTGACGAGGGCCTGCTCGCTAGATCCTTCCGAGATGCTGTAGCCCTTACTCGTAAACTAGGAGTATCTTTTTTGTGGATCGATTCCTTGTGTATATTCCAAGACTCGAAAGACGATTGGAGGCGAGAATCGGCACAAATGGCAGAAGTGTACTCTGGGGCATATTGTACCATTGCTGCCACCGGAGCGAAAGACGCTTCGGAAGGTCTCTTCATCCAACGTAATCCCCTAATGGTACAACCTTTTCTCGTGGAAACATGCTGGCAAATACCTGGTCGGTATTTGCAAACAAAACAAATTCCATACTTTCTTACACCAAATGACTATTGGGGAAACATGCTGGTTGACAACCCACTCTTGAGTCGCTCTTGGGTGGTTCAAGAACGCATCTTAAGCAAACGAATCATTCATTTTTCCAGGTCTCAGATCTTCTGGGAATGCGCTCATAAGGTAGCTTGCGAGGTTTATCCGATCGAGATTCCACCCTTGGATGGTAGTTTCCAAACTTCAGCAAAGTCAGAAACTACCGACATGAGAGATATTGTAAGAGGTAGAGCTGCGCCAAATCATGGGGCATGGAATTCTTTCGTTGAGCTTTACACTTGCTGTCAGCTGACCTTTGCCTCTGATAGACTGGCAGCACTTGCAGGAATAGCGAGGGCCTTCGGTTCTGATGTGAGTTGCGGCCGCTATCTTGCTGGTATTTGGGAAAAGAATTTTCTCTGCCAGCTCAACTGGCATCAAACAAAGAGTCAACCAAAGGCGACCATAGAAAATCACAGGGCGCCATCTTGGTCATGGGCGACAGTAGATGGCGAGATCAAATGCCCAGGCAGCTACTTGGATCCAGAGAAGACTGTGTTTCCGACTTTACAATTGCTGTCAGTTCGAACCTGGGACGCTCCAGCTTACAACGAAAATCAACGATCGTTTCCTCGAGGATTTGCTCGGGTGGAAACCACACTGTACAGAGGCGTAATCTGGAAGATACCAAAAAAGCTCGAGCCGTCTGGATTCGAGACTGTCCTTAAAGTTTCAGGGTGGAAATCTCGACATCACTTCAATCACGAAATTCAGGCTTATCTCGATTACGACTATGACGACCTGTCGCCCTACGTCTATCTCATGCCTGTTTCGATGATGCCTGGGACTTCATACCCGTATGAACAGGACTTCACCATTACAGCAGTTCTGCTCCAACGTTGTGCTGAAGTGGGGGATAGTTCTTACATGCCCAAGACCGCACTCTTTCAACGAGTTGGAGTTGCGATTGAGAAGTTTCGAGATAGCCCTCGAATTCCGGAGATATTCTCAAGGTTTCCTGGCAAGAAGATGCGGATGAAGGAGCATTTTGAGGACAGGAGGATGGAGATTAGAGACAAGCAGGCATATAACTTTTACACCCTGACACTGGTGTAATACACAATACTGGGGGTAGACTTTGGGACTTTGGAGCTAGGAGCGCACTACAGAAGAAGTGTTCCACAAGCGACGTCATTCTGTTATATCAGACCACCATAGCACCTGGAAGCATATGCTCTTTCTGTCAAATAGAGAGGCGACTAGAAACGAGGCTAGAATATGACGATGAACTTAACAACTTTGACAGCACAGCTGCCAACTCGTCAATTCATATTCAATTTCAAGACGCCAAAACAAACACAAACATTCCCAAGTTGACAAGTGTATCAAAAAAAAATCCGAATTCTAAAAAGAAACCTCGCTAGAAAATTTTCGATATCGATGTCAAGTTGGATGGTTGCATGTTACATAAAAGCAATATAGCTTCGTAACTCTGCCAGCAAGGGAAACTAATCTGTGAGCTGACTGTGACAGCTCATGAATCAGCTTTTCAAAATCCTCATCTTTCGAACCTGGCAGATCATGGGGCTGCGACTGGGGAGAGCAGAGATGATGCTCATCGATGGGTTCAGTTCGCCTTAGGATAGCCAAGAGACCTTTTTGCGATATAAAGCAGGTTGAATAACCGGACTGGCTCTTATATCCATAGAGGACTAGCCCTCATCTATCCACCCATGAGAGACCATTATGTAAACTCGATATCGGTATCATCAACGACGAAGCTGGAATAAGCGCAAAATCAATGTCGTCCAGATGAAGCCGAGCGATTCGCAGTATATTAGGTCCTTATTCAAATATACATCCTTGACCTCTCTAGACAAAGTCTCTGAATACAATATGTAAGAAAGTGAATTTGAAGTTTGTGTAGTACATCCAAGTGAGTATGTTGCGAAGACAAAGCTTGAAAGTATTCTCAGATGTATTGATCTCATTCTTCTCAAGTGCAAAGCGAATGTCTCACACTCTTGTGAAGAAGTGGAAAGGAAGGGGAGTAGGGCCTCATAACCGGAATAAAGGCCGTAATGTTCATTCTGCTCATCAACACCATACGCATAATGTGCTTTTGTGAGGAGAAAGTGTAGAAGATAGATTACGTCGTGAGCTACGTTGGAAGACTAAAAGCTTGCACACCTGTCAGTAACACCTCTCAAGTAATGGATTAATTGGCCAACTGAGGATAGTTCATCCAATCCCACAACCGTGACCGAAAGACAGCTGTCGTTGATTCGTTCATTCATGCTTTTAGCTATCTGGGTATATGTCATTCATGCCTCATTGCTCATATACTCTCATACCTACCCTCAACTAAGGCATCATCGTCAGTCAAAATAGCATCAGTGGGTTTCACCAACCTTTCCTCAGCACCCAATGACTCCCACTACATGTACAAACTTGCAGTAGCACAAACATCCCTCTTAATCATCTCTTGACAAGTCTGCATCTTGACGAATAGAACCGGGTCTCCGATGATTCGGGCCGCATTCTTGACTTCGCGACATGTCTCATCCAGCCTCGTAATCACTCTCACAATCGTCCCCTCCATAACGTCCGTTAAATCAGTGATGCGATTGAAGCTCATACCGCGAGCCCACTCATACACAACCTCCACCATGCCGAATCGGGGCCGACTAACAAAGTCGTTCGAGTCGTCGGACGATTGAATGACTTGGTGGATCGTCTGAACTTGATTGACCCGCTCCGAGATCTCCACGATTTTCGCCTTTCCTTTTTCCAGTTTGGCAGTGAGAGTTGGTTCCGTATCAGTCTTCTCTTGAAAGACAAACGACGACAGCAATGCGACGATTTCCTCGGGCTCGTAGTCGGCGAGAACATTCTCGAGTACTAATTCTGTGAGTACCAATTCATCGGCGGTATGGATCTATTTTGGACAAAAACAAGTTAGCTTACTCCTCTTTTCGTATCATGATGCAGCACTGTGCCAAAAGAGGGAGGCTGGTAAAGGCAAAACCAGGATCTCAAAACACATCGAACAACGCACCTCGCAAGCCACCTTCCCTTTTAGTTCAACCCTCGACCCTTCGTCCACGAATCCCAATTCTTTCAGGACGGAAATACGTTGTTCGTAGTCCGGAAGCAGCTGTAGATTTTGATCAGACATGAGCTGCCTCAACTGCGCAATGTTTTCCTTGACCAGCCACTCGTCATGCTGCATGGTGAAGTGCTGCATGAACTTTGGGCACGTAAGACACTGGCGATTCTGGGCTTCTGCTGCCTCTTTTGCGCGAGCGTCGAGGATATTCTGCAGGGAGAGATCCTTGATCTTGCGCCAGTTCACTTCTTCCCAGTCCCTATATGTCCATGACTTGCACAGAGGTATAAACAGGTCTTCCGCCAGTTTCTGTTTTTCCTTCTTGTTGTTCAACGCTTTGAATGTGCCGTCGCTCTTGATGAGGGTTTCGGTCACGCACTCGACATCGCTTATCGGCACGACTGTTACACGCAAGCTGAGGTCTTTGACGGTCTGTGGCAGGGGTGCGAACTGTTGCGCGAAGCCTTCAAGATAAGGTAGGAGGTCACTTGGGCCACGCTTTTTGTTCGTGCTAATCTCAAGAACTGGCAGTGTTGGTTCAACACCTTTTGAAAAGCCATCGCGAAGGAGCATGCCGGCGGTTCGAATTCCATTCTAGATTGTCGATCAGTATTATCGCTCAGGTAATGAAAAATTACTTGTCCGACGTACCTGCTTGTACACGATGAGCCTCTTTTCGACAAACATACGTCGACCAACTGGCAAGGCCAACACGGCGAGATGCAATTCCTGTGTCAGACGCTGGTAATTGATGCAAGACTGATGGCACAGCTCGAGGTCAACGTCGCAAATATCACAAGGCTCTCTCTTAATCTTGTCCAAGTCAGCTTCGGAAAGTTTTACTTGCTTTTCATGCTCAGGCAGCAAAGCCTGTGTTGCATTTTCACTAAAGCTTCGCTTGATCATCTCTTCGATCTTCAGCGCTTCCACTCGGAGCAGGTTCAGTATCATGTTGTACGTCAACCTGAACTGAGACCTGAGCTTGGTGGGCTCACCCAGCATCATCTGCCGAAGGCGAGGAATCGGGGGTGCTTCGTCTGCTCCAGGTGTTACGATGATCACAGTCCCGACAGGATCAAGACCACGACGGCCAGCTCGGCCTGCCATCTGAGTGTACTCGCCAGGTAGCAGGTCTCTGAACTGACGACCATCATGCTTACGGTATCCGGAAAAGGCTACTGTCCTTGTCGGCAAGTTTAGCCCCATTGCAAAGGTCTCGGTGGCGAAGAGAACCTTGACTAGAGTCTTCGCAAACAGGATCTCAACAACCTCCTTCAGGATGGGGAGCATACCACCATGGTGGACGGCGATCCCTCGACTCAACAGCTCACGCTGGCGTCGTATCTGAGGCAGCTGGCGATCCTCTGGTTTCAGACGTGCGATGGATTTCTCAATGGTCATGTGGATCGCACTCTTCTCCGCTGCGGTGCAGTAGTCCAGGTTGGACAGAGCGTCTGCGTTCTCTTCGCATCGCTTCTTGGAAAAGACAAAAAGACATGCAGGGAGAAGCTCCTGCTTACGGAGGTGTTGCACCAAGTGGACCCATATGTTCCGGTCCTGAGCTGCAGTCGTCCTGCCACCACCGCGGCCAGTTCGTGCGATATTGCCACGCCCAGATTGCGACGGTTGACCGCGACCGCCTCTCTGTTGTGGACCGCCACGCTGACCTGTTCCTCTTTGGCCTCTTCCTCCCTGGGAAGTTCCCCGTTGGATGCCTCCTCGGTTGCCTCCACGTTGATTAATTGTGCCCCGTGTGCTAACCTGTTCCTCTGCAGGAGCACTGACCTTGACCTTGTCTCTGCCAGTCAGAGCATCGTTAGCGTCCTTCCAGCCCTTCTCGAGGAACTGCTTGTCTGATGTGACGAGTTTGTACATGTCCTTATTGGCCCACAGGTAATGCTCCAGAGGCACGGGGCGTTTTGGGGTCGAAATCACATATATGTCCTTCTTTTTGGTGCGACCCACCCAGGATGCAAACTCGTACGTATTGGGAACAGTTGCGGAGAGCAATATAAGTGTCACATGCTCGGGCAGCATGATGATCACCTCCTCCCACACCACACCTCGTTCGAGGTCGTTCACGTAGTGAACCTCGTCGAAAATGACAAACTCGACGTCGCGGATCAGGTCGGCACCCCTGTACAGCATGCTACGCAGAATCTCCGTGGTCATGATCAGGCAACTCGCTTCTGGCCGAATTTGGACGTCGCCCGTAAGGATTCCGACGTCGTCGAATTCGAGACGAAAGTCCCGGAACTTTTGGTTGCTGAGTGCCTTGATGGGCGAGGTGTAGATAGCTTTTGTCATGTGTTTGGCTGCAAGTGCAATTGCATATTCAGCAACGACTGTTTTTCCAGCCGATGTGTGAGCAGCAACAAAGACGGAATCTCCGTTTTCAAGATGATAGACAGCTTCCTTTTGAAACGTATCCAATTCAAATGGCCAGTCCCGTGCCATATCCGGCACGAGCTCTTTGAAATTTGGGATATCGCGGTTGATGTCAACCATGTGTGCCCATTCCTTGCCCCCTCGTCTAGCCTTTGCCAACGCAAGTTGCCCATGGGGTGCCAAAGAGGGAAACTCCACCGGAAGCAGAGCGTCAATGTCTTCTTCGGAATCTTCGTCCTCTGAATCTGAATCTGAATCTGAACCGGCTTCCTCTTTGCCTTTCGATATTGCGATTTCGGTCTGCATTCCGCCCTCGGCTGGTTTTGGCTCCTCTTCTAAGACTCTCTGTATTTCTGTAGCATTTTCGTCTTCCTCGGTACTTCGCTCTGGGGATTTCATGCCACGGGTGAAGCCTGGGGGAACCTGCAAAAGGCCTCCCTCAGCTCCAAAGCTGATGATCCTGTCCAGGCTGCTTGATGTCTTGACCCGCTCATTTTCTTCTGCTTGCAATGCCTGATCCTCGAGTGACTGTATGGCCTCCACTGCATCCAGGCCTCCTGGGGCAAATGGAAAGAAACCAGCAGCCCCACGGACAAACTCGGCGCGGTTGGCAGGTTTGCGAAGAATGGAGGTGGAGTTTTTGGCCGTCGCACTGCTTGCTGGAACAGTGATTTCTCTGTAGCCTGTAACCCGACCCTCAAGGCCTTCTCTGTTGAATCGGATGATTGTGCGCGTCTGTGTGGGGGCGATTTGGAAGAGGTCGGTGTAGGTGGTGGGCGTATCCCAGCGATGCTGGAGCTTGTTGAGCCATTGCGTATTGAACGAGGTGGAGGGCGTGAGGAACTCCTGTTGCAGACTGCGCTTGAGGGATTCCTTGCTTGTCTTCGTCCTCTTTTGCGGGCGCTGTTCATTCAGGATGCCATCGATCCAGTCGTCGCTATTGCTGTCGTCACCACCGAGTTGCACCTTTGCGATAGCTTCAGCAAGCTCCGCCATGGTGTTTTTGTATTGCAGAAGAAGGAGTGCGGACGGAGGGATTCAGTGCATATCGTTGATATCGAGACTCGGCATGGGCGTCATTGTAGAGTGAGGGAGTCTTTTGTTTGTTCGATATTTACTCTATGGGCTTCTTTTCAGAGACAACAATCAAAATTTTGACTTTTGTTCTGCACCGCGAAACAAACAACGTCTTTCTTTAATTTATACTTTAGTTATTTTTATTGCGTTGCGTTCTCTCTCCAATTGATTTTGGCACTTCAAGTTGCGCCGACGTCGATTATGCTGATGCAGATCTAGCGTCGTGAGGCTCTTTGTGCTTGGTCGATAACAAAGGCCTTCTTAAAGCACACTCTCACTGTTATATCGCTATCCTAAAGTTCCTGGCGATTTCTCAAATAAGTTTGCTAGGAATTGATCGATATCGATATCGAGCTGAGGATAACATACCGAAATCAACAGTATCTCGAGGACGCAATGAATTCATGAACACACAGTGACAGTGCGCCATGTTCGCTCAATTTTCACCGAGCTGTCCGACCACGAATGGGAGATTTGAACATACTGCAATACATATCATCAAAACTGCCATTCTCGATGGTGAAGATGTGAATACCCTCAAAATTCCCAGCGAGTTCACCAGTGAAGGTTGGCTCTACTCAAAGCCACCACGAAATCATCTGAGTACAGTGAATCGTCCCGATCGGTTCATCATTCATTTCTCGTCGCCTGGACCAACAGCTATAGTACATGTTTTATCATATACAGCATTCACATTATCCAGTTCCAAAAGCAACAGGCTGGCTGTCCATGATCTCCCTCTTCGCCAAACGCCATGACAATGCGAACAAATGCGAAAGCAACCCCCAGCAGAATTTTCAACATTCCTGAGTTTCACCACATGTCCATTTCCCGAAGCGCTTCCTCGTCGTCTTCGTACGACTGCTCCGTTTTCGAATTCGGTCTGTGAGAGCCTTGCGAAGGGGGCATTTCGTTGGAATTACCATCTTGGGAAAGATTCAGGTCAGGGTCCTCTGCAAGCAGAGCGTCTAGCTCATCGTCATCCGGGGCCCCACGATCGATGACAGGGTTGTCAGCGGAGGGTACTGCACCGCTCGTTCGTTGTTGTGAAATTGAATCGAGCTCGTATATTTCAGCAGAAGGCCGTCTGGAGGCTTCTGCTGAATTGTGCTCCCGGTGCTTAACGCCCGTGGCATTCGGCTGTGACCCGGGGTCAGAAGTCGCAGGTAAAGGCTCGTGCTCCTCGATTGACGCTTTGGGCTTGCTTTCATCTATCCAAGTCCTTCTGGTTATTTGCATCCGCTTCGAGTGCCCCAGTTTCTCGATCATGGCTAGGCCGTCCGCAAATTTTGCCCTCGGGTAGAGATCATCGAGCCATAGTTGATACGTGCGCAGAAGTTGAGCCACGTCGGAGAACTGAATGATATTAATTGTAAGATTAGCGCCCGCGTGGTCTAAATTGCAAATCGATCCTTACCTCATGGCCTTTGCCGCGAAATTTGAGTCGCGTTTTTGAAATGCGTTGTAGCTTTGGAATACCAGGGTTGGCAAGAAGTCTTCAGGCGCCGTATCAGCACTGGCTTGGTGTGGGTGTACTACGCGTTCTTGTGGCACAGAACATGAGACTCACCGTGTATCATTAAGCTTTGCGACAGGTTGTCGCTTCTTTGTAATCTTGATCTCCTCTTCCATGGCCTGGGCTTCGGAGCGTCGTGTGCTTCCATTATTGTCCTGATCAGGCTCGCGCGTGTTGTTGCCAGCTGAGTTGGAATTGAACAACTCGTCCATGCTCTGGTCGACATCGAACAGGGCATCGAGGTCGTCAAGAGAAGCCTCGTCTGCATGTTCTGTGCGTGCCATCCTGAACAATGTGAGAGGAAATGTATGAAGATGCAGACGAGCAAGATGTGGAGGATTATGCAAAAATTGATTTCTGGAATGCCAGAGTGGTTGCTCGACGCGTGAAATGTTGGAGGAGGTGGAAGACGCGACGGGCAGACGCCACACTTTTCATTAAGCGAGACCACATGATTGATTCGAAAGTGAAGTTCTCAACTTAAGGTCGATATCGATGAAGTCCTGGCCCTAGTGTTTTTGAGGTTGCCAGAAATTTTGAGACTATTCTACGATATTGAGAGTATGTTGTTTAAATAGTACACATCTCAGTCGTTCCAACAAATTCGTAAATACACTCTAACAGTTGGAGGAAAAAGTGGCCGACTTCTATCGGCTATTTTAATATACTCAAAATTGCCACCCTCCAAAGGTGAAAAACGAGCATACTCAAAGATCCTGATCACAGATGTTTGATGCTTCGACTTTGGACATCGACGCCACATTTTGATTAAGCGAGACGATTTTAGCTTCCGCTGTGGCTCAGGGCTTAGTTGAACTTCATTAAGATTCTTGAGCAAAGAACCGCAAACAGCAAAAGAAAGATTCATCAAAGAAAGTGCGGAATCCATCGAGAGAATACATACAGCTCCTTCCCTTGAGTATATCATGTATTCCTGGACGTGCTTTTCATTTTGATCCTTTCTTGGCCCCGAAAGAATCCCCCAGGCGAACCCCCTTGTTGAGCCGCATCAACGACACCAACGACATTCTATCCATCAGAAACTCTCAATCATCAACATG